>OX418226.1:18001013-18231013 GCA_948455865.1 Conomelus anceps | reverse complement strand
GTGACTCACCAAGTGATAATCTCCTCGGCTTCTTGTATTATAATCATGTACGTCAAAATTTTAGTTGATATCATTCGTTTTTACATATAAAGTAGCTTCATACACATATAAGCAGGGTACAGTTGTTCAAGTCTCTTGAACAACGGCCTACATGAATCTAATCTATTCACCCTACTCTTTCTATACACCTAACCGCTTTCTTTTGGATATGTTTGCCACGGAAGCAGTGCTGCCAACTTAAAGTTCTATACCTCTAAAAAAAACACCCTAAATTTATTACTAATTCTAAATAATCCACCTATCCACCTATCCACCTATAAATCCATTATTCAATCCTGTTTGTGAGAAAAACTGTATTCTCTAGACCAGCAACAGCAATTTGAGCCTCTTGTAATCAAATGGTCTATCATGCGTTTCGAGAAAAAATGATAAAAACATCAATTAACATTCACACAAGTTTTTGCCGGAAAAGGGTGAGAAAGAGGAATAGTGGACGAGAGAGAGCAAGAGAGAGAGAGAGAGAGACAGGGTGAGAGAGAGGGAGTGAGTGAGAGCGAATAACTGAAGGAGAGGGGGGGAGTGAGAGTGACTGAGTGTGAGAGAGAGAGAGTGTGTCTTAATGAGAGAGTGAGCGAGAGAGAGTCAGAGAGGATGCGAGAGTGAGAAAGAGAGGGTATGAGTAGACGAGAGTGATAAAGAGAGCGTGATTGATTGAGAGAGGAAGAAAAAAGAGAGTTGGACTTCCGTAAGTCATTTTTTAGTAGGATCGAGGGAAACGAAAGAAGTGTATTACATGATTGCTCAATCCAGGATATTAGTGGTCATTAAAACCATATCCTGGCTTGAATGACTGAAAACAATCAGCGCAAATTGTTTTGTCAATGAATAATTATGTCATTGACGACGTCGTAATTGGTATCAGCTACGCCAATTGGAACGCCTGGCTGTTGTTTTTTGTTTGAAAAAACAAAACAACTACAATAAATAATTGTTGGAGACCTGATTAGATAGTATAGTAAGGACCAAAGAGGTCCGGTAGATGCTTTACTTCTTTTTGAACCACAGTACGTGATTAAAGGTGTCTGCCCATTACACCATATCATACTAGGATCGTCATAGGAACGTTATCGGCACGTAACATGCATGCCAATGCCCACTGCCATGTATCAACAGCGTTATATACTCGTTTATAACGGGTATACAACGCGTAAAATGACCGTGCCATGTCAGTTTGGCGCACAGTGCATGTCTGTTCATTTTCGTACTATATGCTCAGTGAACAATGCTGGTGTGGCAGTTCAGTTAATTAGACTATGCCTTTAAAAAAGCTGTCTTTAAGGGAACTGGCAATGATTGCCATTATTTTGGATGAAGAAGAAAAAAAAATCGCAAGTCTCCCCGATGATATTGGAGGATTCATGACGCTCCAAGGAAACGGAAATCCGAAGAATATTGGACGTTGTATAGGCATATTGTTGATGATGAAAAATTTCTCCAATATTTTTGTATGACAATGTTTCAATATAATGAACTGCAGGGAAAAATTGAAAATTTCATTACCAAAAGAAACACAAACTTTAGACAAAGTCTGTCAGCTAAAAAAAAAGCTAGCTGTATGTATACGGTAAGTGAAACAAAACACAATATTTTTTACACATTTTAATTTGGGTAATAATGTATTGGAACATTTCAGGAGCAACCACAAAATTAAAAAAAAAAATTAAAAGATAAAAAATTGAATTATTACATTATTAAAAATAGTACATATTTATTAGAAAATTACATACTCATTACAAACCGGTGCTACAACACGGTTTCCAACCAGCGTACACCGGATGTAGAACGTTACGTGTCATGAACGTAACCGGCAAAATATTCTCACCGTGGAATTGTGCAGAGGCCGGTCATGGCACGTTACGGTGTTGGTCGGTGACGGACCGGTATAGTGGGCATTGCCAGACAATAATACACGTGAACAATACTTTTTTACATGCGCCGTTCCTATAACGGTCCTAGTATGATACGGTGTAGTGGGCAGACACCTTTGTATTCCTCAAATTTGTTGAAAAAGTTGCCGAATTTTCTACTGTCCCTAAGACTCTATTACTTGTATCAAATAAATTTGGCAGAAGCAAGCCAGAGGTGGGTTGTGGATGATTTTTTTTTAATAATCAAAGCTCGGAAAATTCGGTTAATGTAAGAATATCACGCATTATGATATTCTTAGTAGGCAACGTTGTTTATTACAGTTATTTACGGGTTATCTCAGGTAGAAGCCATAATATATTATAAAATTTCCGATTCAATTTTAATAATATATCATTCTCAGAATGTTACTATAGTTATATAGTAAGCAAGCTAGACTAGCTAGCACATTTATATAGATACTAGCAGCTACCCATCCTTCGTACGGATTATGTTTAGAAATACGACTAAATATGTTTCGGCTTTTTTGATAGCAACGATCATGAAGTTGTTAGCAGCTTAGTAACAACTTAGGACGTAAACAATTCAGTGACAGTTATCAGAGAGAATATTTGAGAACAGCTGATTGATATATCATCATTACGTGATTTGTTGTTGTTCTTATGTGGTAATAATAGTGCTAACTGGCGAATTCCCAAGAGCCTAGCACAAACCGCACCTTCCTAAAATGTTAATTTTTGTTTTGATAAATTGAAATTCGAAAATTTTGTTTTTTTTCAACAAAGAAATAATTGATAAAACATAAGATGAGCTTTGATTCACCAGACATATGTTTCCAAAAAAGACTGCAATGCTCCGACTACACAAGTCTGCAGACAGCGTAAATAACGCCGCGAAGGGCCCACCATTTATATTTGAGAACAGCTGATTGATATATCATGATAAATTACGTGATTTGTTCTTATTCTTATGTGGTAATAAAACTTGGAAGAAATGTATCCAAAATCGCACAATACTTGGTTTTTAAACGTTTATTATTCTGTTAAAAAAAAAAGTTAATTTAGTTTTTTATAGCTAAAGACATTGTCAATAATGTTTTCAATACTGTTCAATAACTAAAATCCCGATCGATGCTCTCGTTTTTGAGAAGGCCGCGTAAAATGTATCCAAAATCGCACAGTACTTGGTTTTTAAACGTTTATTACTCTGTTAAAAAATGTTAATTTAGTTTTTTATAGCTAAAAACATTGTCAATAAAGTGTTCAATACTGTTCAATAACTAAAATCCTGATCGATGCTCTCGTTTTTGAGGAGAAGGCCGCGTAAAATGCCTTTGGGGCCGTGACAGACAGACAGACAGATAGACAGACAGACAGACAGACAGAAAGTGAGATAAGACTATTTTCGGCTTATTTAATGTATAAAACGTAAAAATAACCAAAAAATATACAATTCTGATAAATGTACAGACAAAACTCTAATTTTATTTATATAGATGTAGCTTTCAGTAGACAGTCTTATCTTGTAGATAAAGATTAGTAACTGCCCTAGGGGAGTATAAATACAACCCCGGGCGTTTCCAAAAATCAGAAATAAGTTCTCCCTTGCCAAGTACACTTCGACTTCGATCGTGTACTAGCTTGGATTTTAGCATAGGCTACAGGTGTCTTTTTCAACTTCGATTAAGCTCCTTACGCCTCTTTCCACAGAACCATTTTTTTATATTCTCCTTTGCTCAGTACGCTTCGACTTCGATTGCGTACTGGCTAGGTTTAATTATGAATTGTTTCACTGTAATCAATAATGTAATTGTAATCAATTGTAATTGTTTCAATGTAATCACTGGCTTTGTGAATTGTTTTTATATTGTAACTGTGTATTGAGAATAATAAAGTTCAGTCGTGGTCTCTGTGCGCTCAACTTTGACGTACAGAATCACGACAGTTTTTTAAAAGACTCTCAATTTATTAATACATTTAATTTATGTATGATGTGTAATGATTGAACTATTTATTTACATATTTTATTAGGTAATTAATCTAATAGAGTAGTTCCAGATAGTTAGAAACTACTAATAAAGTAGAGTCCCCGTAAATCGAATTGAATCGGACCAGAAGTATCTGCATTTTCTTTTCGATTCGAATCTCGATTCACACTGAACACCCCGAGAAAAATAGGATTATTTCAATCAAAACTTCAGTATTACTATTCTAATTAAATAAGTATCCTTTTATTAATGAACTTATAAACGAAAAAAGGTTTTGAATTTTTACTTGAAGAGATCAAAAGATTTCATTTTTACTTGAAAAATGATTTTGGTACTCATTTTCACTTGGTTACACGAACAATCGAGACTCGAATTTATCGGGAGTGTGAATTGAGTCACAATAAAAGTTCCGATTCAATATTAATAATATATAATTCTCAGAATGTTAGTGTGTATGATGTGTTATGTTTAGAACTGGTTATTTTTTCACAATATTTAATTGTTCGGTTTGTAACTTAAAATAATATAATAATAATGATGATAATAATCATTATGATAATAATGATTTTTTTTGATAATGATAATAATGATTTTTTTTTTTTGATAATGATAATCATAATGATAATAATGATAATAATGATAATAATGATAAAAATGATAATAATGATAATAATGATAATAATGATAATAATGATAATAATGATAATAATGATAATAATGATAATAACGATAATAACGATAATAATGATAATAACGATAATAATGATAGGTCTAATAATAATAAATGAGTTATAATAAAAAAAGAAGGAAACTTTTTCCATTGTTTTTTACCTAACTGAATCAATCAAAAGGTAATACCACATTATTGCTATATATTGCAAGGTTTTGTGATAAAAGTCTGATTTTAATGGGTTTGTCAAAACGCCCACTTTATTGTAACCGGATATTTTATTTCACTTGTTGAAAATGTTATGTAGAAGAAGCCTAATCTCAGACAGGTGAGTTATCTCACTTGCTGCATTTGAATTGCGTGTTAATGTCCATGAAACGCTTCACACTGAAATATTCTTGATAACGTTATCAGGGTGTGAGATGCGAAGGCTATTTTCAGCCGTGAAAGATTGCTATTGCAAGTAATGTTTTGTTTTTTTGAATTACTACGCAAATAAAATTGCAAAAAGAGAACTACTAGTTCCCTTGTACAAGTTCTCGAGTACATGACTTGAAGTGATAGTGAAAACATTTTGTGATAAGAAGTAGTAGAATCATTTTTAATTTGTGAGTGATGGATGAGAGGCGATGGGGGGGGGGAGAAGTAGGCAGAGAATGAAGAAGAAGAAGAAGACAAAAATTAAAAAGGAGAAAAACAAGAAGAAGAAGAATATGGAGAAGAATAAGAAAGAGGCGAATAAGAAAAAATGAGAAGTAGAGGATGATGATGATGATGATGATGAATGATGATGATGATGATGATGATGATGAATAAGAAGGTGTTGAAGAAGAGCAAAGAAAGGAGGATATGACGAAGAAAACTAAGATTAAGATAAAGAAGAGGAGGAGGAGGAGGAGGAGGAGGAGGTAGAAGGAGAGGAAAAATAAGAAGAGGAGGAGAAGGATTGAGAAAGGAGAAGAGGTAGAAGAAGAAGAAGGCGTAGAAAAAGAACAAGAAAATAATGAGGAGTAAGAGAAGGAGGAGGAAATGAAGGGAGAAGAAAAGGAGGTGGAGAAGGAAGGAGAAGGAGTTGGAAGAAAAGGAGGGAGTAGCAGAAGGAGAGGAAAAAGAAGAAAAAAAGCAGAAGGATTAAGGAGAAGAAGAAGAAGAAGAAGAAAAAAGGAGAAGACGTAAAGAAGAAGGAGAAGCCATAGAAAAAGAATAGAAAATGAAGGAGTAGAGGAGGAGGAAGATTACAAATAAGAAAGTAGGAGAAGAAAGAAGAAGAAGAAGAAGAAGAAGAAGAAGAAGAAGAAGAAGAAGAAAATAAAACAGCACACCATGGGATGCTCTAGAATAGTAGAATGGATTAAACCAGTTGAATCAACATCGTTTGACTGCTTTCGAGAAGAAGTAGAAGAAAAAGAAGAAAGAAGAAGAAGAATGAGTAAATTAAGAAGAAGGTGGAGAAGAAGAAGAAGAAGAAGAGTGTAAGATGCAAAAGGAAAAAAAATGAGATGGTTTTCTCTCTTGTTGGATTTTAAAGTGGAATAGATAAAGCAGAAATTCACCTTCACATGAGACATGTTCTGTTCTAGAAAGAGGCCTACACTCTAGAATCCCACGACCCACGATCGAGAGTCAAGAGTCGACACTTGCACTTTTTATTGCAATCGAAGATCGAAGTACAAGTACCTCTACTTAAAACTAAATTAATGGTGCTTTTCGCCTTGTCGACGGTACATTGTAGATCTCGAATGAGAATGAACAAGGCACTTGGATGTTAGTTTTAGCTTGCTATGGTTGGAACAAGTGTCTTAGAAGGTACTTGTACATTGTAGAATTTAGAAGAAGAAAAAGATAGAAGAAGAGGAAGCGGAGGTAAGGTAGAAGAAGAAGAAGAAGAAGAACAAGAGGAAGGAGGAGGAGAAGAAAGATAGCACAAGCAATGCTTTTGAGTAGCTGTAAGTATTTCAACAGTTGATTTGGATTAATATACTTGTATTTAGTGTTTTTTGCTGTATTTGTAGCTGTTGTGAGATTGGTCCAATTTCTGCTTATGATTTATTTATGGAATGCATTGTGCTTAACTAATGAAATTCGTTAATTTTCTGCATTACAATTCACAATGCAGACCCTTTCTTAGAGACATGAATAGCCTATTTAACACAGAAAGATGAAATTCAACATTTAAATTTGGTATAAATTGAATCTCACATTTTACAAAGAATCGGCCAAACAAAATATTTCAACTCATTTTACACTAAAACCGTTAATTTTTTATCATATACATTTTCTTCATGTAAAATGTGTATTTTATTATTAAAAACCAGACAGGGCCTTATTTTGTAGGAAATCATTCCTAATTTTTGCAAAGAATATAATGGTTGAGTTTATGGTAGCCTTACCAGTTACTGGTGCCCTGGAAAGTAAGGCATCTGATTGGTCTACTGAAATTTAAAGATGTCTTTAAACTAATCCGACTCATTAATTTAGACACTAAGGCGTCTGATTGGTCTATTTAGACCAATATAAACAGCTTTAAATTTAAATATAAGAAACAGATCCCTTTGCTTTTGGTGCATAGGTAACTGGTGAGGTTCCCATGAACTCAACTTCAAAACAACTTAGATATGGCTGCATTTTCAATGAATCATTTTCTGTACTGTTTGCATTGTCTGAATTTAAGTAAATGTTTATCAAATTTCAGTACAATATCTTGACTCGTTTATGTGATACAATATATTTTTGGACTGCACAATATTAATAGTGTTTTATTAGTGTATTGAGTGTAGAAAGTACAATGTTACATTTCAATCTTACACCAGGTACAAAAATAGTGCCTATGGTACCTAAAACTACAACAAGTCACTGTACCTTAAACTATAACAAGTAACTGTACCTAAAACTATAACAAGTCACTGTTCCTAAAACTATAGCAAGTCACTGTACCTGTCTTCGGGGTCTATGGTGGGTCCACATATGTTTTCTACCTGTAGTGGATAGGGCAACAGGTTGTTGGGTTGTGGAAAAGTACAGCTATTGTTCCTAGATCTATGAATGCACATTGTTGGTGACTAGTGGGAGAACTGGACCCAAAAATGATTTGCCATCTGAAGAGAGCATGATTTGGAGTAATGTGGAATACTGGACTACACATGCAAAGTAACAAAATCTCAATAAAATGAAGAGTTGACAGTATAATACATTTTTAAAGAGAAATGTTTTGTGGTGGTTTCGGATTTCTTGATTAATTGATTTTATTCTTTATTTTATTGCCTTCAAACTTACTTTCAGCTATTTTACAACTTTCAGGGGGCAATGCTTGTTCCTAAGAGATAGGTAATACAGTAATAAGATGTTGAAACTATTATAGAATAATAGAAAAAATATGAAGGAAGGAATATTTCCACATTTAGAAACAATAGGTCAACCCTTTCCGATCCCACCAACCTGTTGCTTTGTCTACCTTCAGGTAGAAAACGAATGTGGACCCATCACAGATCCCGAAGCCCTGCACCTAAAACTAAAGCAAGTCAGTGTACCTAAAACTATAACAAGTCACTGTACCTAGAACTATAACAAGTCACTGTACCTAAAACTGTAACAAGTCATTGTACCTAAAATTATTCTCAGAGTTCTAAAACATTTTTTTTCACATTTTGTATGGACATTAAGTCCATATAGAATTGTGACATTTTACATTTCTGTATCACTGAGCATGTATGTTCACCAAGTTGTCAAATCTATGAACTCAAATATTATTTATAAAATATTTTTTATGTTATTGAAGAGATTGTACACACAGTGACTTCATACCAAGGTGAAGGACCTCACGCTCCTATTCTGGCTTCCTTTTAAAAAGTCACAGTCACGACTCTTCATTCTCTATACTTTACTTCTCAATAAGAAACTGAATCTACTTCCACTTGAAAAATATTCGGTTCCCACTCACCTGAGTGCTAACTGCTGAACCGAAAATCATCTAAAAGAAGTAGTATTAATATAGTGAATAGTAAATAGTAATAGTAACAGTAAATAGTAGGACTAGTGTAGGAATTTTATCCAGCTTGCTACCAGTCAGTCTACACGTTTTCTGATCACGTTCTATTAAATATTTGTTCCCCACTTTGCATTAGAAAGGAAATTTTCTCGGTAGCAATTGATTGAGTTTACCAACTACAACCTGATTAAATGCAGTATAATAATGTTATCTTTTTATTTTACTGGATTACTTCAGGAGTAGGCGAAGTGTATTTACTTTTAAAAGGCCTTCAAGTACATTTGAATTTACTTTTATAGCCAAGTTTATCAACGTTCTTTCAGTGTCTCTTGACTAAAATTCATTTAGAATAGAGAAATTTCAGGAGTCTTTTGAGTCAAGGTCAAGAGCCAGTGAAGGCACTTTCATAAATACGGACAATTATTTGTGTATTTTACAGAGATTGAAAATCCTTTTTGGGTGATATCACCGCGAAATGTTCACCTCCCCCCCCCGCCACCACCACTAAAGAAACCCCCCTCCCTAAGTTGTGTGGGGGAAAATACCTGTTTATTGTAATTTAAGCAAGTTAATCGACTTCAAACGTGGAAACACGTGTTTTATGGCCATTTTTGCATATTCTTCTGAATATCTCGAGATCTATCCTAGTTTTACAGACTAGAAACATGTTTTGATTTCAGCTTATTTTATATAAAATAAAACCGAGCCATGACATAACCTTAAGGAAGATTAGATCGAACTTCTGTACGAAGTACGAACTTCTGAATGAGTAAATTGCTAGCAATAACAGCTTACTTCCGCTATCGTTATTTATATAATGAAGCGTTTCTGGGTCATCTTTGTTGATATAGACATTTTTTGTTCTTCATTATTATTATTATTTTGAATTTTCTTATATTTGTATTTTGGCGAAATATAAATATTATTATTATTATTATTATTTTGGTGATTAGTCACTTGGGACCGCGATTTAAAAATTTAGACATTTTCAAATTGATAATAATCTCGCAGCACTTGTCTTTTCCGTTCTTGTTCAGACAAGCTCATTGTTCTTGTTCATATCTCCTCCAAAAACTCTCGTGAACTATCAATCTTGGGTCTGAAGCAGTTCTTATTCTGAATTTCTTCAAACGGTATGTTGAGTGTTCTAAGGTCCTTGTGACAGCCATCAATTTTTTTGTTTATTGTTGTAAATAACGAAAAATGTTCTATAATTTCTACAACGATGCGTTTTTGGACCATCTTTGTTGATATAATCTTTTTTGTCTATTTTTATACAAGGAAACTTTTAAAACTTTCTATAACGAAGAGTTCTTGGGTCATCTTTGTTTTGTATGAACTTTTTTGTTTATTTTTATTAAGAGGAATGAGCTAAAAACAGTATGGTAGATTCCTCCTGAAACATTCTCTCTAATATATTATTATTCAATAATAATTAGACAAAAAATTAATTGTTGATTTCTCTACTAGTCCAAGATACCAGGTAGGCTACAGTAAATGCAATAATTTATTAGTATATTTATTTTAATAGTGGCCTATATTTCTAAACTGATATCTCATCCTACGCCTACCTCACGAATTGTTGTAACGATAGTGACAACAAACAACAAATCGTCTCAATTTCACTTTATTTATGTATCATTCAAATAGGCACCATAACTCAGAGCCTCCATCTGGATGTTTGCTACATGTAATAGGTTGGGCCTATACTGTGTTATATTGTGGCTGGTGTGACAGCCTGGACCGGTTGCATTCTAAATATATATTTATCTTAAATCCTATATATCTAGGTCGTGTCTCCCAGTTTGTTTGGATCATTTCGCTTTCAATATTCTCATCTCTTTCTAAGCGCAGAAATTTATGTCTCACGAACATATTGGAATGCAATATTCTAGCTGAACAATAAATTTATTGTGATAGCTAGCCGCAGTCGGGCTTCATCTACCATTTTTAGAAGTGAAGATCGTTGTAACTTGAAACTTTTATTGATAAAATAGTCAAGATTTAGGTTCTTGTTATATGATAGTGGAATATTGAAGCCATCTCTTATACAGAAATAAAAAAATAAAAAAAACAAACCTATGCATTCTCTGACAGTGAACGTGGAACAAAATTGCTTACAACCATAACTTTTTTCAATATTCTAGTCCAATTATTTAAACAGAATTTTTTTTTTAATTTCGAATTCCTTTAATTGCTATCAGTTTATACTGAAGACTTCCGCAATGGCGGATATTGACAACAGTATTTAATAGCTGATGGAAATCGATGAATGCTACTGTACAAAAATATCAGTCACCACCGGGAATCGAACCACGGACCTCCCAATTGCCGGTCGGGCGCCTTAACCACTAGACCATGGAGACCCTTCTGCACAGCAGCACTCATTTTTAACATTGCGGAAGTCTTCAGTATAAACTGATAGCAATTAAAGGAATTCGAAATTAAAAAAAAAATTCTGTTTAAGTAAATTTGTCAGTTTGTTCAATTGTCAGTAACTTCGAACTAACTTCCAATTATTTGTAAACAGTTGATAGTCTAACGACTTGCAGTCAGTTTTATATTGTGAATATACAGGGTGATTATAAAAGGACTTTACAACTTTGAAAGTCCATAAATATTTATTGAAATTACTTACAGAATTGAGAAAGGTGTCATTTTGTTACAAAACACTTTAAGTTTAACGTATGTGTGTCATTTTGGTTCGATGTGTCTGCCGTTGGCAATGCGACATAATCCCACCGATAATCGATTTCTTGTCACACTTAGTACTTTTGCAATCGCAGCGATAATAAATGTACTCACATTCGGCCAAACGTTTTCGAGGTATTGGATCTCATCTTCAAGGCCTTCAAGTCGTTAAATTTACAACAAAAAGTTAATATTAACAACGCAGATCGTTATGGAACAAGAAGTCCAAGAAGTTGATAGTCGTTAGCCGACAGACAGTTAACGATAGTTATGTAGTACCTATAGATCAAATGAAAAAAAAAAATGTAGACACTTTTTGATAATGAGCTTACTATCTTTTTCCTTTAGAAAAATTGCTTAAATCTATAAATTTTGCTTGATATTTTATTTCAATTTATTGTAAAAAGTTGATGAACAATAGTCAACATTCAGTCAATTGTAGTACAGTAGTGGTCTGACGAGTTGATCCCTGGTCGATTCTTCCCCTTCTCCTTCAACTCTTTGCTACTGTGCTTTGTAATGACATATGCAGGCTATTTGAAACGCAGAAAACCTGTTTGTCTCTGGCCGTAGTTTTCAAATTAGGAATAAAGCATGAATGGAGCATGCGCAGTTGGCTTCCTACTACTGCCGCCCGCTCCCGCACCGAAAAACCAGGGATCATCTCCTGAGACCACAACAGTAAACAGTTGTGTAAATAAATAAAATTACTGTTAAGTCCATTCCTATATTTTTGGATCTCTCTTTGTAAGAAAAGAGTGATAAATGAAGGTTTAAGGGCCGTATTTATGAATGTTCCTTCAGTGTGTCTTGAATCGAGGAACTCTTAGAGTGAAAAGTAATTTTTTAGGATTATAGGCATTTCAACAGACTTCAGTCTCTCTTCACTTGAGACTCGAGGGACTCTTGAATGCCTATATAAATACCTCACATTTCTAGTGGCAAGAGACACTGAAAAAAAAAACTTTCACAAGTACGGCCCTTAGTCCTAAGAATAATTTTCAGAATTTATTAATTTCGAATTCCTCCTAGAAATAAGTTTCACCATTTTGCATAGCAAGATAACAATTTAAGCTACGTTATCGACCTACAGTAGTGGGACAAATTTTGAAATGTTTTAGCTGGAGTCATGTACAGATTCTTGAGTTAGATCTAAAAATTTCTCAGGGCCATATTTATGAACTTACCTTGAGGCTTCCTTACCTCAAGGAAGACTTGAAAACCATTTACTCCAAAGACTATCAAAGTCTTCCTTGATTTGAGGGGGCCTAAAGTTCATAAATGCGGGCTTAGACTTCAGAGATTCCATTAGAATCTTCTCAATTTTATGATTGTCATCATTATTCTATCATTGTTATTTCATTATTAACGTAAATCTTGTTGAGAATTCTAATATTTTTCTTTTCATTTCCAGGTGAGGATGAAGTGATCATGCTTTCAAATGCAATTTGTGAGTAACCTATTTTTACAGCATTTAATTTAGTATGATCTTTTCTTCAATCAAAAATCTTTTATCTTTTATTTAGATTCTTCTTAAATATATACACAGTATATGCATTTTCAAGAAAAAAACACCAAAAACAAATCAAGAATCTATAATACCTGCAAGGCGAATCCTGTGCGCAGGTATGACAGATGATAGACTCAAAGTTCCTAAATTTTTAAACTCTCATTTTTTCTACATTTTTGAGTTGATGTAGCCTATATGAACAAATTCAATTATAACCCATTAATGACTCTTTCCAAATTCAGCCGTACAATGTTTCAACTTTTGTAATAATTAGTAATGAACTTCAACTAACTTTAACTTTAACTAAAGCTGATATTTTAGAATACCATTTCAAGTTTGGTCAACAATTCAACTTCTTTTTCTTGAATCCATTGAAATTGAATTCTACATTTTCAGATTCAAAGTCTGTTTCCACTACACACCAATACAATTACCCAACAATATTTTAATAGCTCCAAAGGTAACAAAACCTGTCTGGTTGGTAAATGAATACTAAACTCTTCTACAATCTCATCCTTCAGCTAAAAATAATGGAAGTTTAGATTAGTCTCGTCCGGTCAACATTTTCAAAATATGAAGGGCTTAAAAATCAATTTTCAAGGTTAGTTTCTACCTGAATTTTATTCAAGATTGGAGATTGACGGAAAATATAAAAGTTAAGTGCCTTACAACCAGTTTAGAAATGTTAGAAATTAAGCACTGGATTGAAGTAAAATATATAAGTTAAGTGCCTTACAACCAGTTATATTTCAAACTCATTTTTTGTACTTTTTTGAGTAATTCAAATCTATCTATATAGACTATAAATTAATCGCTCTTTCCAAATTAGGGTAGTGATAGCCGTGAGCCGTAGCAGGTGTCTGTTCAATCAGATAGAGATAAGCTGCGTTCTCCTGGGCACTCTTCGTAAGGGTGACCGCTTAGATTGACCAGCAAAAAAGGTACTGTTCTCTGCTGTAGAATCACTTCCCGGTTGTTCGAAACCCACCTAAAACTGTAGGTACAGCTCATCAATCACCATCGTCCAATTCATTACTCACGCACAGGTCTCAGACCTATGTTGGCTTCATCCTCAAAAAAATCAGTTATTGCAACAACCATTGAACTCATAGCTGATATTTTAACAATTTAATTTAAAGTTTGGTCAACAATTCAACTCTTACTTGTTTCCATTGACAATGAATTCTACATTTCTTTAACAATCTCAACCTACAGCTAAAAATATGATGAAAATTTAGAGTGGACAACATCAGTGGCGAAGCTATCTCTAACTACTAGGGGAGTCTAGAAATTTTCAAGCTTACCTTAAATTTTTCAATTTCCATTACCGCCTTTCAAAGCACATTTTTCTTCAAAAAACAAAGAAGTAAACAGAGTTCGAAGCAAATATGTGACAAAATCATTACATTCATTCATTGCTTAAATATACTAAGCTGTTTTTATGCTGTATAATATGCAACTGTATCTAACAGTACATGAAGAAAGCAACACAGTACAAGCAACACAGTATGCAGAAGCAACACAACACACTAGAAACCAGAGCCTGGAGTCTAGACTCATGGCCACGCTACTGAATGAAACAGGTTACATGGCGTGACGTCACGTTGCCATAGCAACTATCCTAATAGCTACGCCCAACACATAGGAAGTCAGAGTCTCGCGTTTCAGAGCCTCACTCAGTACTCAGAGCCTAACGAGAGGAAGTCAGGCAGTTGGGTACTTAGATTCTCGGTTCTTTTTCAAATTTGTAGCAGAACATGCATGCTTATAAAAATATTATTATTTATATTTATTTTGGGGAGTCTCAGACTCTTAGATTCCCCTCCAGCTTCGCCACTGGACAACATCAACACTTGGGCTTGAAAATCAATTAATTCGTGGTTGGTTTCTCCTGTATTTTCTTTAAGTTTGATGTGAAATGCTCAAAGTTGAGGGTGTTTCAACCAGTTTTATTGAAAACCCATAATATAATGGGGAAGTGATAGCCGATTGCCGTAGCAGGTATCTATCTGTTCAATCAGAGATCAGCTACGAAACTCCTGGGCTATCTTTGTAAGGGCGACCGATTGAATTGACCAGCAAAAAAGACACTCTTCTCTGCTGTAAAATCACTTCCTGGTGGTTCGGAACCCACCTAAAACTGTAGGTCCAACTCATCAATCACCATCATCCAATTCATTACCCACGCACAGGTTTTAAACCTGTGGGCTTCACCCTCCAAAAATAACATATCCAATGACAATTTAGATTACTGTAGACACCATCAAAATTTTCCAATTATAAAGGGCTTGAAAACCAATTTTCAAAATTAGTTACTATCTTAATTTTTCTTCAATTTTGATGAAGTTGAAGGCCTTTTAACCAGTTTTATTTGAATTCCATAACAATATTCGTAGTACGTTTGTCCTTCACCGAACCTGGTTAGCAGCAATCTGTTTTGAAGACAATGCAGAAGAAAGAAGTTGAGAAAGATGTGCAAGGGAGTCATTGGATGACGCAACCTCCTTCCTCTTGGTCAAATTGTTCGTGACTCCACCACTCCCCCCTCCACCGTCTTATTTTTCTGTTCATATTTTATTATTTTTAAATTAACGTTCGTCCAGAGCTCTGCACTGTCAACTTTATTCATACATCATTATCATAATTTTTACTTCAGCTGCTAATGGGTGGGTGAGGTGACCAGTAACCTTCTTCTGCTTGTTTTCTTTCTTCTCCTCCTCCTGCTCCTTGTTTCGTTCTTCTGTATTTTTCTTTCTTTATCCCATTTTGTCATCCTATTTTTTTCTGTCTTTTCCCTTCCTCTTCCATGTTTTTCTTTCTTCCTTCGAATTTTACAGGCTATTCTTCTTCCCCTCCCCATCCTCCTTCTCCTTCTCCTCATCATTCTTCTTCGTCATCCTTTCCTCCTTGTTTTATTATCTTGTTTTTCTTTGTTTTCTTTCCCTCTCCTACGTCCATTCTTCTAATTCTATAGGCTGTTCTCCCATTATCCTCCTTCTTTTTCTTCTTCTTCTTCTACTACTCTGTCCTCCTCCTTTTCCACTCTCTCCCCCTCCAATTTCTTCTTCTTTTTCCTCTTCTTCATCTCCTTCTTCTTCATCTTTATCATTTGCATCTCCTCATTGAATTGCATGTCAGAAGAGATTCAAAATTTTGAGTAATACACTACCAAGACATAAATGTTTACGTACAGTACTACAATCTGCTTTTCATTTCCAAGTTATTACTCTGTTATATATTATGATGTAGGTTAATACTAACTTATGTTTGAAGGGACGGATTCAAAGATCCAGAAGATTCAAAGATCCTCACACGTCAACCGAAGCTTATTGTGTCAATAATACTAACTTAATTATATATAATGCAAGGTTACTTATATTGTATTGTGTAGGTTAACCTAAATATATCTATGTGCTAATATGTAGTATAGTTTATACATTTCGCGATTCTCGTAAATAACTTAGGCCTACTATTACAACATCTCATTCTGACTATTAATAAAAAGAAAGGCTCTACTTCTACTATTGACATAGAAAACATGGAACATTCCTATCACATTCAATGACAACTAGCTCGTGCTATTTTTTATTTCAATTTTTAGATTTAATACAATATTGTACAATACGAATAAGTAGACTAGTCTTTGGCGACAGACGATCATTACCGAAAAAGAACACCCATATAGACCCACATAATATGGCCGATATCACACATATTTGGAAACGTAACCCTCACAAAGAAAAACACAATCGAACTATCAATCGTTCTTCGTCAATGACAATCGATCAGATCGATATTATTACAAAATGTCGCTGGGTTTTGAGTGACTGGACATGATTTCAGCCACATAATGCCTGCAATATACATTATAACCGATAATGCTACACTGTGCCCAGTCGCCTTGCCTGATATATATATATAGATATATTTGCAGTGCACCCAGAGGATAAGAGCTAATACAATCGATTACTATATAACATTGGATTTTTATTCACGCATTGACTGCAATAATGGCCACACGTTGCAGATTCAATTGTGTTTTCTTGAAATTTCTTCGTCAGTTATAATATATTACACTTTGGAATTCTTGATCTGGAAGTTCGAGGAAAGTGAAACGATCTTGATGAGGGTACATTAGCAATATAGCAAATAGAATGTGTATTAAGCCGTCTGATTGAAGTTTACCTTAAATTTTGCACTCAGTGGTAACTAATATTAAGGCTGTGTGCAGGGTTTTTGGTCATGGTTTTTTTTCGAGTTTCCTTGTATTGAATATTATTAGGGATTTGAAATGTTATCTATTGCTGTGAGAAAAAAATTTCTAATCAAATTATTTTGTGAAATATGGGGTTTCAAAGTTGAATTTTTTCGGTTTTTGGGGCAATTGATCTCACCGCAGTTTTTAAAATTTTTTGGGGCAATTGATTAGTGATTTTAAACTTTTAATAAATTTTCTGTAATTGAAAATTACAGAAATCCTTGAGTAATTGAATGAAATATTTTTTACTCCAATCAACGAATTAGTTTTTTAAACATACATTTTTAAAAATCTGTAAATTATTTCAATTTTTCAAAAAATTATCTTGAAAAACCCATTTGTTAGATTGAAATGAAAAATATGTCATTCTATTCCTCAAGGTGTCTTTCAGTTATGAAAAATTTATCAAAAGTTCAAGATCACTCATAGGTGAGATCAATTGCCCCCAAAAACCGAAAAAATACAACTTTGAGCCCCCATATTTCACAAAATGATTTAATAAAAAACATTTTTCTCACAGCAATAGGTAACATTTCAAAGCCCTAATAATATTCAATACAAGAAACTTCGAAAAAAATTATGACCAAAAACCCTGCGCACAGCCTTAACAAATCGCAGTCAACGTGGTCAGGTTGTAAGGGATTTTTCCCGCCAAACTAAAGTTTTTAACAAAGTGGAATCTATTATTTTTATTATTTAATAAAATTAAAATGTTTTGTCGCATCGGTGGCTCAGTCACTTGGGGCGCTTGTTTCTAATTAGATAACACTCTGGCTGGCTGCTGTTCCTCCAGGTCTCAAGTTTGAATCTCATTCAGGCTTGGATGTTGCCAAATTGACACCATTCACCTCATTACCCACGCTCAAGTCTCAAGATTCAAGTGGGCATCATCCACCAAAAAGTACTGCCCCAAAACATGCTTTAGATTTTTTTGAATGCATTCGATTCTATTTGAACAGATCCATAACCTTGCTACAGTCTAATCAGCAAATTTTCAATATTCTTTTATAAATATTGATAGCAAATAGTTAATATTAGTGAAAAAGTTAACATTGCAGTTTTTAAAAAATTAAGAAAGTACCTATTTATCAACAAAAAAGTGTTATTTACTAACAGGAATAACGTATGGGAAAACAAATAGATTGAATTTTTGAATAAGCATATAGTTTCTCTTATCAACTTGAGTTCGTGATGAGTCAAGAAACTCAAGGATTAGAATTGATTCTATAACATTTGGGCTACTTTTTACAATGAAAAACTAACCTAATCTGATCTAATCCAATGAAAACGAATCTAATTTGATATGGAAAACAATGAGCCATAAAAATTTCAATTATTTTTTGGACTCACATCACACAGCAACCAAAATATGAATAATAATACATTTAAAAAAAGAGAAGTAGGCTTATACACAGAAATAGTTAATAATTGGCTCTTTGCAGGGGGGGGGGGGGGGGTAAGGGAGGATTCTTTAACTGAGGATAAAATCTTTTTCGTCTCTTGAATATTGAAGATGTCCATCCCTCTCAAAATTCAGAAGAAATGTTCGATTTTATTACAGAACCACAACTCTAGAAATAGAAAGTGCCAATTCTACAGCCCTCGACAATCAAAAAAGAACTAAATGAAGATGAATCGAGCCAAGAATTACAACTTTGATCTAGTTGAGGATGAATAAATTCCACAGATATTGCATTCTTCCAACCGTAGCGCTCCTCCTGCCGTCTCGAAAGAACAAATCATCCCTATTAGTCCGGTGTTTGAACGTGGAATAGCGTCAGACATGAAACGCTTTGCATATCGATATTATCTACTGTCAGTTGGAAAGAGCTCAAGGGTCAGGATGAATTTGAATTTCAAATTTATGTCCAATTACGTCGGGCTCAGACTGTAGATCTCTCACAAATCTCTATCTGATTAATTCGACGTTTCTTATTTATCGTCTCCTCTTGTTATTCATCCTGAATCATCCTTCCAAATACCGTTTATCTTTCTCTTTCGCTTCCCTTTTTCATTTTTTTCTTTCTCTGATACTCTAATTCGACGTTTCTTATTGACCCATCTATAGTCTCTTATTTCATTCTACGTCTTCCCTTCTAATTCCGTTTATTAATCTCGTTCTCTTTCGATTCCCTTTTTCATGTTTTCTCTTTTTCTAACAGTTCTCGTTAAATTATACAAATTATCCGTTGTTTTCTATTCGAAAAAATTGAGTGAATGTGTACTGAATCTTAATTAATCATAATGTTTTAAATGTGCTATTTCTTTATGTCTACGTCGGCAAAACTAAAACTGAAACGATAAAATTAGAAGCCAATGTAATCAACATTCATCAAAAATGAAATTAAATGATATCAATGTTTTTTGTTAAATATTTGCTCTGGAATTCAATATTTTAATCTCAAATATAATAAATATTTACTACACTTAGAATAATACATATTTTTTGCATACTACATATTTAAATATTCACCACTCTCATAATGAGCCGCTTAGCGCAGTTGGTTGGGGCGTCGTAACTTCAGCTTGCGGTCGTGGGTTCGAATCCCGCTCCACCGTCAGGCATTTTGGGTAATCATTTACCTCATTACTCACGCACAAGTCTCGGACTCATGTGGGCATCATCAGCAATAAAAAAATATGAATGCTAAAGTCCAGTGACTCATCAATACCGTTTCTCAAGAACCACACGGCCAAAAACGTTCAGTTGGGCCCTAGACGCATGCTGAGAAAATTCATAGCATGACTGTTTGGCACGGTGACCTGCACAGACTCTCGAGGACCAATCTAAAATCGATTCTTTCTACCTGAACAGGTAACCTGCACTGGTATAATAGGCTACCGTTACTTAGCCTATATGGTCTGCTTTAGAAAATAAGGTTGAACTGAGTTATGTTCATCTAAAATTCAGAAAAGGTTATATATCAATTGTGTTGCTTCCAAACGTCTCTGTCGAATGATGGCTTGGACGTGGGAGGTAGTTTATAGGTCTGCTGGATAGTATACGCACTCACTTATGCAGCCAGTCCCTGTTTAGTGGTGAGATTTGACTACAAGCAAAGAGCTTCAGGATTTGTTTCGGTGGGCTAGGCATAGATACAACTCTGTTAGCTCAGTTAAGAAAGCAATCACAAACTACCTCACCACTCGTTTGCGTAGTACTAACTTTGGACCCAACGTCTGAAGAGTCACCTACTGTTGTAATCAGCTGTAGTACTACATGTATACATAGAAAATAAATTTTTTAAATGTTTGAAGGGCCTAGAGCACCCGTTCTTTCTTCTGGAGCCCAAGACTCTTGTGGACCATGACAGCCATCTTGGGAATGTTTGACATTCCCAACTATGACAGCCATCTTGGGAATGTTTCTTCACTTTTGAGAATGCCGAAACTCATCCATCGAAAGAACTATTGAAATAGTTAGCAGCGAAATGGCATTCCAGCAGAGTCATCGTTTGTAGTTTACATGCCATTTGCGGTTTGGTTGAAGATGAACGCATTTCTTGACATTTGTCAGCATGACTGTGAAGCAGAGTTTGGCAACACAGCCAAACCGACATTGCTCACTCGCGAGTCAAATTGTTGAAACGAGTTTTGTTTAATTATTGCGGTCGGTCTAGTCGGTTGTCGCATTTCGTAAATAGAAATTTCCCGCCTTTTTCCGTTGCGGATTCCCGCCAAAATGTCAAACACTGTCGTGTCTAACCTAACCCAACGGCTATGCAACGCCGCCATGTCATGATGCTATGAGGTCAAACAAACTCGTACCATGCAGAAATTTCAACGCGCAATCACGTCATTTCACTCACTCTCGTTGAAGAAAGCGAACGTGTTTGAGAAATTTGTTTGCACGAAAATTGTGCCGTGAATGGCTCCGCTGAATTACTGGGGAAAATTTTGTGGGCATTAGTCATGAGTGCTGTGCGGTCGTGGTATGCTCTAATCAAGAGTTTCATCACTTGGTTTAATTGGCTAATTGCACCCACATGACTTTGAATTACGATTTGACTAGATTTGGTAGAGGATGAAATTAAATATTGGGCTGAATGTCAAATCAAATTTATTCCTCTTGAAAAAATTACAATTTACATCATATCAACTTTGTCATAACAGATTGACACTTGGATTTCTTGTTCCCTAACGATCTACGTTGTTAGTATTAACTTTTTGTTGTAAATTTAAGGACTTTCAGACAGTTTTAGATTGTGAATATATAAAAAATGTACTCACACGTGGCCTACGTATTCACAATCTAAAACTGACTGAAAGTCCTTAAATTTACAACAAAAAGTTAATACTAACAACGTAGATCGTTAGGGAACAAGAAATCCAAGTGTCAATCTGTTATGACAAAGTTGATATGATGTAAATTGTAATTTTTTCAAGAGGAATAAATTTGATTTGACATTCAGCCCAATATTTAATTTCATCCTCTACCAAAGTCGTTGCAAGTCGTTGAATTTACAACAAAAAGTTAAGATTAACACTCTTACTACAAGTACAGGAAGTTAATATGCTTATAGATGTTTATAACAAAGAAGCTCTGTTACAAAATAAATTCTTGGAAAATAATAGGCAACTGGTGGCCTGGGTTTAGCTCAAGTTATATCAACAATTTTTATACTCAAGATTGGAAGATCATATACGTAGTAGCAATTTGAAAGCAGTGCTTTGATAAATTTAATTAATTATAACCTAAATTAAATGCGGCATCATTTATGACGTTTCATGAGATAGTAACTGAAAAAATACAAAAATAATATTAATTAAATGATTCTCTGGTTGCAGACTGAGTCAGTCTGCAACCCAGACCCAAGAAGAACCACATAGTTTGAAACGCGTCTGCCGCGACTCAAAAGGGTCAGTGCTACACAATTTTCTACGCATTAATAGTTATACTGCAGTTCAGGAATGGATATTCACAAAAATTATAATAATTATTATTAATTATTAATTATTATTAATTATTAATTATTAATTATTAATTATTAATTATTAATTATTAATTATTAATTATTAATTATTAATTATTAATTATTAATTATTAATTATTAATTATTAATTATTAATTATTAATTATTAATTATTAATTATTAATTATTAATTATTAATTATTAATTATTAATTATTAATTATTAATTATTAATTATTAATTATTAATTATTAATTATTAATTATTAATTATTAATTATTAATTATTAATTATTAATTATTAATTATTAATTATTAATTATTAATTATTAATTATTAATTATTAATTATTAATTATTAATTATTAATTATTAATTATTAATTATTAATTATTAATTATTAATTATTAATTATTAATTATTAATTATTAATTATTAATTATTAATTATTAATTATTAATTATTAATTATTAATTATTAATTATTAATTATTAATTATTAATTATTAATTATT
This sequence comes from Conomelus anceps, assembly GCA_948455865.1. Lineage (NCBI taxonomy): Eukaryota > Metazoa > Arthropoda > Insecta > Hemiptera > Delphacidae > Conomelus > Conomelus anceps. The sequence goes on along the minus strand of OX418226.1, from coordinate 18,208,562 downwards.
AATTATTAATTATTAATTATTAATTATTAATTATTAATTATTAATTATTAATTATTAATTATTAATTATTAATTATTAATTATTAATTATTAATTATTAATTATTAATTATTAATTATTAATTATTAATTATTAATTATCAATTATTAATTATTAATGATCAATCCAATCTAATGACAATTGTGTCAGCCAGCCTCTGAAACTCAATCAGCTGAGACAGGATTGTAAAAACGCATTAGATTGACTCTAATAATATTGTCAATACTTTCTTCGTGTAAGGTCTACATAGTCGTAATGGTCGTTGCTCTGTTGGTAGGGCAGGATGCACATACAGCACTTGAATATTCAAGAATGATGATGAAAAGCAATGGCACGACTAAAAAGGACAGAGAATGAAGCGACGCTTGAATAAGCGATGGGTTGCCTTCTTCCTGCCTCTCCATTGTTCTAGCTGCCGCTGTTTGCATTCATGTTAGTTATTTAGTTTGTTGTTCACGTCATTACTTTTTGGTTACGTGAACCGACTGAATCGGATTAATAACGATCATTGTGTGTGTTTGTAGGAGAGAGAAGATGCTACAGTACTGTACTGTATATTGTAGATTGTAGTTTTAGTGGAGAAACAATGGCGCACTGCCTACAGCCGGTCAACCGCAATGTTCAACGGCCTCCTTCATCACAGCGTCATCGTTGTCCATTCATCCGTCGAAACAAGAAGAGGGCCGCGGTTACTGACTTCTTCACATTTTCTTCTCCTCCTTCTTCTTCTTCTTCTTCTTCTTCTCCTCCTCCTACTCCTTCTTTTCGTCGCCTCCTCCTCCTCCTTCTTTTTTTCATCTTTTTCTCCTCCTTCTTTTCGTCTTTAACCTCCTTTTTTCTTCTTAGCCATCTTATTTTTTTCGTCTTCTCCTCCTCCTCCTCCTTTTCGCCGTTTCCTCCTCCTCCTCCTCCTTTTTTTAGCCTTTTTCTTCTTCTCCTCCTCCTCCTCCTCCATCTTCTTCTTCTTTCGTCTTCTCCTCCTTCTTATTTTCGCCTTCTTTTCTTCCTCCTCCTCCTCCTCCTCATCCTTCTCCTTCTACTTATCCTTCTCCTCCTCCTTCTTTTCGTCTCCTTCTCCTCCTCCTCCTTTTCGTCTCCTCCTCCTCCTCCTCCTTCTTTTCGTCTTCTCCTCCTCCTCCTCCTTCTTCTTTTCGTCTTCTCCTCCTCCTTTTTCTCGCCTTCTTCTTCTTCTCCTCCTCCTACTCCTTCTTTTCGTCGCCTCCTCCTCCTCCTCCTTCTTTTTTTCGTCTTTTTCTCCTCCTTCTTTTCGTCTTTAACCTCCTTTTTTCTTCTTAGCCATCTTATTTTTTTCGTCTTCTCCTCCTCCTCCTCCTTTTTGCCGTATCCTCCTCCTCCTTCTTTTAGCCTTTTTCTTCTCCTCTTCCACCTCCTACTTCTCCTCCTCCTCCTCCTTCATCTTCTTCTTCTTTCGTCTTCTCCTCCTTCTTTTCGCCTTCTTCTCTTCCTCCTCCTCCTCCTCATCCTTCTCCTTCTACTTATCCTTCTCCTCCTCCTTCTTTTCGTCTCCTCCTCCTCCTCCTTTTCGTCTCCTCCTTCTTTTCGTCTTCTCCTCCTCCTCCTTCTTCTTTTCGTCTTCTCTTCCTCCTTCTTTTCGCCTTCTTCTGCTTCTCCTCCTCCTACTTCTTTCTCTTCCTTTTCTTTTTTTCTCTTCTTCTTCTTCATCTTCTACTTCCACTACTAATCCTTCTTCTTGTTTTTGTTGTTCTTTTCACCTCCTCCTTCATTTCCATCCTCATTCTTCTTTCTCTCCTCAATTATTGTTGAGAAAATATAAAGTGTATAAAGTGTGTTTTCATCTATATAACAATATTGTTTTCAGTAATAATAATTGTTGATGTAGAAGTAGACTACTGATTGTTTTATGTAATTGTATTAGCCTGGTTTGGTGGCAGATGGGACCAAATGGTTGTAGCCTTGCCAGGAGATAAATAAAACATTTAATCAGAAATGAAAAAGAAGAAGAGGAGGATACTACTGTGTAGAAAGGTCATAGGATAAAAAGGAGAAAAAGTAAAGGAGGAGGAGGAGGAGGAGGAGTAGAAGGAGGAAGAGGATAAGGCGAAAAGGAGGAGGAGGAGGAGAAGAAAACGAAAAGAAGGAGTAGGAGGAGGAGGAGAAGGAGGAGAAGGAGGAGGAGGAAGAGAAGAAGGCGAAAAGAAGAAGGAGAATAAGGAGGAGAAGAAGAAGAAGGAGGAGGAGGAGGAGGAGGAGAAAACGAAAAGAAGGAGTAGGAGGAAAAAAAGGAGGACGAGGAGGAGGTGGAGGAGAAGAAGAAGAAAAAGAAGAAGTAGAGAAAGAAAAAAAGAAGAAGAGGAAGGAGGAAAAGGTGGTGGATGAGGAGGAGGAGAATCTAAAGACAGGAAAATAACAAGAAGAGAAAGAGCAATAAAAGATAAATAAAACATTTAATCATTCAATCTATGTCTCTCTTTTTCTAAGTGTTTTTGACTCGTGGGAATTGGAAGATGCAAGAAGAAGAAGAAGAAGAAGAAGAAGAAGAAGAAGAAGAAAAAGAAGAAGAAGAAGAAGAAGAAAAAGAAGAAGAAAAAGAAGAAGAAGAAAAAAGAGTGATCTTGATAAGTGAAGGAGCCGGAGTGAATTATGATAATGCGCCCCATGCATAAGTAGTAGTAGCCGCCGCTGCTTACGTCATAACCGCCGTGAAAGTGGAGCAGAGCCAGCACGGTAGCAGAGGGTCACTGATGGGATGTGTAGACTGAAGAGTATATACAGAGTGTTTTTCGAAGTATGGAAACGGCTTTATTCTGCGTAACTGAGACGTTCTTGGCAAACGAAGCTTATGCGGGTCTGCTTAGTTTTAAAAATCCAACTTTTTGCTGATTTTGAAATTTTGGTCCGCCATCTTGGATCCGCCATATTGGATTCAACTTTATTATTCTAAATGGGATGGTGGTCATATGACACATCATTTCAGTGTGAAATTTGAAGAAAAAAAACAATGGCGTAAACAGTTTTTCAATAGATGCCTCTGTTTTCGATTTATAAGCATTTAAATTTGCAATTTTGGAAAAATTGTGTTAGCAATAATAGATGTAGAACGTACTGCATAAAACATGTTATTGAATTTTTCAATCATAAATTATCTAATAACTAAGTTTAACGGTGGTAAGACTTGATAATTAATAAGTAAACAATACAAAAAAATAAATGGTTATGTTTATTATAAACTAACCACATTTCAGCTCCCGATGTTAATATCTGCCAGTAGGTATTATTAACAAAACAAATTATGGAAATAGAATGTTTTATGATGTTGATATTATTAAAAATGAATTACATTTTAGTTTTAAGATAATTCATGAAGGAAAATTCAATAAAATTTTTTATGAAGTGCGTTGTACCTTTTTCATTGCCAAAACCATTTTCCCAAAATTGCAAATTTAAATGCTTATAAATCGAAAACAAAGATATCTATTGAAAAACGGTTTACGCCATTGTTTTTTTTTTCAATTTTCACACTGAAATGATGTGTCATATGACCACCATCCCATTTAGAATAATAAAGTTGAATTCAAGATGGCGGAAAGTGGAGGTGGATGGAAAGGTTGAGTGGAGGGGGGGAGACGAATAAGAAGATTGGAGGAGGGGAAAGAGAAGAAGTACAAAGAAAAAGAAGAAAAGAAGCTGGAGAGGGAAGAAGATGGATGAAAAAAAGAAAGGGAATATGAAAGAGAGGGTGGTGAAAAGAAGAAGAGGAGGAAGGAGAAGAAAAAGGAGGCGAAGAAGAAGAAGAAGAAGGTTGGGGTGTATGGAAAGGATGAGTGTGAGGGGGGGAGGAGAATAAGAAGATTGGAGAAGAGGAAAGAGAAGAAGTCCAAAGAAAATGAAGAAAAGAAGTAGTAAGGGAAGAAGATGGATGAAAAGAAGAATGGGAATATGAAAGAGAGGGTGGTGAAAAGAAGAAGAGGAGGAAGGAGAAGAAAAAGGAGGTGAAGAAGAAGAAGAAGAAGGTTGGGGTGTATGGAAAGGATGAGTGTGAGGGGGGATGAGAATAAGAAGATTGGAGAAGAGGAAAGAGAAGAAGCCCAAAGAAAATGAAGAAAAGAAGTAGTAGAGGGAAGAAGATGGATGAAAAGAAGAATGGGAATATGAAAGTGAGGGTGGTGAAAAGAAGAAGAGGAGGAAGGAGAACAAGAAGAAGAAGAAGAAGAAGAAAAATGAAAAGAAGAGAAAGGAAAAGAAGAAGAAGAGGAAGGAGAAGAAGAAAAAGGTGATGGAAAAAGGTGATGGAGGAGGATGTGGAGGAGAAGAATCTAAAGAACAAGAATAGAAGGAACAATAAGAAGAAAGGAACAGAAATAAATAATGGTGATGACGAGTGGATGAGGAGGAGGACAAGAAGAAGAAGAACTGAAGCTAAATGGACAGTTGAAGTTCTTCAGTGTTGATCTATTTATGGACGGGAGTGCAATGCCGAACACATTCCATATTCCGTGGATCAGAATGTGACACATTGAACTCACCCACGCACACATTCGATGACAATCGTGTAGCCTAATGTCGCAGGACATAATCGTGAACATGAAGTCCTATCATCCAGGGACATGAACGGCCATTGATGACATGTATATGCACTTTCCAATTATTAGGTGCGCACCATCAGAAACAATGGAATACTGTTCTATGATGGGAATCCAGTGCGAGAGCATATTGTCGATGGAGCTATATAGGATATTATACAGGGTGTTTCGGAACTCTCTGCCAATACTTCTAGGCAGTGTTTCTGGACCACTAACAATAGTAAATATCAAAATAGAAATTTTCTGAAGTCCCCAGTTACTCACCCAGCCGCCATTTTGTTTTTTACACTCATTTTTTTATTCAAACACCTCTAAATGTATAATTTTGAAATTTCTCATACAGCTTTATAACAATTAAAACAATTTAAAAAATATTTATGAAAATTTTCCGACATCGAAAAACAAAATGGCGGCCATTTAAAATCTTTGAACAGGATTAAATTAATAATGGCTGATGGTATCATAATTTGACTAGAATAACTTTTTTTAGATATTTTTATTGCAAATCTAGCGATACCTCATTTTTCAAGATTGGCCAACAATTAACAGAGATATGCTACTTTTTAGGGTGTGCGGTGGTTGGAAGCGAAAAACTGCAACCCGTTCTCAACCACCGCTCACCCTAAAAAGTAGCATATCTCTGTTGATTGTTGGCAAATTTTGAAAAATCAGGTATCGTTAGATTTGCAATAAAAATATCTAAAAAAAGTTATTGTAGTCAAATTTCGATACCATCAGCCATTATTAATTTAATCCCGTTCAAAGATTTTAAAAGGCCGCCACTTTGTTTTTTGATGTCGGAAAATTTTGATAAATTTTTTTAGATTATTTTAATTGTTATAAAGCTGTATGCAAAATTTCAAAATTATACATTTAGAGGTGTTTGAATAAAAAAATAATGAATGTAAAAAACAAAATGGCGGCTGTGTGAGTAACTGGGAATTTTATAAAAATGTTAATATGATATTTACTTTTCTTAGTGGTCCAGAAACACTGCCTAGAAGAATTGGTAGAGAGTTCCGAAACACCCTGTATAGGACGATTTGAAAATGAAATATGGGTGGACAATTCCGTACATAGTTGCATTACGGTAGTTGGAATGGACTATATAGTTGGAACTACGGTTCGGAACCCACCTAAAACTGTAGGTCCAACTCATCAATCACCATCATCCAACTCATTACCCACGCACAGGTCTCAGACTTATGTGGGCTTCATCCTCAAAAAAAAAAAAAAAAAAAAAAAAAAAAAAAAAAAACGATAGATAGGAAGATAATGAAATAAATAAATTTATTTGAATCAATCATCTAATAAATCACATAAAAACAAAAAAAATTAAAGTTGAAGTCTCAACTCCTTGCTCAAGGCTTGGTATATTTTATGACTGCTAGGGTATTTTTCATTATTTATTTATTGAACAGTCAAAATACACTAGTATTATGTATTGTATTGTGAGTATTCTACGATTAAATCTTTAGGTTTTAATTTCATGTGTTCCATTCTACACAGGTTATTTGTAACCTCAGTATGCCAAATTTTATTAGAATAAGAATTTATCTAAATGTATGAATACATCAGGTAAAAAATGTTTTTAAAACTTGGCGGGCCGCTTTGCGCAGTTGGTTGGGGCTTCGCAACTTCAGATTGCTGTCGTTTGAGTGGTCGTGGGTTCGAATCCCGCTCCACCGTCAGGTATTTATGTGTAATCAATCACCTCATTACCCACGCACAAGTCTCAGACTCATGTGGGAATCATCAGCAATAAAAAAAACTGATGAAAATGTCTTTTGTTCATTCATATGAGTAAATAAATGAATAATTAATAAAAAGAAAAACAAAATAAATAATCATCGAAAGTGGATTCGCAAAATTGGAAAAAGATAGGATCGCATGATGAAATCACGCAAAATTAGTACAAAAATTATTGTGTTAAATTGGTAGAAATCGCGGCAATGTAATTCGATAAAGTGAAAGTTTTTCAAGGCACGAAAGAGTTGCAAAGATGTCTGATATCGAGACGAGAAATTCTAATTTATTATGAAAGATGATATCTAATAGATTATGAGGTCACAGACCTTACAATACGGACACCCAGGATATTATAAATATGTTATATAGTAGAGAAAAAAGGAAAGACGAAGAAGAACGAAAAGAAGAAGAAGAAGAAGGAGGAGGAAGAGGAAAGAAGAATAGAAGAAGAAAAATAAAAAGGAGAAGAAAAAATAATAAAAAGAAGAAGAAGGAGGTGAAGAAGAAAGAATAAAAAAAGAATAACACTTGAAATATTTTTCATAACACTTAAATATCGGTGTTCTTATATATCGATGGAAGAAGAAGAAAAAAAAGAAGAAGAAAAAGAAAAGAAAAATAAGGAGAATGAGGAGACGAAGAAGAAGATGAAAAAGAAGGAGACGAAGAAGAAGAAGAAAAATAAGAAGGAGACGAAAAAGAAGATGAAAAAGAAGAAGAAAAATAAGGAGAAGGAGGAGTCGAAGGAGGAGACGTAGAAGAAGATGATGAAGAAGAAGAAAAAAAAGAAGAAAAATAAGGAGAAGTAGGAGACGAAGATGAAGATGAAAAAGAAGGTGAAGAAGTAAGGGGAAGAGGAAGAAAAAGAAGGAGGTAAAGTACGAAGTTAAGAAAAAATAGGAGAAATAGAGGAAGAAAAAGAAAGAGGTAAATAAGATAAAAGGAGAAGAAAAAAGAATGAGATGAAGAAGTAGGAGGAGGAGGGAGGTTAGCTTATAGAATTAGAAAGAAAGGCATTAGAGAGGGAGGGAAAAGATAGAAAAAATTGGATAAAGAAAGAAATAGGCAGTAAAAGGAGGAAAAGTAGAAGAAGATGAAGAAGAAGAAAGTAGAAGAAGAAGGGAGGAGATAATGAAGAAAGAAGAAGGAGGAGGGAGGAGGAGAATAGCCTATAGAATTAGAAGGAAAGGCATAAGAGAGGGAGGGAAAAAATAGAAAAAATTGGATATAGAAAGAAATAGACAGTAAAAATAAATGGAAAAGTAGAAGATGAAGAAGAAGAAAAGAAAATGAAAAAGAAAAAGAAAAATAAGGAGAACAAGTAAGGGGAAGAAGAAGAAAAAGAAGTAGGAGAAGAAGCAAGCCAAGAAAAAAAATGAGAAATAGAGGATGAAAAAGAAAGAGGTAAAGAAGAAGAAGAAGAAGAAGAAGAAGAAGAAGAATGAGATGAAGAAGGAGGAGAAGGAGGAGAATAGCCTATAGAATGAGAAAGAAAGGCGTAAGAGAGGGAAGGAAAAGGTAGAAAAATGTATAAAGAAAGAAATAGATAGTAAAAGAAGGAAAAGTAGAAGAAGAAGAAAGGAGAAGAACAATAGAGAAAAATGAGAAGAATAAAAGAGAAGAAGGTGTAGAAGGAAAGAGTAAGTGAGAGTGTCTGTCTGATATAGTATTTTTAATCCTATTACCGGTTCCTGCTCTGATATAGAAACGACCACGTAACGGCAGTTGTAACTCGACCTCTGAATATAAGATGATAACCTTTTCACTTTAGCCGGTCTTCCTTGTTTTATTAATAAAAGAAAGAAAGAAAGACAAAGTCATCAACAGGATACGTGGAGAAAGTTTTCAAGTCATGCTGTCTTTAGTGTTCACCTCCACCCACCGAGAGCTATAATATTATTCATGCTCGACACTCCCTACAAGGTGTGAGAGCTGGGCTGGATGCTCTTCCATATTATCCTAACTTCCTCCTATTATTACTTTCTCTGTCCTTTATCAAGCCTATCTGAGATTGACTGCTGAGACAGGACAATATGGCATAACTTCGCCTTAAGGTGTAGATTCATGTTTCAGATTATTATTAAAAGTGTATGGCATTTTATGGTGAGGAGACACTTTAGTTCCAACTCAGCCATGTTATAAAATTATTATTATGGGAACATAGTTTTCTAGAACATAGTTTAACAGATATTTTTGTAATGAAATTTTCCAAATTTAGGTTATGTTATTGCCGAAAACTGTGCATTCTTATATTGATAAAATTAAAAATGAATAATTTTCCAATGAACCACTTCCTTTTACATTAAATTTGCTCAATTTAGTCTCCAAACACAAAGTCCAAGGAAAAAAATACACTACACATGTTTCAGATGTCAATACAAGTTTAATAAGCCTAAGTAAGTACTGTATTTTTTTATGGTAAAAATTTACTTCTTACAAAATTACAGAGTGCACAACTTATCATAGGTTGCACATGTGGAGAGGGCTTTTGGGCTTAACTTAATGAACCCAAACAGGAACAACCTTCGATTGGGAGGGGGGGGGGGGGGGCAAGTGGAAAAATTGGTCAGATTTTTTGAGAAATCTATCGAAATTGCTTGAATTTTGGCGTAATTATATTCCTTATGTTATTCAAATTATTATACTACGTTATTCAAATGAAAAATAGTGTCCAATATAATATGTATATTAATTCACGCACTTTTGCTATTTTTGTCATATCTTGGGGGATATGTCCCCCTGCTCAACCCAAATGGCACCCCTGCTTCCAAAAAATATCAATTTTTTAGGGTTATCGTACCCGCGTACCGTATAAGGTAAGGGAAATAGAGCATACATTTATTTTCAATTTCGCAGTTGAAAAATATGGATGTTTTTTTAGGATGAAGCCCACATAGATCTGAGACCTGTGCGTGGGTAATGAGTTGGATGGTGTGATTGATGAGTTGTACCTACAGTTTTAGGTTGGTTCCGAACAACCGGAATGTGATTTCACAGCAGAAAACAGTGACCTTTGCTGGCCAATCTAATCGGCCACCCTTACAAAGAGTGCCCAGGAGAACGCAGCTTATCTCTATCTGATTGAACAGATATACCTTCCACGGCTCACGGCTATCACTTCCCTTTCAATGTACTTTCATTAAATAATTTTTGGTGATGATGTTGAAGATCCATCTTGATTATAAGCAAGTGTTTTTAAAGTTTTTTAACTTTAATTTGTAATTTTTGGTATGGAACTTTGATATAATTTTAGTGCAGTTTTCACCAAACCGACAATCGCCGGTAGTTACTGCATGACGCCGAGTACATTTTTGTGAAACAAGAATAAATTGGAGCTCACCCTCTGTTCTATATGCGTCGTTCATTTTATCACTGTGTTTCAGAGAAAGTCACGCTATTTTCACAAAAGGCTGCGTTATATTTGCGCTGGGATATATAAAAATCGTTCTCAACATGTCTTAGACATTCGTTTCTGATCTTACATAGACCACACGATTCAGCCGAGTGCCGTACCACGTATCTGTTCAATCAGAAATAATCTACGAAACTCTTGGGCGCTCTTTGTAAGGGTGACCGATTGGATTGGCCAGCAAAAAAGACTCTGTTCTCTGCTGTAGAATCACTTCCCGGTGGTTCTGAACCCACCTAAAACTGTAGGTCCAACTCGTCAATCACCATCATCCAATTCATTACCCACGCACAGGTCTCAGACCTATGTGGGCTTCATCCTCCGGAATAAACTAGTTGACTATCTTTCATAACTATTATAATAAGAATTTATAGCCTTTGTGTGTCTGAGGTATTAATCTGTGTATCCCAGTATGGTCTTGATTCGAAAATAAATTTATCTACGACCATGTCATAATGTATACATTACAGTTTCACAATTGATGCCAAAACAGCTGTCTTTTCGAAATGCTTTTTGAAACCCGTTGTATAGAGAGCTCATTATAGTACAGGTTCTACATTATAACACGGGTTCTGGACCAATCAGAAGCATTTTTGATGGAATCAATATCGTAATTCAATATTGTGAAACTATCAGCTGATTTGATCAAACTGCTAACCTAAGCTGCTAACCTAACAATCTACTATAACTTCTTGTATTTGAGATGAGAGGTTAGGTATCTCTGACAGTCACAGGTAAAATGAAATTGTTTTAATTAAATGTATACTAGTGGTCGTAGATAAAATAGTGTATGCAACGATTTTATTTGGCCATTAAAGCACTCGTGAGATATTTATAACACTCGCATTCGCTCGTGTTATAACTTACATCTAACCCGTGCTTTAATAAGGGTCAAAATAAATCGTTGCATAAACTACTATACAATGATTTCCACCAAATACATAAAATAGACTAAAAAATTGAGCTTATAGGCTATTGGTGAACGAGGTTAATGGATATTGGATTCTTCACAACACCGGACAATTGTAATGAAATGAAATTTTTGCTGTAATGAAATTAAACTTTATTTCCACAGAAAAAACAAATACAAATGTTTGATTAGATACAAATAATAAAATAGTGGAATATCCAGCGAACACATAACACATAAGAACCTCCTGTAATGCTAGGCTAGTGCATAAGCCCCTTCTATTGGTCTTATGGAACCCTTACGAACCGTTGGGAATATCCCACAAAGACTTGAGTCTGAGCTTAATTCAGTGTTTTGTTATCCGTAACTAAACGTGGTCATTGATCAAACCATATAAATTACTTCAGATGCTTTTAAATTTATTTAGCAATAACACCATATCAGCATGAACCTATTTGAAACGGCCAAGCCCTACCTAAATCACGAACTAACTCCCCATACAAAAAACCACCTGCATGTAAAAAAAAAACATTCCGATCATGACCTAGTTACCTATTTCGAAAAAAAATATTCTAATTGAACAGGAGCTGTATGAAAAGTATGTACCAAAATGGTATTACAATATTGATTACAATCGACTATTACTATATCGACTATAAACCTATCGACTCTCTAAGGTCAACATATTCCCCGGGTTAAAGGTGAAACAAAGCCAAGGACACTGGGTGGTCGATCATGTCCGCTAAATGGAGTCGGGGATCGATTGAATAATGGTACAAAGGTAACGGGTCTTGAAAAATGTTATTTACAACATATCTCCATAGTGGTAACAGTTGTACAGCACTTGTATTTATCTGCAGTACATAATAAATCAGTATGCACCGACCCAATACCTGTTCTTGCTATTATTTCACCTTCACCTGTGTAGAGTGGAGGATCACGATCTATACGCAAGACCTCTACTATTGTAGTAGTAGTGGTAGTAGTCGATATATTTATTATCAGAGGTGAACCTGACTTTCTAATAATCGATTATTGTAGGCTTTACTTGTAATATATTCTGAATCGGAGATGCCGAAATTTATATAAAACCAAAGTAGGCCAAACAATGACAGTGAAAATAGAGTTTCATCACCGTTGATATGAATCTGTAGTTTCAGTTCTATGAGCTCTTATTTAGATTTATTTATTATTATTATTCAGTACATATTTCTTAATAAAACCTTGATTACATTCAGCTGGTTTACTAGCTTACAAGCCAGCAAGTAGCAACATTACAAGCCGATTGTTGTAAACGTTATTGACTCCAATTTTGGATTGAAATTGAAATTTGAATAGTTTGTTTCTTGTGCACAAGGTAGCACTTTACTGCACGATAGAAATGCATTACGCTCAAGCTGCAGGCGAGTGTGGAATGAATTCTCGAGTGCACTTTATACTTTGAGAACGAGACTTTATACTTTTATGATAGATACTTTGAGAACGAGTTACATTTTTCCTGTCGTTACCTAGCAAAGCGGCTATTTATGCAGTGATTATAGAACGCAAAACAGCTGATTCCTGCACTTATTTACTTTGCCGCACTCCAGCTGACTTTTCTGCACTTATTTTAGTTTGATACTCTATGTGTGCGAACTGTAGTAAAAATGTAATGTGTAACTCATTCTGAAAGTATCTTTGCTGCACTCGAAAAACTATTTTGCACTCGCCTTCAGCTCGTCTGTGCATTTCTCTCGTGCAGCAAAGTGCTACTTGTGCACTGGTTACACAAATAACTATTTCCTACAGTTGTCATGCCTGGAGTGCGACAAAGTTGCTCTGCTGCACGAGAGAAATGCATTACGCACGAGCTGCAGGCGAGTGCGGAATAGTTTCTCGAGTGCAGCAATAGCTATTGGTGTAACGAGAGCGAAAGAGTGCGGCTAGTAAAATAGTGCAGGAATCAGCTGTTCTTTTGTATTATAACAGTGCATAAATAGCTGTTTTGTGAGGTCACTGTTGGAAAAATAGATAGTTTTTGTTAGAATTTAGTGACTCAGTTTGTGCAAGTATAAACAATGTACTTTTTTGCATAATTTAATTACTTCAAATTTAATTATTGGGCGAATACTTGGTTTTAGATGTTAAAATAACTTTTTTTGAAAATGTTATTTCTAAAAAAAAGAAACATCTTACAGAACAGATTACTTGATTCCCAACAGAGAAGTTATAAAACTTATATACCCATCATAATCAATAATTTATTGTTTCTTAAGCCTCAATTACATTGTGCTAGTTTACTAGATAACAAGCGAGTACCAACACTACCAGCCGACTCACCTCAGAGAATCTCAGACTATCTCACATCGCGATAGATAGGAAAAAACAACCACTCTCACTCTCTTTTCTGCTTTACTCTTCCTTACTCTTTACTTATTTACTCTTTTTTACTGCGTGAATCTCCTTTTTTTCGGAGGATGAAGCCCACATAGGTGAGATAGTCTGTGCGTGGGTATTGAATTGGATGATGGTGATTGATGATTTCTTTCACTTCAATAGATAAATCCTAGTTTTGCACCTACTCTATCAGTTTCTACTATTCTTTAGTTTGTAGATTTCTTTGATGAATCATTCTATCTTCTTCTTTGCCTCCTCTGCAATAGCATGAATCTCATATTTCAGAAGTACTATTACATCATCAGAAGTGAGCTCTTAAATAGACACCACAATATAGCCTACAGACACATATATATATGTCGTGCTAATGCACCAATACATCTATATTATAAGTCTTAATTTATTCGAGAAAGTAGTTGCCTACTACATATTAAGTTATTAGTTCCGGTTCCGGAGTTTGACATTAATAAACTTGTATGCTTTCCTTCTCCTGATCAAGAACATATATATTGTGTATATGTAAACACACAATATGTGCTCATTACAACTAGATTCATATCTCAAGTACATACATTCTGAAGTATATACATTCAGTTCTGTAACTTGTTACTAATTCTAAAAGTTTTTTCCTTTTCGAATATGTTGTTACAAATGGTATAAGTAACTGAATTATTATTTCTTAATAATGACTAGTATTTATTTACTTATTTATTTAATAATGACTAGTCTTTTATTATTTAATAAAATTATTTATAGTTTCTTAATAATTATTTCTTTAATAATGACTAGTATTTATTTACTTATTTATTTAATAATGACTAGTCTTTTATTATTTAATAAAATTATTTATAGTTTCTTAATAATTATTTCTTTAATAATGACTAGTATTTATTTAATAATGACTATTCTTTTATTATTTAATAAAATTATTTATAGTTTCTTAATAATTATTTCTTTAATAATGACTAGTATTTATTTACTTATTTATTTAATAATGACTAGTCTTTTATTATTTAATAAAATTATTTATAGTTTCTTAATAATTATTTCTTTAATAATGACTAGTATTTATTTAATAATGACTATTCTTTTATTATTTAATAAAATTATTTATAGTTTCTTAATAATTATTTCTTTAATAATGACTAGTATTTATTTAATAATGACTATTCTTTTATTATTTAATAAAATTATTTATAGTTTCTTAATAATTATTTCTTTAATAATGACTAGTATTTATTTAATAATGACTATTCTTTTATTATTTAATAAAATTATTTATAGTTTCTTAATAATTATTTCTTTAATAATGACTAGTATTTATTTAATAATGACTATTCTTTTATTATTTAATAAAATTATTTATAGTTTCTTAATAATTATTTCTTTAATAATGACTAGTCTTTTATTCGTACAAGCCATGTTAGTATAACGTGGTATTATACTTTATACATTATTATATTGCATCTTGAAACTCCGGTTATGAAGTATGAGACAAGTCAAGTCAGATGAACAATTAATTATATACATACAATATTACCAAACTTATTCATTAGTTGCCACAATTTAAAATTAAATTAGTTGAGTTAAGGCTCAATTTTGATCTCTTGTACACTATAAAAAGATTTATTAACTAAAATTTAGTAGTATAAGCCATAAGTGTTTATTAAGCCATGTAGTGTTACATAAATTTGTTTCTAATGTTTTTCTCATTAAAAACCATTCCTAAATTCTGTTAGTTTTTGAGTTATGTCCAAAAAGCTGAATAGAACCTTTTTCTGGATATTCTCTCAAAATTGGAACTTTTTTGTGCGTTCACGGAGTCCGTGGTAGGGGTAATCCTGCAAAAAATGGTTTGCAAATTCAAATCTGTGACCCCTTCAACCATTACAGATGGGACTTCTCTTGAGATACAGTCTGTGCCATATTAAATTATTCCTGTTTGGTTGGCTTCATTGTTCAGATTGCGTAAAAACGCTCTTGAAACAGGTTGCCTGAATTATCATCTAAAATCTGCGGGAAACAATCCACCATTCTAGAACAATAAAAACGTGAGCCTCCTTCATTACGATTACATGAATATTACCTAGAAATGAAGTAGTAATGATCTCATTGCACCGAGTTCCGCGTTTAGTTGGCCTGAAGTTATTTTGAAAACCTTTTTATTGCGTACTGCCAGAGAACAATGGTCACACTCAAACTGTAGTAGGCGAATGTTATCAGAAATGTCTCTATAAAAACTGCACCAGGAAGCTGGTGATCACGATTTGATATAAAATGCATCGATTTGTTTACTTTGAATATTAAATTAAAGAAAAAAATGACCTGAGATACTGAAGTTATGTGTTTTATAATGTTAATAGCTGAGAAAAAAGCATAGGAAAGCTATATCGGGCTTTAGTAATGCTATACTAGCATTGTTCAGCATAATAACAATTTAGACTTCTCTAAAAGATCACGACTTTATGTAAAATTGTAGGTAGCCTTTTAATATTTAGGTGGAAAAACATGGGAAAATTGAAGTGAGTTATTAACAGATGTAGGAATTTGTGAAACAATCTGGCTAAATTATCATTATTACTTCGGAACCCACATAAAATAGTAGGTCCACCATGTTCCCCATAACATGGCTCAAACGGTGAGTTGGAACTACCCGTAAGGGTCTCTCCACCAATAATTGCCACTTATTATTATTATTTTATTACTGAGATTGAAATAAGCGAATTAATTAGATAAATTTGCATATTCTGTACCAGGCAGAATTTAATTGGAATGCTATTTTCTTCAATTATCTATTTGTTTTTGTATACTCGTAGACTGTATCAACTGGACGATTATAAAAATTAATAAATAATACGTCATTATATTAGGCCTAAAAGATATATAACCTCTAAAGACGAATACTATTAGCTTATAGAGTGGGGGCTCCTCATAGGCCGAAATTCTCTACATTGGAGATCCTTCATTCCTTCATTGGCTGGTACTAGGCACACCTATTAGTAACAGGTAGAGCAATAACTTACCGACCAATACGAAATAATTCGTTTTTTTTTTTTTATTTGAAGAAGATGAATGATTCTTTCTTTATATGTTTCTCTTTAACCTGATCTCACATCATAATTTGTATTTCCTTTGAATCAGTGATTAATATCATTTCACCACATTCGTTCAATGGAAGGTATCGTTTATTGAAGTTATTTATTCAAGTTGCTATTATTTATTTTCAATAATTTTTTTCATAATTTTTGGCTTGAGCTCACATCGTTTGAACAAAATGTTGCATACACACGGTCAAATCGGCTTGTCAATTCAATGTGAACAAGCCGAATTGAGCGTGTGTATGCAAAATTTTGTTCAAACGATGTGAGCTCAAGCCAGAATTTTGAAATTTGAACTGATGGCATAATAGAATTTTTTTCATTTTTGCTTGACACATCGGCTTGACGGCCAGCCGAAGTGATCGTGTGTGCGGGAGATCAGCAAAACCCATCAAATGTCTCTGACTATTACTCCACTTTCATGCCCAATGCTCAGCTCTAAATTAAGTTTTTATAAGTCAAGTTCATAAGGCAAGTATGATTCAAGTTTTTATAAGTTTTTTATATTACTGTTTTAGTCAGTCTTTTCATAACTTTATAGCTGGAACATTTCAAATACAGTATTAAAATAAATGTTGAATTTACATTATTCAAAGAATGTAACTCAAATCACTAATTGTCAAAAATGTTGACATTTACTTATGTCTTGACAAAACACATTGACTGTATGATTTTGATAAATTTGTGTTTCTGACGAATGATGATTTCATTTGGTGATTTCCCAATTTTTTAGCAACTCTAGCGACTACATATTACATAAGTAATAATACGTTTTACATTATTGTAAAAGCTTTTAAACAATTTCAAAGTGTGTTTTAATTGAAATAATTGTTATTTGGAGTTACCCAAACGATACACGATACCAGTTAGATACAGTCATCGAACTGATACACCAAACTGAACGTGTGTATGTGATTGCTGCGTCAGTTAGAATTGACAATATTCTAACTGACAAGCCGAATTGAACGTGTGTAGCGGCCTTAAGGATTTTCGTTTGACATCTGGACATTATTAATGTACTGTAAATTTAAAAGATTAAACCAAGTTTTTAGATTAAACAATTAGATTAGGGTGAACAATCTACATGTACAATGAAGTTCTACAATGAAGTATTCTAAACTGAAGTATTAAATAATGGGGGAAAAATATTTGTTATGTATCTGTTTCAATTTTTGTTTCTGGTAAAATTATAAACAATTTTCTGATATATCACTGCCGCCAGCCAGAGCGACCATTATAATACTAAATTGTGTAAGATTGCTATTGTCTTTTATTCTATTTTTTTCTTGCTTATAACTTTCTAGTTTTCTTGTAACTCTGTTTTTACTGTATTACTTTATTACTTTCTATACTTTACTATTTCTTATTTTTATAAGTTAATTTTTTTTTAATGTAATTATTGAAAAATTTATGATTTTGTTGTACCAATAACTTTTTTGTTCTTATTTTGTTGGGCACCTACTGAAAAACCTGCCGGTTTAGTGGGACCCGTGATGTATTTTATTGAATAAAAAATTGATTGATTGAATCAAATAAAATCAAGGCAATAAAAATGTTTTGATTTGATTGTAGAGCAATGCTGTAAATGTAGATTGTGCATCCCGATGTCTCAATCTTTATTTTAACTGATTAGCTTATTAGAGAAGAAAAATAGAAGATGATATCTCAAGGTGAAATGATAATGATTCATGAGATCCGTCAATGGTTCGGTTCTGTTCATCTCAATAATTCCAAACAAGGATTGAAACGAACTGCACGTAATAAATCAATGAGATCGCTATCAGACTTAATTTGCAAATGCTTGAACGGACCTGAACCCGGATCATCATTTTTTCCAAATGATCCCCGATCAATTGGCAATAAATTGCGATCGATAATTTAGACTAATTGATTGTGTAGTCAATCCAATTTGTTTGAGATTTGTTGGAGAGGGAGAGGTTAGTCATGATAAATAGTTAGTCTTCGTGAGTGACTTGAATAAATTACAGTTCTGTGTGTTTCTGATACGAGACTTGAACTCTTATTTTATACACGTTTACAAAATCCTATTGCCTTTTAAGGATGAATACAGTTAACAGAGAACTTGAATAAACTAATTGCAGGCTGAAAAAATTATAGTCTTTAAACCCAGATAGTGAATAGATTTTTTTTTAATAGGCTTTAAAAAGTTTGAGATTTTTTGTAAATTTTCTTTAAAGAAAGGTTTAAACATCCATATTCTATAGAAGTCTGATCTTTTCCTGCTGATGTTGCCCAGATGAGGCTGAGACCTGTTTTAAGATTCTTTTGTAAGATTTTTGTAAAGACGCAAACGTCTATATTTTATAGAATAATAGACTACTTGTTTCCAGTTGATGTTGCCCACATGAGTCTGAGACTTGTGCGTTGGTAATGGGTGAATTATAATGATATTATGGATGTTTTAGGTGGGCTAAACGTACAGTTTTAGGTGGGCTCCGAAACACCAGGTAATAAATAAGTGATAATAAAGCAGATGTTTCTTCCAAGCTCAGCCCCAAGTTCTCATTTCGATCGCCCTGACACCGCTCTCAGAAAGCGGCCAATCACTCCTCCCTATTGGTTGATAAATAGCTATTTGTGTAACTAGAGCGAAAAGTGGGGTATTATTGTGTTAAGAGGGCAATGATGGGATACCATATCCTTGTGCTCTCGTATGTATAATTTGAATAAATATATTAATATTAAATATATTTCTGCACCGAGAGAAACAGTTTTTTCACAAGCCGAAGGCGAGTGAAAAAAGTTTCTCGAGTGCAGAAACAATACTTTGCACTCGAATTACACATTAAATGTTTCCTACAGTAATGCATTAATAATTTAAATAGAACAAAACAGGACATACATAACCTGGGAATTCCTCACACAACCTATCTTCAAATAAAATCGATTTCAACAACTACAGCTGACTGTTTTTGCTTAGCTGAAGCAGAGTAGCCAAGCTATTTTTGAATGCAGAATAGCTAACCTGCGTATTACATGCTCACTATTTTGTGTTTTAGGTTGCAAATCTGGAGTGCGGAAAAGTATTTTCGCGCACTGGAATTTACTTTCCCGCACTGTTGTAGGAATAGACTTTTTTTGCATGCTACAGTTAGTGCAAAAATAGGGTCACTGTAGGAAAACATATTTTTATTCTTGTTTTAATGGATAATATAAATTGTTATTTTGATCTACACCCTGATCCTGATGCTCTGATGCAAGACAGGGAAGAAATGTTATTAATCATGCAGTTAGTCAATACTGAAATTATCATCAGGGCGTTTATTATTGCGATAATGTGACAAAAAAATGTGTCTCCTCGATTCTAAATGGGCGACAACTGTAATTCAAATGAGATCAGTTGAATAATGCCGTGTCATAGTTGAGGACGAGAAATGATTATGATGCACATGTTGAATATCAAATTAATAATAATTGTGAAGTATTGCATCACTTTTAAGAACTCTGTAATGTAAAACATTGTAACTCTACCCCTATTTCATCTCTCCCAGAATTAATATGCTCCTTTTTTCACACCTTTGGCACACCTAGACCAAAATTGGCCTTTCACTGATATTGCAAATATGTGCTTCAATTTCAATCGTTATTATTATTTCTATGCTTTCTTTACTTTTTTGATATCTTTTCTTATTTATAATTATTATTCTCTCTTATATTATAGTCTACTGTATTGTACAATATTATATCCCAATCCCGTGTCTGTAGTTTGAACATCTTACATAATCTAGTCTTCATTTGCTTTTCACTCACTCATATCAATGTCATTCATCCTATTTTATAGAAATATAGAATACATGCTTTAAAACAAATAATCAAGTAGAAGTGTGGAGACATGCACTTTTTTTTTCAGAATGAAGCCCACATAGGTCTGAGACCTATGAGTTGGATGATGGTGATTGATGAGTTGGACCTACAGTTTTAGGTGGGTTCCGAACTACCGGGAAGTGATTTTACAGCAGAGAACAGTGTCTTTTTTGCTGGCCAATCTAATCGGTCACCGTTACAAACAGGACCTACGAGAACGCAACGTTAGACAACTGAAATATCATCAGGGCGTACATTATTGTGATAATGTGACAAAAAATGTGTTAAATTAATAATAATGATCAAGTATTGCATCACTTTTAAGAACTCTGTAACGAAAAATATTCTTCCTTTATTTCATCGCTCTCAGAATTAATATGCTCCTTCCAAGCTTATACAGTATTAGTGAATCTAGACTCATTGTTGGATTTTTTACCAATAAAACTCCTACGTAAATCTACGTCTAATAAACAATCCTGATTAATTTGATTTGCGATGGTGATTATCCTTGATTTTATTGGATGGTCCAATGTGCAAGCACTTTTACTCAAAAAATCACTAAAAGTATTCTTAAATCATGTCCGAAGTAGAAATTTCATGAGTTTTCTTTTTTCTCCTTCGTTTCTTTTTCCTCTTCTTTTCCTTATCTTCTTCTTTTTAACCTTCTCCGTTTCTTTTTCTTTTTTCTCTCCTACGTTTATTATTCTTTTCTTTTTCTTCTTTCTTTTTTGTTCTTTTTCTTCTTCATTCTCTTGAGTGAGGTTTGAAGCGTGGGCTACCCAGCTATTCCTTAATTATAAATATAAATGTGAATTATCCAGGTCTACCCGGGTAAGGGTGCTAGAGTTATCCACCCGAGAATAATGGCCATCACAAAATCAAACAGATCCTGATTGATTAGATTTGCAATCAGCACTTTTACTATAAAAAGAAGAAAATCCCTAAAAATATTCATTAATCTTGTCCGAAATACACAGTTCACGAGTTTACTATAGACCTATTTATTCGTTACTAGCTGGCCCGACGCGCGTTGCTGTGTTCTCATAAAAAATTCTTGATTTTATTATTTGTCACCTCCCACTGAGGTTACATTTCAAATTTCAACCTTCTAGGACTATTAGGGAAGAAGTTAGTCCGAGGGCTCTTCCAGCTGATCAGAGAGGCCTCTTTCGTTGTTTTCTTACACAGTAAGACCTTACTCACCACCTCTCAATGAACATTTCAAATTTAAACCTACGACTATTAGGGTAGAAGCTAGGTTTTTTATTTTATTATTCGCCACCTCCTACTGAGAATACATTTCAAATTTCTAGCTGCATTGGTTAACAGATGTCATCAACCCGGCATAATTACATTTCATCATACCCAGTCATATTTTTCCTACATACTGCAAGGCTCCGACAGCACGGTATCCTACATGCAAAGTTTTTGCGTTCCAGACAGCGTAAATAACGCCGCTAAGGGGCTTGCCATATGATTAAAAACTGTTGACTTCTATCAGCTGTTCCTTTAAGCTGTTTGGCCGGCAAGTTCAGTAGGTTAGGTGAATGATGATTTGCAAAACACACAAACAGCTTGTCCATCGAAACAGCATGTACAGCAGATCGAAAAATTTCAAATTATTTTTCATATGATTAAAAGATCCCAGTAAGCTAGCTAGCCATGTACCCGTGCTTTGCATAGGCAAAACTTCAACCCCCTAAAAACACCCCTAAAATTGCGAATTTTGAAAAATCCTTTCTTATTGCACGGTGAAATCCTATAAGGATTGTTCATACGAAATTTCAAGTTCATAGGCTTATTAGTTTTGGCTCTGCGTTGATGAGTGAGTCAGGGTATCATCCTTTTATAGATAGAGATAAACTCATCATCCATTTTTAGAAGCTACTTATTTTATGTATTCAACTATAAACTAATAAACTGATCAGAGTTGCCTGCACGTGAGAGTGAGAACATTCCTTAAATTAGAACCACGGCACTTGACCATTAAAACTCCCACGATTTCCTTATACTTTATGCTTTAACCTTTTCACTACAGCACAAAACAATCCACCATTTGACCCCAGATATTTTAATAGGTTTATTTCTACGTAGACTCTCAGGTTGACGTAAGATTTAATTCAGTGAACGTAACGCCCCAATCAATACGATACTAGATACCACTAAATATTACCTATCAAGTTACTAATAGAGTTGCATTGTAATTGTCATGCCATTACTGGCAAGTCATGCAAAGTTGAACATTTTATTCATTAGTATCGTTTCACCTCCAACAATAGCTTTACAATATTATTGAACAATGATAATACTGAGTACAATATCTGTAAATCATTCCAGAATCAAATCAAGTTATTCTAATTCAGTCTACCAGGTTATGCAGTTGGTTTAGACCAGGGGCCTGTTGAATATAATTAATACAAGAAGAGATTATTACTTGGTGAGTCACAATAGTAGCTTATTTAAACAAAAACCTAGTTATATTGGTAGGAAACTCTACAACAAGCTACTGCAGTTTTAAAAGTCTTGAAAATATAGAAATATTTTTAAATCAATTTTTAAAATATCTAGTTTATAAAGCGTTTTTTGTGTACGAGAGTTAGTTCCTTTCACATCAAAATTAAAAGCCTCACCTAATCTAATTTATATACTAATTTATTATGGTAACTAGTGTATAAGATTGTATAATTGTTGATCTGAATGTCTTTTACTCCTTAACTGGAGTCTTTAAGACGTAATCTACAAAAAAAAAACAATTAATAGTTGAAATCTACAAGTCAAAAATGTTATTAAATTTTGAAGTAACTGCAGATACAAGTATCAATAAAACTTGATTGTAAATTATCATGCAATAGAGTCGGGAAATAGGATATAGAGTTTATTGATACAAGTTTAATATTATGTACTTGTAATTTCAAGAATGTTTGGCTTTACTTGTGGGATATTGTGAAGTTGAGAATCTTATCATTCACGACATACATAAGGTACGAGATTATCCATGTTTTCAATAAAGTTACTTCAACCCATAACACTTTTTTTAAAGTCTACTAGCCTATAAAGTCTCATTGAAAGTGCAAACATTAGTTTATCAATTTTGTATATTATATGAACTGAAGAATCTAGAAAAAATTTGTTTTAAAAAATACGATTTTTTATTGTTTCATAATCATTTAATTAGTAATTTTATAATTTCTTTCTATCCTCTTTTCTTTTCTGTTCTTGTTTCTTGATCAGATAATAATTTTTAGTAAAACTTGATTAGCCAATATTAGCTTAATAGGACCCATCTTCAACTTACTATTAAGTGAAGAACTTCAAAAGACCCAAAAATTCCTAGCTGATGAGAAAATGAGGTACGGTATTTTGAAAAATGTATTTTCGAAAATGTCAGAGGTAGAAGATTTGTTTCAATATCGAATTATATATAATTTTATACATTAAATTGAAGATTGGAACTTATTTTTGCTTGATTGATAGTTTGTGAGATATTTTGGAAAACCTGGGGAAGGTACAACAATTTACAATACCAGTTCATTTCCGAAAATGTCGGAAGTAGAAACTTTGTTTCAATATCAAATTATAGATAATTTTATACAGTTGAAATAAAGATCAGCATGTATTCCTCGCAGTTTATGAGATTTTTGGAGACCCAGAGAAAGTTCCAAAATTTACAATATGGCTGTCAAAAAGCTGGTTTCCTATCAATGGCCATTGGCAGCGTACAATGTAAAAATAATGTGAGCTAAAGATAATGGCGGGCCGCTTAGCGCAGTTGGTTGGGGCGTCGCAACCTCAGCTTGCTGCCGTTTCGGCGGACGTGGGTTTGATTCCCGCTCCTCCGTCTGGCATCTATGTGTGTTATCATTCACCTCATTACCCACGCACAAGTCTCGGACTCATGTGGGCATCATCAGCAATAAAAAAAAAATACTGTAGCCTGTTTTAGTAGCCACGTCAGCCAGCCTAAAGAAGAGAACTATCATTTCCTCCAAGAATTAAATTTTGCATAACAATTGTTGCAATTCGTTCTTCAAACCTTATTTCTTCTACTTTTTAGTGATGATAATGATAATATCGTAATAAAAGACATTTTATAGTGTTTTGTAACTAGGCTTTATTGTGCATGAAAAGAGAATAAATTACAAGTCGAGTAATAGAGTTTGTGTTCTTGCTTGTCTCAATCTATTGGACAGCTGATTTTATTTCATCTGTTTCATATATTATCAAATCTATATAAATAAAATTAGAGTTTTGTCTGTACATTTATCAGAATTGTATATTTTTTGGTTATTTTTACGTTTTATACATTAAATAAGCCGAAAATAGTCTTATCTCACTTTCTGTCTGTCTGTCTGTCTGTCACGGCCCCAAAGGCATTTTACGCGGCCTTCTCCTCAAAAACGAAAGCATCGATCGGGATTTTAGTTATTGAACAGTATTGAAAACATTATTGACAATGTCTTTAGCTATAAAAAACTAAATTAACTTTTTTTTTAACAGAGTAATAAACGTTTAAAAACCAAGTATTGTGCGATTTTGGATACATTTTACGCGGCCTTCTCCTGAAAAACGAGAGCATCGTTCGGGATTAAAGTTATTTATCAGTATAGAAAACCTTTTTGACAATGTCTTTAGCTATAAAAAACTAAATTAACTTTTTTTTAACAGAATAATAAACGTTTAAAAACCAAGTATTGTGCGATTTTGGATACATTTCTTCCAAGTTTTATTACCACATAAGAACAAATCATGTAATTTATCAATCAGCTGTTCTCAAATATAATCTGAATGATGGGCCCTTCGCGGCGTTATTTACGCTGTCTGCAGACTTGTGTAGTCGGAGCATTGCAGTCTTTTAGGAAACATATGACTGGTGAATCAAAGCTCATCTTATGTTTTATCAATTATTTCTTTGTTGAAAAAAATTTTTTTTTCTAATTTCAATTCATCAAAACAAAAATTAACATTTTAGGAAGGTGCGGTTTGTGCTAGGCTCTTGGGAATTCGCCAGGTAGCACTATTACTACCACAAAGAACAAATCACGTAATTCACGATGATATATCAACCAGCTGTTCTCAAATATTCTCTCTAATAACTGTCACTGAATTGTTTACGTTCTAAGTTGTTTACTAAGCTGCTAACAACTTCATGATCGTTGCTATAAAAAAAACCGAAACATATTTAGTCATATTTCTAAACATAATCCGTACGAAGGACGGGTAGCTGCTAGTAATAATAATATTAGTATAATCACTATTCATTGTTTAGGACAGTGTAAAGTGTAATGTTTCTTGGTTACGGCCAAGTAGGTACAATGAATATCTCGTAACGGTCTAGTGACCATATAGCCTACTGGCAATGATAGGATAATAATGGTAATAATAGTAGAGCAAAATACAGTACATTCGACTTCGGCGGTCGGTCAGTCAGTCGTGCCTGGTTTTATGGTCCAAGACGTGAACTTAGCCTTGATATTGACAGTGAAATGAATTGTTCATTCGTCAGACCAGCAGTCTCTATCTATATATCTCTAATATATCTATGCAGTATCTATACCCGTGGAAGTATTGACTATATATATGACCGCGCCCCACATTCTATGACCAACGAGAATTTTTTATGACCGCATGAATTGGCTGGTAAACTCCTACGCTTACGCTAGGTTAGGTTGGTTTTGTTGTGTGAATTGTTGTCAACTATCATGGGGCTACTGTTTTCATGTCAGCAAGAAATAATAAACAAATGTTTCTCTTGAAAAGGAATAATTCTTGTCATCACCTTGAAACGTGTTTCTGGCTTTAAATTTTGGCTTAACAGCTGGAGTTTGTGTGTGCGCTTACTTTGTTTTTTATTTTGGATTGAGGAGGAATTTTTGAGGTGGACTTAATGGAGGCGTAGAACGAATATTGTACTGATAAAATTGTCGAATATGGTTTAGAATCGGCGGTTCCGGAAGAATTTCAATTGATATTGCGGGGTAGCCTATCCAGATGTGGCAAGGAAATATTTGGAAAATACTTTTCTAAAATTCAGATTCAGATGACTTTATTTGTGTAAATTTTCCAGAAGTCGTTCCCGCAGTGACGTAGCCAAGATTTTGAAAAGGGGGGGGGGGGCGTTGATTGACCGGGGGCCCGGGGGTACTTCCCCGGAAATTTTTTGAAATAAGAGGCCCTAGAACGGTCTTTTTTCGCTCTCCTGGCATTGAAAATTAACACCAACGTCAGTGCTTTGTCTTAGTATGTCCCAGCGTCTTTCTAATATGTTTAGTTAATTGAATGAAGTTTTTATTTACTAATTGAATGAAAAATTTAAAACTTTTGGTGGATATTTTGTCTTTCATTACTTAATTTTATTAAGTGGCTATGTGCTTATAGTTAATTGCTGTAAAAAGACGGTAATGTTATAAATTATTAATGTAATAGGGCCCTTACACTAGTAAAAATACTGTCAATAATATTGAAGGACCGATATTGACAATACTGGTTTGTGATACTTTTTTGCAAACGGCCCTTACACTTATCAATAATACTGTCAATAAAATTCGTCAGTATTTGTCATCGTGTATTTTTTGTTAAGTTTTTGTTAACCTATTTCGTTAAGAATTAATTAGTTGATCAAAAATTAACAAATAATTAAGTATGAAAAATAAAGAAAAGGCTTGTTTGGCTTTAATACTATTTTCTGACAATTATATTTCTGATTATTATTAATATATTTACTATTATTACTGACAGTAATATTGATGTTCACACAACTCGTCAATAATATTGTCAATATGGTGGTAATATTATGATGGTATTGATGGTGGATTTCTAGAAATCTAGATATTCTTCTATACAAGTCATCAATACATCAGTATTATCTTTTTGTCTCAATATTATTGTCAATACTAACTTATATTGACAATATTTTTACTAGTGTAAGGGCCCTATAAGTAGCCTACCGTACTGTAGAATTCAGATTGTTGCTAACTCATCAATGCTGTAAGTTTCAATGACGTAATTCTCATAATACTAGATAAGTTAGTAGTTGGTATATATAAATATGAATCTGAATAACCAATTATCGGCCTACTAACTTGTAATTTTAATAATAAGAAATAAGGAACAGTATAGTTATATAATTTTACGTTTAATCTAATGGAAAATTATATAAAATTTTGGATCGGAAGGGGGGGTCCGGACCCCCAGCCCCCCCCCCTGGCTACGTCACTGGCTCCCGGCTCCTTGTAACAATATAGTTTGGAGAGTAAATTAGATTCTAGAATTAAAAATAAATGCATTAGTTAGTTGTATTGGTCATTAATAAAAGGCTTGTCTTAGGTTATGTTAAGTTGAGTTATAACAAGATGGCGCTTGTGCGTGAATAATGGACCTTCATACATTTCAGGTATCTTTTCCACTATTCTAGAAATATAGATCCTACGAATGCTAGCATGTGTATTGGTATAATCATATACTGCTTTGCTTACACAATAGCAGCTTGGTATGAAAGTGGATCGGATAATTAATCATCATTATGATTTTTTCACCACTCTGAATTTAATATTTTTGTAATACAGTATTATGTCTGTAAAGGAGACAGATTTGGGGAAACCTGTTGTCTCCATTGTAAATAAAATAAGTTTGTTAGTATATAAATTCAACATGAGAATTATTCACGTCCCAGCAATGCCCCATAGCCTAATTAAGTTGTATTCTTGTATTGCAATAAAATACATTTATTATTTCAATGTTTATAGCCTGTTGAAAGAATAAAGTGAAGCTTGCTAAACATTATAGTTCCATGGCTTTATAGGATTAAGTGTCCATTCTTGCATTCTACCTTCACCGTTGATTTTGAAGCAATCCTGGTATCAGTGTTCATCTCTCCGCCTTTTTATACCAACTTGGCCGCGGAGTGAAAGATACTGAGGTTTTGTTCAAGGCCGTGACTGCTAACTAGTGCTTCATTTTAAAGCCTGCCAGTGCTATTGCCAATCTTAAAATGCGAAAATAATGCTTTCATAAATAATATTTCAAAAATATTTTGTAACACAGCTATGCAGTTCTAGTTTCGTTGTCCAACAATAAACAAAAAAAGCAAATATCGTAATTTAATTGTAACGCTATATCTGTCAACGAGTCTCACTTCACTAGTTGGGTTAATTCTATGGAAAAGTGATTGTCGGTTGATTTGAGTGTTAGAAATATTATACCTACCAAGGTTGTTACAGCTGAATTTTTATATATAGAGATTATTCATAGTATCATTAATACAAATATTTTTCAATATTCTTTGAATTTTTTGGTGATATAAAAGTCTGTTATACTTTAAAACATTTTAAAAATAAAAGAATTGTATTTAGTGAGCATACAAGAAGCGGTAGAGGCATGACATACAGGCAGATATCATGGAGGCAATACATCCGAATAATCTATATAAATAAAAGCCAAGTACCACTGACTCACTCTTTTACTCACTCATTCATTGCCGTTTCTCAAAAACCACTGGGCCAAGAATTATGAAATTTTGTACACATCTTCAGTCAAGATCATAGAAGACCAGAGAAGAGATCCTGACTTGAAGCACCTCTGGGATTGGAAACATTCAGGACATGGAAGACCAACTTGGCAGGAAATAGCACCTCTTTCTCAAAGTGTCAAAACCTATTGGGCAAAGTTATGAAAATGATGGTGTACTTAAGAGGGTGATTGATAATGCAGCAGGGGACCAGAAGAGGCAACAAGTGATTGTCCTAAACAACCACATACCTGAAGTATTGAGGAGTTTGCATGATGGCAGTTCTGGTGGTCATCTTGGACTTCACAAAACATTAGAAAAAGTCAGAGAAAGATTCTACTGGCCTATCTTGAAGGAGGATATCAGAGATTGGTGTAGGAAATGTACAACTTGTGCAGCAGCCAATGGTCCACAAAGGAAGAAAAGGGCACCAATGAAGACCTATAATGTTGGGGCACCATTTGAGCATGTGGCTATTGATATTGCTGGACCATTTCCCACAACCAATGATGGAAACAAATACATCCTAGTAGCCATGGATTATTTCAGTAAATGGGTTGAAGCATATGCCTTACCTAACCAGGAAGCAATCACAGTGGCTGATGTGTTGATAAAGCAGTTCTTCAGTTGTTTTGGTGTGCCATTGGAGCTGCACTCAGATCAAGGGAGAAACTTCGAGTCAAAAGTGTTCAGCAGAGTGTGTGAGTTGATGGGCATCAGGAAGACATGGACCACTCCATTGCACTCACTGTCAGATGGCATGGTAGAGAGAATGAACAGGACCATGCAGCGATATCTGAGGAAAGTGGTTTCAGACAATCAGCATGATTGGGATCAACATCTCCATTTCTTTTTGATGGCATACTGTAGCTCCATTAATGAATCCACAAGGGAAACACCTTTGACAGGTTACAGTGGTGGCAGTTTACAAGTACGTACATTTGCATAGTGCTTGCTATATATGGCGATTATGTATATCAAATACAGTGACCGACTGTCCTTCGCAAGTGTTCAGTTTATTTATTGAGAGCTGTTTATTAGGCATTCTGTTGAACGTCATTGAACAGTTTATTGGACAGTTATTTATTAAATAATTGATCGGCCTATTGATAGTTAGTAATTAGTTTTTGTACAGCGATATTTTAAATTCATTATTATTTGAATGTTATTGAATTGTTTGTTTCTTATTGGTTTTTCTTGTGTTATATAACTGATTAGTGTCTTTCGTAGGTAATTTGTGTAAATAATGTTCGAGTGTTACTTTCAAGTGTTGCCAGCATTCTTTTAGTGATAGAACTCATAACTACATTTCGCAAAGTGTCCCTTTTCTCGACTTAACTAACTGTAGTAGACTACTTGGAAATGTATTTAAAGAGTACTTGCCCTTCAATATTTTATTAATAAGCTGCAGGGCTCTAAAAAAACAGTATTGTATATTGAAAGTAGAACTGTGAATTATGGTTTATCGAAAAGTTTCACGGTTTTTCTTTTTGTTTTGTAAATAAATATTCAATATCGGTAACCGATTCATAATACAAAGAGACCTCCACTTCAAAACAATCTCGTTCTTAGATAAAATGACTAGCAACATTTTCAAAAACTTAGCCATAGGTAAGAAAGAACTTTATTACAACTGCAAGGGTTGCTAAAATGTGTTTCATGATTTCCATTCTCGTAAATGCTTTTCCGTCATGCAATGCCAGATTAAAACAAGCATTTCTGTTTTCATATTCCTACCCCACTTCCCACTTATTCATTTTTTCGACAATAATTCACACGACATTGTGATAAATATGATTTTATAAGCAAACCGGTAGACAGAAATGTGAGAAAATGATATTTTTGTTGTTCAAGTGGAACAGCATCTAAATTTAGACAATGATTTGACTGACAATATTCATTCAGGGTTCACTGTGTTGATATCAGGCCAAAAACTTGTTAAGAAAATATAGATCTTTAACTACTCAGAATATAGTACGGTGATGCAGATGGACTATTTTTAGGTACCGCTATCCAGAAATATGAGAGAAAGGATTGTAGAAAACCTTCAAAATTAATATGGAGGTGAAGATGAATGTTGATTACTGATCGATGTTTTCCAATGTTGAAAATTTCCTCCGTTTCTTCACTCTGTGCACCGATGCACAGTAGAGCATCCAATAATCTCTATATTTATAAAAATGAATGTCTGTCTGTATGTATGTATGTGTGTTCCCTATAGACTCCAAAACTACTTGACAGATCGGCATGAAACTTTGGGAATATGTTGTGTGGATATTGGGGATGGTTTCTGACCATAAATTTCAATAGGGGAGCTAATAATTATTATTAATTAAACCATTTTATAGACCTTACCTACTGAACTTGCCAGCCAAACAGCTTAAAGGAACAGCTGATATAAGTCAACAGTTTTTAATGATATGGCAGGCCCCTTATAGTGGCGTTATTTACGCTGTCTTTGAACAGCAAAAGACTTTGCATTTTGCATGTAGGCTACCGTACAGTTGGAGCCTTGCAATATGTAGGAAACATACGACTGACTTGACGTTAAGCTGGGCATTCACGTTCCAACTTGCAGTACCACTTGCAGTACTGCTATAAATGGTCGATTACATTGGGATAGTTACTCGCTAAGCGAGTAGCGAGTAGGACGTTACTAACCGACCGTGCTACAGCAGCTCAGCATACCAAGCCAAATTATATTAAAAATTTAATTTCCAGAATCACCCTCATACTATGGAATTTCAAAGACAATAAACAATATTGCAACACAAAATTAAAATATGAAGTTTCCAACAATTATTCAATAAAATTTCATCAAAACAATCTACAATATATCTCATATGCACTGTTATGCTGGCAGCCTGCATGATTAAATGGCGGCTTTGGCCACAATAATATTGTATTTTGGTGCTCACTACTCTGCCATCGAGTATCAAATGTGACCAAATTCAAAGTGGACAGGCTCTCAACTTTGAATTTGGTCACATTTGTACTCGCTGGCAGAGTAGCCAACACCAAAATACAATATTATTGTGCATAGGCGTAACGAGGGGGGGGGGGTTTTGGGGGTCGTAACCCCCCCCATTGCTCGGAAGAAATTTAAAAAAATTGTTAAAAAACAATTAGAAATAGTAAAAATTAGAAAGATTATTTATTTAATTTGAAGCTAATGTAAAGGAACCTGTAGCTGACACCTCCTTAGTAAGTAAATTCATGAATATTATCTATTAACTTTGGAACTATTGTCTGGATTAATACAAAATTTTCCAGAATATATCTATTTTTTCTTCATAATTATATTTTTGTATAGTATATATAACTGTCATTAGTTCATAGCAGCAGTATTTTAGTTCTATTTTATAAGATATTGTTATTGTCTTTTCTTATTTACTGTATAATTTCTGATGTTGAGAGACAAACCATTCCTCCACACAGGCTATAGCCTAATGAGGAATACACAATACACTTGAAATTTTTATAGTATCAGCTGGCCGGGGGGGGGGGTTCGTCAGCTTCTGGTTCCTTTACCCTACATGATTATTGTTATATCTATATTCTGAGATTTTTTTGATGAGAGTAATATGTAAGTGTTTGACCGGGGTGGGGGGGTAAACCCCCCCCATAAGTCAACTCTAGTTACGCCACTGTTATTGTGGCCAAAGCCGCCATTTAATCATGCGGGCTGCCAGCATAACAGTGCAGATGAGATATATTGTAGATTGTTTCGATGACATTTTATTGAATAATTGTTGTTAAACTTCATATTTTAATTTTGTGTTGCAATATTGCTTATTGTCTTTGAAATTCCATAGTATGAGGGTGATTCTGGAAATTAAATTTTTAATATAATTTGGCTTGGTATGCTGAGCTGCTGTAGCACGGTCGGTTAGTAACGTCCTACTCGCTACTCGCTTAGCGAGTAACTATCCCAATGTAATCGACCATTTATAGCAGTACTGCAAGTGGTACTGCAAGTTGGAACGTGAATGCCCAGCTTTAGCCAAAGACCTGCTCCTCTCCTCAGCGCATTCAAGCGGCAGATAAAACAACTAAATGGAGCCAATCACGGTATATTTTTAATTTTTATAGTAAACACTAAGTTGTTGAGGTTATGAGATAATGTAAAATTTCTAACAAAATTATCGTAAAACAAATAACAAAATTTTAACTTTTACTTGTTTTGTCATGCTTTTTGAAGTGGTAGTTCCGACAATTCGATAATATTAGATTGAATTAAATCAAATAAAATTGGAGTAATTATATAGAAACGTTACTTGTTTAATTTTGTGGTGATTTTTTTCGTGACATCACACACCCCAGGAAGCAATAATCCGTTGAAATTTTTTGGGGGTCGCGATTATTTCACAGAAAAATTGAAATTTTCGTAAAAAAAATGTTCATGAAAATTTATATTTTCATTTGAAAAATTCATAATTTGCAAACATGTGAGGAGTTCCAAATTTTAAAATGTAAACCAAGTGAATATAACATTTCAAAAACACTACCGCCCCCAAATGCAGTGCGCGCGAAGCGCGCATAACCAAACCTAACCTAACCTGGCTAGATGTGACTGAACCACCTCATACCTTTATTTTGATGCATAAAAAACATACGTCAAGCTAATTTACCATTAAACGACATAGATCAAGTGAATTATGACATTGGCCTGTAAAGTTACCAGAAAAGAATAATTGAAAAGAAAAATAAGAATTGCAATCGAGCATCCGTCAGCGGCAGGAAAAAAGCTACTTATTTTATCTGCCACTAGGTGGCGCTGAGTAGCTGAGCAGGTCTATGGCTTCGGCTAACGTCAAAACTCAGACGCAGGAAAAAAGCTACTTCTTTAATCTGCCACTTGGAGGCGCTGAGGAGAGGAGCAGGTCTTTGGCTAAGGTCTAGTCATACGACTGGGTATGATGAAATGTAATTATTTTTTTTTTATTTATTTGAACATTACACAATGCAATAGTATCCCTCTACTTGTAAGCTATTTGAGGGATATTTTATTAAGACACTATATTACAATCAAATTCAACAATGAATAACAATAGATTCCTTTTCGTAATCTATATAACTGTATATAGCCCATTATATTTTCTTTGTAATCCATTGATCTGTCTATTGTCTATTGCATCGTAAAAAATCAAGTCACTTAAACAACCAATCAATATGGTATCGCTCTTCACTCATTGACTAGGTTGATGACATCTGTTAACCAATGCAGCTAGAAATTTGAAATGCATCCTCAGCGGGAGGTGGCGAATAATAAAATAAAAAACCTAGCTTCTACCCTTATAGTCGTAGGAGGTTTAAATTCGAAATGTTTCTTCATTCAGAGGTGGTGATTAAGAAAACAACGAAGCATCTATGATCAGCTGGAAGAGCCTGAGGACTAACTTCTTTCCTAATTTTAAATGTAACCTCAGCGGGCGGTGGCGAATGATAAAATCAAGGAGAATTTTTATGAGAATGCAGCAACGCGCGTTGGGCCAGCTAGTCAATAATAATTACCATCAAGGGCAAAAACAGAATGATGGGTGGGGGGGGGGGGGGGTAAACGCCACCTAATAATGCTGGCAGAAGTGGGGTTCGGTTGAAGACATCACCTAAAAAAAGGTCCTCATCCCCAAATATCCATATCCATGTGTTTGATTTTACGATGGCAATTAATTATTACCATTGAGTATTGGAAGCTCCACTGTGCAAGCACCCTTGAGCCGCGTTTACACCAAAGTCTTCCACTAAGTTTTCCACTAAAAGTTGCTTTTTCTATCAAATGCAGCAACTTTTTCAGTCTTCCACTAAATTCTGGTTTCCCTGCAGAGTGTCGGTAAAGATCAAAGAAAGTTGACAACTGAAAGTGGAAAACTAGTTGCTGCGCGCTTTGCGCTTGCAACTTGTGGAAAACTAGCGGAGAACTCTTCCCCCCCCCTCCACGTACCCTACACGTGATTGAGTGCTCTGGTTGACTTTGACAGTATTCCACTCCGTGAAATATATTGTTACAAAAGCAAACAAGCAGTTAATCACACACTTGTTCTATTTATATCATTCCATTGTTTTCATGGACAGACGGAGCTGCAATTTAATTCCTTTCGTTCTCACTCGTTAAATGTCTTTCTCACTCCTATTCTTCAAGTCTGCAACTCTCTCACTCAATTGATCTTCTCGTCAATTCTACATTCTTCTAGAACAATCGAGGTCTAGTCCAAGCCTTCTTGAAGATTCTCGAAGTGTCTGTTGACCTCCAATTCTTGGAATTATACAACTACAACAGTTATTTAAAGGAGTCCAGCACATGAACCAGTGAATGAGTTTTCTATAAACCCGCGTGACAGATTGTATTACAGATCTCATGCCAGTGGAGAAAACAGTGCTTTATTCAGTCTTTAGACAGTGTCAAGTGCAGAGACAAGTGTTTACTGTTTATGCAGCTTACTAATAGTTTAAAGACGTTGTGTTAAGTGATATTATTTGGGACTGTCAAATAACGAATTGGACTGTGTTTTTGTAAGTGAATAGTTGCTCTTTTTATAATTTCTTTCTACATTATTGTACAGTTTATTGGACTATTGTTTCTTTTATTATTGTTCAGCCTGTAATTAATTATTCATTTGTACAGTTTATTGGATTCTTGTTTCTTTTATTATTGATCGGCCTGTAACTACTTATTCACTTGAATCTTGTAAATAATTACTGCAAATAAGTATTAGCTTGTCATTTGTTGATTTGTTTTTCTTTATTGGAACTTACAATTAATTTGTGTAAATAGACTAATTTTGTATAAATAAAGTGCAAGTGTGAACTTTAGTGTTGCCAGCCTTATTTTAGCTATTAGAACCCAGCGATCACATAAGACCATCGCTGTTAGAACCCGTAACAATATTGTTACGGGTTCTATGTCTAAAATAACGCTGGCAACACTTAAATTATTATCACTCGCACTTTATTTACACAAATAATCCACAACATTTACTGATCAGTAATGTCTTACACAAAAATAAGCAATCAAAAGCAGATAAATCGATATTGTTCAACTAATAAAGAGATTTCAATATTATTTTACAAAAATCAATCACTAAATATTAAAATGGCCGATCTAATATTAAATAATAACTGTTCAATAATATTCAAAAAGAAACGTCTAAAAAGAACAATTAAACTTATGTAGCACAAGTCCGTAATACGATAATAGTTATTTATGTATTAAGAGCGTGAAGCGCGACTTTATCGCTCGAGCCAAAACATTTACTGCGCGACGCGTAGCGGAGCGCAGTAATTTTGCGAGAGCGATAAAGAAGCTTCACGCGCGAATCGCATACAATATTTTTCCTAAAACTGCAGTTCTGGATTCCAACACAATAAAAGCTTGTAGTTTGTAACATCACAGACCATGCGCGGATTTGGTTAGCGGTCCCCTTTTTTTGAGGTTATGTGAATTTCACGGATTCCATGATCCACCAATGAGAGACATCAAAATCAAAACAGAAGCGCAAAGAAAACAGCTGGCGAGCGTAAAGTACTTTACCGCTTGCGGAGCAGTAAAGAGGTATTTTACAATTAGTTTTCAGTACGTAAAGAACTACTTTACGAGCAGTTGTAGGAAAAAGCTATTAGTAGAGTCCACTGGTATGAATTAAATAGGAAAAAGAATTATCACTATAGGCACAATTTACGGTAATTAATTATCACACAATTCTTCTTCTTCTTCTTCTTCTTCTCCTTCTTCGTATTTATAATAGTTTCTCTTCTTCTTCTTCTCCTTCTTCGTATTTATAATAGTTTCTCTTCTTCTTCTTCTTCTTCTTCTTCTTCTTCTTCTCCCTCTTCTTCTTCCTCTTCTTCTTCTTCTTCTTCTTCCTCTCTTAATCTCTTGCTCTCTTACTACTACTACTTTTTCTTCTTCATCATCATCTTCTCCATCTTGTCCTTTTTCTTCTTTTTCCTTCTACTACTACTGCTACTTTTTTCTTCTTATTATTTATAATCGTTACTCTTCTTCTCCATCTTCTCATTCTTCTTCTTCTTCTTTTTCTTCCTCTTTCTATTACTTCTTCTCTTTTCTCCTTCTCCTTCTTCTTCTCCTTCTCTATCTTCTTCTTCTTCTTCATCTTCTCCTTCCATATCTTCTTCTTCTTCTTCCTGTTTCTACTACTTCTCCTTTTTCTTCTTCTTTCTCTTCTTCCTCCTACTACTACTTTTTCTTCTTCCTCCCCATATTCTTTTTTTTTCTTCTTCTTTCTACTACTTCTCTTTCATCTCTTTTCTCTTCTTCTTCTCATTCTACTTCCTCTCCTCCTCCTATCCATTATCCTTCAGCATTAGAGATAGCAGCAAGTAGCTGTTTATTATGTAGCATGTTGAGCCACTAGAATCCTGTATTGACCATTAGATCTTCTTCCTGTTTATAAAAGGAGAAAGTGTAGACACCCAATAATCCTGAAGTCGTAAACTAACACAGTATCTCGGTATGGACATATACCTATATATCTCTCCTCCCAAAAATATATATCTATATAAAGTCTATGCATTTTACAGCGATGTTCAGGTCGTGTGAGATTTCGACGAGCTTTTAAAATGATGAAATTTACGAGAATCGTAAAAAGCTAGTAGCTGATTGAGTAGTCGTGCATCCGTTACGTGAAGATCAGTATTGGGAAATTCCGTCTTATTTCAAAGACGATAAATTGAACCAGTTCAGGGATCACTGGGGTGACCCGAGACCTGATCTGAAATAAGGAAATGAAAACTTGTGAATTAGATGGAGTGCGGTTCCCACGAACCAGATAACTTACTCCCTCATCTCAAGATAACTAAAAAAATGAGATACCGTAACTTAAAACTGATCGTCATGTTTTCAGTTTTTATGGTTGTAGGATGATATCAATTATTCGATCGATGCAACTATACTGTATTTGAAGCCCGTCTGCAAAAATATTAAGAGACCTTTTCTCCTTTCAAGCCTAGTGCGAACTTCATTCAAGTGGTCTGGGGGACCTTCAAACCCATGTTTGGGGGTTCCGAAAATACTGGGACCCACCAGCATCGTTGGATGACCCAAAGCCGAGGCAATTAGGGGACCCTAGTTTATAATCGTTGAAATTTGAAACTAGATGCAGCCTACTTGCATCTTCTTTTTTCTTCTTCTTTTCGGAGGATGAAGCCCACATAGGTCTGAGACCTGTGCGTGGGTAATGATGATGGTGAGTGAAGAGTTGGACCTACATTTTTAGGTGGGTTCCGAACCACCGGTAAGTGATTTTACAGCAAAGAACAGAGTCATTTTTGCTGGTCAATCCAATCGGTCACCCGAACAAAGTGCGCCCAGGAGTTTCGTTGCTTATCTCTGTTTGAACAGATACCTGCTACGGCACTCGGCTATCACTACTTCTCATGATCTCTACTTCACATTACTATACTGGCAATAAAAACGAGTCAGGGGCCTCTAGGGTCTGTTAGGCTTTTAAAAGGCCTGTAGAGGTATAAACTGGAGAAAAAAGGGGTCCTGGAGGTCTCTTGTTGTACGATTTGGGGCTCCTTATTTTATGTTTGTTTCGTTACTTGCTTACATTTGTAAAATAATGGGCCCCTTGACGTTGAGGCCCAAGAAAACGTGCCTTGAAAACTTGTGTTTATTAAGATTCGCCCCATCCCGTCTGTAACCTTAATTAATATTTTTTAGTTTATTTAAGTATTTAGAGTATTCAAATTTTAGTATTTTTTCTAGCTGTAACACTTATCGTATGAAAACCTTTTCACCGCCAGTAACCAATATTATCGTATTTTTATTGGTTGATGCCTCCCTACTTGTTTTTGGGGCCTCTTACAGGCTCAAGGAGGGTTGTAACCAGGATCCCCCTCCTCCGTCGCTACGCTAATGAACTACAGTGACTTCATATGGACGCCTCGCTTCTGATTGGATAATCCGCCACATACTATAAATTCGCTATTCGGTGTCCAAATTTAGTGTTGACTACAGTGACTGAGATCTGTCTACCCGTTCACAGTCAATGTAGTATGAACCATACAACATTCCCCTGCGCCACTACTCTAGATTAGCTTCTGAATTGTCTTTTATTTATGAATAAAACGCAATCAATGGAATGATACATACGATTTGATTTTTTTTTATGATGCCCACATGGGTGGGTTAAGTGGTGAAATATGCCTGATTGGACGAGAATCGTACCCGTGACCGATGGAATGGCGAGACTGTTCTTCTTATTTTCTTTTTCTTCTTCTATTAGTATTTTTTGTACATCTTCTACTTTTTTCTCATTTTCCTCCTCCTTTTCCTCCTCCTTCTCCTTCTTCTCCTCCTTCTCCTCCTCCTCCTCCTTCTCCTCCTCCTCCTCCCCGGAAAAAATCTATCTATATTTTTGACCTTTTTATGATATTCTGATTCTAACCTAATCTAAAATCTATCTATATTTTCGACCTTTCTATGATATTCTGATTCTGATATAGAAGTTCAGACAAAAACATCATTAGTGTAGTACAATTTCTTATATAGTAGTTTGTTTTTTCCTGAACACGTTTCGCAATCCAGCAGTCTTATTTTGGTCGATTTATTGATCAAACAAGTTTGGACAGTTATAATAACTTCGTATAATACTTCGCCAATGAGCCCAAACTCGAGTTATTAGAAAAAATATGTCATCCACTAAATGACTTGTTCGTTCATGAACAACTCCAATGTCCAACAAACCTGCATTACGTTGGCCTACGATATTTATGTGCAAGTGAATGTACTTGACTTAAAATCCACCAGAAAAGTTGTTTTCTCATTAAAAATCTCGAAAATCTTCAGCTAAAGCTAGTTGAATCAGTTACAAGTAATTCTGAAACAATTTAATGAAAACATAGTACTTGAAGGTCTGTCGGTTGTTAGCTCTAGTTATTTGGAAAATATTTTTCATTAAATTGTCGTTAGTCAAGTTGATG
Source organism: Conomelus anceps (assembly GCA_948455865.1). Taxonomy (NCBI): domain Eukaryota; kingdom Metazoa; phylum Arthropoda; class Insecta; order Hemiptera; family Delphacidae; genus Conomelus; species Conomelus anceps. Next base: position 18,169,145 of record OX418226.1, on the reverse strand, counting down.
ACATACTTTTTTCAATTCTAGTAACTTGTTCATGTAACAGAAAATCTTTCATGTTGTGTAAATTATTTAGCTCTATATTAAAGTTTACTGGAGTACCTTTTTTGATTAAATTACTTTCTGTTTCCACTAATGATCTTAATAAGCGTATGGCCAGTGGCGTAGCCGGGATTAGATTTCGGGGGGGGGGGGGCTCACCAAGGGGGGTATCTGGGGAGTAGGAGGGTCCGGATTTTTTAAAAATTTAGTGGTGTAAAAAGCTAATCTAGACAACTTGTTGGGCGCTAAAGTTCAAAAGAAATTTTTGAAAAACTACCAACTACCTAAGAACCTAGGTGGCCAGGTTTGATATACTAATATCTGTGACTATTTTGAGTAAAAACCCTTGAATTGGAACTAACCATACTTAACTTATGTACTGAATCTCAAAATTAATACAATGATAATAAATTGCATTTCAAGTTTATAAAAATACAACTCAAATATACATGGAGAAAGCATATCTTTTTTAAGTTCCATATAATTTATGTCATTTGCCTAAAACGCACCCAACACAAAGATCATGAAATCGGAATTTTTTGATCATAGCACACTGATTTTACATGCTTGCATAGAACTTGCATTTATTTGTGTGTGTTTTTTTTTTCATTTATAAAATCCCGATTTCATGAACTTTGGGTACGTTTAGGCTAGTGGGTTATACTGAATTTTAACTTCAAAACTAAATTTTCTACAAGATGGGTTTATTCAAAAAGGTGATTTATCAATAATTTACAAAGTTAATTTACTTCAAACTTGAAAAATTTCGTTTTATTTAATGTATTTCAATAGTTATGGTAGTCACAATTTCTAACACTTTTTATTCGATTTAAATCAAAATTATCCATTTGAACACTTAAATAAAGAGTCTACAAGTTTCTATATAAGTAAATATTGAGGAAATATTTGAAAAATACATTAATCTGACTATAATTGTAGCTATATTTTATCACACAATCAGGGTTTCTGTATTCTGTTCGTTATAATACTACAAAACAGATAGAATCCTTCGGCTTTCATTCGTCCTTATCTATTAGTTATTTGAGAATTTTTTATTTCTGAAATTTCGGGGGGGGGGGAGCCCCATGGCCCCCCCTGGCTACGCCACTGCGTATGGTAATTCCTAATTCCACCTCGCCGTTTGTTTCATGTTATGGGGAACATGCTACCACTTGAAAAAATTATTTTCTGCAGTTATCATTTTTGAAAAATGATTTCCCCAAATTAAAATATTTAAAAGTTGACAAATTGGACTTCAAGTGGCATGGTCCAATATACTATTATTTCTAGCGATGGGAAGGGTTTACTTTACATACAGTAGCAAAAGTCAATCTTCAGAATTTACTTCTATTTGTTGGCATTTGAAATTATTCGTTGACTATCAGTTTTCCTACAGTTATTTTCTCTCTACTATAAAAAATTAATGCTTTTTTGAAACTTGTCATGATGCACTATATTGAATGAATGAAATATAAAATTTATCAAAAATGTTACACTTCTCTAAAAATTCAGAACAAAATGGTTATACTGTAGCAAATGAATAAATAATACAGAATATATGAGAAGCTAATTGAGTTATGGAAACCTATGCAAATATTTTAATATACACCATATCATATATCTATACTTACAGATAATTGGAACTTTGTAAAGTATATATATATTATCATAGGAATGTGTATGGTGAAGAAAAGAAACACCGTTCCTAGAGTGTATAAATCTATTTTTCGATTTAAATATTATTTTTTTATTTGTATCATTATGACACCTTGTGGATTGTTTTCATAAAAGTGTAGCCTACAGAAAATGTATTTTTTATTGCAAGCTAACACGTAAAATAACTATAAATTGCTGTTTCGTTTGTTTACAAAATGGGCAATAAACTTTTATGTTGTAATTTTCTGTAGGCAAACAAATCTGTGGGCTTCCATCTTATAACTGTTCTTGAGAATTGAGGTGAAAATCTTAGCTCTAACAACTTATTCAGTTCTGTAGGCGGATGGTTGACGCTTTCTTCTTCCCGAGTCCTTGACTATGTTTGCAGCTCATTATGCTTCATTATAGATTTTCCCGCCTAAGTCATGATAAATTTTGTCATGAGTCATACAAATATTAACCCGCAATTATATAGATGACACCTTGTTTGCGTGTATAATGTTGTTTAGGTAAAATATTGTAAAATGGTAGGATATTCTTGATTATCTTCCAATATAGAGTACTATACTATCGTATAATTTATTTCTCTCTCATAGTCATTTTTAACAAAAAAAACTTTTTAGAAGATACAAAAAGAGTTAATCAGAGAATAAGCAAATAGAGAGAAGATAATTAATCTTATTAGTATTTGTGATGGTGATATTGTGATAGATATCCATACCGGATAATACAGATTTCACTACTACTAACATGATAAACATTCGAGATACTATAGCTTTGACAGTCGCGTCATTATCCATCTTCATCAACTAAAACTTAGTTTCACTTTACAGACGTTATCACAAACTCTAAAATAATTAACATTCGAGATACTATAATTTCGATTGATACAGTCGAAATTATAGTATCTCGACTGATAGTCGAAATTATAGTATCTCGAATGTTAATTTTTTAGTGGTTGTGACAACATCTGCATTATTCGTTAAAACAATAATTGTTAAGAACAACACAGTACAAAAATAAGTAGGCTATAAGCGATAGGTCAGAAGAAACAGAAATGCTCCCTGAGGAATAGAGAGTATTAAATTTTAAGGAAACAAAATAATAGAAGAAAGAAGACAAAGATTATCGTGTTATTATACACATAATGGTAATTTATCGTCATTTATTTAACTTGCAACAGTGAAAGAATGATATTCTACCAGAAATATTATTGTTGTTACAGGTTCTATCACTGAATTAATGTGGGCAATTCTTGAAAGTAAAGTAACACATGAACTTTATTAACACAACAGCAATCCTTTAATTATCACTCAAGAAATCAATAAAACAAAAAACTGTTCAATAACTTCTCATTACATTTTGAATGTTATTCCAATTTTATTCATGGCAAGATTTTTATAAAAGTGAACCAGATTTCCGATTGTGCTTGTTGAGTTTTAATGACTTGTAAAGATTTTTCTCAATGACTTTCTCCAGTATTGACTCCAAAGAAGCTAAACATCATGTTTATTTTTTTGTTACAGATGACTCAGATCCTGAGAAAATCGAAGCTCGACGCACATTGGTGCTTAGTCTATCAGGCAGCGGAGTGAAGCATGAACGAGTAGAAGATGATGATGATGACAACGACCGATTGCCAAATGATAGAAAGAGAAATCTGCAAGCGCCGGTGCCAAGAGGCAGAGGTGATCATGAAGAGAAAGAGGAGAAGGAAGAGAAAGAGACCGACGACAATCTGCAGGAGAGAGGAGAAGATGTGAAGAACAAGGAGGAAAGTAAGAGCAGAGGGATAAGTAACGATCGCTATAAGTCAGTTGACCGGAGATCAAGATCAAAGAGTACCACAACAACAACAACAACAACAACAACAACAACAGAGCGTGGAGTTGATGGGGAAGAAGAAGAGGTTGATAAAGATAATGGAAAAGTGGGTGATGATAGGAGGAAACTTCCAGATGATAATTGTAAAAACGATGAAAATTGCACAAAAGTTGACAACAATCGGGGTCGAAAAGTAAATAGCAGTACTCTTTCACCAGCTGCCATTATGTCAAGAAGACAGAGAATCTCAAATTACAGTGGACATCCTTCCACAACTGATCCTACAATAACTTCCACTTTGAACCCATCAGATCTAGACAACAATCCTAGTACAGTTATTAAAAAAAGAAGACGACCCACCACTGTTTCCACCACCCCCACACCACTCACAACATCTGCACCATTCAATCAGTACCCCTCAATTGACCAAGAAGTTCCTCAGTTTGATATCACCCAATTTCTCAACTTTGGTAAGAAAATATCACCTGAAACAGTGCCAACTCCAAGTGGTATAAACTCTATTGAAAGCAACAAATCTATAAGACAACGTACTAGTGATCGGTATGTGAGTAATGCTGAGAAACTATCCTATTTGACTCCAGAAGAAGATATTGTGAATGAAAATATGGATGTGACTGTGATGAAAAAAGCAATAGAACGTAATACAGCTCCCAGAGGAAGAATTCCTGTTAGGGATCCAGTGATATCATCTTCCTATTACCGGAGAAGACCAACTACTTCATCTACAACATCAGCATCAGTTCAAACAACAGATGAGAATTTGATCAGTACCACTGAGTGTGCAGCTGTGGATGGTTCAGATAGTCCAAGCAAAGTTTATAGAAGGAGGTCACCAAATTTCCACAGTGCTACCACTAAGACTTGTGCTGTAGAAGTTAGCAAAAAGGTTGAGAATTTGACAGAAGATGCAGTTGAGAAGAAAGAAGTTTCAAGTGCCAGTAATAAAACAGATGAGAATGATGGGGATAAACCCAAGACAAAGCCAGAAGTGAAGATAACTGATGTTGAGATGGTAAATCGGAGAAGAATACTGAAAACAGCAAATTCAAGCAGGAACAAATTTGAAAGGTTGCAAATGCCCAGGTCACCTTCAACACCTCCAGTGGTATCAACTACTACAGCAGCACCATTGACTACAGTATTGACTGCAGTAACAGAAATGAAGCCTGAAGAAAATTCTACAATGTCATCTCCCATTTCTCAGCTTCCTGTCACTGATAGAATGATGAAATTTAGAAGGCCATCAACTTTGCCACCAGCAACTACACCAAAACCAAGTGAACCATCCCAGAATGCAACTGTTGTAGGTCATGAACATTCCATTGATCCCCTCCAACAAGAAGAATCAAATCCCTATCCAAGGAATGCAAAGCCATCCACACAATTACCTGATCCTCCTCAAACAGCATCACAGTTGCCAATCAATCCCCAACCCACAACAAGAATCCTATCAACTGCTGTTGTCACCTCAGTATCAGTGAAAGAGTCTGAACAGAACAACACACCCCAGTCAAGCAATAAGAGCATTTCCAATGTGCCTCAACAATCAGAGCCAACTGCTTTGATTAATGAGAATCAAAATAGAAGTAGTTTTGTAGATTTAAATAGGTCTAGAATAATTAATGCTAACATTAGAGCAAGTGCATTGAACAAGAATCAAACTGTAGATCATGGAACAGATACAAGTAAAGTGGGGGATATTCTGTTGAAGAATACTACATCCAATGTAAAGACAACAACTGATTTCCCCCAAAATCACAGGAATATAGAAGAACAAATTGATGAAGAACATAAAGTAAATACTGCAGACAAAGTTGGTGATCAAAATAGAAATGTAAATAAATATTTAAATGCAAACATCACAACCACAACATCATCACCATCAACATCACTGTCAACATCAACATCATCTCCAACAACACCATCAACAACAACAGCATCATCATCAACAACAACAACAGAAGTGTCCCCCAGTTTCATAGCAACAAATGTTGAACATTCTACTGTTAGGTCTTTTGAAGACAGTGATACACATAATAGAAGTATTATTAGTTTAAGTAGTATTAATAACACCAATATTAATAGGGTTAGTGAAAGTAATGTTACACTGAATACATCTTCAGTTTTTGTTGATACCAAAGATTTAAAATTAAATTCTCCCCCAGTTGAGGTTGCACATGAGGAGAGAGTGATAGAAGAACATCATAATTTGGAGAGTTCTGCAACAGATAACTCTACAAGTGAAGATCATCATGGTGAGTTACCTTTGGAGAACAATGATTCCAATAAAGCAGAAGGTGGTAGGTCTTCAAGCAGCGATTTTGGAACCAATTATGAGGTGTCCAATAGTGGCTATGATCAAACCAACGAGCAGACATACATTGTTAGTAAACAGCATGAAGAAGATCACAGCATCACCAAAGAGCCTCCATCAAAAACTGCTTATGAAACAGAGGAAGGCAGTGGACCCACACTGGTTATTGATGGTAGTAACTATAATGATTATGATAATGATCATGGTAGCACCGGTTATGTAACAAATAATAATCGATCTACAAATCATAATCATAATAATTATAATGTTAAATGGACAAGTTCTACGGATGGTGGACTATATGGAAGCACCAAGCCAGTGCCGCCTCATAGTGAAACTCCTATGGTGGATGTTAGCAGCTACCCGGAGAACCTTAGCATCACAACGTATCTGGTGTCAGCTCTGATAGTCATTCCAATCCTGCTTCTGTCTATATTGGCGGCCAGAATTATTATACTACGGACTAGACGGAAAAAGGTGAGTGATACCAGACGTTTTCATTCAGATGCTACATGAACAGATTCAATAAGTAGAGATATTAGCATAAAATTGAAAAAAAATATGTACACCAATCCCAGGAAAAGTAAAGAGAAAATACATATTATAAACTTAAAAAACACTTTTTCCATTCAAAAGTGTTTTTTAAGTTTATAATACATATTAGTGGAAACAAGATGGATCTTCAACATCAGAAAATACATGTTTCAGTTTCAGCTAATATATATTGATGCTATCAATCTATATTATTTATGTTTGCTATTAATTATGATATAATTGATAGTATGCGATGAGAAAAATAATTATTCAATAATACATATAGTTATCATAATAATATAGACTTTCAAATAAATAGGCAGCTCTCATGATTAATCTCATACAATCTAACTCCAAGGGCAAGTTTCGTTACGAATTACAGACCAATTTTAACAGTACCTGCATTAATGTTGTTAATTTTTAATTATCATCATAAGCACGTAATTCCTTTCTTAATTTACTTCTAATAATATCGTAACTACTACAAAATCGTATATAAGATTTTAATTTTAGATGGTAGTAATTTTACCCAGGAAAAATTAAGAAATATAATTATGTTTTCATACCAAATGCAATTTTGGATGATGGGGTTTGGCAACATTTATCCTATAGGAGAATTTATTCTAGAGATATTTAGATTTCCAAATTCTTGGATCAGTCTTATGTTTTGACAACTGATTTCAATATTATTTGTCTGTATTCTACTATTTCAGGTGCTCGATGATTCGGAATACTCATCCGAGTATAATCGGAGTCCTTTGAGTACAACCACTCCATCTCTCCACACCAAACTACCTAGATTGGCCACTCATCCGGTAAGAAACAAATACTTATTGCAATAATTAAATTATTATTTTATCTTAGTCAAGATATACATGGTATTGAGTTATCAATGGGAAGGATTTAGTTGGATAATTTGATGATGATTTTGAGTGTAAGACAAGCCTATGCTTGTATGCTTGTATGCGTGTATAGTATGACATTTCAACATCCATAATTTTAGAAAAAAATATTTGCATAAAACATTTTGTGGTTCTTGCAAGGTGGAATCAACTCAATGGACTGATGAAAATAATAATTGTTTTCAGCACTATTGAGAATAGTCTTTCACCCACTAACAACAATATTCACTATCATAGAACTAGATCAGCCATAAACTATCATCAACCCAGTGTAAAATTAGCCATATTCTAGAAAAATCCTTTTTACCCAGGTATAGCCTTCTTCAGCAAACTACCAGTTGAAATAAAATGTATAAAACGGATAGGAATATATTTAAAGAAGTATGAATTATAGCTTTCACTCTGTGAAGAAGTACTTTGGAAGCAACATTGTCAAAGATTAACATTGTTTACATTACATTTTTTCCATAGTATTTTCATACATTCGCTAAAAAATGGTGATGCTTCTCAATAAAATACTGCAAAAGTATTTTGCTTATAATTGGTATTTTGTGACAATGTATTTTTGATGTACGGGTTTTTTTAATGAAATTTAACGTTTGCTATGATTGCAATTTACAATTTTTTGCATAAACTTGAAGTGAATTGAATTGCTGATAATATGCTGACCTAAGAAGAAACAAGATAACACAAACGATATACCTACATATTTATCATGATATGGACATTTTGATATCATAATGATGGTCATTTTAATATTTAAATATTGTTATGTTTTACATTTCAATAATAATATATTATTGATATATGATTATTCAGTTTGACTAATTTGACATATATCATTAGACAAAGCAGTTTTGATCGAAGGAAAGATTTGAGATGCAATTAGAAAGTAAATGCAATTTCGTGCATTTAGAATGCAATTGCTAGGGTGTAATTTCTCAAGTTGGACAAAAAATGAAGAACATTTTTCACATATTAAATCATTTGAAATATACAATATTTTGAAAATGTAATTATTCTGAAATAACATCTTATTACCACTAACTAATTGTCTTCCCATATTTTTGTAATCTTTTTCAGAGTTGGGAAATTGAAAAGAGTAAACTACCTCCAATTCCTAATCCGGTGACAAGATGGGAATTTCCCAGAGAAAAACTGAGACTTCAAACTGTTCTTGGACAGGGGAATTTCGGACAGGTAAATCAATGCAATTTTATTCATTTTTTAATTCGCCAATAAATGTCTATGCAGCTTTTTCAATGAGGTCGCAATATTACAGAAAAATGATAATTCTTAGCCAGTGGCGTAGCCATGATTAGATTTCGGGGGGGGGGGGGGGGGGGGGGGCTCACCAAGGGGGGGTCTGGGGTATAGGAGGGTCCGGATTTTTTTTTAATTTAGTGGTGTAAAAAGCTAATCTAGACAACTTGTTGGGCTCTAAAGTTCAAAAGAAGTTTTTGAAAAATTACTACCCAAGAACCTAGGTGGCCAGGTTTGAAATGATAAGGTTTGATATACTAATATCTGTGACTATTTTGAGTAAAAACCCTTGAATTGGAACTAACCATACTTAACTTATGTACTGAATCAAAAAATTATCAACACAATGATTATAAATTTAATTTCAAGTTTATAAAAATATAACTCAAATATACATGAAAAAAGCATACCTTTTAATAAGTTTCATATAATTTATTTAATTAGCCTAAAACGCACCCAACCCAAAGTTCATGAAATCGGAATTTTTCGATCATAGCACACTGATTTTATACGCTTGCATAGAACTTGCATTTATTTGTGTGTTTTCATTTATAAAATCCCGATTTCATGAACTTTGGGTGCGTTATACCATAGATGAGGGATCTGTAAGCATCTTGATGGTTCGCCTATGGTTATACTAAATTTTAACTTCAAAACTAAATTTTCTACAAGATGAGTTTATTCAAAAAGGTGATTTATCAATAATTAACAAAGTTAATCCACTTCAAACTTGAAAAATTGCGTTTTATTTAATGTAATATTTCAATAATTATGGTAGTCACAGTTTTCTAAGATGTTTTATTCGATGTTGTAGCTCATTTTAAATCAAAATTATCCATTTGAGCACCTAACAAGTTTTTATATGAGTAATTAATATTGAGGAAATATTTGAACAGTGCATTAATCTGACTATAACTGTAGCTATATTCTATTACACAATCAGGGTTTCTGTATTTTGTTCTTTATAATACTACAAAACATATAGAACCCTTCGGCTTTAATAAGTCCTCATCTATTAGTTATTTGTGAATTTTTTATTTCTGAAATTTCCCCATCGGCCCCCCCTGGCTACGCCACTGTATCTTAGCATGCTGCTCTGTTACTTTTACCGGTTTCATAATTATTATTAAAGTCTTTGAAGAGCGACGTGAAAGGCTTTCAACACTGACGAAAAGTTGTAAAGACTGTAGTGCTCTAAAATCGATTTCATTAGGCTTCAATATTAACATGGCGTACGTCAAATAGAAATCAAAAACGATTATATAACAAAATGCATATACGAACCCAATGTGCATTCAAATAATTAGATAAATACAATATATTATTGATACAGGTAATCAGCGCAGTACAGAATCACTTTGTACTTTCTAGACTATATAGAATCTTATAAATCTATCCTAATTTTACATCAAGTTGAAGAACTCCAATCTTTTTAAAAGGTATTAACAGTGGGCTATACAAACACATAATTCCATTTTCTTCCATTACTTTTTTACTTGGATTACAAGATTCTTTGATTCACTTTGATTACATTATACTTTGATTACATTATACTTTTATTTACTTTGATTACATGATAGTGACTGATGATGCATTTCGAAAAATATCCTCCTCATAAGATAAGATGTACAAAATGCCAATGTTGTGCAAGAATATCAATTTATAAATTTCGTGCTATAGATTATATAGGTAGCAATTGTTTTGCCATCGGGCTCTATAATACAGTCATTGGCAACGTCACAATTAAATATAAAAACCAACATGATACTCAAAATTGTGAGAAAAGAACTCTTGCAGAAAATAGAGAGTATTTTTAACTTCAAATTAAAAGGTTTAAGAGAAAATGAACATTTATCAAACAATAAGTTAAATAAACTATTAACCTTCAAAGTTAAAACTATAAAAAAAATTTGTTTTGGAGGATGAAGCCCACATAGGTCTGAGACCGGTGCGTGGGTAATGAATTAGAAGATGGTGATTGATGAGTTGGACACAGTTTTAGGTGGGTTCCGAACCACCGGGAAGTGATTTTAGAGTAGTCTTTTTCGCTGGCCAATCCAATCTTTCACCCTTACAAAGAGCGCCCAGGAGTTTCGTAGCTTATCTCTGATTGAACAGATGTCTGCTACGGCACTCGGCTATCACTTCCAATTGATTTTTAACTTCCAATTGAAAGCTTTAACTTCAAGAAAAAATAAAATTTTATCAAACAATAAGTTGAATAAACTATTGACCTTCAAAGTTAAAATATAAAATGAAATTCTAAACCCTTTCTTAGCAGAATTTGAAAAAAACATGTATTAGCCACTCTAGGCATAGTATATTTTAAAAACATATTGATTAATGGAATAAAAAATTAGGCGAATTTTGAATTACTAAATAAATAATAAATTAATAAATAATCATTTTATTTGTTTACGAGCTTGCACTCACACAAATCGAGTTGCCATCGACATGAAAATATATAACAATATTAAAAATGTCATGGCTAGAAGACCTAATAAATTTCTTCCAAAAACAAAAAACAAACGAACATACAATACATGAAATTATATAAACACATTATATCTAACAATAATTTTACCAATTAATACCATCCGAAACCTAGAATATACATATAATATATAATTTTTAATAATAATAATTATCAACCAGCTAAGAAAGTCATCCTTTCTAGGGGAGTCCGGTCCCACTAGGCGTCAAATCTGCAAGTAAGTAGAAACCAATCTGTCAAAACAAAACAATTCAAAAATACTAAATAATGAATTGAATAATTGTTTAATGACAGGTGTGGAAAGCAGAGGCAGACGACATAAATGGACACGAGGGTCTGACAAGGCTGGTGGCTGTGAAAACGGTGAAGGAGGGAGCGTCAGTGCAGCAACGGGAAGACCTGCTCAGGGAGTTGGGCATCATGCAGGAGCTGGGAGCACATCCCAACGTCGTCACCCTACTTGGATGCTGTACCGAAAAAGGTAATACCATCAAATAATACGGTCACATATTAGATATGCTATCTTAGTATGTGGTAATTCATCAAAACAAAACCTAAGATCCAAAAGAAAGCTGTTAGGTGTATGGAAAGAGTAAATAGGTTAGATTCATGTAGGCCGTTGTTCAAGAGACTTGGTCTCTGCTTATCTGTGTATGAAGCTACTTTATATGTAAAAAGAGTGATATTAACCAAAATATTGATATGCACGATTATAATACAAGAAGCCGAGGAGATTATCACTTAGTGAGTCACAATAGTAGCTTATTCAAACAAAAACCTAGTATTAACTTTTCAAGTGAATTCAACGACTTGCAGTCAAATTGAATTTGACTGCAAGTAGTTGAATTCACTTGAAAAGTTAATATTAACAACGCAGTTCGTCATGGAACAAGAAATCCAGAAAAAACATAGTTATGTTGGTAGAAAACTCTACAACGAGCACTTGCAGGCACTTGCAAGCAATTGACAATGTAGAAATATTAAAGAACAACTGAAAAAATATTTAGTTGATAAAGCTTTTTATAGTGTACAAGAGTTCCTTTCACAATTTCACATCAAAATTAAGCCTCACCTCAACTAATTGATATAGTTAATTATGGTAACTAGTGTATAATTGTTGATCTGACTTGTTTTATACTCTTTAACTGGAGTCTCCAAGACGTAATCTACCAAAAAAATTAAATTTACTTTTCCGATTGAAACGCAGAACAATTTTAAGTTGAAAAATAATTTTTTCTTACAAGAGGCATAACATGTTTTCGGGCTGTAGCCCATAATTTATTATTAGTGACTGGATGATTCTTGCAGGATCTTGTCAGCTTATTCAAACAAAAACCTAGTTATGTTGGTAGAAAACTCTACAACAAGCACTTGCAGTTTTTAAAGAGTCTTGACAATATAGAAATATTTAAAGAACTACTGAAAAAATATTTAGTTGATAAAGCTTTTTATATTGTACAAGAGTTCCTTTCACAATTTCACATCAAAATTAAGCCTCACCTCAACTAATTGATATAGTTAATTATGGTAACTAGTGTATAATTGTTAATCTGACTTGTTTTATACTCCTTAACTGGAGTCTCCAAGACGTAATCTACCAAAAAAATTAAATTTACTTTTCCGATTGAAATGCAGAACAATTTTAAGTTGAGAAATAATTTTTTTCTTACAAGAGGCATAACATGTTTTCGGGCTGTAGCCCATAATTTATTATTAGTGACTGGATGATTCTTGCAGGATCTTGTCAGCTTATTCAAATGATGGTTGGCAGGAATTTCAGATGAATTTGGAATTAACTTAAGTGTGTAATTGAAAAGGTTGTGTTATTTGAAAGTGGTTTGTTCATTAAGATTGTTGTGCTTTTGCTTATTTATGTGTCTACAATTTCAAACTGTTTAAGAGTTCCTGGATTTCTTGTTCCATGACGAACTGCCTTGTTAATATTAAATTTTTTGGTCAATTCAAGGACTTGCAGTGAAGTCGCTATTTTTTATAATAATTGAAAGCAAGTAGTTAAATTCACCAAAACGTTAATGTTTAAGAGTGTTTAGTTTTGGGCCTTTTCAGAGTCTAATTATTTCTTATTAACTTGTTCTGCATGTCAGTCGAAGGGTGAACATTTTTTAACTATTTTACTCGCAGATCGTCATGGATCATTAAATAATAAGATTAAATTATTCTTACCTAAAAAAGTCTAATATCAAAACTGTATTTCTATTCAATATATGATTTTCTCACACTTATACTGGAGATACTGGAGGGACGCATCAGGCTGATGAAGCTTCTTTAGAAGTGAAATGCGCCCCTCCAGTATCTCCAGTATAAGTGAGTGGAAATCATACTTATATTAAATAAAAATACAGTGTCAGTTTTAATATTAGATTGTTCATCAAGTATTTGCCATGGAAAACATCACAGATAAAAACAGTCGTTGTCTCGTCTGAAGAGGCTCATATGAACTTGTTAAGGTGCAACCTGTTAACTCTGAGCCAATCAGGTCAAACGATATTCTTATTATTATTTTATTTTTCACAACATTTTATGAGAGTTTTCTAATCAAATATAGCACAGCTATATAGCAGATTTCGCAGATTAGCAAAGACGTTTTCTTAACTTCTAGCAGAGCTAGCCCATATAGCTGGACTGCATTCAGCTCTGCTAGCTAGAGTAGCTTATTAGCAGAAGATGATGATGAAGAAGAAAAGATGAAGAAGAAGAAGAGAAAAGGGAGAATAAGGAGAAGTAATTGAAAAGAAGAAGAGGAAGACGAAAAATATAAAAAAGAAGAGAATGTAAAATTATTGAAAGAAGAAAAACTGACAGAAAAAGAAGATGAGAAGGTAGGATAATAAACGTTAATTAAATTAAATTTGTAAATAGGATATGTCAAGTTCTTGATATCCCTATTCAATTGGATCGGGAAACCCGCTAGTATTACGTAGTTGATTTTTTTTCTGTAGCTACTGTTATAACTTTGGGTTTTTATCTTTTTCAGAGCCTTACCTGTTGATAATGGAGTATGTAATGTATGGGAAGCTGCTAGCGTTTCTAAGAGATCACAGGACGCGAGCTCATTACTATAACTTCTCCGACGCTACTGATGCTCTGACGTCACGAGATCTCACTGTATTCGCATACTGTGTTGCAAGGGGCATGGATTATCTCACCAGTAAATCGGTAAGTAAACATTTTTTACAACTAAAATACTAAATACATAAAATACCTGTAGTTTTGTGAACAGTAGACCTCACTCGTCTAACACTCCTCATTCAAAAGGGGATGATATTTTCAAAAAAATGTCCAAGAGAACTTTCGAGTCAATTTTCATCACATAATCTTTAATAGATGATAAAAACATGCAAAAATTAATATTTGATTGGTCCAACATATTTGGCGCCTCTAGAAATTACCTTATACATCTTAAAAGTTTATATGTATTTTAAGCAGCTCTTAATATTAACCTCCAATCATAAAAAACAAAAACTATGCATTAAGAGAAAAGTTCAAAACTTGTTCACCCCTCCCATTTTCCAGTAAAATTCCCGCCCCTAGCTCCTCCAAAGGGGATTATTTTTACAAATTTTTCGAATGGAAGTCTCCAGAGGTTTTATGCTTTACCTGATGGGAAGAAAAATTTCTCAATTTTTATTTATTCATTTAACTAACATACAATCAATGTGAATACATTGATTTGGGCTATTGCCCAAAACAGATTTTCACAAAATTTCAAATTGAAATCAAAATCTTAGGTTAGGTCTGTTTCACCGAATATTTCACCTTGAAGCACAATAATTCACAAGCCGTTTTCAGAAAAAAATATATTAATTTTGATTTTACTTTTAACAAAACACTAACACAGTCCAAAAAGTTCAATATAAATTTGAAATTTCTGATCCAAAAATCTACACTAGTTACGCATTATTATCTCAATACTTGAGTTTTTTATTTTGACCTCCGCCTCACCCCATGATATTCAAAGAGTAGTCAACCTTCTTCTAACTGAGTTATCTTCAACTTCCAATCGAAAATTACAGAAATTATCCACAAAATGCGTTTTTGAAAAAATGAGTTACAGAAAATAAATTTATTATAGGATACACATTTGTAATAACATCTAATAATTTTCTTTAATTATCAATTTATTTTTATTTGTAGATAATTCATAGAGATTTGGCGGCCCGTAATGTGCTGGTGGACCATAATAAATTATGCAAGATTGCAGATTTTGGAATGTCTCGAAATGTACGAGATACAGGCCAGATATACGAACAGAGGCAATGCAAGGTAGGTGGTTCAATATGGTAGTTCATTGAATTTTCGTTTCATTGATAGCCAAATAAATTCTTGATAATGATTTTTTGGAGGATGAAGCCCGCATAGTTCTGAGACCTGTGTGTGGGTACTGAGAAACGATATAGAATGATGGTGATCGATTAGTTGGACCTACAGTTTTAGGTGGGCTTTGAACCACCGGAAAATGATTTTACAACAAAGATCAGAGTCAATCCAATCGGTCACCCTTACAACAAGGGCTCAGGACTTCGTAGCTTATCTCTATCTGACTGAACAGGTACCTGCTACGGATCACAGCTGTCACTTCCATATTTTGATCTTTGTATCGTTGTATAAGTGATCTTCCTGTTTGTCCTATGTAGGACTTGGTACAGCCTGAACTATTTATACAACGCAATTCTTGTAAATGTGAGTGAATAATCATCATTTTCTCACAAAAATGACTGCAATTTCGTGAATTATTCTAAACAGTTTAATTAATACGTGCAGGTTGTAATGAAATAAGAAAGTTAACAATGTAATATTCGGTTTGAATTTTTTGTTTTATTTGATCATATGCATTCCTAATATATGAAAATCCTAATAATTTTTAATTTTCTAAAGGCTTTTGACTCATGTGACAAACAATTTCTAACCAATGTTAATAATTTATTCTAAGTAATTTTCTCAATAAAGATTTTTGATTTCTAAATTTTTTGCAGTACAGTTTTCAAGTAGGCCTATGTTTTTTGCCACTGAATTAAAGGTCATATTGGGTGTTTTTTTTAGGATTTTCTCAATAACGATTTCTGATTTCTGAGTTTTTCTGCATTACTGCAGTGCTCTTATTTATTTATTTCTTTGCTCACTGAATCAAAGCTTTTCATATTTGATGTTTTATACATCTTTTAAATTACTTTATTTCGAATTTATTTAAATTAGTTGGTTTCAGCAGAGAGTTATCCGAGTTAACCTGGAGTAACTGAGAGACTAGAAGAAATAATAAAACATACGGTAGTTTCATGAAACATTTTGCGGAATTCAAAGCAAATGAAGAAAATAGTTAAAGTTATTTGCCACTTAAAAAACCCAGGATGAAGTTGAATAGTACAGAGAATGAATCAGAGAAAAAACGGCAGTTCGTTGAGATTTAAGACATTTTAATTCAATTGAGGAGCATATTCCTGTTCATGGGAAAACTTAATTTTTTCTGCCTATTGAACAACAAAATGTATAACGAGAAACTGTCATAGAATTTCCAGAAAATGCTTTCAAGTCACTGGAAATACAATATCGTTCATTTTTTTTTACATAATCCGTTTGAAAAACGAGTTATCTGTTCTGTATTCGTCATAGATAGGTTGTAGAGTATCCCAATGAGTAAGCATGCATATTTGGTAATTTTATTTTACACACATTTATTAATTTATAATTTTAGACACATTTTAAAGGAAATGTAATATATTAATTCATTGTCACGGCATGCCCAAAGGTTTTAGTTAGCATTCTCCACTGTTTGTTTTTTTTCTCATCAGGGAGCGCTACCTATCCGATGGATGGCCCCGGAGTCTCTACATTTCAGTCTGTATACTCACAAGACTGATGTTTGGAGTTTCGGAATTTTGATGTGGGAGATTGTGACACTTGGTAAGTTCGTTTTCCTGCGCTAAGGGTGTACCTTTGCTGGTTTTTTATTTTCTTTATATTTATATATTGTACATGAAATATTTCGTTAAAATTTCTTTGCTTTATTTAATCCGTACAAACAATGAACGAAGCCAAATGTCATAGTATTAGAAGGTTTTTCGATTCAATTAAGAATCAGATTTGCGAAATTCGCTCTCATTCAGGAGATATGGTTCCCTCCAAGGGGGGGGGGTCAGGAGGAAAAAGTTAGATGACCTTTTTTCGGAAGAATTTTAAATAGGAGCTTCTTGTGCTATAAAAAAACATTATGGCTATTTAAACAAAGGCATTTGTCATATAGTTTTGATTGGTATTCATCTGTTTTGGAAACATAAAATTTTATATCATCTATTTTTTTTAATGTTTGGAATTTGTATGGACATTATTTCATTCTAGCAACTCAAAAATAGGTACATTTGTATATTTGGACTGATTGTTAGTAATGAAAAATATAGTGTAGTGTGTTTTATAGTTATTTAAATATTCTTGATTAAGAATGCATTCCACCACCAACATTGTATGCACCAACACCATTGGCCGTTTTCACACACACCGACACGGCGCCGGCACGACACCGGCAAGATGTCGTCCCGGTGTCGTGGGGGTTGAGATACAATGCTGCCAAATGGAACAGCTTTCACATTCACCGACACGGCACCGGCAGTCGGCTGCCGGCGCCGGCATGTCGTTGGCAGCATTGCTCCCGCCGGTGCCGGCGCCGACACTTGTGTGTCGTCCATAGTTTTGAACAGAATTTGGTCATTTTGTCAACAGTTTGAGGTTAGGTACTGAAAAAAAACATCTGGTACAGTACGATGGCTGATAGGTATGATATTGTCACCCTAATTGAATTAGTCGAATCCGAGCCCTGT
Source organism: Conomelus anceps (assembly GCA_948455865.1). NCBI lineage: Eukaryota > Metazoa > Arthropoda > Insecta > Hemiptera > Delphacidae > Conomelus > Conomelus anceps. Next base: position 18,151,271 of record OX418226.1, on the reverse strand, counting down.
TTATGGGACAAAACTATAGAAGAAAATAAGAACAAAATCTTTAGAGACAGAAGCCGATCTCGTCCGAGTGTCTTGTTTTTTCATTTCATCACTTAAATTCACTAATATTTATAGTCAAAAGTTTCCTAACAGTACTCATACGAAAAAAATTAAAAAAATTTGTTAGGTTTGTCACTAGCTTATCAAATAAGGTGTAATACAAGCCATCCAAATAGCGAACTTTTATTATTGGGTCAATCCAAAGTTGTCTATTACGACTGCGCCTTTTACGTAGATATAATAAATATAACAAATACAACCTCCTGTTGTAATCACCCATCGTACCGTTTTGAACTGTGCCGCCCACTGCAAATTAAGGTTAGTTCTTCACCGACAGCCAGATGACGTGTCGGTAAGTGTGAAATGCTTCAACGATGTCGTGACGATATCAGCGCCCGGTGCCGGTGTCGTGCCGGCGCCGTGTCGGTATGTGTGAAAACGCCCATTTGAGGGTGCACAAATTTTGAAGAAAGACAAATTTCTGCTTGTATTATCACTTAAAATTATGATTCATCGTTTAAACGGTGCAATTGGTTTTAAGACAGAAGTGACATTTTTTTTCAATATTATCATAGAAAATGAGTTCAACATTTGAAAATGAGACGTATAAAGGGGTTCTCCAACAAGGAAAATTTCAAATGTCAATTGTTGAAAATAAGTTTTCAGCTCTCTTTAAGCCGCGTCTTGCTGTTAACCGAACATGCTCGGTGAACAGTGTTCGCTGGAATCAGCTGATGTCGCCGAACATTTTTTGGTGCTGGTTTGGTGTGGACGCCTTATCGAACATTATGATCGGTGTGGTGGGTTAGTGGCGGGAACCTGTAGGTCGTCACTGTTCGCTCACAGACCGAACATTTCAATTGAACTTACGAACGTGTTCGGTGACCCATATGTTTAATGTTTGCTCGTTTTTTGTATTTGCCAACAATGTTGGCAGACATGTTCGGTTGGTGTAGATGCGGCTTTAGACATCAATTTCCTATGTGATTCATCCCAATATATCAGAACTAAAACTAAATCATCTGCTAAACAAAGCCACTCCTTGCAATCAATGAAGGAAAAGGGATATAGACTACACACTGCATTTTTGCTCATCCAACTAAGGACTCTCGTAAGCAAGATACATTGAAATTCAAATCAAAATACAAAAAAGTCAATTTCACTTTTTACCGTTCAGCTTTAAAATTTTTCAAATAAAATCTATAAAAACTGATTTTGAAGAAATGGAATAAAATCAATAAGCGATTAGAAACAGGATTTCCTCTTTGAATGGCTTTTGAGCCTAAGTTTTTCCACCATTTCGTTGTAACATTGGGAGAGGGTTAAATCACCATGGGTCAATGGAGTCGAGCATATGATTGTCTAGTGAGCCTTTTACGAGAACTTCTTAGATGTCGATATAATTTGTCAAAATCTGTGTTATTTTTGAGTCACCTAAACAATGCATCGAAGGACCGAGTTTCCAATCCCATTCTTCTTGACCGAAAATGTTCTAAGCTAATGTTCTGACGGCGATTGACGAAGGAGGGGCGAGGTAGGCGTGTTTGATAAAGTGAGGGGGCAAAAATAAAAAATCAAATGAGCTACTGGATGGAAAAATTAAATTTTATTGTTTATTTTTCCTGAAAGTGGTGGGGCAATCGCCACTTGTCCTAATCGTCGCAACTAAAGCATGTGTAGGGAATATTATGGTACTGTACTTGATCATTTAAAAGAAAAGCAACCTAAAATATTCATATTCCAAAAGCTTATTTAAAAAAAAATGCAGTTGGTCTAAATCGGGTAGGGGGGGGGGGGGGGGGGAGCAAGCGCCCCGCTGACTACGCCCATGCTACGACCAAATATGAACGAAATCTAAGAATTTTATTTTTGCCTAAAAACGCACAATGACATCATGATTTAAATACCTGCGTTTTGGTATGCAATAATTATTTTATTCACTACCGATTTCAACCCTCCGAATCGGCGATGACATAGTAACGTCCGCAACCACCTGATGACCCCCATAAAAGGGGTTGAAACCGTTATTGAATAAAATAATTATTGTTGGATACCAAAACGCAGGTATTTAAACCTTTGTTTATATTAACTGGTATCCGGAGGCCGAAGAATTAAATATGAACATTATGATTCTTTGCAAAAATCTTTAAAAATTCACAATTGCTCATACTGTGTTGGATGATAATCCTTGAAGAGAGCTTTACATTAAACTTTTTTGTTCCCGATAGTATAGCCTAAATATAATAGGATATCATACGGTTCTACATTGATTGTGAAGAGGTAAAGAGATAGATCTGCCACTGTAATCAATACTTTATTTGGATACAAAGTGGCGAATTTATAATGTGGCCGAGTCATCCAATCAGAAGCGAGGCGTCCAATGGCCACACTGTTTACATAAATAAAACATATTTTAAAACAAAAAAAGAAACCGACTTCAGTGAAATGATAAAATACTCACGTACTAAAAAGTTTAAAATAAAGTATTTACTTTAAACTGAGAAATTTTTAATTTCATACAAGTAATCTTTTGAAGTCGGCGCCAAATATTTTATAAATTCTTTTTTAGGATGAAGCCCACATATGTCTGAGACCTGTGCGTGGGTAATGGGTTGAATGATGGTGATTGATGATTTGGACCTACATTTTTGAGGTGGGTTCCGAACCACCGGGAAGTGATTGAAAGAAATTCTATACTAACACTGTATTTCAATTAAATATGTGATTTACACTCACTTCTACTGGAATACAGTGTCAGTTTTGATATTAGATTGTTCAATTATTTCGTCATGGAAGACATTACAGAGTAATTCTGTTGTATTTTAAAAGTTTATGGGAAATTTGGCGTCGACTTCAAAAGATTACTTGTATGAAATTAAAAATTTTCTCAGTTTAAAGTAAATACTTTATTTTAAACATTTTAGTACGTGAGTATTTTATCATTTCACTGAAGTCGGTTTCTTTTTTTTGTTTTAAAATATGTTTATTTTAAGCTTTTTAGTTGAATTTTCAAACTTTGAAAACATGAGAAATTTCTTAAAGCCTACATTATGAAATATTTATCAAATTAGTAAGCCAATAATTAATTTATAACATCCAAACTTAAGTAACTAAAAATCCACTTATAAGAAAAGATAAACTAAGGAAAATTCTACAACGTTTTATTTAATGTGGAATATTGTATTTAGGAAAATTATATTAGCGAAAGGCTTCTTAAAAGTGAAATGGCTTTTGATTCATTTTGATTTGGTCCTTTTCAGAAAATACCTACACTGAAATAGTAGGCCTATATTACGTTACAAGTGTGGAAAATTGTGTTTACTGAAAATATGATAAGTTAATGCAGGAGATGAAGTTGAGTGCGGTATTATCATATGAGTATGGTAAACATCTTCCCGGACGAGTTATGTACGATATTTTTCGTGATATTAGTCATATATATTTTTTTAATATAAAAAAACATAAACTTTGAGCTAGTACAAAAGGATCATCAAACATAACCTCAAAATAGCCTATTGTACGGACATGTATTTAATGGCGAATAAATATTCTTAATCCATCACAGCAGCAAAACTAAAAATACTTCTGAGATCAGCTGTTTTTCCAAATTCTCCAACTTATGATTAAAACTAAATAACCTTATTCCTATGACTCAATAACATCAACTAAATTATTTACAATTTTCATATGAACATATGGACAGAAATATTATTTTCTTCTTATTCTAGATTCAAATAATTAAGTTCACGTGATTACAGAAACGGGACATTACAGGCTTGTTTCACACTGAACCAGCTTTGGGTAACCAGTGTCGTTTACCCGGCATAATTGCATTGCATCTTATGATTTCGAAAACCGTCTAGATGTGAAGCGCTCCATATGATACAATGATCAGCATGGTAAACGACACCGGTTATTCGATTGGCGGTTATGTGTGGAACTATCCTATTCAAACTTGATTGAAATGAAGACATCGAAGAATGCTCCTTTTTGTTTAATATTGGGCTAAGTATTGGGCCGATCCTTGCGATCCTTGGATGGGACCACCGCTGAGCGATGCTCTTTCATTTAAAAAAAAATTCATCGAAATCGGTTCAATATTGTTCGAATGATTGATGTACAAACATAAAATAAAAAAACAGGTCAAATATAGAACCTTGTTCTTTTTGGAAGTCGGTTAAAAAGTCACTTTACTTCATGGTTGAAACATCAAAACTCTATACTAAAACATTTTTTTGTTAAATTTACTAAAATTTATCATCTGTTGTGTTTACAGGATCGACGCCGTATGCGTCAATGGGTGCGCGTGAAGTGATGCGCCGTGTCCGCAGCGGCTACCGGCTGGAGCGCCCCACCCACTGCCACCAGGCGCTGTTTAGGGTGATAGGACGCTGCTGGCATTCGGAGCCCGCCAAACGCCCCACCTTTGCAGAGCTCAAACAACAGTTGGGAGACCTGCTGGGCGACGAGGAGCACAACGGCAACTATGTCGACCTGGAGAGCTTGGCTGATGAAATGCGACACCAGAGTCAATCGAGTGGCAGTAGTGCTAGCACCCTGCAGAGGCCCTAAACGTTTATAAAACGTCACACTGAATTATGGACGTAACGTTACGTTATGTTAAACGTAACGCTACGTTGTTTAAACGAAACGCTGTTATGGTTAACCGTAACGTTATGCTATGTTGAAAACGTAACGTTACGATATGTTGAAAACTTAACCCAACGATTTGTTGAAAATTTATATAATGTTGCGTTAAAGCGTACTTGTTCTTTTAAAAAGGTAGCTTGACATTATGTAATGGATTGTTAATTAGCCATTGTATCTCAAATCTTTTGTTTCTTGCTGAATTTTAAGATTGTTACTAGTTAAAAATAGTGGTGCTTGAACTGTGGAGCATCAGTCACACAGTCACATAGTGACTCTACAAGTCTATTTCAGTTTAGTTTTCAGTGACTCATTGTTACAGCACAGAATAGATACTAATTAGTACCGTATTTCATCTGTGCGTTACGGCGTGGTGTAGCAACGCACGCTATTCGTTAAAATGCCAGCTGTTCTTACATACGACATTCCTAACCAATAGCGTGTGTTGCTATAACATTTTGTAACAATGAATAAACTGCAAACTGAAGTGAAATAGCAACCATCGCAAAATGAAATAATACAAACTACGGAAAGTTCGTACACTATTGCACAACATGTGTTTGATTTTGCGATGGTGATTACAGAGTTTGAGCAAAACTAAAATAAAGTTCACGCTAATTCTCACCTGACAACTCTATGCCTCCGCTTGCTCTGAATACAAGATGATGCTGTAGGGCAAGCTGAGACATAGATTGACCGCTACTGTTAAAACATCCGAATTTGTTACTAGAATAGTTCAAGATAGCATTTGAGAGTTTAATTATGGTAAACGTTTATTTTGGAAAAGTATTACTTTGTAACACAATTTTTCGTTTTGTCCAAATTCGACAGCATCTAAAAAACCAACAATGCCATTAAATAATTTAGATTTTTAAAACTATAATAAAAATTCGAAATACAGTTCATTGATATCCCAAACATCAGTAGGATTTCAAATTATACGCTATTTCTGCTTTAGTAGGTAGTGTTATGCCAGGTTCTTGTGAATATTGTATAAAAAATGAGGCTTTATGGAGGGGATTACTTAAAGCTCACTTCAATGTACATTCATTAATTTCAAGTGATTGATATACATATAATTATTTTTTGATGACTTTATTATTTGAAAGAGATGCTGATATTTCCTTATGTAACACTCTTTCTTATAAGTTACAGCATTATCAATATCCATTCTATGAAAGTTCTTCCATTTAGTGTATAAAGCGATTGTATTTGTAAAATTTTTGATTTTTTAATTTTATTGTATCATTTCCAAAAGACTTGTTTGTATTAATATTTTAGTTTGTAAGTAAACGGAGCCAATCAATTAATAAATATACATTTTTGTTTTTTCAAATTTTGTTTATTATGATTAACTTATATTTATAACAAAAGAAAACTTGAAAAATAGTTATCTACAAATATCTATTTTCTAATAGTAATAATAATAATTTCTGTACAAATCCTAAATATTACACCGATATACTGGGGAGAATGCTCAAGAAATATTTTACAACTGTTGAGTCAACTATGAACTATTAAGCCTGACGCAGCTTTCACTACGCAGCCCTGCGTTCCTTTTAGTGCAGCGCAGAAATGAATGATACTCCCCAAACACAAACGAACGTGATGTCCAATTCATTGAATGAATACCAGTAATGGATTGTAACACACCCTCGCTTCTGTTTGAGAAGTATCACTCACTACCGTGATTTACAAAAACGAACTCAGTGACTGCTGACTATTTTAGCCAAGCTTTACCAGATACATTTTGAAAGTATAAAATTCTATTTACAGAATATAAATTATTGAAACGGAAAAATAATAGCAGATTATTTATAAGGTGAGAAGATACCTGAGCTTTAATAGAAACTTCACATATGCACGATGAAACTTCACATATGCACGATGAGCGTTTAAACTGTGTTTAGAAAATAGATGGTTTGAACTTGGTTAAAACTGTCAGTTTGTATGCTCATTCAAGATTTAATAATTAAACTGAGTTTAGTGTAAACGTACAATATGTTTGTAAACTGTCGTTTAGCAAACATATCGTTTTTTGTAGATTCGTATGCGCATTAAAGTTTTAAATCTGAAACTGAGTTTAATGTAAAAGTACAATATGGTGGCTAACTGTGGTTTGGTTGAAGATTAAACACAGTTTAAACGCTGATTGTGGTGCATAAAAACCTAACAATGATGATACTCACTGATTTCAAGGAGAACTTAGCCCGTATTTATGAACCTACCTTGAGGCGTCCTCAACTCAAGGATGACTTGAAAAGCCGAGAGAGAGAGAGAGAGAGAGAAGAAAAAGAGAGGTATTTTATAGTTTCCCCTGAGGTGAGGAATGTTTGCTAAACGACAGTTTACAACAATATTGTACGTTTACATTAAACTCAGTTTAATTGTTAAATCTTCCTCACCACAGGGAACTATAAAAGAGTCGGTTCATAAATATGGGACTAAGAAACGTTTACAGCTGACAATCATTGAAGGGGTAGTAGGCGATGCATTTTGGGCTACAATTTATATCATTCGTCTTGAAGCCTAGTACACACTACTCTACATCGAAAGCAGGTTAGAGCCTTATTATACAGAGACACAGTCCATTGGCTGGCGTACGCCACAATTTAAGACAAAATTACACCAACCGAGCGAATGACCGAGATCAACAATTTCAAAGTCGGGTAAGACATACACATGTTAGAGCCTCAGGTGTTTATCAGCTGATGTTTCAATCAAATTTACCCGGCTGACGCAAGTTAGTCGAATTGTGGCGTGCGTTCTTCTCTGTATAAAGGTCGATTCACACACAAGTCACAGCGCGTCTCAGCTCCGAGCTATCCGTCTCGTCACAGTCATGAAATATATTTATCTGAGTTTCCGGTTATACTTTCTACACTCGTCCGGCGCCGACCTGTCAGGTGAATGATTGTTACCGTGACTGAACTAAGACGGAACTGTGACTGTGGCGCGAAGTAACTGTGTGTGAATCGACCTTAATACGTGGGGTCCCATAAACATGTTTAAAGCCCTCAGCTGTTTTTTTTCAATAAAATTTACCCGACAGATGTAATTTAGTCTTAAATTATGGCGAGCGTTCGCCTCTGTATGATAAGTCTTTTCTTAGGACGTAGGGTAATGTGCATACGTCTTGAAAATAAACGACACAGCATAGCAAAAAATATTACCCTATGCTCTATCCTGCTTTTGATAATACAGAGTAGTATGAAGTAAAAAATGTGCATTTAGATACCAAATTAAAAATAAACTTGAGAAGTTTATCGAAACAGTATGAATATTATAACTGTACTCAAGGGTTTTGGTCATAACTTTTGCTTGAATTTTCGTGTATTTGATGCTATTAAGGTATTGAAATGTTATCCATTGCCACGAGGATAAACTTTTTCCTTCAATTATTTTGTGAAATATGGGCGCTCAAAGTTGATTTTTTCGGTTTTGGGGGCAATTGATCTCCCATATAAGTTATTTTAAACTTTTGGTGTTTCTTTTATAACTAAAAGATACCTTGACGAATAGAATAACATTTTTTTTTCAAACATTTCAAAATAATCTCTTTTAAATCTTGAGTTTTTCAAAAATTTATTTTGAAAAAAACTGAATGTTCCTTTGGGATTAAAAATATGCCATTCCATTCCTCAAAATGTCTCTTAGATATAAAAAAAACAACAAAAAAGTTGAAATAACTTGTAGGAAAGATACAATACATAACAAAAAAATTCAACTTTGAGAACCGATATTTCAAAAATAATTCACGAAAAAAGTTCCTCATTTGCCTCAAAATGTCCCCAAAGCCAAAAAAAATTCAACGTTGAGCACCCATATTTCACAAAATAATTGACGAAAAATTTTCCTTTTCGCAATAGATAACATTTCAATACCTTAACATCCAATACACGAAAATTCAAACAATAATTATGACCCCCCCCCCCCCCCCCCCTGCGCACAGACTTTAAGTTTGTGGCTTGTGGTGTTCAAACTAAATTGTCTAAATCACCGATTAGAAAATAACGAAAACTTTGCGAACTTGGAACGAATAGTTTTTAAAACGATTGTAAATAGAGAACTAATATTTTTTAAAACCACAGGTCTCCCTCCTCCTTTTCGTCGACTTCTTCTTGTTGTTGTTTGTAAGGCTGTTCCATTTGGTTGGTCCGTTGTGTCGCTGCTTCATCATCCGATTCGCTTACATTGAGATCATCGTGGATTTCCACACTGGTCGGCTGATTCTGTGGCGGCAGTCCTTTCATTAGAAAGTCCGAAGGATCGTAGTTCGGATCCACATCCATGCTTTCATCTGCCAATCCACAAAAATTATTGTCAAGTCCTATCAATAGTAAGATTAATATTCTTTATTGCCTTCAAAAATAAAAAAAAACACACATATAAAAACTGGCAGGCTCGCTCCGCTCGCTTCAACTGCCTAGCCAGAGGGCTCTGCCCACTGGTCCTCCGGGGAGATAAGATTATTCAGACATTAAAGATAGATACTGTAGTTTTCATATAACTTGGCAGCAGTATGCTGGGTTCAGATGTAGCATGTCCCATCTGCTACACGCTGCCAAGTTATATGAATACTACAGTAGATAAATTGAGTTTTATTTTTGCACTTTACAATTTATTAAAGTGATAAAAGTGCTGTGGGCGAAGTTGAGGCATTAAGCCACTTAAAATACAGTATTAAAAAAAATAAAATAAATCTATTATTTACAAAGTTGCCAAAATAAATAAATAATTTTTTTTATTAGTTTTAAAAGCTAAGCAGATGGGAGCTGCAAAGTTGCTGAAAAGGTAGTTTCCTTATAACAAACAATAAAAACTCACATCAATAGTTCAACAAAAAAATGCTTGTTTTTGTGAACTTCTCTTTTGTAACGAACTATGTGGTATAAACACTGTATGGTATTTCACTCAACCCTCCCAATTTCGTAATTTTGTAACCACTGCCATAAGTTATCTACCAGAAAAGAAAAAATCCAAACTGGATTCCCGGGCAAGACCGGGTAGAATGCTAGTATGCTAGTATCAACTTACTAATATGCTAATGCTAGTATCAACTTCATTCACACCACCCATTGTGGCAAAACTATCTGGTGTGATGGAAAGAACCTATGAAATTTAATAGAACAGCACCTATCTATGTGTACCGGTATTAAAATTAAAATTTTTACCTTTGGGGGGTCAAGGGGCGAACCCCCTTGACTGGACGGTTAAAGATACAGCAAGTTAATACTTTCTGCGGGCCGCTTAGCGCAGTTGGTTGGGGCGTCGCAACTTCAGCTTGCCGTCGTTTCAGCGGTCGTGGGTTCGAATCCCGCTCCACTGTCTGGCATCTTGTGTTATCATCCACCTCATTACCCACGCACAAGTCTCGGACTCATGTGGGCATCATCAGAAAAAATAAACTTCAGATACAAGTAATAGAATAATGAGAGCATAATTTACCTTGTTGGTGTGTTAGGGAGGCGATAGCTTCGTGTTGATAGTAGGCGATGTTGCCAAGTTGCATCATAGCCTCGGCCGCCTGCTGGCTGTCATCGTCAGGGGCCGGCTCCCCCCCTTCCATCTCCCCCTCTACCTCTTCCAGGTCCTCATCGCTCGAAAACTGCAAATCTACAATTAAACAAAAGAAATTTATATGGTGACAATATTGTACAGCAAACAGCTACTTACTGATATCTGTCCACAAAACTCCAACGCTGGAGAATGAGGGATTAAAGGAGGAGGAGGAGGAGGAGCATGAGGAGAAGAAGAAAAAGGAGAAGGAGAAGGGAGAAAAAAGAGCAGTTGAAGGAGAATGGAGGAGTAGGAGGATGAAAAGAATATGGAAGAGAAAGAGAAGTTGCAGAAGATTGAAGAAGAAGAAAATGGGAGAATAGAAGAATGGGAATATAGAAATACAAATAAATATTTTTTATTTAAATATTAATGAAAAAATATAATATACAGGGTGTCCCATGTAAAGTGTGAAAGCCGGTTACCAGAAATTCTACATCATATTTCTGACAAAAAATGTTGAGTGACGTTTTTGAATTGGGCCCTTTGTTTTCGAGATATCTCGATTTAATGACTTTTTCGAGATACGCTCACTTCCCGCCATTAAATGCTCAATAACCCCAAAACTACTCATTGAATTGGAATTATGATGACATTGTTGGAAAGAGCACAACATTTCTCAAAATATACACGTATTTTCAATATGTAACCCGATCATTTAGGGTTTTTTTTAGGGGTCAAAGTACAAAAAAGTGGATTTTCCGAAATATCACAGCGATTTTTCTCGATTTGTTTTCAGGGTGACATAATGAAAATTTTACATGAAAAACTTCCTCATTTCTTAAGCTTCAAAGCGAATCTAAAATGTTTCAAATCGGTGAATTGAAAATTCTTGAAAATTAAAAAAAAACTGTCACAAACCCACAAGAATTAGTGTCTAAGGGACAAGAGCTGAGAGAGCAGAAATTTGATTTTAAAATCTTGTTGTAATCTGATGTCTTTCTAACAATGTCATCATAATTTCAATCCGATGAGTAGTTTTTGAGTTATTGAGCATTTAATGGCGGGAAGTGAGCGTATCTCGAAAAAGTCATTAAATCGAGATATCTCGAAAACAAAGGCCCCAATTCAAAAACGTCACTCAACATTTTTTGTCAGGAATTTGATGTAAAATCTCTGGTAACCGGCTTTTACACCTTACGTGGGACACCCATAGAACTATATTACATGGAAGTCTGACTCAACGAAGCAAAAACGGTCCGATGTCTCTCTGCTTCCCCCACCGCCAAGAGTCACGCAGAACTCTACTACTCCATAAGCCACTATTGGCGCGGCTTGATTTTCAACTGTTTTATTAGTTTTGGGGGGTCATACAAGATGTTATATCATTAGGAAAAAATTCATACGATTAATTAAATGTTGGATGATGAAATAGTAACAAACGCAAAAGGTATTATCGAAAATTTAATTCATTTTCGACAGAAATACTTGAGCCTTACACATTCTTTTTGCATATTACATCCAAATACGAAAGCATTATTTCATTTATTATATTTATGCATATCAATTTGTATACATATATTCATATATTATTTACTATTACATGTAACCTACTTTTTACAGCTTACCATGGCCTCTTACTGTCACATATTAGGTATGCTGTCGTAGTATGGGGTAATTCATCAAAACAAAACCTTGATAGGGTGTTTAAGATCCAAAAGAAAGCGGTTAGGTGTATGAAAAGAGTAAACAAATTAGATTCATGTAGGCCGTTGTTCAAGAGACTTGGTCTCCTAACTGTACCCTGCTTATATGTGTATGAAGCTACTTTATATGTAAAAAGGAGTGATATTAACCAAAATCTTGGCATACTCGATTATAATACAAGAAGCTGAGGAGATTATTACTTGGTGTGTCACAATAGTAACTTATTCAAAGAAAAACCTAGTTATATTGGTAGGAAACTCTACAACAAGCTACCGCAATTTTTAAAGAGTCTTTTCACCAGGTTTAAAAGATCATACGATGGTTTGTTGAGATATCTTCCTGAAATTAAAAAAGTGAATTCACTTTAAGAATAGCTCACACCACTATTGTAGTGCAGAAGCTTTGTACATTGACTACATTTCATATTCATTTCTGCTTTTCCTACAATATATCCACTTATATAATATAAAGAATTGTTCCTATAATAATTACTAATATTTTCAACTAATGTTATAATGCTATCAGAAATTAGTTCGCTGGGGTCTTCAACTTGCATTATCCTCTAAAGACATATGAAAACTTAATATAGAGTTTTGATGATGCTCGTCAAAATCCAACCACTTGAAGAAGGACGAACGCTATTCCTAAACATTAATTGTGTTAGTACCAATCTAAATTGGACAACATTTGGGTTGTTATTGCGACCACCATTTGCCCTTATGCTTGAAAATAGCAGCTCTAGATGATCTTGTGAGAACTTATAAGATAATACATACTGGAAGATTTAAAATTTTTATTGAATTAATATATGTTAAAAAACCCAGAGCAAATATCTTTCTAGCATAAGTAAGAATATTTACTCCCTAAATTTTCAATTCACTCAAATATTTGAAGGAATTACTCTAAGTTTCATTGAAATCACACAAATTAGCTTTTTTTGCTGGCTGTTTTGAGCTAAGACCATAAGGGTCACGAGTGTTCAACCGATCAAATAATTCATTTTTGCAATAATAATTATTGTAGGCCACACAGTATGCAGGCATTCAGATTCCAAGAAGAAATCAATAATAAAAACAGAGAACTACCCAAAAGCACGTTAAATAGCCTACTGACTACTACACATTCGCCAGAGAATCGACTCATAGTGGTAGGGGAAGCGCTACGAGAACCGGCTCGTTTTTAGGTGCCTTTTCGCCCGGCAGTCAGACTTCCATGTAGTATAGTTCTATGGGGACACCCAGTATACAAGCATTGCTTATAACTAGAAATAGTTCTATACATTTCTTCGTTTTTAAATTCCTACGATCAATGATTTATTATTGATTTTAATTATCAATTGCAAACTAATAATAAATTGTTAATTATTAAAAATCAATTATATCAAGTCCTAGAGAAAAATTGATTGGATTAAGAGAAAAAGAAAGATAAATAAAATTTATTGAAAAGTAGAAGAAAGAAGAAGGAAGAACGAAGAAGGAAGAACGAAGAAGAACAAGAAAAATAAGAAGAAGAATGAGGAGGAAGATAAGAAGAAAAAGAAGAAAGAAATGAACACGCGCAGCTAATTATAAAAAACTCTCTCATCTTGCATTCGAAGTGATGATCAACAATAATAAGGCCTGTCATAAATTGATAAATTCAAAGCTTAATCTCAAGATATTTATTTGCACTGTAACTCCTTACTTTTATCCAATTATTTTGGGTCTTAAGTGAGATCTGAAGCAACAACATCATTGCTTAATTAAAATATGAGAAATAATACACCTCTTACACCATTCTACTAAGTACTCGGCGCATGCGCAAAACTCACTTTATACAGTATATCGTCTTAATTTAGCAGCGAGTGTCATCGCAAGCGCAGTTTTGCTCAAACTCTCTGTTATTTCTCAAATAATATAATATAATTTTAAAAATATTAAAATGCGGAAAGAGAACTCATCAAGGAGGACCAACCAGGCAATGGTTGATTTAAGTGGTTCAATGAGGCCATAAAAGCAAAATAAATCAATGAAAATTATTATATTTACAATAATGGAAATATGATGATAAATACGAACCTTCTTCAAGAACTCCAGCCTCTTCCTTCATATTGTTAGACAGCATTTGCATAACTCTGGATTCTTGTTTGATGCGATCTCTGATTATTTCAGCGTCCATGCCATCTACATCTACAAACTCGAAGTCCTCTAATCTACTCTTATCGAAGGGAGAACTGCTGTGGCTCTGAAAAAAGATGAATAAAAAAATAAGAAAAATTGCTTTGTAAACTACAGAAGTTATTCATAGCAACCACACTTTTAGACTGATAAGAACGAATATTATGCTTGTTCAAAAACGCGTAACCAAAACTTTTGATTTTTTTTTTGAGGATGAATCCCTCATAGGTCGGAGACCTGTGCGTTGGTAATGAGTTGGATGATTGTGATTGATGAGCTGGACCAACTGTTCAGGGTTGCCACTCTAAATCCATGAACAAATTCAAGGTTTTTTCAAGGTTTTCAAGGTTCAAATACATTTATTTTCACGATCAGAGAATAGTTGCCGACCATGCCACATAAATAAAAAAGGCATGAATGAAGACCCCCTAGAAGATTCCCGGGTGCATTACTTCGTCAAATTGATATTTTTAATATTTAAACTTCACCTACTTCTACTAAAAACATTTTAAAATAGGAGAGTACTTTCAAATTTATTCTTTATTCTGTATGGAAATGAATAAATACAACTAAGTATTGACAGGGGTTATTGCTGACACTAAATTACACCAACTTCAGATGGAAATAGAAAACATGCTTATAATAATTAAAGTTTGTGAACATATAAAAAATACTCACTATTTTGCTGCTTCATGTCAATGGAATTCATCAGACATCACAATTTGTTCCTTTTCGTATAAGTTTAATAAAACACTGATAATGGACTATAGTTTCTATGTGAATTATAAAAGGTAGGCTATCAATTTTTCAAAGATCAAGTAGATTAGAAGCAGTATAATGTACACGACGAATAAACAGTTATTTTTTATTAAAAAAAGAAAGAAATGCAGTAAACTATAAAACATTCGGAATTTTTTACAAAAACATCAAGAAAATCTATATTATTACTTTTTTAATTTCTTGCCAATTTCAACTATTTTCTCGTCTAATTCCGCTGCTCTCTTTCTGGCATCAGATAATAATTGAAGTTTTTCTGCTTCCAGTTTTATCCACCTGATAGCGGTAGCATTGGAAAAGTTATGCAAAGAATCAATAATCCTCTATCATATTTTCCAATCAGTGAAATGTATAATCATGGGTTTCAGTGATGAAGAGTTACTATTCAGAAGACTATCTATCATTTTCCAATTTCTCAGCTCACAGCTTGCATCTCCTATCTCTCCAGATGTAGGATTAATTAATTAAATTGACATTCTAGTAATGTGCACAATAAATTATAAGTACCGTAGTAAGAAAAAATGTGAAAATAATATTCTTACCTTCTTATGTAGATGGAAGCGTAGGAGTAAGTTACCAGTAACAACGAAAACAACCAACTGACTAGACTACAATAAAATCACTTCATACTATTCAATTGAGTTATTGGAGTGGCAACCCTGAATTTTATTATTAATGTTGATGACACATAATGGAAGAATTCGCTGTGTAAACAAAAAGCATGTCTGGGCGGAAATCGTATTCAGACACATTTGCATGTTTGATCGGTTTTATGCCAGTTTAATTGCACTCCTCTTATTTGTGCTATATTTAACGCGAGTGAATTTCTCTTGTTCTCCCACCATAACTCTATCCATGTGACACGGCAGGATCAAACCATATAGAAAGCATACTTAAGAGAGAGAGAGAGATGCTTTCTCTATGATCAAACTTACAATAAATTATTATAAAGTAGAGTCCAAACAGAGCGCAGTTTTATTCATTTCTCACCCATCTTCTAAATGGATAGAAACACCATTTAATTTATTTTTTCATGTTGACATATTCAAATTCAATTATTGTGGTGAATTCGTAGTTTTTAAGGTTTGTACCTGAAAATCAAGGTTTTTTCAAGATTTTTTCAAGGTTCACCAAATTCAAGGCTAGTTCAAGGTTTTCCAGGTTTTCAAGGTTGGGTGGCAACCCTGCTGTTTTAGGTGGGTTCCGAACCACCGGGAAGTGATTTTATTAATTATTTATCGATTAAGTTTAGCAATTTTATCACTTATCATAATAATAATTATAATAATTTGATTAACAGTACAGTTTCCAGGATTCTCCCTTGATTTTTCCAAGGAGCTTTGCCTTTAAATAATAAATTCCCCTTATATAAACATTGTAATATTACAAATTTGCCGCCAAATCAACTTTCGAGAACTTTCAAATAATTTGGTATTGTACTAATTTCCACTCTAATATTTAATATATTTATAATCATAATTAATTCTGTTAATATTGATTACATATAAATTACTAAATTTGTAAAAGACAAAATTGAATATTCATCTTGGTCTCCCTTCAAATTTTCAGATGATAAACTAAATTTTTGATTTTAGAAAAACATCTGAAATCAAATACTAAAAACTAAGAGTTGATTTTTGGACTTCATGATGAAAAGATCAAAATATGAAAACTGATTTTCGTAGTTTCAGAAAAATTTAGTGAAATGAATTTAAGATTCCAATTTTGTTACAATCTTCTTAACTATTATCTAAATTAACGTCGGGAGTGCAAAATTATCTAATTCATAAATTAATCATTCAGAGAAGAAATTATTAGTTAGCATTAATCATTAGTTTATCTTTTGTTTGACTCTGTTTCATCTTTTTAATCTATCCTTTTCTGTATTTTAAATATTGACGTGAGCGAAAGTGCTCTATTATGTTATATTTTTATTGGCTGACAGTTATATACCATACGATATATATATAGAGAAGAATGAATAAAAGAATCCAGTCTTTGATGAAAATCTTCCATGGGAAAGATGAGTATTCTTTTTAGTTTATAATTAATTATTAAGCTCTTCAATTAATTTCTGTTTTATGAAAAAAAATGAAAACACATCCAATTTCATAAAAAAATTATTAATTAATATCATCAAGAAGAAAATAATTTGGCTTACATCAATTAATCAAATTTAGAATATATTTCATGTTAAGAAAATTCAAATAAAATTGTATCAGTTTCTTTGGAAAGCAAGTTTCTTCATTTATTTGGCTAAAAATTCAATCAATATTCAAAAAAGAACAATTTTTTGGAGCCGATGTCTTGAAATTAGATTAACAGTAGGAAGTCCGTTCCAAGGAAACTTCCATAGAAAAACGGAACGCAGCAACATTGAAATCATTTAGAGATTACCCATTCATTATCTCACAAAAATCTGTCTTAAAATAACAAAATCCTCCGTATTCATGAACCTACCTTCAAGCTTCCTTAACTATCTCAAGGGAGACTTGAAAAGTTAAGGAAGCCTCAACTTAGGTTCATCAGTACTGGCCTTTATATTGTGTTTGGTCTTCAAAGGAAAATATATAGAACACAAAGACAAATACGTTTTATATTGGTGTGTTACGAATTCACAATACACTTCAGAAATAATATAAAATTAATAGAAAACAAAAAAAAAACTGAATTTGTTCATAATTCATATTTTATTTGTATTTTATTGCTGATGATGCCCACATGAGTCCGAGACTTGTGCGTGAGTAATGAGGTGAATGATTAAGGAGAAGTGGGATACGAACCCACGACCGCTTAAACGACAGCAAGCTGAAGTTGCGACGCCCCAACCAACTGTGCTAACCTAAACACTCTAGTATAATATACCTTACAATATACCATAATAAGTAGGCGTACGTTTCCATAACACAAATAGGAGCGTAGTCTGTAATACCATTGTAGCAGTGCTATTTTTCCCCAGTAATTCAACATATTTATCTCATAATAGTTAACATTTTTTATAACAATTCATTTCAAACAATTTTAATATTGATGGAATGTGGATATAAATTAGTACGAAATTATCTGAATTATTCTATTTACTACTTTAAATCTTCGTAACTAGAAAATTTCTGAGCACAACATGCAACTTTGAAAGCATCAATAGATGCAGAATTTAATTCTTGTTAGACTAAATGGCTGAGAATGTAGAATATGAAGAAGCTTGGCAAGCGTTTAAAGGATGAATAAATAGAAATATAAGAATAAAACACTGTCAAATGTTGTCAATTCCACTTCTTTATCACTACAGCACTGGACCGCGGTTTCGTGGCTTCACCAGTCACATTTTCAACAGTACTAATACATTGTTTATAAAATAATGTTAACTAATCTTCAAAAGTCGATAGTCAGTCAAATCGATATTTATGGTATCGATTATGGCATCATCAAGTCGATTATGGTATGATGCCATAATCGATACCATAAATATCGATTTGACTGACTATCGACTTTTGAAGATTAGTTAACATTATTTGATAAACAATGTATTAGTACTGTTGAAAATGTGACTGGTGAAGCCACGAAACCGCGGTCCAGTGCTGTAGTAATAAAGAAGTGGAATTGACAACATTTGACAGTGTTTTATTCTTTTATTATGGAGTTCCACAACATCAACCAAAATTCTACAAATAAGTTGAAATAAAAATATGGATTCCAGTATTATACAGGTAAAACCCGTTTAAAAATGAGAATAGATTTTTTAATAATGGTATATTATTTACCATTGCGATTTCACCCTCTTGTAGAGTATAGTTCTCATCATCCTGTGCAAACCAAGTACCAATAGAATCAGTTTCAGCTTGCTCCAAGGCTCTTTCTTGAACCAGACTGATGTTTCTCTCCAACTGAGTGAGGTGTTCATCGTACTGCAAATAATACAAAAATTGCCAATTATTTATTGCCAATCAAGTAAATTGATACAAATAAAGAAAGAAAGAAGGAAGAACGAAATTTATTTTCTTGAAAACATTTCAGATATAACACAAAATATACTATGTTGTATCTTACAACACAATAAATAGATCATTGGAATGTAATAAAAAGAAATTGAAAAATAAAAATAGATAAATGAAAACATTTTCAAGAAAAATGATTATCTTTCCTTCTTTTTTAATCTCTGGAATTACGCAACAAAAAATTATTTTTCAAAAATATAGCATACAACATATTTAAGTAAAGGAAACAAAAAAAAAACATATATTTTAGGCACCGCCAGCAGAAGCCGAAGCTTGAGCGCTAGCAGCGAGTCAAAAAAACATAATCTTATAATCGTTCATGCATTACGCATGAACATTACGTGAGCCTTTCGTGGTTCACGAGTGATAATTTGTTAAAAAAATAGGCTACAATAAAAATTAATAATTAATTAAATATAAAAATTACTAAGCAAATTATACTAATTTTAACTGATTTTTGAAAAATTGCATTTTTAGTTCATTACCGGTGAAAGAAATTTCACCGGAAACTAAGGCTTCTGATTGGTCTATTCAAATCTACGAACGTCTATGAATTTGAATAAAACAATCAGACCTCTTGGTTTCCGCTAAAATTTCATTTACCGGTAAACGGTAAGGCTCCCAAGAACGCAATCAAGCTATTTAGCTCTAATATGTATTTTGATTGTAATTTAAAAATAATTTACCTCTTCCAAAGTAGCATGCGCTGTTTTAACCAACGTCTCTGCTTTTTCAGTGAAAGGGGAATCTTTTCCATTGTAGATGGTACAATTTTCAAGAATAAGCTCCACGTCGGCCAAGAACTCGTGCCGGTTATGATATTTATGGGCTGAAAATTAACAAAATATAAATTCATCGATAAAGAAATTACAAAAAAATTGTAGAGGTTGCATGCAAAATAATATGCTAGATATTAAACTATTTCAAAACGTCACAGAATATATTGGGTCTTAGCAGTCGTGAAGGTGATGGTAAGATAGATATACGTAAAAATTGAACTAGATGTCAAACTTTCATTATTATTAAGGAATACAACGGTATAGATTTTTTATATAAGAAGTAATTTGGTTACCATAGCAACAAGATAATATTTTTCGGTCCAAGTTTTTATAAAAATTTAATATTAAAAACTATTTTTAACTGTTTTTAGTGTTTCGTTTCAAGTGAACTATTAAATTAATAGTGGTTAAGTGAAATAATTTATTTTGTTATTTTTCGAGTGAAGGTTTTTAGCAAATCTTAAATTTTTAGTCTGTGTTAACCTCAATGTTTTGGGCAGTAACATGTTCAAAATTTGTGAAGGAAGCGGTTTTGGACTTGAGTCTAATGCACCTTCACATTCGTTGTAAATTTGTCACAATAAATAAATATATATATATATATATATATATATATCTGCTAGACCATTATTACGGTGGCCGGCCACCGAAAGCGGTGTTGTGCTGCGCTGTGCTGTGCTAAGCTTTGTCACAGCATAGATGCTTGTAGCTTGGTGTCAGAGACGCTAGAATCTGTACGACCAAATTGATTATTCAAGAAAAAATCGCACTAGAGGTGTTCGTTAAGGCTGTGCACAGGGTTTTTGGTCATAATTTTTCCGAAGTGTTGAATAGAATTAGGGCTCTGAAATTTTATCTATTAATGTGAGGAAAGGTTTTTTCTTCAGTTATTTTATGAAATATGGGGGTTCAAAGCTGACATTTTTCGGTTTTTGGGGGTAGTTGATCTCGCCTATGAGTGATTTTAAAGGTTTGATAAATTTTCCATATCTGACTGAGGAATAAAATTACTTTTTTTATTTCAATCTAACAATTGGTGTTTTCAAAATTGAAATTTTTACAGATCTTTGAAAATACTAGGTGCTTGATTGGAGTAAAAAATATGTAATTTTATTCTTATAGTTACAGAAGATTTATCAAAAGTTTAAAATCACTCATAGCCCCCAAAAACCGAAAAAATTCAACTTTGAACCCCCATATTCCACAAAATAATTGATGAAAAAACTTTTTCTCACAGCAATAGATAACATTTCGAAGCCCTCATAACATTCAATACAATAAACTTCGCAAAAAAATTATGAACAAAAACCCTACGCCCAGCCTTTTTGAGAAGTCGTCACTAAGATAGCGTTGTCAAGGAGCACCATAACAATTATTTTTAATTACAAATAATAATTTCGTAATTTAAAAAATCGTTATATAGAATTTTTACTGTAGTGTTTTTTAAACAGCAACAAACTCAAAGTCAACCAAATCGTAATACAAATTTGATGAATTGGAAATATTTTTCAAATTTTTAGCTGTAATTTTTTCAGTTGTAAAATTTAGTTATGTAACAGTTTTGAATCGGGCTAATTTAACCAAAAACTTATATTTAGTACAAATTCTTGTTAAATTATCAGTTTTCTTCTTTTTTCTTTTTCTTCTTCTGCTGCCTCCTCTTCTTCTACGGCTGTTTCCTACTCATCTTCATATTTTTCTCGTCTTCATCATCTTCTTTAGCTTCTTCTTCCTGTTTTCCTATTTCTTTTTTCTTCTTCTCATGATTCTCCTTCTTCTATATCTCCTTCTTTTCTTAGTTCCTTCTCTTCGTTTTCTTCTTCTACTCCTTTTTCTTCGTCTTTTCTCTCCTGCTTCATATTTCTTCATTTTTTCCTTTTCTTTCTCCTTTTCTCCTTCCTTTCCTACTCATTTTTCATCTTTTTCTCCTTTTTTCTTCCCCTTATTCTCCTCCTACCTTTCCACCTTCAATCCCTAATTTTCCAGCATAGGAGTTTCATCGACAGATAACAGCAAGTAGCTGTTTATTACAAAGGATAATTTGAAAACTAAAATAAAAACTTTTTAGTAGGATGATGGTAATTGATGAGTTGGACCTATAGATTTAGGAGGATTCCGAACCACCGGGAAGTGATTTGACAGCAGAGAACAGTGTCTTTTTTGCTGGCCAATCTAATCGGTCACCCTTACAAAGAGAGCCCAGGAGAACGCAGCTTATTAAACAGATACTAGCTGCGGCTCACGGCTATCAAATCCCTGATAGAGAGCTTTATAAAGTATCCTGTTTGTTCCGGGTTTGATAACTTTTGTGAATTTGTGTTTATCATACACAAACAATACTTTCAACTAATGTGGAAGTAATTCAAAATTTGAAAAACTTGAAATTTTATGGTTAGATGTATCTGTGTAGATAGCAGGCTGAAGTGGAAGGATGATACCTTCTTAAAGCTGTGCGCAGGGTTTTTGGTCATATTTCTTTTTTTAATCTCCTTGTATTGAATATTATTAGGGTTTTAATATGTTAACAATTGCTTTGAGAAAACTTTTTAAATTAAATTATTTTGTGAAATATGGGGGTACAAAGTTGAAATTTTTCAGTATTAGTATAAAAGTTTTAGTTTCAAAGTAACCTATTAGTGGTTTTGAACGTTTAATAAATTTTCTGTAATTGAAAGACATCTTTAGGAGTTAAATGACATATTCTTTACTTCAATCAACCAATTAGTTTTTCAAAAATACGTTTTAAAAATCGGTAAAAAATTTCAATTTTTCAAAAAATTATCTTGAAAAAGCTATTTGTTACATTGAAATAAAAATTATGTCATTCTATTCCTCAAGGTGTCTTTCAGTTATGGAAAATTTATCAAAAGTTCAAGATCATTCATAGGTGAGATCAATTGCCCTCAAAAACCGAAAAATTTCAACTTTGAACCCCCATATTTCACAAAATAATTTAATAAAAACATTTTTCTCACAGCAAAAGGTAACATTTCAAAGCCCTAATAATATTCAATACAAGAAAATTATGACCAAAAACCCTGTGTACAGCCTTAAACTGTAAGCGAGGCTATCCAAAAAATTTGGTTTTTATAAGAAATCACTTTTACAGAATTTGTTTGCTGGCCAACCCCCGGATACTCACACTTGACTTTCTTAGCGATAGTTTCCAGGTCCATGGGCGTTTTGATGACAGTGTAGTAGTCTTTGACCATTTTCTTGTTGACGGGCTTGACAAAGGGCCACGACTCGGACATGATCTTCAGTTTGTTATTGATGACGTTGTCAAGGATGAATGTCAGCGCCACCTGGTCGTTGTCGTCCAGCAGAGGATTGATCACCTTCTCCAGCCGCATCAGTCGCTCTTCCTTCTCGCCCAGCCTTTCAAAGCACAAGCTCAGCATTCTTTGAGCGGCCACTGTTAGCGAACTTTTACCACCTGCAAATAACAATTTAAAAATATAATAATATCTAATGTTTATTTATTTTCATCATACTTGTAGGTTATGGACAGTTTACTGGCTACCATTTCACTGAAAACCCATTTGACCGAAAGCTAGATCAGCTTGATCAAGTAGATTTCACGTAGAGTTGCTGTGATTTGGTTTGTTGAGGTTATGTTCGTATAACAATTATTTATAGTTTCTCATTTCAAGTTATCTGCTATTTTAGACTGGTATGACGAAAAATAACGTATATAACACGTCTGGTAAGGTGTTTACCGTACTCTTATGATAATTCTGCACTCGAATTTGTCTCGTGCATAAACTATCATACTCGTACGGTAAACACCGTCGTACCCCACTTGTTATGTAATGTACTATTATTTATTTCAAATACAGGAAAATTACAAATAATACAGGCTTCCAGCTAATGCCAAAACAAACCTCATTGAATGCATTAGTTTGTCTCAAATCAAACAAGGAATCACAAAAGAAAAGTTGAAACGCTTAGCTAAAAAAAATATAAAGTAAAAATACATACAATAAGAAAACTGCATGAAATAACAGCATAAAGAAAAATAACCTAAACATTAGTTAACTTTAAACAATGAAATACTAAAATAGCTGGAAAATGGCATGAAAAAACAGTATAAAGATAAATAATCCTAAACATTAGTTAACTCTTAACAAAGAAATAATAGAATAGCTAGAAACAAAATAGAAGGTGGATATAGAAGTAGAGGAAAGAAGAAAACATATCATTTATGGTCTGCAAAACGATGCTAACATCTAAAATTCCAGAGCCTGAAAACATTTTCTACTAAAACTGCACAAATTATCTGAGAAAGGGTCTAGAACTGGATTAAATCTATTGTGATTATCAATCATTGTTTCTTCACAACATTAAGCATTTTGATAAATTGTTACTTCTTCCACAATAACAATACTTTTAATAAATGTATCTTGAAAAAATAGAAATTTACTATTTTAGTTCAGCAGTCTAGCGATTATCCAAGGTAATTGGGCGGGAGCATCTCTGATACGAGAAAGATCGATTGATACAGAGATTATATTGAATTGAAACTAGCTAAGTGAAGATTAATTAAATAAATAGAATGGATTATATATTATTGGAGTATCCACTACTCCATGATAATCACCATCGAAAAATCAAACACATTCTGTTGAATTGTATTTGACAGATTAAATAGCACCATAGCGTGAATAGCACCATTACATAGTATGTGTTTGATTTTGCGATGGTGATTATCATTGAGTAGTGGATACTCTACTGGGCAAGCGTCCTTATAAATATTAAATAAGAATGAAATTGCTTAGATATTATTACATACCATTGTAAAGAGTAGAGTTCTCAACAATTTGATTGACATCGGCAAGGAACTCCTCTCGACTCTGGTACTTTTTCTGTCTCAAATTTTCACGAACTGTTTGCAGGTCCATAGGACGAGTAATTATTTTGTAGTAATCAGGTACAACCTGCAAAATAATGATAGCAATTATTATAGTATTAAGGCTCCTGGAATATTGAAATGTCTGTCAAAGCCCAGAATTATTAATAATAGTCAATTCTAGTCAATATCTACTGGATGGATGGAGAAGAAGAAACAAAATTATTTTTCAAGACTGCCGGTGAGCATTTTTTGAGAATCGGGAACCATATGATGTTTAAAGAAATCGAATTGGGCACGTGCCTATCAGTACAACTGATAATAATAATTATTATTATATGTAAATTTGTCGGGTCATTGGATACTCCTTTGTACTGCTTTATTTATTATCTTGCTTTCGTAAAACTAATGAGTAGGCCCACGCAAATTTAAAAAATGTTAGCTGATTCCATTCATGTTTCTACTCTGCTTATATTCTACTGACCTTGGCGCTGACAGGAAACAAGAACGGCTGGACGTCGGGCAGGTCGCGCATTTCGTTCAAAATGGACTCCAAAATGGTGGAGAGGACGACAACGGGGTCGGTGCGACGCCGGTTGGCCGGACGCTGCTGACGCTTCAGGTAGTCGCAGTGCAGTTCGGCCGTCTGCTTGCGACGCTTCCTCGAGTTCACCGCATCTCTTGGCACTTTCAGCAGCAACGTCTTGCGTTTCATCTCTTCCGCGTGCTGACAACACGAATTAAAAAAAAAAATCAGAAAAAATAGAATAATTATTGTAAGATAGAAGATAAATAGAATTTGGGGAAGCCGTGGCCTTCATAAGATATACCAAAAATGACAAAAATTCTTGTATTGATATTAATATTATGCTTTGTAAAAATTCTCCATTGGATAACATATTAACTTGATAACATAGTAATGTTGTGAACACGGAAAGAAGGAACAGTTCTCGGCGTTATCTGTTTGTGACAACAAGTCTTCCGGTCTAAGCAATTAATCACTCTTCTTCTGTACTCTCTTCGCCTTGAAGTTTAATTTTGACACTTCTATGATATTTAATTAGAACATTATAGAAATTTATCGACTAAATCGAATATTGTGGAAAATGCAAGAATATCTGTTTATTTTGGAATTCGGTAGAAGTAGATAGAAAGATGGAGAGATATCTAGTTCATGGAAAAATGCATAAATAGGAGACTTTCGTAAAAGTTAGTTCAGTTTGTAAAGTTAAAAAGTTTGTAATTCGATCTTTAATGCGATAAGTGGCAGTAGTGATGTTTACCAGTAAGCGCTTATACAGACCGTGATAAACAAACATCTGTTGCTACAGTGTTAATCGCAGTATTTTGTGACAGATTATTATTCAGGCTTACTTGACAGTTTATACAGTGACTTGTACGTGCTTATAGAGTTCCAACTGTTATGTATTAGACGCTTCTCCTTGAATTATTGAACAGTTACGGCCTTTTGACTTTTAGTGGATGATTTTCGTACAGTAATATTGAAAACTCTTTATGAGTTGAACAATATCGATTTATCTGTTTTTGATTGTTTATTTTGTGTAAAAATAACTGAACAGTGTGAGTTGTGGATAATTTGTGTTAATAAAGTGCGAGTGATAAATTCAAGTGTTGCCAGCGTTATTTTAGAGATAGAACCCGTAACAGGAAGAAAATTGAGCTAAAATTCAAGCAAATTAGATCGATTTTTTTTTTTAAATCTGCCGATTTTTGCGTCTTGACCCCCTCTTCCCACCAGGGGTATCGAAATGACGTTGCTGTTGTAAGACCATTTCAAAGACTAAAGACTACTTCACAATCAATTCAAATAATATACTGGAATTTACAGTAATTGAAGTACAGTATACTGGAGGCCGTATTTATGAACGTAACTTGACGCGTTCTTATCTAAGTACGACCTAGAAAGGCTCCATTACATTGAACATGGCCATAATCTGACCAAATCTCGAAACGTAATTTTAAACACTAACAAACATAATTTAACAGATGAAAAGATAAAGATTATGCACCATATGTAAATTATTCTATATGTTAATTATTTAAATAAATTTTGAGCTTTTGAAAATTGCAATTTTCGCATTACCACTGTTATTTTAATATGTTATCTAAGTATTAGTATGAGATGTTCAGGATATGAGGACCTAACTTGCATCTTACTTGTGACTTAAAGGTAGTCATAATACAATCTTAATACAACATCTCATAACACAAACACTAACTAACTATATATGCAATATATGAGATTGTAATGAATTACCCTTAGCAGTTTGTACGATAATTTCACTTTGGTTCCATCAACGTTGACAAGATCTTCATCATCTTCGTTCAGCTGCTTTTCGATCTCTTCTTCCTGTTCTTCTGTCATTGCAACATTCAACGAAGGAGGAGGACCCGAATTCTGGTAAAGAGGACATGCCTTATTTGTTCTCATATGTCCAACCTGCAATAGATAAAACACTTATAGTAAATAGATAGATAAAATTCGGCCTTTTACCTGATAATTTCAAAAAAATATATAAATGTTCTCACATCTACACAACACAGAAAAAATATTGTCTGATAGGTGAACAGATTGGAGTAACTTCTGATTTAACCTGTAATACAATCATGATCAATGGTTAAAGTTTATCAGCGGCTTGTGAAAGTAACTATCCTGTTTGTTCCGGGTTCGATAACTTTGTGAATTTGTGTCTATAATCACAAACAATACTTTCAACTAATGCGGAAATAATTGATAATTTGAAAAACTTGAAATTCTTTAATTAGATGTATCCAAGTAGATAGCAGGCTTAGGTGGGAGGATGAGACCTAAAGCTGTAAGCGAGGCTATTCAAAAATATCCATTAGTTATTTTTTGTTAACCGAACTGGCACAATCTGGCAACACTGTAATTTGATCAACAGCTGATTCTGAAGTTGAGAAAAAAGATGAATTTGAATAATTTGAATCATTATTCAATTATCTCAATATTATATTCTTAATAGATGTTATTAGTTTTGAAAGGTTTTTAGCACCTACGACCTAATTTGCAGTTCCGTGTTCTGGTACAATAAACATAACCTATAAAATGTAACTTAACGGGCATTAGTGAGATTTAATCCTCAGTGAGCGGGCGGTTAAACATCTCTTACGCCGGTTAGCTTGCGTTATCGCTTGTAATTGTCCTATGTGATACCAAATTCTCTCCATTAAGTTTAATATCCATAGAATGACGACATTCTATGGGATTAAATTTAATTGGCTTTCGTGCAACCGGCCGTAAGAGTCTCATCAGAGCCAGTGGAAATTGCAAAAATGTAATAAATAAATGATTTAATTATTTACTGCTCACATGTTTTAGTTTTCAATCTTTTTTCAAACTGAAATTTGAAATTTTGAAATTGTTTATTGGCAGAAACAAAACTTTTACAAACAATCTTAGAAAATACAAAATGAGCAATATAATAATTATAAATATGACAAGATAAAAAATAATATTACAAAATAAAATGAATTGCCAATTGAGTATTTGCATCTCGAGGTACTAGACCTGTGTGAGATGGTGACTTAATAATAAATCAAATAAATGAATAGATAAAAATAACTAAAAGTATATATATATATATATATATATATATATATATATATATATATATATAAATATGAAAAACGCTGAAAAGTGGTTACTGAGGCCGACAATTGCTTATAGAATGACACATAAAAAATTGTATCGGTGATTTATCAATATTGTAGCCTTATTTATCAATTTTGAAACTTCGGCGGGGTCCTTGGGCAGTCGGCCGACAGCACCAATGATTTAAAAAAATGAAATAAATGTTACACCAATAAAATAAATAAGAATAGTAAAAATAATCTATATATATATAAAAATGAATGTCTGTATGTATGTATCTATGTATGTATGTATGTATATATGTGTGTTCCCTATAGACTTCAAAACTACTTGATAGATCGGCATGAAACTTTGGGAATATGTTGTGTGAATATTTGGGATGGTTTCTGACCATAAATTTTAATAGGGGAGCTAATAATTATTATTAATTAATCCATTTTATAGACCTAACCTACAGAACTTGCCGGCCAAACAGCTTAAAGGAACAGCTGATAGAAGTCAACAGTTTTTAATCATATGGCAAGCCCCTTAGCGGCGTTATTTACGCTGTCTTTGAACAGCAAAAGACTTTGCACTTAGCTTGTAGGCTACCGTGCATTCGGAGCCTTGCAATATAACATAGGAAACATACGACTGGGTATGATGAAATGTAATTATGCCAGGTTGATGACATCTGTTAACCAATGCAGCTAGAAATTTGAAATGCAGCCTCAGCAGAAGGTGGCGAATAATAAAATAAAAAACCTAGCTTCTACCCTTATAAATTTGAAATGCTTCTTCATTCAGAGGTGGTGATTAAGAAAACAACAAAGCCTCTATGATCAGCTGGAAGAGCCCTAGGACTAACTTCTTTCCTAATTTGAAATGTAACCTCAGCAAGAGGTGGCGAATAATAAAATCAAGGAGAATTTTTATGAGAACGCAGCAATGCGCGTAGGGCCAGCTAGTAATAAATAAAAAGTAATCTAATTACATTTCCGCAGGCACCGCACTTGAGCTTGAGGTCGGGCTTCATTTTGCTGGGCTTTCTGCGGCGGGGCGGGGTTGGGGTGCTGGCTGAATGGAACGGATGCTGCTTATGAGGGTTCAGATGGTGCTGCTGATGCTGTTGCTGATGATGATGATGATGCACCGATTTGTGACTGGCCATCTCACGCTCCATCTCTAGCCGGGTGCGGTTCAGCAGCGACTGGTGCGACATAACTGCAAATAATAGACACTCATTGTTATTAATACACAGAAAATGATAATTGATAGACGTAATTAAATAGCTGATATTATTAACTAGCAGGTGGCCCGATTCAATTGAATCTGGATTACTAGAGCCTGTAATAACCCACCTATGGATTAAATGTAATAATATCTTTTTCTGGACATCTCTTCTTATTTTTCTCCATCTTATTGTTATCCTCCTTCCACTTCTCATCCATTTTCTTCTCCTCCATCTTCGTCTTTATTTTCTCCTTCCCCTCCTCTTCTTCCATATTCTACTTCTCCTTCATCATCATCTTAATATTCTCCTCCATCTTCGTCTTGTTCTTATTCTTCCCCTCATCCTCATTCATATTTTTCTTCTCCTTCCTCTTTTTCTTCTTCTCCTTCTTCCTATTCTCCGCCTCTTCTTCTTCTTCTCCTCCTCCTCCTCCTAGTTCTTTGTTTTACATCTTTTCTTCTCTCTACTCTTTTTTCTTCTTTCAACTCTCTGTTTCTTCTTCTCGTTCCTTGTCTTCCTTCATAATTTTTTTCCTCATTCTTATTCCTCTCCCCCATCTTCAATCCCTTGTCCAGCGGTAGAATTTCGTCGATAGATAACAGTAGCAATTAGCTGTTTATTATACAAGGTGATTTTTAAGTATGGAAACGACTTTATATTGCGCGTAACTGAGACGTTCTTTGCGAAATAAGCTTATGGGGATCTGCATAGTTTTAAAAATCCAACTTTTTGCTGGTTTTGAAATTTTTGTCCGCAATCTTGGATCCGCCATATTGGATTCAACTTTATTTTTTTTAAATGGGAAGGTTGTCATATGACATATCATTAATTTCAGTGTGAAATCTCGAGAAAAAAAACAATGGCGTAAACCATTTTTCAATAGATGCCTTTGTTCTCGATGATTTAAATGCTTATAAATCGAGAACAAAGGCATCTATTGAAAAATGGTTTACGCCATTGTTTTTTTCTTGAAATTTCACACTGAAATGATGTGTCATATGACAACCTTCACATTTAAAAAAATAAAGTTGAATCCAATATGGCGGATCCAAGATTGCAGACAAAAATTTCAAAACCGGCAAAAAGTTGGATTTTTAAAACTATGCAGATTCGCATAAGCTTATTTCGCAAAGAACGTTTAAGTTACGCAATATAAAGTCGTTTCCATACTTAAAAATCACCCTGTATACGATTTCCATTCAATTACAATAAAATGATACAAAATACGAGGAAATATTTTATAGAAGCGGCATCTGAGCCCGGAATTGGCATGTTGTTATAGTTCATTCTTCTTCTTCTCCTTTCTCTTTCTCTTCTTCTCCCCTTCCTTCGGTCAAGTGTTGGTGAGAAGGATATCCTTGAATATCCTCTTCCAAGAATGGACATTTATGTGTTCAAACTTCGCCGTTTCATGTAGATACATCACAATCATATTATCGTTATCAAATTGCATCTCATTCATATCGTTGAATAATTCTCGAGTTTAGCTTTGTAAAATTCATAGAACAATTTCAGTACTTATATATTCTTAACAATCTAGAATGTAAGACTCAAGACTGTGCATTTTGTAATCTACATGAATAAAGTAAATAATCTAATCTAATCCTTCTTCTTCGGATTAGGAAAATTTACTTGTTCCGGTTTTAAAGGGTTAAAACATAGTGTTTTA
Organism: Conomelus anceps; assembly: GCA_948455865.1. Classification (NCBI taxonomy): domain Eukaryota; kingdom Metazoa; phylum Arthropoda; class Insecta; order Hemiptera; family Delphacidae; genus Conomelus; species Conomelus anceps. The sequence goes on along the minus strand of OX418226.1, from coordinate 18,120,307 downwards.
ACTCTATTCGTTGAAAAAGTTGATTATACCATAGTTGATGACTAATGGAAAGGATGAATACAGATTAAACAAATAAATACAAGCTTCTGTATAACGAACTTCCAAATAACGAAATCCACTACGCAAACAAATTTTTGGGGATTGTGGCATTGCAATCTCGGCCTGACGACCTCTCATTAACAAATAACTAGAACGATTTTTTGGACTAGATAGAATTGATTTTGTTTTAAAGGAATTAAACTGTAGTTCAATAGTGTTACTAATTTAACAAGTGTAACTAATTTTAACACGGGGTGAACAATTTGTAGTTGAAAACTTACACTGAGAAGCGGGCGAAGTGTTACGATTGAACATGCCGGTGATGCGTTCCCGCTCCTGATTGCGTTTGATACGCCTCAACTGCTCCTGTATCCTGCGCTTCTCGCGTTTCATTTCCTCCTTTTGCGTATCATCCAACATGGCGTACTGCCTTATGAAGGCCTCGTCTTTGGTCGTTCTTATTTTCACGTACGTGTCAATCACGGCCGGCTTTCTGACCACCTCCATTCGGGTGTAGTCTTTGCCCTCCGAGTCACGGAATGTCCTGTAGATTTTCAGAACACGCCCTGAAATAGAGACACTGAATTATTAGGTTTCATTTTAAATCATCAGAAAAGTTTATAGATTACGTTTGAAAAGTTGAATTATAAGACAAAAGTTTAAAAAGCTTGTATAATATGGTACAACTAGCAGGCACCCAGATTCAATTGAATCGGAATATTTTATTCACCATCTCCTTTGTCATTCCCTCTTTTTTATCTCCTTTTTTCTTCTTCTTCTTCTCTTCTTTCTCCTTCTTCTTCTCCTGTTTTTTTCTTCTCCTTCTTCTTCTCCTGTTTTTTCTTCTCCTTCTTCTTCTCCTTCTTAACTCATAACGCAATATAGCCCAGGCAAATTAAACCAAAAAACGGCCGTGGTGGACAAAAATTGGTACAAAGCTGGATTTTTTAAATCTACTCTAGGCATCCCAAAACCGATTTCCCCAAGTTTGCGAAAAAATCTGGCTTGTGCATAACTTAAGCGGGCCAAAAAATCCTCCAAATTTGAGACTTTTCATTTTTTCGCCTACCTATTTCCAGTGAAAAGATTAATTATGGTTAGAAATTGACATGCTACATATGAATTTGGACCACCTCAACGAGCTGAGAAGAATGAGCTATCACTCAATGTGGTGCGACAGACCGTTCAAAGGGGGGAGGGGGTTCGTTGGCGACGAAGGACCCCATTTTGGAGTTCCAAAGTTCAGATTCAGAGTCAGCATCTATCACTTATGAAACTTGGTTACTGTCCCAATAGCGTTATACAGTGGTTCAGTTTTTTTGCATATCTTAGAAACAAATTGGCAAAATTTTCTAATTGAGGACTCTTTTGGAAGTAAATTCAATAATCTGAAACTTCTTTCCCATAACTTTTTTGTGTTGAAGCATTCACATAATAAATGCATCGATAAAAAATGCAATGGAGGTGACTAATCTTTCAGAAAGGGGAATATCCGTTTTTGGAAAATTAATTGTGAATGGACTGAACCGATTTGGTATACATCAATTGACATAGAAGTTCATATTTTCATGTTTTCAACGCCGTAGATAATTTTCGAGTTTTAGGCGAAAAACTTAAAAAAATTCTAAATTTGGGGGTTTATATGCCCCCAAAAGTTATGCACAAGCCAGATTTTTTCGCAAACTTGGGGAAATCGTTTTTGGGATGCCTAGAGTGGATTTAAAAAATCCAGCTTTGTACCAGTTTTCGTCCACCAAAAGTCTAATTTGCCTGACTAGTTAATTTTTTTGTCACATAGAGCGCTCTAAAAATTTCTGTGAGAGAAGCTTTTTTAAATACGTTCATATATTAAGATAGTAAAGGAAATAATACCAGAACTAACCGGGAGTTGAACCCAAGACAACACAGTAGTCGACAATAATGTAGAATAAAGTGCAACTAAATTTTCATCAGGAAAGATTTTATTTATATTAATTTTCCTAGTCCACTACTCATTTTATAAAATTAAATACAGATGTATGCAGGAAACCCAATTTTGATTACAACCAACGAGATCCTAGAAAGGTGTTAACTCAAAGAACCGTGAATATAGGTACCTCTAATGAAGTAATGCGATAAAATAGCAGGAAAATGATATAACATTATTACTTACAAAGTTGATACGAAGTGATAGCTCTTTCAACATACAAGTTTACAATACTAGAATAGAATACAATAAGTATTATCATATATTCCAGAAAACTGTAATAGGCTGTAGCTGAAATTTCAATGACAATTTTTCTTCAATGTTTCGTACAATACTGAATTATCGCTAATATCGATAGAAAATATGTGGTACAAGAAATCTCACTTTGTCAAGACTTAGTTGTTGAATTCTGATTTAAGGAGAATTATTTGGGAATTTGTAAGAATTTGTGGAAGTCACAAAATTCAGTATTGCAATACTTTATATTGGATTTAAGACTTTTTAGATACAGTATTTTCTGCAATGTAATTTTTTTATTGTGATTAAACTCCTCTGGTGGTACTGTACTAACAACCAGAGAAATTATTTAAAAAAAATAAATAAAATAAAAATGGTTGGATCTATGAATTTATCATTGAAGGTTATATCAATGAGACTTGATCAGATAAATTGTTTCCTTTGAACTATGATAAATGAAAGCGGATATAAGAAAAATTACCTGGTTGCCCAGTGAAGTTAGTAAGAGAATTATTATCTTCCTCTTCTTTCTTCAAGTCTTTCTTTTTTCTTGGATCGTGACTGTCTCCCCTTTCTCCCATTATCATTTTTCTCAATTCCTGTCTTTCTTGTTCTTCTTTTTCCAAAGATAACTGTTAAAACAGAAAGAAAAATCAAATAATATTTCAATAAATTTGCAAAGAATATAAAAAATTAATACCAGGAATAGAATAATGTATATAATTTGAAAACGAAAAAGAAAAGCATTTCGAAATCCAACACTCAATTTAGAAATAAACAAAGTAGCTAGTAGCCTAATATAAATAACATAATATTCTTATTGAACATAAAATTATCCAATAGAGAACAATATGATCAATTATTCCACTTTTCGATTCTTGTTTTATTACTTCAAGATCATATTTGGGACATGACTTCGTGAAGTTCCACTTCATCAACATAAAAACAACAAATGTATTTGTTTATTAATTGGAAGAGGAAATATACGTACATTAAATAATGGGAAATAAAAAATCAATTGAAGTTACATACCTGTGTACTAGTTTTCTTATTAGCAAGCATGTTTTCAATGTTTTTGCCCATTTCTTCAATGTCGGAGCTGTCTTCATCGGAACTTTCTCCTTCGTCAGTTGAAAGCACTTCACATGATGAAAGAACCCGGTTTTGTAAATCAAATATACGTTGGCATTCCTCTTTATACCTGAAAAATAAAAGTATAGTTTGATAAATAAAATGAATTGATAAAATGACAATGTTATATTGAAAAAATAAATGAAAAAAAAAATAAATAAATTGATTATTTAAAAGTTTCAGTCGTATTAGCTTTTTCCTACTGAAGGAAAATACTGACATTTCTCTTTGTAACAGAAAAATAAAAATATTGTTTAATAAATGTTTGGCAAGCATAATGAGAAACATAATATCTTCACCTGCAGCAATAAAGAAATCTATAGGCATACTGAAAAAATCACGGAGACAACTAGAAAGAGAAGAGTAGCATTTTATGCCCATTTATTTAGAATGGATCCAAACAGACAGACAAATAAAATAAGCAATAGAAAATCAAAATTCAGTTGGTTTATAGAATCTAAAAACGATATGCAGGGATTGGATATAACAGTAACTGATTTTTGTGATAGGGCAGGCCTAAGAAGGAAGTAAATGATTTTCCAGAGGAGCCAAAAATTGAAACTTGGTCTCAAGAAAGACGAATTGCTCAGAGTGTCAGGATGAAAGAGTATTGGAAAAGGAAGAAAGAGACCAACATGAATTGAATGGTAAATAAATGCGGTCCATAGTAAGCCTATACAAAAAAAAAAATTAAATTAAATAAGAAATTTAATTAAAAATCTATGAAATTATTATTAAATTATTATACACATTATTGTGCATGAATACACAATTTAACTTTTTAACGTAAATTCAACTATTTGCAGTCAATTTAATTGTGAATAATATTTCTACTCACATAGGCGAAACGTTTTCGAATTCATTCAATTTTGCATTCAATTTTAATTGTGAACAAATAATATTTCTACTCACGTAGGCCAAACACGTTTTCGAATTGTGGAGATTCATTTTCAAAGGCCTTTGAAAATGAATCCACTATTCGTAAACGTTTGGCCTACGTGAGTAGAAATATTATTTATTCAAAATTAAAATTGAATGCAAGTCGTTGAATTTACAATAAAAAGTTAATATTAGCAACGCAGATCGTTATGGAACAAGAAATTCAAGAACACAATTTAACTTGAACATGTTAATTTTTTTAATAGACAAATAACACAAGTATCGAATTTGATGCGTTTTTCGTGTTACTTTTACACAGTGGAATTTGATTTCTTGAGCTTCGGAGGTTTTTTTAATTGATGGTGATGCCCACATGAGTTCGAGACTTGTGCGTGGGTAATGAGGTGAGTGATAACACATAGATGTCAGACAGAGGAGCGGGATTCGAACCCACGACCGCTGAAGCGACAGTAAGCTGAAGTTGCGAAGCCTCAACCAACTGCGCTAAGCGGCCCGCTTAAGGTGAACACTTAGTGTCAAAATTTATAGAAATATTAATCTTTAACAAATCTTCATTTTTTATCAACTAGCTACAAGTATTTTCAAATAAAACTAGTTACCTCTCTTGATGTTCAGCGATTGAAAACCGGTTACCTCTGGAGAATTTTGTCATGCCTTCTTCGCCAGCCTTGGCTTTCTCTGTTGACAGCGTCCGAACTACGTCTATAACTTCCCATCGAGAAAGCTTTTTTATCTGTTGAAAGGAAAATTCAAAATTACAAATTCGTTGATTTAATCAATAACTGTCATAGTCTGAAGCAAAAGGGTAGATATTGGAAAGCAGTATGTTGATAATAATAATAACAACAATAATAATAGTTATAATAATAACAACAACAATAATAATATTTGACCGAACGAAGAGAGGTCTCTGTATCGAGTAAACCGTTTTGTATTTGTCTGTTCGTCTGTTTGTAACACATTTACGGCTGAACGCGTGAACCGATTTCTTTGAAATTTGGCATGAATGTTCCTTTTAGTAAAGCGCAGCGATGAATGTGAAAGGATTTTCGAAATTTTATTGCATTTAAAGGATAATTATAAAGAAAAGTAGGAAAGGCAACCAAGCAGTCTCCTACAGGAACATGTGATTTTTAAAATGAGCTTCTCAATCTATATATATATTGCAATCTATATTATATATGCAATATAATTGGAATATGATTCATGGATAGCCCTCAGGCCGTAACATCTGGTTATTCACCTGGTTGAGCCTTATTCATATAAAGAAAGGTATCATTCATATTCGTTTGTTTCATTTCTAATATTTTAATAAGACCTAAGTATAATAACAAGTGATTAGTAAGTAAATTATATACAAATTAAGTTTTTATTGTTTTATAAACTCATTCATCACACATCTGAAATCCTATGTTTTGTGCAATCAGCTGTTACGCAAATAGAAAGCACAGCCTTGTTGATGTGGTAGAGAGTTAAACCCAGACATAAAATAGACTACGCGAATTGAATCAAGGGATAGGTCTGATGATTGTGTTTAATTTTTCGTTTGTGATTATCATTGAGTATATTGAGTATTTTACTCTGTGCAAGCACCCTTATTCTTGGGCGAGGTCTACTGTTCACAGAACTAATAGTAATAATACTCATTAAATAATGCTACAGCCCTAGCCGTTTAAGTTCTAAACCTACATTGACTTTCCAGTCAATGAGCTTAAGTTAGTTATACCGATGGAAAATTTATTCCAGACAAGTTTCAATATAGCATAAAGTCAACTACAACATAACATAGAGAAAATTCAATTTGTGATGATCTCAATTCGAAAGTAATACAAAATATTGAAAGTAATAAATTACACTGGAAATATTAAAATGATAGAAAAATTCACTGTAGTATGAGGAAGTCGTACCTCTTCTTCAGGCACTCCAAATTTCCTGAGCAGAGCTTTAGCATTGTTGAGAGACAGGCGTCTGAGATCAGCGTCTGTACCAGTCACTGTTCGCTTAGGCTGAGCTTCTTGTTCTTCTTTACTTTGCTGAAAGCAAAATTGGTAAACATAAGAGAAAATATATATGTTGGCAAATCACTAAATTAAAATGGAATATCAGGGTGACCACCCATTTTAAAATTAAAAATTCATGAGTAATTCCCGGTTTTCCAGAGTAAAATTTCAAATTTTCCAGGTAGAGTATCCGCGGTATTTGAGGAACAACAACAATATATTACATACTTTCATAAATAATTTATTATGTAAATCTTCAGTTTGATCTTCCATGACGAATTGCGTATTTAAATTTTCAAATATATTGATAATTTTTGACACTGCAGTCTATTTTTGTGAGGAATTAATACGCTTTTTTAACTACTCATGTGTGTGGAGCGCTTTCGGACAGGGTCCATTTTAAAAACTCAGTGAGTAGGTAAAAAACGAAAAATTCCTCACAAAAATAGACTGCAGTGTCAAATTTATCAATATATTTGAAAATTTATTATGTATTCATTCAATTTTCCTTGATTCAATTAAACTTGAATGTAACCTTGAAGAAAATTCTACTAATGTAAATCCGGCTTAACGATAACAAAAAATATACTCGCGACAACACTAGTTATGGCAAAACAGGAAAAACATCGATGTTTTTCAAACATCGATATTTTTCAAAAACATCTATGTTTTTTCAAACATCGTTATTTTCCAAAAACATAGATGTTTTTAGATAGTTCCAAAAACATTTCCAATTATTATTGCTAGCCATCAAGTGTTTTTTTTTTTTATTTGAGTATTTTGAGTTTATTGTTACAGTACACTTTACTAAAGTAAATTAATTGGCACTTATGAAAAATTCATGAGTAATTGGAAAAAATCATGAGGAATTCACGGAATTTTTCCCGGTTATGTAAAATCATGAGGAATTCCAGGTTCTCCCTGTTTTCCCGGTAGGTGGCCACCCTGAATATTAAAGCTTGACGTGTAAGCTGTTCAGATACGGACCAGTACTGAAAATATACGTGAAATAGCTTTAATAAAAATTAAATACTATTTGAATAGCATGACCCCTCCAATATTAATATTATTCACTCATTTTACTTTTTGACTTTTCTAATTTTTTCAATACATGGACATAGACATCTTACTTATAGAACCAGTACTTTAAGAATACGTCGAATAGCTTCTATATGAAGTGAATACTATTTTAGTAGCTTGACTCCTCCAGTATTAATACTAATACTATTTAATTTTTTTCACTTTTACTCCTTTTTTAACAATGCATGAACATCATACTTTTTTCAATTCAATTCTTTATTTCTCACCAAAGTCATTACAACTGACAATATACATTTAAGAAAATACAATAAAATATAAAAATTCTAACACATTAACAAAATAACAGTAATATATGGAGTGAGAAATGACCTAACCAACTATGGTTACATGTACTAGGATAGGTCAAGTTAGGGAATTGGTAAGGATAAGGATGGGATCAAAAAGGTTGGATTGTATGGGAAAAACTATTCATCTTGGAAGAAAGCTCACAATCTGAAGAAGTATCTATGTCTAATCCAATTTTCAATTATCATTTTAGTAATTTTTGACTTATATCTACTATGATGCAAGAAATCTTCTGGAACTTCATTGATGATTTTTGTGCTTATATAAATTAATTGTCTCCTAATTGATTCTACGTTCGTATTGTAAACTTTGTACTTATTTTGCAACTTACTATAAAAATAGTATTTGCAATATTTTAAATACAGTAATATTGGCTAGACTCACAACCTCAACACAGTTTTTGTAGTGTGGTTTTTATAAGAGAGTTTTTAATATAAATACAGCCGTGTGATAATTGACAGCCAAGTGATAGCCGTAAGCCGTAGAAGATTTCTATTCAACCAGATAAAGATAAGCTACGAACTTTTGGGCCCTATTTATAAGGGTGACCGATTTGATCCGCCAGCTAGAAGACTATGTTCTCTGCGGTAAAATCGCTTTCCGGTGGTTCGGAACCCGCCTAAAACTGTAAAACCAGCTCATCAATCATAATCATCCAACTCATTAACCACGCACAGGTCTCAGACCTATGTGGGCTTCATCCTCCAAAAAAAAGGGTACATATGAATATAAATTGGAGACAATATGGTGGCTGGAGGCAATGGCCACACTGTCTATATCAACATAGTCTATAAATAGTCACAGTAATACTAAACGTCTACTGAGAAACCGGGCATTAGTCTACGAGCAGGGTAGCCCAGTGTGAGATCACGACCCCTAGGGCCCAAAATAAATTAAAAATAGATTTAATTTGTGAAAGGATGAACAAAAGATGAATAGTTGAACTCACAGTTGGTTTATTGGGCATGCGCACATAGGAGAATCCCTCTCCGCATCCGGTGGGATCGGCCGGCCCGGTCAGCTGCAGGAGGCACTTGCCCTTCATGGCCTGAATGTAGGCGCGCGTCGTATTCCACGGCGCCACCTTGACCTCGTCGTCCATCTTCAGCTGCATCTCTTCGTCGTCGTCCTCGCATGGCGTGAAGATGAACTTCTCACCGTAACCGGCATCCTGGTGACACATTCAGATAGATTAGATTTTGGTCAAATCAAATTTATTTCCTTTATGTACCGTTATGGCCGAATTTCTGACAGACATAGATTAGACCTTTTTGAGAAGAGAACAATTTACAGGGGAAGGAATTTTTTTACAAAGTTGCCAAACGATTTGCAAATATTGGAAGATATAAAAAAATTTGGGAAAAAATTGAAGGAATATTTGGTAGGCTTATCTCTGTATTCTTTACAGGAGTTTGAAGATATTAATCGTTAATTTAATTGACTTTTGTTTGTACATACTAGTTTTACATAACTTTTGAGATTCGACACTATTCATGTGTATTTGTACATGTTATATGAATAAAGATTTTCTCAATTCAATAATAATAATAAGCGTATGGCTTTTAATGGTGGGGAGACCCTTACAGGTAGTTCCACCTCGCCGTTTGAGCCATGTTACGGGGAACATGGTGGACCTACTATTTTAGGTGGGTTCCGAACCACCGGGTAAATGATAATAAAGCTTATAACATCAAGTCATTGAAGCACGGTCACCCATCCAAGCGCAGTCTTGAGCGGTCGTGACTGAACATCATGACCACTTGAACACCACGCTCACCGCATGACCAATCACCACCCAATTCAATTCAATGTTATACATAACAGTAATCAATATGAAATAAAACATAATTCATCAATATAACAATTTAAGGAAAAATGAGCTGCAAAGGCTAAGCCTGAGCGCAGATTATCTAAAAATTAATACTATATTATAAAAGGCAAATAATATAACTGTTACAATATGAAAGGAAATAAGAGAACTAATATGTAGCTTTTAACTTGTATATAGATATGAAAAGAAGTAGCCTAAGCAAATTACAATAGTTAAGTTGCATCGATTATTGAAAAGAAAAGATGATGCTATGGTAAGTCGAATGAAACATGATTTACATGAATGATATAACTGGGAGACTGAGTACATTATAATAGCTATAACTCGTCCGGTATAAATATTTAGTAATTAATATGTTATACATTAACAATATCAAAGTGTCAACATATGAACCTAAAATAAATTGATAGCTGCTGCGTATGAAATGATCCATTTATGAATTTCTTTGATGATTGCCTTTGTGATTTTATCATGGATGAAATGGTATGGAAAGACGTCTGCTAATTTACTGGCGGTAAAATTTAATTTCCCATCACAAACCATCTGTCTAGATCAATGAGCTGCAAACGTTATGGTAGTTGGCGTCTGATGTTTTTGAAAGTTAGCTTTATTTCTGTTTATATAGAGAATTGTATTTTTCATAATATACTAGCTGGCCCAACGCGCGTTGCTGCATTCTCATAAAAATTCTCCTTGATTTTATTATTCGCCACCTCCCACTGAGGTTACATTTCAAATGAGGAAAGAAGTTAGTCCTAGGGCTCTTCCAGCTGATCATAGAGGCTTCGTTGTTTTCTTAATCACCACCTCTGAATGAAGAAACATTTCAAATTTAAACCTCCTATGACTATAAGGGTAGAAGCTAGGTTTTTCATTTTATTATTCGCCACCTCCTACTGATAATACATTTCAAATTTCTAGCTGCATTGGTTAACAGATGTCATCAACCTGGCATAATTACATTTCATCATACCCAGTCGTATGTTTACTACATATTTCAAGGCTCCAACTGCACGGTAGCCTACATGCAAAGTGCAAAGTCTTTTGCTGTTCAAAGACAGCGGTTATTTACGCCACTAAGGGGCCTGCCATATGAATAAAAATTGTTGACTTATATCAGCTGTTTGGCTGGCAAGTTCAGTAGGTTAGGTCTATAAAATGGTTTAATTAATAATTATTATTAGCTCCCCTATTAGAATTTATGGTCAGAAACCATCCCCAATATTCACACAACATATTCCCAAAGTTTCATGCCGATCTGTCAAGTAGTTTTGAAGTCTATAGGGAACATACATACATACATACATACAGACAGACATTCATTTTTATATAGATAGTTGTCTAACTGTTAGCACATCGAATTCCCAAAATAGAGAATTACTCTGGGATTTCGCCTTGGTTTACCAAGTATTGCTTTGATAAGATATTTTTGTATAATAAATAACTTATTTAAATGGGTGTTCAACGCTCTACCACAGGTAGAATTACAAGAATCCTAGAATTACAAGAAAAACTACACAGGCAAGAAAGCGGATGTTGAAAATTATTTTTTCAATATTGATGTATGTCCTCTAGTTTTTCTAAATTTGTGAAAAATTTAAATTTATTTAAGTATAAATTTGTGCAAATCAAGCAACTAAAAATGTGAGATGAAACTAGTCAACTCCGTTCTATAATATAATTCATCCAGTGGGTAACGGAAAAAATTGAAAAATGAAATAATTGAACAAATCAAGCAACTAAATGTAAGATTAAAATATTAATTCCGTTCTATATGAAATTGATAAAATATCAATTCATGCAATGGGTAATGGAAAAATAAAACACATCAAGCAACCAAATGTGAGATGAAAATAGTCAATTCCGTTCTATAACATAATTCATCCCACGGGTAATGGAAAAAATCGAACAATTCAAGCAACTAAATGTAAGATGAAAACAGTCAATTCCATTATATATGAAATTGATAAAATATCAATTCATGCAATGGGTAATGGAAAAATAAAACACATCAAGCAACCAAATGTGAGATGAAAATAGTCAATTCCGTTCTATAACATAATTCATCCCACGGGTAATGGAAAAAATCGAACAAATCAAGCAACTAAATGTAAGATGAAAACAGTCAATTCCATTATATATGAAATTGATAAAATATCAATTCATGCAATGGGTAATGGAAAAATAAAACACATCAAGCAACCAAATGTGAGATGAAAATAGTCAATTCCGTTCTATAACATAATTCATCCCACGGGTAATGGAAAAAATCGAACAAATCAAGCAACTAAATGTAAGATGAAAACAGTCAATTCCATTATATATGAAATTGATAAAATATCAATTCATGCAATGGGTAATGAAAAAATAAAACACATCAAGCAACCAAATGTGAGATGAAAATAGTCAATTCCGTTCTATAACATAATTCATCCCACGGGTAATGGAAAAAATCGAACAAATCAAGCAACTAAATGTAAGATGAAAACAGTCAATTCCATTATATATGAAATTGATAAAATATCAATTCATGCAATGGGTAATGGAAAAATAAAACACATCAAGCAACCAAATGTGAGATGAAAATAGTCAATTCCGTTCTATAACATAATTCATCCCACAGGTAATGGAAAAAATCGAACAAATCAAGCAACTAAATGTAAGATGAAAACAGTCAATTCCATTATATATGAAATTGATAAAATATCAATTCATGCAATGGGTAATGAAAAAATAAAACACATCAAGCAACCAAATGTGAGATGAAAATAGTCAATTCCGTTCTATAACATAATTCATCCCACGGGTAATGGAAAAAATCGAACAAATCAAGCAACTAAATGTAAGATGAAAACAGTCAATTCCATTATATATGAAATTGATAAAATATCAATTCATGCAATGGGTAATGGAAAAATAAAACACATCAAGCAACCAAATGTGAGATGAAAATAGTCAATTCCGTTCTATAACATAATTCATCCCACGGGTAATGGAAAAAATCGAAAAATAAAATAATTTAAAAAATCAAGCAACTAAATGTGAGATGAAAACAGTCAATTCTATTATATAATAGAATTATTCCAACGGGTAATAGGAAAAATTGAAGAATGAAATAATCGAACAAATCAAGCAACTAAATGGGAGATGAAAATAGTCAACTCCGTTCTACAATAGAATTCATGCAATGGGTGATAGAAAAATTACCTTTAGCCTCTGTTCAGCAGCGATCATACTAAAGTAGGCACAGCACTGTTCCGGCGACACCATAGCTCGTATTTCCTCCTCAGTAGGAAGCCGAAAATCAGGCTTGATTACCCACCAATTGGAGTCCAAACCTAAATGCAAATAATTAAAACATTATCCCAGAAAAACAACAATTTTAAACATTTTCTTGAATTCACGTTTTTAATAATTTAAGTGGTTGTGATATTATCAGTATTTATTATAGATATCCAGCACAATATCACCATCATCAATAACCAAGAATATTATAACTGGAAAGTGTGAATTGGATAAAGAGAGGATTAAAAGGATTTTTTATGTATACAGGTGTTTTGCATGTAGTTACCATACTCTGTAACGAAGGTTTTCCAAACCTATGAACTTGTTACATTATTTTGGTGAGTAAAAAAAGCCCATGAAGTACTGGTAACTATACGAAACATCCTGTTTAGGAAAATATATATTATATTATATATTATGAAGAGGATTAGGAGACAGAATAGTGGTGAGGGTAAAGATATCGTACCATTACCTGTCCTCTTGAAATCAGCGCATAATTTCAGCCTTTTCCTTATACTGCTCTCAGAATGTGACGGAAATGCCTTTCTTATGTCGTCCATTTTTATTCTGCGTGGCACGTCTTGACTTTTCCAGAATAGACGATAAATAAATACCTAAAAAAAAAAAACAGCGAACAGATGAATAACTTTTCGGAGTATGAAGCCCACATAGGTCTGAGACTTGAGCGAGGGTAATGGTAATTATCTCCGTAGCACATTTATTGTTTCTATTAAATGACTAACTAAGAAACATTTCCTGGAAACTATTAGATTTATTCCAAATTGATCAGACTATCCAATTATAACAACACTGGTCCAAATAATCACTACAATATCAGTTGAAAACTATCCCAACTGATGGAAAAAAATCTTGAATAGTAAATATTCCTTGTATTTCTTTTTCCATAATGATCTTCGTTGTTAATATTAAATTTTTATTGTAAATTCAACGACTTTGTCAATTTTTAATTGTGAATAAATAAAATAATTGTACTCACACTTGGCCGAACGTTTTCGAGTTATGAAAAACTCATCAAACTCCTTGAAGATGAGCTACCATAACTCGAAAACGTTCGGCCAAGTGTCAGTACAATTATTTTATTTATTCACAATTAAAAATTGACAAAGTCGTTAAATTTACAATAAAAAGTTAATAGTAAATATTTATTACTAGAATGTTTTTAAAATTATCAAAAAATATTAAACAGTAGATTAACAGATATCGTAAGTTTGTTGACCAGTCATAGCACTGATTAAACAACAAATTAGAGATGATCCAAGATTAGAAGATAATATATATAAAAAACTACTGAGCATTGAAGAATAATAATTTTATTGATAAAACAGATTTTCTCAGGTATTTTATTATGCAAAATACCACTTAAAATATTCAAATAATTTTTTAAATATCCCTATAACTCAACGGACATTGCCTTGGAAACGAAAGAGACTATTGTAAGTTTCAACTGTAATAAGTTTTCAGACTTTTCAGCATGAAATTGAAAAAGATTTCTGTTATGATTCTAATAAGCCTTTCCAATTTGCCCCAAAAGCATATATTTACTTCCAATGCAACTTATTTAATAAGTACATTATTAATTTTAGAAAGAATTTCTAATCATGTTGTTTCATTCTACAATACTTGTACTTACTTTCTTAGTTGTTTTTTTTTTGTATTCTTTGATCTACTCCTGCGTTTGTTCTTATCTTTTCTTAGTTGCTTTGCCTTGTTTTTAATATAGTTGTTTTAGTCTATAATTATTTAGATTATTATTATAATTATTTAGATTATTATAATTATTATTTAGATTATTATGTTTTTATAATTATTATTTTGCTATTTTTCATGATATACTTACTTTTTTGTGAATTTCGTATAATTGGTGTGTACCGTTAGAATATGAATAAATAAATAAATAGCTATAAAGACCACCTCGTTAGATACAGTTGAAATATTTACTACTTCAAAGTTGTAAATATTTAGTTAGCCACTAACTAAAACCACCTCCTTCTGGGCCTGGATTGAACTGTAGAGTACTAGATAACTAACTTAAACCACTAAATACTTAGATAACTAAGTATTAGTCTACAAGTATAAGAACCTAAAGCTCTTGAACTTGAAAAAAGCTCTTTTACTAACAAGCTTTTTTAACACTACCTGGTCATGAAAGGTACAAAAAACATGCATGCATAAAAACGTGCTTCAAGAATACTGTTTTTAAACAAAACTGCTTTTAGCTGGTAGGCCTTGGTCTTATCAAGTCTCAAAATGAACGAAAATCAATACTCGCAAATATACAGCAGAGACAAGTTATCCATGCTATGCAAAGATGATTAAATTTTGGTGAGGTTCTAAAAGAAAAATATTGAGAAAGCTAAAGCAAGCTAATCATTCCTGCAATTGATTGTATTGATGTGACTAACCTTTTACAAACAAATTGATCTCTTCTCTCAACTGAACTTCAGCATGTCAATTCGCAAATGGACACTTTAAATTATACTTCAACATTATAAATAAAATATAATTTTTTGTTATAACTTAATTATAAATAATAATTTAATTATTTTTACGATTATTATCATCACTATTATTATTATTATTAATATTGTAGCGGATATGAAATTGGAGAGAGTTGGAGGAAAGAAGAGACAAGGTTCTCGGTGTTATCTGCTATGTAAATGTTTACTTTTAAGCCATTAATTACTCTGCTTTTGACACTTTTATAGTGTTTACTTAGTAATTTGTAGAATGTTCTATTTGTTCGATTAGACATTAATGGAATGTTATCGAATATTGTGGAAGGTGCTAGTTTCCTTTATTTATTTATTTAGAAGTTGACAGAAAATTCGAGAGATATCTCAATTATGAAATTTTATATAAATAGAGGAAGTCTCTTGTAAATGAGTTCAGTCTTGTTTGAGATGTCGTGATAAACAAGTGTGACAGTTCAGTAGTTCAGTTATTGTTCTACGTTGATAAGTGGCAGTAGTGACAGTTCGCATTAATACAAACAGTGAAATCCTGTTAGCGCTATTACAAACCATCTAAGGAACTTTTATTGTCTGAAGTGATAATTCTTTCATCTATTACTGTATTGATGGACTTGTGCTACGTAAGTTAATTGTTCTTCCTCGACATTTCTTATTGAGTATAATTGGACAGTTTATTGTACAGTTATTGTTTTAATATTAGATCGGCCTTTTGACATTTAGTGATTGATTCGTGTACAGTTCATTGAAAACTCATTATCAATTGAACAATATCGTGTTATTTGTTTTTTATTGCTTTAATTTCTGTAAGACATTACTGAACATTGAGTGTTGTGATTATTTGTGTAAATAAAGTACGAGTGATAAATTTAAGTGTTGCCAGCGTTATTTTAGACATAAAACCCGTAACAATATTATTACTATTACAGAAGTACATAATTATAATGATTATACATGTCAATGATTCCCTTCAACAAAAGCGTTTTGATATCTATGGATGTCATTATTCAAATCTGATAGGTCAATATTGAATTGATAGGAACATAAGGTCCTTATTATACAGAGCTACTTCAGTCGCGTTCGCGAGTCACAATGAAGTATGAATTACACCAACCGGGTACATTTGACTAAAAAATCAGCTGATGGTTTTAAAAAAGTTAATGCCTTCATTTACCTTGACATTGTTGAGCTAGGTCAGACAAATATATAATAATAATGTAATTCAGCCTAAATTGTGCCTCGCGACCGCGACTGAAGTGACTCTGTATAATAAGGGCCTAAGAATGGCCTATTAAATGTTCATCTGCTTTAAACATACTAGATACACAAAAATCTTCCTCCTTCTTCTTCTTTCTTCTTATTCTCCTTATTTTTCTTCTTCTTATTATTATCCTCCTTTTTCTTCATCTTCTTCTCCTTCTTTAATCCCGTGAATCACTAAAGTATTATCGACAGATGACAGCATCAAAGCGTTTATATTTTATATTTCTAGATTATATTACATAAGGTTGTCTTTACCTCATTAGTCAAATACAGTAAATGGATTTATACTTCTTTACAGATAATTCTTACATGTGCCTGAAAAATGCACAAATGTACAAAATAATGATGATGAAAAGAATAATAATTATTATTCTTATCATTAGCCTATTAATTATTATTATTATAATGATAATAATAATAATTATTAGGTAATTATTATTATGAAAAAATTCTAGTTCTACACCCGGAATCGAATCCGAGACTGGCAGCGTAGCATCAGGTATGCATCGGATAAACTCCCGAAGATATTTAAAAGATGTTTTCCCACTCCATTTTATTGCACTTTGTTATTTTTTAGAAATATATTTGAATAACAATACCTAGTTATTTCCGTACATTGCTTTGAAATGAGAAAACTGTTTCTTACTTGCAAGAAATCACGCACAAAATTGCTGGCTCTTTTCGAGTTTGGACCCGGAACTTCATATTGGGGACAAAGTTGTCCGGCAACAAACAAAGCATCAAGCTCCCTTATACAGTACTGGTGTCTACAGACAAACAAACAAAACAAATCCAAAACACTAATAAAATAAAATACAAACACATAAAGCGATGCAAAAGAAATAAAATATCATACAAAATAAAATATCTTACAAAATAAAATACATGAAATGCAGGCCAATTTATCTGATGCTGGAAAAGAACACAAAACGAAAATATCGCATAAAAGAAAAACAAGCTGAAATTTTTGCACAAAATATCGCACAGCAGAAAAACTAAGGGTGTAAAAAACTGAACAGTGGAGCATCTAATACTCGATGATAATCACCATCGCAAAATCAAACACTTGCTGTGCAATGGTTTATGACAGATTGCAGATAAAAATACTGATTGCATTATTTATTTATTGATTATTATTCCAATCGCTTGCAATGTAAACACTTTTATATTGTGATATTAATATAATATTTTGAATCGTTGTGATTCTATTCAATTGTACGAAGTATAATAATATCGGCCGGTTGCACGAAAGCCAATTAAATAAAGAGTTTAATGTCACTTAACTAACCGTCGTAAGTGTAACGGGTTTATTTCTAAGATCCATTAGTAAATTTTCGTTAACCGAATGGGCACAATCTGGCTACACTGCAGTTTGATCAACAGTTTCTGAAGTTGAGAAAAAAGATGAATTGAATTTTTTTTGAGGATGAAGCCCACATAGGTATGATACCTGTGCGTGGGTAATGAGTTGGATGATGGTGATTGATGAGCTGGACCTACAGTTTTAGATGGGTTCCGAACCACCGGGAAGTGATTTTACAGCAGAGAACAGTGTATATTTTGCTGGCCAATCTAATCGGTCACCGTTACAAAGAGTGCCTAGGAGAACGCAGCTTATCTCAATCTGATTGAACAGATACCTGCTACGGCTCATGGCTATCACTTCCCTTCCCTTAGTTTAATTTGGCGATGATGATTAAATCTAGAATATTGGATCAACGAGTGATTTAACTTTGTTGCATTGCTTATGTGTTGTATGTATGTGGTAATGTAGAATGGTGGGGTGCATACTGATCCAATGTGTCATGCACCATTCCACAGCATGTGTTTGATTTAAGACGGTTATTATTATAATCGAGTATAGGATGCTCCGCTGTGCAAGCACTTGAATAAGACTATTTTTCAAAGCTGGTATGCTTGCATGAAATATCTCACAAAAAAGGATACAAGTGAAGTTTTAGCTCAAAATATCTCACAGAACAAACAAAACCTGACTCAAGTAAAGCAAGCTATTTAAACTAATGCTGTGTTTCAACAAAACAGACTTTTCATATTATATCATGCAAGGCCTTACTTGCAGGAAGTCCCGAACAAAATTATTTGCTCGCTTGGAATTGGGACCGGGCACTTCGTATAGCGGACACAACTGTCCAGCTACAAATAGTGCATCCATGTCTCTTATCGCATACTGATGTCTAATAGAAACAGATACATTAAAATAAAAGTTTTCAAATGTACATATTTCAAAATATCTCAGCTTAGCAGAAAAGACGATTACGAAAATAATATTACTAATATAAGATCATTTTGATGATTTGAATAGAAATAGCGTATTACTTTTACTGGAAAGGAATTCCTTATGGGTAGTTCTAGCACGCAGTTTGAACCATGTTATGGGAAACATGGTGTAGTAGCAAAATATAACCAAATTTTCAGAAGTAAACATGGTAAATTTTATTTTCCTCCACCTACTATCTAAATTCGCATTTTACTCCCTGGAATCGAATACCAAAGTACTACTTTATATCCCATGGGACTAACCTACTTAGTAAAAGTGATTACTTTTAGTCCTAGGGAGTAAAAGTAAACCCATAAGAATAACATGGGAAGAAGTCCGACAACGCCGCGATTGAAGAGAAAGGAATATGGCAACACTGTCGAATTGTCATATACGGTCGAGGAGAACTTAAGAGAGCTGAATTTCGATCTTTGGAATATTTCGATCCAGGAAAAGAAGTAGCTGTATTTCGATTGTGAGGTCGATCGTCATCTCTACAAGAGCCTTCATCTATGACAGACGACTGAGCGTCTGCACAGAAAAAGTAAAATTATACATTGTTATAGTTATTGGTGTATGTGGAGGAAAATTCTTTGTGTGCATCACGGGACTAAATTACTTTTTCTCCCTATGGGAAATTGTCACCCTCGGTTCCGCCATCGGGCGACAGGGAGAAAAAGTTGCATTTCAGTCCCTGGATGCACAAGTAACTATTATTTTATAAATAGAAGCATAACATGAATATTCTTCAACTAAAAAAGAACCAAATTGTATATTTTTCCAAGAGATTTTTTCCAATAAGACTTTGACCTAACCATCAAAGAATAAGTAATAGTCAAAAATAAATTTACGAATGAAACATTTAAAAAAGATTTTTTTAACCGTATTTGTACAAAGCTTTTGCTGATGGATGCGTATAAATATGTAATATTATTTAAATAAATAATAGTCACATTAATTGAAATAGTTTTAAATTCTCTAGTTGATATTTTGTAAAGAAGCAATTCCGGCCTTAAAACCTATTTTATCTCTTCATATTCGAAGAAGTGTATTATTTGAATGAAATAAATTTATTTATTTGCCAAAAATTATTACAAACGACTCTACAAAATAAACTACCGCACTAAATATACAAATATTTAAAAAACAATTGAAAAAATATTTGGTTGATAAAACTTTTTATAGTGTACAAGAGTTCCTTTCACATCAAAATTAAGCCTCACCTCAACTAATTGAAGTAATTATGGTATCTAGTGTATAATATTGTTGATCTGACTTGTCTTATACTCCTTAAGTGGAGTATCCAAGACGTAATCTAAAAAAAAGAAATATTTGTAATACATGCCAACAAAAACATCATGCATACCTGGTTCTTATGACAAGGAAATCGGTTTGAGGTATTTTATGTTCGTAGATGGGCGCCCGATACATATTATTTTCAAGCGCCTGAATTGAACGCCCGGGCGGCAAAACGCCCAAAAAGGGCGACGAATGGGCGTAGGCCACTTCACCGTATTTGTATTCCTGAGGTCCCGGATCTTTGCCTGCTCTTCTCTTATAGTAATTTTTCACTTTCGTACACATTCCAACCTGTAAGCATGAAAATAAATATTTAAAATGTATCATTGAAATAAAATAAACCGTTACAACGGAGTATCCAAGGACCCGACGAATTTACATAAAATAATTATTATTACTGGTTACTTCAAGAACTACTAATGTGCATTCTTTTGTGAATTGGGAAGCATATGATGCTTGTAGAAATCCAAGAAGTTAAATGGTGCATATGTCTTTCAGCACATCTACTGATATACACTGGCGGTTTCTCTATAAGGTCATTTGGTCAATGACCCACCAACCAAATTAGATAAATATTTCAAATCATAAATAAAATAATATGTGTCCAGTTCATTTTCGAATCACCCGCTAGTTGTTTTGGTATTGACAGTTTGACAGTGATAGAATGTAGTGCGCATGTGCATCAGCAGCTTCTTGTCCACTCGGTCAAGTGGCGTAATGACCCATTGCTTTTATATATGAGCATATACTAGAGTCGAGTGTGACAGAGATAAATGTATAGGGAATGCGAGTTGAACAGACAGAGAGAGATTTCGCCTTTATCTTTCCTTTACGGTCAATGCCCAAGAAGCCGAAAACAGCCGAACTTGAACGAACAGAACACACGTGCTCCAGCTATGACTTTCTTGGTTATGTTTATGTCTGAATATTTTTGTTCACAGTGTTGTGAATTTAGTTTTTATGGAAGTTATCCATTTTGATTTAGTTCCTACGTACCGTTCTACTGTGTTTTGTGTCAGAATATCTCGTAATTAGGGGGAAGTGGAAGTGTAATTTAAGATGTCTGTTTCGGAAATAATAAAATTAAAACTTGCAAATAGTTTGAATTTTGAGCACCGGTTGAAGTTGAAAAATATGGGAAGACCTAAGCCAAATTTAAATGTGAAACAGACAACAAAAGATAAAGGAAAGGAAGTGAACAGATATTTTCGTGCATCATTATATGATTTAAGTGATTGGATTTGTGGATGTGAAGAAAAAAATTCTTTTTTCTGTTTTCATTGTCTACTTTTCTCAAAAGAACTGTCAGTATGGACTGAAAATGGAGTAAAAGACATTAAACATTTGAAAGAGAAAGTGAGTAAACATTTACTTTCATCTGATCATTTAAATAGTGCCATGAGTTTTGCATCACTCGGACAAACAGATATTAGACTTCAATTGAGCAGTGCTTACAGAACTTCCATTGCAGCCTACAATGAACAGGTTAGAAAAAATAGGTACATTTTGAGTAGGTTAATCGACTGTGTAAAATTTTGTGGAGCATTCAAACTTGCATTACGAGGTCATGATGAATGTTTGGAGTCATCTAATCCAGGCATATTTAAAGGTCTGGTTGATTTAATTTCTGAAGTGGATAGTATTCTTAAAGAGCATATTGAGAAGAGTTCAGTATTCAAAGGGACATCCAAAACTATTCAGAACGATATTTTGGATTCAATGTTAGCTGTTTGCCATACCAGAATTAAGGAAGAAATTTTAAACTCAGAATTTCTCTCAATTCAAGCAGATGAAACTACTGACGTTTCAAATAAAAGTCAGTTAGTAATTGTTTTCAGATATATTGTCAACGGCTGCATTCATGAACGGTTTTGGAAGTTTGTAAATCCACCTGAAACTACAGCTCAAGGTCTGTCCAATGAACTTATTAAAGAGTTGCAAATTATAAATTTGGATAAATCTCCAGAAAAATTAATTGCGCAATGCTATGATGGAGCTTCTGTGATGAGTGGAAGATTAGGTGGGGTGCAGTCCAAAATTAAACAAATATACAAAAACGCAAATTTTATTCACTGTTATGCGCATCAATTAAATTTAGTTTTGCAAAAAGCTACTAGTCATCTGAAAGAAACAAGGATATTTTTTGCACACCTACACGCGTTTTCTTCATTCTATGGTAAATCCCCTAAGCGTACCGCTGTTCTAGACGAAATAGTTAGAGTGAGGCTACCTAAATCTGCTCCCACAAGGTGGAATTTCAACAGTAGATGTGTTGAAATTATTTACACTTATAAAGTAGATCTTCTCATGTGTTTGGAAAAGATAATGGACAGTGATACAGACCCAAGTACAATAAATCAGTGCAGTGGCTTAATAAATTATTTAAGAAATGACCATTTCTTGTACTGGCTAAATTGTTTTCATCATGTGTTGCCTCATGTGGAAATACTGTTCCAGCAACTTCAGAAGCGTAATATTGATGTGAAATTAGTGAATGAGTATGTAAGTAACTTTGAAAAAATTATGCAAAATAAGAGAAATTCCATTATAAATGATAAATATCCAGAGCCAGCATCTTCAAAAAGACAGAGACTAGACGATCCTAAAAAAAGAACAGCGATTGAGGTTTGCGACATAATTCTGACTGAAATTAAAGACAGGTTCAATTTTAATGATCACTTGTTTGCTGCCCAGTTGTTTGATTGCAATCGATTCAGCGACTACAGAAAGTGTTTCCCAATGAATCTTGTTTCTATAGTGAAATCCACTTATCCAATGATAAATACTCTCAAACTGAAATCTGAACTGGAATTTGTGTACAACCGAGAAGAATTTTCCATCAATAATGGTGTTTTAGCTGTTCTGCAGTTATTTATAAATTTAAATCTGAATGAATCATTTTCCGAGACTGTAAAATTATTGAAAGTTTTGTGTACCATTCCAATGACAACCGTTGAAAGTGAGCGCTGCTTCTCTACTCTGAAAAGAATTAAAACATTTTTGCGCAACACCATGGACCAATCACGGCTTAGCTCATTAGCTATGTTGAGCATTGAAAAGAAATTCATAAAAAGTATAGACAATTTCACTGAGCAAGTGATAGATCACTTTGCTAGCAGTAAAGATAGACGTATAGATCTTCTCTATAAAAAACTTTGAGGTGAGTCCAAAAAATACTTTACTAGTAAAACTCTTTCTCTGTTAGAATGTTTTTGAATATAATGCTATTGATTTTGTGGTATTGATTGTGCTATAATGAGGGGGAGTTAACAAAAACTGCTTAGAAATTTTAATGTTGACCCCCTTAACAAAAAATTCACAAGCCGCCACTGCTGATATAGCTTGGTTACTTTCATCTCATGCTTTCCTCATATGGGCTCTTTTTAGGTATAATGACAATTCACTTTATTTATTTATTTTTTTTTGAAAATTCATTACAAGTTACAATTATTACAAGAGATCACTTAAATTCTGTTAATTGGGTTCAGAAGGCCATCAAGTATAGTTGTTAAGCAAGCGTACACTTTACAAGCTAGCTTTTGAAGCTAGTTGTGAAGTATTGTTGTTAAGCCAGCATACTCTTTACAAGCTAGCTTTTGAAGCTAGTTATGAAGTATTGTTGTTAAGCCAGCATACACTTTACAAGCATGTAGTTGTTGTTTAAAACATATTTATTCATTGTACTTTTGTAATTGTATTTATTGTTTAGATTGTATTTCTATTGATAATATTTACTGATCATTATTTATATAATTCTCTATGGGAGAATGTATTTTATTGAAAACAAGATCGATTTTGTAATAATACATTAGTCGCGGTTAGTCTAATGCCTGAAAACTGTATTAAAATGGTTGAATCACGATTTTATCACTACTAATTAGGCTGTTTGACTTGATAAATGATTGATATTTATTGTCAGTTAATGATTTAGTCATAAATGATTGTTTCACCTGGTTGATGAGCGGAGGATGCTCTTCTCCAAACTCCACTAGAACAATGTCGCCATCTTTGCCAGTGAGATCCTCAGGCGTCCTCATGAAGAACACATCTCCACCACCCGATAGCATTCGCTCTTGCTCTCTTTGCTAAAGAAAAAAAATGGGGAATTAAGAATTAGGTTTTGTTAGGAACAAACCTTACGATGCACAAATAATCTCACTTATACCAGTATTTATGGAACTACCTTTAGGCTTTCCTACTCAAGGGAAACTTGTAAATGCCTTCCTCCAGGAGTCTTATCAAGTACTTTAGTTGTAGTTTGATTGAGATTGATAATGGTATAACAACCGAAACTAGTTTCTCAATATTTTTTAATCAATGTGGTTGTGACAATTTCGTATTAATCATTATGAATACCTTCCACAATATCACCTTCGCCACTACAAAAAAAAATATTATCTAGATGTTTTTCTGGTAGTTCTTTTCTCTTTCTCCTTCTTTTCCCTTTCTTCTCCTTCTCTTTTTCCTTTTACACTTTCACCTTCCTTTTCCCTCTCTTTTTTTTCTCCTCCTCCTTCTTTTTCCCTTTCTTCTTCTTTTCGTTCTCTTTCTTCTTCTTTTCGTTTTCTTTCTTCTTCTATTTTATTTATTCTTCACGTTCTCTTTCTTCTCCTCCTTCTAATTCCCCATCACCTTCTTCTTCAGCAAAAAACAGGACTAAACACAGTGATTAATAATAAGTTTCAGTTCAAGTTTTTGCGACTAAATGTAACACAATCAAGACGTTTAGATAAAAAATACTGTACTTCTCATTATGCCCTAACATCAGTAACCTATAATCCAGAAGTTCTTCCGGTACTTCTATTTCTTTTCTCTTTCTTCTCCTTGTTTTATTTTTTTCTTCTTCTTTCTTCTTCTCTTCTCTTTTCCTTCCTTCTTTTCTCTTTTTCTTTCCTCTTCTTCTTCTTCTTCTCCTCCTCCTCCTTGTTGTTGTTGTTGTTCTTCTTCTTCTACACACCCATAAGCAGGTGAAGCAAGAAAGAAAGAAATGTCAAATGCAAAAATAATAATAAACCAGAAGAAAACGGGTAGTTAAGTAAATTAGTACTTGTACAAATTTAATTTGTTATCTGCTTCCTAGTTGTTTATTATTATTGTTCTTGAGGTCCTTCCGCTACTTCTTTTCTCTTTCTTCTTCTTCTTCTCCTTCTTTTCTCTTTCTTCTTCTTCTTATCCTCCATTTTCTTCTTCTTCCTCTTAATTTTTCTTTTCCTTTTTCTACTCAACTCCTTTTACAATCCCTTTTTTCGCCAGCGCTAGAGTTGTTCAACAGAGGATAGCATCAAGACGTTTAATGTATTAAACTATTTAACTTGCCCCAAACATACTTGTTTAAAATGTAAATCCATCTCTACAACATACACAACCAACACAAGAACTAATAAGAGGACCGATACTTGACATGATTGACTTGTATGTTAGTTCAATGACTCATTACACAAGCACAGGTATCATAACTATCATTCACAGGAAGAACTATTCATCCCACGATAAAAAAATACTAAAGGTTTGTGATGAGCTGCAAACTATGTACTGACAGAATTCTAGCGTTTTTCAGGTAAGTTAATACAAATAAAAAAATTCCCCTTTTTCTTAATTATTTTTCTCTATTAATAAATATATTTTCTGAATTCTCTATACCATATTTTGTATAGCCACAAGCATGAGAAGCATCCTCTTTAGCCAGTAGTTAAAGAGTTTGGGGAGGAGCATATAAAACCCATTGTAATAAAATAGTCAATATTAAGAAACATATAAAGTTGCATTGAGAAAGCCAAGGCTATAACCGACAAGTACACTATTCAAAGAAGTAGATATCCTTACAATAGAACAACTTTATGTAACTTAATTAATAAATTTAGTAATTTACATAAACAAAAATAAAATCATTTTTATGATCCGTTATAAACCGTATAAAACACGCCAAACAACTCTAACCTCAAATCTGGTTCTGACAAACTTAATGGTTTGCCGAAAACAATTCAGCTACGTCAGTAACAATTTGGTAAATATCACCCCAAATCATTCTTATTAGACAGACCTACACAGTTATAAAAAATATCACACTACAGCTGAAAGCAACCACAAATATCAACTGATGATTCTTGGTTGAAGAGGACAAAAAGGGGTTCCATGGTCTTTTCTTTTTTCTTTTTACTACTTTGATCGATTTTTTGATGTTCTTGAAGTGTGTCCTGGTACATTTAAGAAGCCTATTTAAGTTATATGTTTTATTTACCCTCGGGGGTATTGGATAAATCTCTATTAGGTAAATTATAATTGTCTTTTGTATTTGTCATTATAATTTACATAACAATTGTATTATTTGTATTCTTTAAAAAAAAAAACATTTTTACCTCAAAATTTGAAATAAATAGTAACTCATACTCACGAACGGATGGGAAGTCTTGTATGATTTCATAATACGTAGAAAATGAAATAGTTATTTATGTATTAAGAGCGTGAAGCGCGACTTTATCGCTTGAGCCAAAACATTTACTGCACGACGCCTAGCGGAACGCAGTAATTTTGCGAGAGCGATAAAGAAGCTTCACGCGCGAATTGCATACAATATTTTTCCTAAAACTGCAGTTCTGGATTCCAACACAATAAAAGCTTGTAGTTTGTAACATCACAAATTAAAGATATGCTGCTATATCAGCTTTTCGTCTTTTATTGTAGAACGATTTTCAGATTTTATTATTTTTAAGGCCGAAAAGCTCCTCTCAGCTGTGCAATTTGTGATTGGCAATGTTAAGTAAATTCGAATAGCTACCACCAAGATTGGGATTGTACTTTCGAAGCTGTGTATTTTTAAAAAACTCCCTATTTTTTGTGACGTTTTCAGCTTCCATATAAAATTTAAAATGTAGACACTCTTGCACAGTCTTCCTTGTAAATGTCATTGGAGTAACATTGAGCTACCCTTTGAGCCTGCTCTCTTATATCGTCATTCTGCTTTTTTCTAAGAGAGCTGAACATTTCAAATCGTTGACTCAGCGTCTTGTAGTTGTATTTTCTCATATCAAGTTGAACTACCAGATGGTCGAAAATTGGTCTGATTATTCCACATCGAAATCTGCCCCTGGGATCCATATTTTTATATTCTTTATCCCTCTCTTCATGTGAAAATATAGTACGTTTTCTTGACCTTTCATATGAAGGGTTGATTAACCCAGCTACTTTCAAAGATATAGATAGCTTCATGGTTCTAAAATTCACTACTATTACCTTTCTCCTTCAACAACATAGACAGAGTCTCAGCTCTTGAGTGGCACCAATCAAGTCCAGTTCTTCTTTTTGCAAGCTCTCACTTGTTTTGTTCACTCTCTGCAATATATCATTCCAAATCACTGTTAAAAAAATGGTTGGGAAATTTTTTTCTGAACTAACAGCTGCCTGTTTCAGGAGTCTAATTTTTATCGTTAGTCAAGTCTTCGAGTGGTTGTGCTACCTTAAAATTTTGATTTTTCAGCTCTATAACTTTTTATAGTTTTTTAAATTTATAATCTTTTATCGGCATAATTATACTGCCTTAATATGGTTGAAATTGTTCAATTTTAAATTATTTTTATGACCCAAAACCCTTGCGCCCCTTGTACTCTTGCGCCCTCGGGCAAGTGCCCATGTTGCCCAGTTATAGAATCGGGCCTGCCATGCGCGGATTTGGTTAGCGTTCGCCATTGTTGAGGTTATGTGAATTTCACGGATTCCGTGATCCACCAATGAGAAGGCATTAAAATCAAAACAGAAGCGTAAAAAAACAGCTGGCGAGCGTAAAGTACTTTACCGCTTGCAGAGCAGTAAAGAGGTATTTTACAATTAGTTTTCAGTACATAAAGAACTACTTTCCGAGCAGTTGTAGGAAAAATATTTTTTATGTAGCATATTGTGCAAATGAAATCAATTAATAAAAATTTGAATTCACAAAAATTTATTATGAAAAGTACATTTACCCGCATCTACAGAAAATATGCTGCAGTTTTTCAGCTTATCTATCACAAGGTGGAAGGATAGTAAATAAATAAATACATAAATGAATAAATAAACAAAAGAATAAATACAAATAATGTGACAGCTCACCTTGGCCTTTTTCTTGATATGCTTGAGCAGTGGCAGCACGGTGTGAGGTCCGGTACTGGAGAGCGAGCCGTGCGAATAGCGCTTCATGGCCGGCCGGTGGAAGTTGCGCAGCCGAATCGGGCCCATGTGCGTCTGCACAAACGGCGCTCGCAACTCCACCACCGGCGTCGAATGCTGGATTAGATTACCCCCACCCACCTTCAGTCGCAGCGACGTATCCGACGAACGAGCTTGGTAGTAGCTTCAACAAAACGAACGACAAACATTATTAAAATATTCTTTTCCTACAGTGACCCAAAAAGTGCCTATTTTTGCACTAACTGTAGCACGCAAAATAGTCTATTCCAGCACCAGTGCGGGAAAGTAAATTCCAGTGCGCGAAAGTACTTTTTCGCCACACTAGGACGTAATGAGCTGTTTTTCGTGCGTCATATGGAAGCCGAGTGTTCGGTTTCCGACGAGGTCTGTAAACGTTTACCGCCCTAGGGCGGAAAAGAAAATGACCTTGAATGACAGCTGATCGTGTCCAATTGGATACAGCAGTCATGATTGTTAGAAAATATGAATCCTTCCAACTTTTATGTAAAACAAAGAGATTTAAATTGTCAATAAATGTTTATTTTTTATCATTTAATATGTACGTACTGTAGTAGTTTTCATATAACTTGGCAGCAGTTAGGTTCAGATCCAGCAAGTCTTCCCATCTTCTACACGCTGCCAAGTTATATGAATACTACAGTAGTATTTAAAATGTCAATAAATGATCACTTTCTATAACTTAATATGTATTATTTTGTAGTTTTGATATCAAACAATAGAATACGATGATATTTTCATAACCTCAACAACATTGTATAATTCTTGCTAGAACCATATCCTTAAAATTTCGCTTTCAAAACTGCCAACTTAAAATTGTTGTTTTCTTTGTTTTGTTTTTTTTTGTGATGTGGCGAAAAATAGCCTTTGCAACGCAGGCAAAAATGTTTTGCCGGCTCTCAAACGCTTCAAGTTCTCGACTTCGTCTCGAACTTGAAAATTGTGATCTCGAGCCGGCAAACACACATTTTCGGCCCTAGGTGCGAAATATACTATTCCGCACTCCAGATTTGCAACCTAACAACACAAAATAGTGAGCATGTAATAAGCAGGTTCCCTATTCTGCATTCAAAAAAAGATTGGCTACTCTGCTTCAGCTGTGAAATAGTCGTTATAGTTGTTGTTGAAATCGATTTGATTCAAAGATAGGTTATGTGAGGAATTGTCATGCTATGTATGTCCTGTTTTGTTCTATTTAAATTACTTTATACATTACTGTAGGAAAAATTTAATGTGTAATACGAGCGCAAAGTATTGTTTCTGCACTCGTGAAACTTTTTTCTCTTGATGCAGAAAAACTCTATTTTGCACTCTAGTTACACAAATAGCTATTTTAGATTACCAAATCAATTGAATATGTTAAAGGTAATATACAATGGTTAGCTTTCTTTTTTTCTTTTTCAGAGGATGAAGCCCACAAAGGTCTGAGACCTGTGCGTGGATTTCTCTCCTAATAAAACTCATCTACTGCCTTATCTTCTGCCTTATTACATTGGAGCAAAGCTTACCTACTGAGCTGCCGTCCCTGTCAAATATGAACACATTTGAAAATAGATCATACAAATTCCTTGCCGCAAAAGCGTATTATAGTTTAAAAGATTCCTATAGTTCAAAGTAATATCTGGTCATAAGATTTCAGTGCCCTTTGCCCGGCGCTACTTTTAAAAACAAATTTTTGTACCTGGTCTCTTCATGTTCAGTTTGTGTTTGTTGTCTGTGTGTGTATTTTCAATTCTTTTTAAAAAGCCAATGACGATACTCAACGGCTTATTGTATTATATGCTGTTTTGAATAAATAAATTATCTTATCTTACTGCTAACAGAGCACCCTTCAAGAAATATTAAACCGAAAGTCTGCTTAATTAAAAAAAAATACAAATTACAAGTACGATCTAATTTTTGTAGTAAAAAGAAGGTCAAATAAAGTATAATAATACTTAATAATAAATAATATTGGCTATACTTAGTTAACAAACAGAACCAGCTACTGAACACACTACTCACCTATGATAGTAAAACTTGATATTCATTATCGATAAACGAGAAACTATAGATTCAGAAATTACGCCATTCTCAATCAAGCAACTGAAAATACAATACAGAGCAGCTTTATAAAGCGCCTATATATGGACTAATAGATTTAATAGATTTAACACCAATACTATACTAAACCCAAATAGAACTGGCGGGTAATGACGGCGCCATCTGTTGGTGGTATTGGTAAGTTTCAAGCAGTAAAAAAGTTCGAACTATTCTGCTTTGTGTTTTGTTTCCATTTGAAATGTCATCATAACTATGAGAAATGAAAGTGAATTAAAATAAAATATTGGTACGAAAGCAAGCAAAGCAGTTATTTACGCACATAGAACTACGTTATTCTACAAAGATCATTCCATTCATGATCGTACGTGACTTGAAGCGCAAAATGCATTCTCTTACTATCAAGTGTTCTCTTTTCACATGTCTTTGTCACTCTTATTATTCAAGTCTGCAACTCTCTCAGTCAATTGATTTCTCGAGAAATCTATTTATTTTCGCCAGATTTCTGGAACGATCGAGATCATGTCTCTTGAAGATTCTCGATGCGTCTAGTGAGCTCCAATTCTTGGAATTATACAACTACGTACAACTACAAAAGCTATATAAAGGAGTCCACGTGAACCAGTTTTCAGTTTCAAACCTGCGTGACAGATTGTATTACGGATCTCGTAGAAGAGACAATCCAGTGCCAGTGGAGTAAACAGTGCTTTATTCAGTCTTTAGACAGTGTCAAGTGCAGAGACAAGTGTTTACTGTTTATGCAGCTTACTAATAGTTTAAAGACGTGTTAAGTGATATTATTTGGGACTGTCACATAACGAATTGGACTGTGTTTTTGTAAGTGATTAGTTGCACTTTTTATAATTTCTTTCTGCATTATTGTACAGTTTATTGAACTCTTGTTTCTTTAATTATTGATCAGCCTGTAATTAATTATTCATTTGAACAGTTTATTGGACTCTTGTTTATTTTATTATTGATTAGCCTGTAATTACTTATTTATCAAATCTTGTAAATAATTACTGAAAATAAGTATTAGCTTGTCATTTGATGATCTGTTTTCATTTCATTAATTATTGAACTTACAATTAATTTGTGTAAATAGACTAATTTGTGTAAATAAAGTGCAAGTGTGAACTTTAGTGTTGCCAGCCTTATTTTAGCTAAAGAACCCGTAACAATATATAAAAATTAAAAAAAAAAAATAGAATATTTATCAAAAATAAGAAATAAAGACGAGTAGCACCAATTTAAGACTTTGCTGAATCCTTGTAATTGGACAAGTAACAAGTATTTGTTTTTTTAACATGTAAATAAAACCTAATTTTAAAGTCATATGATTGACACATCTCCAATATTTAGAATAAACATATGCAATTTAAAGCTTGATCTTACCACACCACCAACAGATGGTGCCACCATCAACAGCCAGTTCTATTTGCGTTTAAGTTGGGCATTCACGTTCCGATTTGTAGTACGACTTGTGGTCCAACCTCCAAGATTGGATCCGATATTGGAACGTGAATGGGCTTGTTGGATAGTTGGAAGCGTAGATGGACGACTAGAGGGACGACTGGAAGGTCCAACTTCCGAGTGTCGACGGTGTTGGAGCGTGAGTGGGGGAGTCGGATTAAAGTCGTCCAACTTACCTCAGTCAGTGCTTGACCTTCGGGCAGCATCGGGCAACTTCGGTTACATTTTTCACAGCTGACTAGGAATAAAGTTGGATTGCTAGTCGGATTGCAAGTAGGAGCGTGAGTGGAGTCGACTATCCAACTTTCAAACCTCTTATAACTGCTGTACTAAAATATTGACTGTAGCCTTAAAAGACCTTCTATATGACACTACTTTGATAACACATGAAATAATAAAGTGAGCTGTATTGACACCACTTTCCAACTAGCAGTCCTACTAAGTCGTAATGCAAATCGGAACGTGAATGCCCAGCTTACGGAATTTTTTTTTGAGGATGAAGCCCACATAGGTTTGAGACCTGTGCGTGGGTAATAAGTTGGACCTACAGTTTTAGGTGGGTTCCAAACTGACCTATCATTAGACACGTTGAATGGATCTCGATCAGGCGACTTGGGCGGGGGCGGCGGGGAATCTTCCTCCAGCACATTGATGACACCGGCCTTCCCCAAAAGTATCTTCGACTTTTTCACGTGCGGATGTGGAATTTTCACTTTGACGGGCGTGGCCGAATCAATGCGCTGTTTGGACGGATCCACGTCGTTCGGAATCCCCAAAATGATATTCTCGTCGTTCGGATCCAGTGTGAGTATTTTCGGCTTGGGAATTGTTGACATGCTCTCCGCGTCCCAGATCACTTCGTCCTCCCACATGCCGTAGACTAGCTCCTCGTTTTCAACGGGAAATATCGAGTACCATGTGTCGTCGCCGTTTTCCTCTCTGTTCTGGTTTTTATTCATCATCCTAAAAAGAAAAAAAGAAAATTTGAAATATAAAAAAAAACAGAAAAGTTTGAAATATTTACTGATCATCCTGTACAGAAGAGAAAACAACAGTAAGCATCTAAAAAACAATAAATTTATAGATTATTGCTGCAATCCAATAAGAAATATTTTCTTGGAACTCTTGTTCCATAACGATCTGCGTTGCTAATATTTTGTTTTTTGTTGTAAATTTAACGACTTGCATGCAGAACTGACTGTAAGTCGTTAAATTTACAACAAAAAGTTGAGAAATATTTATTGAGAAACTTACAAAAATAACATTGGTTGGAACTTGAGAAATTATTTGAAGAATAGGGGTGGTATCCTTTAGGACGGCCCAACAGTTGATCGACCTACTGCTAGCGCAGCCATAACTGCATAACCAAACCTAACCTAACCTGGCTAGATGTGACTGAACCACCTTTGTTTACTAGGTCGGTCAAAACGACAGTCGTACAAATGGTGTCCTCCCGAAGAATAGTTGAAAAATCTAACAACAAAAAATGTATACATTATTGCTGCAGTCCAATCTTTATAAGAGAGAGTAGGGGTGTGTTTTTTTGTCTGTGAGTTTTTGTCTTACGCATTTCACAAAAACGGCAACGATTTGGAACACTAAATTTGGCACATAGCTGCCTGTAAACTCGATTCAGTGAACCTCGAAGCCCAATTTTGATTTTCCTTTCATTCTTTTCAAAATTAAGGTTCAAATTTCACTTATGGGCACTATTACTATTTTTAAATGTGTTTAGATGCAGGGAGCACATAGAACAGCTGATACATGATACATCACTATGTTTTGTATCAATATTGGAGCTCCTAATTCCTTTTTTGGAATTGCATTGGCATTGGCGGTTGAAATCCATATACCAAATCACGTTTAATTTAAAGATTGCAGCATGTGATGTTTACGCAATTCCGTTGCCCGATTTCTCATTTCTATTTTAACAAAATTAAAGATGAATTTCAGCATTTTTGTAAGATGCAGGAAACTCATTAGAGCAGCTGACACCTGATAAGTCACCATGATGCTGATATAGATTACACGCTGATACATCACAAGCCAAAGCAACAGATTAGTTCTGTATCAATATTGCAGCGTCGAAAAACACAGCTAATTTGTGCACTTCTCTTTTCAAACAGCTGAACTGTATGGCTGGCAACAATGCAATTTCACTCACCCTTCCCAATTTCGTAATTTTGAGACGGCTACCATAAGTTATCTACCAGAAAAGTGGAAATCCAAACTGGATTCCCGAGCAGGACCAAATAAAATGCTAGTAAGAAATATTTATTGAGAAACTTACAAAAATAGATGAATAACTTTGATTGAAACACTGAAAATTGGTTGATAATCCTTTAAACAAGTAATATACAGATATTGCTACAATCCAATCAGAAATCTTCTAATGAAAAACTTACGAAAATGTTCAAATAGAATTGGTTGATGCCATGTGGGTTAAATAACCAGTACATGACACACAAGTCTTATCATGGTAAAATATTATAATCAATCATAAGAAAATTTAGAGCATAATTAAAAGAAAGAAACATATATGCTTTAGAAATATAAAATAAAACTGATGATGACTCAACTAATTCAATTAATAAATAATTATAATGTTGCAAGTTGCTTTTTAGACAAAATAAATTGATTTGTTCTATATAAATAAATAGTACATGAGGTACTACAGTTTCGACTGTCACCTCATTTTCAATCTCATTTGTACAGTTTATTTGGGATTGAAAATGACGTGGCAGTCGCAACTTCAGTATCTCGTGTTCTTACCATAAAAGTGGTTGTGACAACATCGGTATTATCCATTTTGGATATCTACCACAATATCAACATTAATAAAAAATAACAGTCAGCATCTAATAACAAGTAATGTATAGATTATTGCTACATTTCAAATAACGGGCATTCCAAGGTTTAGCCGATTAATCCACAATAAGCATTTAGCATTAATTTCGTAACCTCGTAAATGAATATATTCATCGATGGAAACGCCTTTAAATGGTGGATGACAATAAAAGTATAAATTATTTTCAAAAACAGGCTTTCAAAGTGCAGAATCACAGCTTAATGTCTTTGTTCAAGACTTTTTTGCCGCTATGAAAATGCTTTCATGAACGGATGATAATAAAAATAGATCAAATTTATAAATAAGGGATTCAAACGTACAAAAGTAGAGCTAATAGCCTTTGTTCATTGTGAAATTTGTAATAATCGAGCCTCGTAATCAAGGCTTATTACTCTGTCTTTGAGAGAAAATATACATGACATAAGTTACTGTACCGAAGTATTGCATTCATGTTCTCAAGAAGACAATGGTCGCAATCGCTCCTTATGCAAACTTGTTCACTTACATCCATTTTTTAAATTGAATTTTATTTTTATATCAGACAAATAATCAATAATTTGAAATTTTAGCAATTATATAACACGCCTGCTAAATGTTTTGGATCCAAACAAGAAGTGAACAATGGCTGCAGACCTATTCTTTTTCGAAGATGCAAGTCAATTCAATTTGGATAATAATTATCTTCGGTATAATAAAAGGAAAAATTATTTGAATTAAATTTCGATAATCATAAATATAGTTAAGCAAAATAAATCATCAGTGGGAAGCGATAACAGGGTCCAAGATAATTGCAAGTTTAAAACAGACGATTACCCTTATCTTTTAGAAAGGTTGGTTATCAAAAAGATAAGTTTATAGTAAGTTATAAGATACTAGCACTTCTTCGTTATACCTACTCTCTACTGATATTATGCTAATTCAGTTCTATAATCCCAGTTCTGACCGAAAGATTTTACCTCGGGCCACTCCCGTGTTTCGGAGGACACGTTAAGCTGTCGGTCCCGGCTGCCTAAAAACAGTCGTTAAGTGACGTCAGAGGCCCTGAACTTATTCAGGTGCGACCTGATAACTCTGCCACCAGACCTGAGCCAGCCAGGTCACACGATATTATTATTATTAGTTTAATAATGTACTTATTTAGTTACTTCCCTGATCTATCCTAAACTACAATACACTTCCATAAATTTTATGTCAGATTTAAATTCACTACAAATTTTCTACAAAAAATACAGGTTTATTGTACAATTAAGTTTTTTTTTGGAGGATGAAGCCTACATAGGTCTGAGACCTGTGCGTGGGTAATGAGTTGGATGATTGTGATTGATGAGTTGAACCTACAGTTTTAGGTGGGTTCCGGGAAGTGATTTTACAGCAAAGAACAGTGTCTTTTTTGCTGGCCAATTTACTTCAAACTTTAGAAACCTTCATTTTTTTAACTATTTTTGAATGATGTTGAAGATCTAAAAAAAAGTACTGATTTAATTAAAGGGATGGCTGCTAACTTCTGTCACCGTTATTCTGTAACCATGCACTCCGGACCCAAGTACTTATTAAAAGTAATTACAAAAAGTACCTAAGTACTTTTTATAATTACTCTTAATAAGTAGGCTACTTTTATAAATATTAATAGTACTTTTTCAAGTACTATTATAATAACTTTTTTATAATTTTGGTGAATACAACAAGCATTGGTAACACCATGCGAAACACCTATTATATAAACGTATTCATTCTATAAATAAATAAATTCGTATGGCTTTTAGTGGTGGGGAGACCCTTACGGGTAGTTCCACCTCGCCGCTTTTTTAACGACTGCTTTTTTTTTTTTTTTTTTTTTTTTTTTTTTTTTTTTTTTTCATTGAACGTATTCATTCTGTCTTCTGTCGACAAAACTCTAGCGCTGGAGGATAAGGCATTGAAGGAGGAGAAGAGGAAGATGATTGACGAGAAAAATGAATGATAAAAAACACCATAATCATTATTGGCACTACAGCCCATGCAGAGCCTTAGCCTTCACAACCACATCCTTCCATCCATCGCGACATTCTGCTGCTCTTCTCCATCTTCTGACACCCAGTCTTCGCAAATCCTCCTCCACATCATCAACCCACCGCTTTCTTGATCTTCCTTGTAGTCTTCTTCCTCCGGGTTTGCCTTCCAGCACCATTTTTGGCACCCTCCCTTCCGGCATTCTGTGCACATGACCAGCCCATCTCAGCCTCATACTTTTCACAACAGACAAAATACTGGTCTCCACGAACAATCTTCCTAATTCCTCGTTTGTTCTTATCCTCCATATTTCATTTTCCTTGATTGCTCCAAAAATTCTTCTTAAAATCTTTCTTTCCCATCTCTGTAGCAGACCTTCTTCTCTTCTAGTTAATGTCCAAGTTTCGGCCCCATATGTCACTATTGGTCTTAAAATTGTTGTGTAAATTTTTATTTTGGCTTTTTTTGACACATTCTTGGACTTAAGGATATTCTGCAGGGCAAAATAGACCCTATTTCCGGACATTATCCTAGCATCCACTTCTTCAGCCACATTATTTTCTTCTGTTATTAGGGTGCCTAAATACTTGAATGATTTCACCTTCTCAAAGGTTCTACCTGATAACTGTATCTGTGCTCCATCATTCACTGGCCTCCTGGACATAACCATTACTTTGGTTTTCTGCATGTTGATTTCCAGGCCCACTTCTCTTGCCTCATGTTCCAGCTTTTCATATAGGCCTACCTATCATAAAAAACAGGAAGGAGAAAAAGAAGAACAAAAGATAAATTTAAATTAAATTTGTTAATAGGTTACGTCAAATTCTAGATACAGTATCTCGATTCAATTGGAACGGACAACCTCCTAGTCCTGTATAACTTACTAAGTAGTTGCTATTCTATTAACCTTGGAGGCTACTTACATTTTGCTCTGCTTGCTGGCAGAACTGGCCGGATTGGCAATCTGAATGGTGGCCAGCCTGACATTGGCGCCGGGTATCTGTGGCATGCCTTTCCCTGGCTGACTGAAGGCCTGAGCCGTTCTATTGCTACTGCTTGGCACCCACCCGGCCGCATTCGTCTTACAGTTCAACTTCTGCAGAACCTGAAAACAACAAAAGGTAACTAATAATAGTTATTTGTGCAACTAGTGCACAAAGTAACTCTTTGCTGCACTAGAGAAATGCTTTAAGCACGAACCGCGGACGAGGGTGGAATAATTTTTCGAGCGCAGCAAAGATACTTTCAGCACTAGTTACACATGCATTTTTTCCTACAGTTGTCGCACCTGGAGTGCGATAAAGAAAAATGAGCGCGGCAAAGACAGCTGAAGCGCGACAAAGGAAAAGAGTGCAGGAATGAACGGTTTTGCATAAAATAGTGAGTGCATAAATATCTGCTTTGTTAGATCACAGTAGGAAATAGTTATTTGTGTAACTAGTGCGCAAAGTGACGGTTTTCTGCATCGAGAGAAACAGTTTCTGTTTTGTTCTGTTTAAATTACTTTATACATTACTGTAGGAAAAATCTAATGTGTGATTCGAGCGCAAAGTATTGTTTCTGCACTTGAGAAAAATTTTCACTCGCCTTCGCGCCGTGAAAAAAAACTGTTTCTCCCTGTGCAGAAAACTCCCATTTTTCGCTCTAGTTACACAAACAGCTATTCCTACAGTTACCCGAAACAGCGCTTATTTATGCACACATTCTACTATACAAAACAGTTGGTTCCTGTACGTTTTTACTTTGCCGCTCTCCAGGTGTGCCAACTGTAGGATAAATTTAATGTGAAACTCGTGCTGAAAGTATCTTTGCTGCACTCAAGAAGCTATTCCGCACTCGCAGGAGGAGGAGGACGAGGAGGAGGAGGAGGAGGAGGAGGATGAGGAGGAGAAGAAAAATAAATAGTAGTACAGCCAAAAGAGCCTCTGAATTATTATTTATTCATATTCTATAAATTCCAATTCAACTGAATTGGACAATATTCTAGAAAATAATGAAGTTCAAGTGGGTATCTTCTCTGAACTGTTCATTAAAGAAAAATCGAAAGAAATGAAAAGGTGGAAGTATTTGTCGTATACAGTTGATTGAAAACTGTGAAACACGTCTACTACAACGTACCTTATGTTTGATTTCTTCTCCGTTCCACACAACATCGTCCTCCCAATGTAATTGCGACACCATGAGGTAGGCATCTTCGGGAAAGCCTTCTTTCAGATTTTCGTCCTCATCGTTCTAAAAAAAAGAGAGAAAAAGAATACAAAACAATTATTTACTCTGTTAAATTACTTACATTACCGAAGATAAATCATTTATTCATGCTTCTACCCCATTTCGAACATTAAAAATAAAATTATCCAATGCATGAATATTCGAATATTTTTGCCATTTTATTGTTCCACTATTTGCCTAATAAATAATTATAATTAAATTTAAAATTATTAAATTATCATCAAATAAATTATTATATCCAATAATAATTATTGGATTATTTGTATTCTGAGATAATCTCTATTTGAAGCTCACCTCTGCTGACCGAACACATTATGTCTCCTTGTCGAACTGGCCAAGTGAGTTAACGGAAAAGACTTTCAAATATCTTGAATTTGAAAGATAATAAGATATTTGAAGGTAAAGGTCAATAAAGCATTCGCATACATACATTTGCCTAAATTCATACATTTGCATTAATTCTATTATTTTTCAATTATTCCATTATTTGCTTCTACATACCTGCCCACGCTTATGCACCTACTTCAATGAGATTACTAAATTCAATGACATTGCTTGTGCAGTGACACATGGTTGATTTCATGGGGGCTTTCTCGTTTATCGTTAAATGGAATTTTACCGGAATCAAGATATCTTATTCAAATTTTTGAAAGCCAATGAATTTGAATAGCAATAGACCAATCAGATGCCTTCGTTTCCGGTAAAATTAGATTTACCGGTAAACAAACGGTTAGGCTCCCCTGAACTTGACTATTGCGATTATTTTATAAAATTATTGTTTGATTGATAAATAGATTAACCAACGATTAAAGCAATTGGCAAGGCAGTACTATTTCCGATTATTTTCATTTGAGACATACCTTTTCTTTTAATTTGAATCCATAGTTGAAGCCCTCACCGGTTTCAGGTACATCGAGCATATCATACCAGACCTGAGCCGGGCCAAACCTCCAATCAGCCGCCTTGGGTCCCATGTCTGGATTTTCACCATTTTCTGGAGTTTTATTTTGTACTTTGTCTTCCTGAGGTTGTAGTAGTTTTTTCTGTAAAGTGGAAAAACAAACAATAATAATTATTAGTTATCCATACAAACATGAAAACATATAAATAAACTACGTTGATGAATTCACCTTTCTGATGAATATAGAATCTTGAATCAATATAATTTCTTCAAACTATAGCTTTCACTATGACTATGTAGTCACTGCATTCAATTTTGCAAAGCAAAATCATAGATAAGAATCAAATTAAACTAAAAAAAAAAAAAAAAAAAAAAAAAAAAAAACTGATGGAAATAGTTTTTGTATGTTATGGAATAAGCATTTTTAATAAAAGTGTTATATAATAAAGTGTTATTTTAAAAAAAAAACATGTTTTTTTTATCATTTAATTTATTTGTGAGGAGATGGAATCATAATAACAATATTGAAAACCAATTTCTTCAGGAGTTGTGATTCATACGTGAAATGCTAGTTATAATCGACTTTAATTAGGCTACAGTAGTATGAACTTGCATTTAAAACAGAGCTTACATTCGTTATGGATGATTCACGTCAGACTAAAACGTGTCTAATACTACTCACAAAATGTAAGTTATGTCATAAATGTTGGTTCATAATCATGAGCAGCAAAGATAAGAACCAGAAAATAAGAGAAAAAGTAATATCTGATTCATGATATTAACCAACAATAATGAATATCTAGAACTTGATAACCTTTACAAATTTAATTTAATAGTATCTTTTTCCTCATGATTCTTCTTTTCTTCTTCACATTCTTTTTTCTATTCTTCTTTCTTTTGTCGTTTTTCTCTTCTTCTTCTTTCTTTTATCCTTTTTCTTTTATTATTTTTCTCCTTCTTCCTCTTTCCGTCTTCTCTTTCTTCTTTTAACATAATATTTTTATTCTTATTTTTCCATAATCTTTTTATTCTTCTTCTCCTTCTCCCTTTTCTCTTATCTCGTATATCAATAATGCACCTCGTTCATGGAGCGCTAGAGTTCGTCGACAGAGGACAGCATTGGGGCATTTATATGTATATATTAGTTTAAAAATTAAAAAAAAAAAACGTCCAGTGATCTTTCAATGATAATTTTTTAAAAATTAATTTGTTAGTAAATTAATTTGTTAGTAAATTGTTTAAAAAACAATTAACTAATAAGTTAGTTTAAAAATTAAAAAACAACCAGTGATCTTTCCTTGTTTAATTTTTTTAAATTAATTTCTTAATAAATTGTTTAAAAAGCAATAAACTAATAAATTAGTTTCAAAAAAACGTCCAGTGATCTTTCCGTGTTTATTTTTTTCAATTAATTTGTTAATAAATTGTAATCGAAAAAATAAAAATTTAAAAAACTAGTCATTAGCCAACTAACCTCGTCATCCGAGGCACACATCTCAGGAGGCGGGGGTGGGGCGAAGTTGAAAGTCCATCCTCTCTTTTTATTTTTGTAAGTCTCGTTATCAGATCCGGAATCAGACTGATGCTGCTGATGATGCCGGTCCAAATGCTTTCGTCGTTTCCTTCTCTTTCTCACACTCCGCCATATTTGTGGCAGACTGCTCGGTTTTCCAGGCCCGAACAGTCGTGAAAACCTTAGAACCTGCAATAAGTTTAAATAGATTAGCACCAAACGTATATTATCACATGAAAACCGGATGACTTGTCTGTAAATGTTGTATTATAACTTGTAATAATATGATTTACGACGAATTATTCAACTAATTTATATACTATATTCCAAGCTTAGCTGATCACAGAAATTATAATATTTAGTTGGCTGTATTGTATTATTGCCCGAATAACAGCACGGTTGGCGCGCCACGAGAATGGCATTGGCCTCCATAACAATACATGTAAGCCGATGGCATTTTCGTGGCGCGCCAACTATATGAATGAGCCAACTATATAAACTTGTGTAACCCCTCCGTGAGGAAACGGTGGTTCCACCGATTATTTAACCACTATTTTTAGCAACCCTCACTGACTGGTTGAAAGGCTACGTTAGGGGATCGTAACTCAGACGAATTATAATTAAATTGAAAAGTTTATTTAATAACAACCTTATTCCTGTACTTTCCCAAACAATTCAATTATAACAAGAAATATATTCTAAGTAAGATATTACTTGATATCTGTAATATTATTAACAATTATAAAATATCTAATAGGTGAAATTAATACTCTGCTTGGCTCGCTTTTAGGGACAGTGTGATGGGAGTATACAATTAATATAAAGTCCTACCTTTGATCCCTGGACCTCCTTCTTCTGCAGCTTCCAGGTGTATACAGACACTACTACTCTGAATATTCAAGCTAATTGCCCTCATCGCCCAGCAGAATTTCTGGCCAGCACCCCAAAATTTCGACCACTCAACAAAGTTTTAAACTGC
This sequence comes from Conomelus anceps, assembly GCA_948455865.1. Taxonomy (NCBI): domain Eukaryota; kingdom Metazoa; phylum Arthropoda; class Insecta; order Hemiptera; family Delphacidae; genus Conomelus; species Conomelus anceps. Next base: position 18,078,053 of record OX418226.1, on the reverse strand, counting down.
CCGGACTGAGACAGACCTTCTCAAGTTTTCGAAAATTCCGGGATTGAAGCGTCACTATGGCTTCCCTTGTTGAACTCCTCGATAATAATTTTGATCCCTCATTTAAATGGTCCATAAAAACCTTTCAATGCCAAAAAAGAAGCCTAATCTTCACAAGATCGAATAGTGACACGTTCTTACTTACCTTTCAAATTCTAAAACATTCAAACAATCGCTTGAACGTACCACTATTAGACCTGCCGATCTTATGACCGTCATCGCCGTACAATGATAATAATAGTAACTGAAATAATAGCAACTCGGTTCTCATTTCTAGAATGAAATCCAATTTTTAATAAAAATGTAATTTATGACACTTGGTATAAAAGTAGAACGAATAATGAATCATCATTAAAGTAGTGCGTTTCTGCAAACCGGGGGGTAAAAATAGATGCCTAATGAATAAAAATGTTAGATTTTTAAAAATCATGACCAACCTTATCAACACGAAAATCGGGGAACAATTCCCTAACATCAACGCCGGAATACTTAGACGGCAACATGGCGGCCAACGGCGTCTCCAATTTCCGTTTCTTTTCCTCGTCTTTCTCCGCATTCGCCTTGGAGTCGGGAGGAAGGGGAGGAGGCATAAGTTGATCATCTTCATTTTTCACATTGGCATCCTCATCATCGGCATCATAATCAGTGGCGTCCGTGTCTTGATTTGGGGGTTTACTTTGGGCCACCACTTCTGATAAACAATCTTCCGCTAATTCATTAATATCGGAGTAATCTACGGCTGATGGAGACTTCACATCATACTCTTCCTCGTCTTTTACTTCAACCTCTTCATCCTTCTTCTTCTTCTTTGTCTCATCCCTCTTCTCATCATCATCTTCATCATCGTCATCGTCAACATCGTCGTCATCATCATCATCGTCTTCGTTTTTATCTTGTTTGATACTCTTCACCCCAGCTTCACCAAGCAGTTCCTGCAAAATAGTGCCCAAACCAAATCGTTCAAGCGAGCGAAGACTTCGTTTCGATTCACTGTCTAAGAAATCGTTCTCAAGTTCCCCGGATTCATCGATGTTGCCAAATAGAAAATTGGCCAAACAGAGACCTGTTTTCCGATCTGCGCTCTCCTCGTCGTCCGCCATTTTGTAAGGGAAAAATCTGTAAATTAAAAACAAATATGAAAGGTACTTCATCATTATAATCTAATCTTGAAAGCCTCTTAAACGAAAACTCTAGCGCTCCATGTGACAAAAAATGGATTAGACTGTGCATCAATGGAGCAAGATGATAAATAAAGTACCGTATTGTATCAAATACTGTATATGATTTGAATGTAAAATGACTTTTTTTGGTGGAGGAGGAGAAGAAGCCGAAAAATGTAAATAGGTAGAGAAGAAAGAAGGGCAAGAAATAAAAAAAAGACAAAGCAAAAGAAAAAATTATAAGAAGGGAGGAGGAGAAGTGGATGATAACAGAGAAAGATGATATAAAGGAGAAAGAGGATATAGAGGAGAAAGAAGAGAAGAGGATATAGAAGAGAATAAGAAAAGGAAGACTGAGACGAAAAAGAAGGAGGGGAAATATCGAAATGACGGAGAAGAAGAGAAGAAAAAAGATTAGAAGAAGAAGATGTTGAAGGAGTAGAAAAAGGAATAGAAGGAGAATTAAGAGAATAAAACGAAGGGACGGAAGGAAGACACAAAGGAGAAGAACCACAATTTTGGGCCTCGTCCCATTCCAATTCAATTGAATCGGGCAACTTGTTTTATAATAGACAATGGTATAGCTCTTTATTGATGTAGCCTAAATTTTACGGTTGTAGTTTCGTATCAGTCCATCAGAATAATCTAATGACAATAATTGATATCCGTATCAAACTCCAACCCAAACCTTACGATCATATCGATTATTTTCACTCGAACTAAGTTAATAATAAAATTTACACAATGCATCTGCTGTTGATGGACAAAGACAACCATAGTTTCTCTTGTTGAAAAAACAATAGATATGATAGATTAAGGTGACAAAGCTGCTGCAGTCTTCTTAGATCTATCGAAGGCATTTGATTGTACAGTATTAACCATAGAACTTTATTGGAAATACTGCAAAATGTAGGCGTAAATGGGGTTGAACTGAAATGATTTGAATAATACCTTTTTGGGAGAAAACAATGTGTAGAATTAATTACAGTAGTTGGGAATAGTATAGTAAAATAGTAAATATCATAAATTGGAGGTCCAAGCAGTGCCTCAGGGCTCAATACTTGGTCCATTGCCTTTTTTAATAGGTGTCAACCGTTTACCTAGATCCTAGAGAATCAATTAGTATTAACTTTTAATCATAAATAAAACTTTTTCAAGAAATCAATTAATTAGTGGCTGAGCCCTCTTCTTTGCAGATGATACATCAGTCATTTTCAGCAATTCCCTTCTAGATAATTTAGAAATAAATGCCCATATAGGTGTGCAGTTGATTGTCTAATTCTTAAATCAGTTCAAATTATCGATAAATAGTAAAAAATGCCAATACCTTCAATTCAAAAACAAACAATTCAAATGAAGATAGGGCTATAAACGTGTTTGTAAACGATAATCAACTAGAAAAGGAAGAAAACATTGCATTTCTAGGTGTTTTGTTGGATAGACGATTGACCTGGACTCCATACATTGAGAAAATATGTTGTAAAATTTCATCTGGGGTACTTGTCTGCGTCAGTTTGCTAAATTGAATGACAAAAAGTTACTTTTTATAGCTTACTGTTATTGTCACATATTAGGTATGCTATTTTAGTATGGGATAATTCATAAAAACAAAACCGATAGGGTATTTAAGATCCAAAATATAGCTGTAGCAACAGGGGTATGGAAAGAGTACATAGATTAGATTCATGTAGCTTAGGCAGTTGTTCAAGAGACTTGGTCTCCGAACTGTACCTTGCTTATTTGTGTATGAAGCTACTTTATAGGTAAAAAAATTATGATATAAACCAAAATCTAGACGTCACGATTATAATACAAGAAGCCGAGGATACCAGTTAGCGAGTCACAATAGTAGCTTATTCAAACAAAAACCTAGTTAAATTGGTAGAAAACTCTACAAGTTACTGCAGTTTTTAGTCTTGAAAATATTTGAAAACAATTGAACAAATATTTAGTTGTTGAAGCTTTTTATAGTATACAAGAGTTCATTTCACATCAAAATTAAGCCTCACCTCAACTAGTTGATAAACGAGTAAGTTAGTGTATAAGATTGCATTATGCGTAATATTATACTCCTTGACCGGAGTCTCCAAGACGTAATCAGAATCTACAAAAAAATTTCAGTTCTATGACTAGTAGTAACGTATTTTGTAGTATTTTTTAGTAGTAGACAATATGTAATGATTCACGATTAAATTATGCGTCTACAGGTAATGATTTGCAAGCGGAAAACGTAGTATCCGAGCGATCATGATGTTCAGTCACGAGCCCCTTAGACTCCGCTTGGATGGGTGACCGAGCTGCTATGACTTGATGTTATCAGCTTTACTTACTCGGTGGTTTGAAAACCATTCAAAATTGTAGGTTCACTAAGTTCCCCATAACATGGCTTAAACGGCAAGAATGAACTACCCGTGATGGGTCTTTCCCATCAATAATAGCCATAATTATGGTAGCCTAATTATTATTTCCCTCCTATAATCGAGGTTCTGTATCCTTCTTATGAGATGAAGTTAATGATTGAGAGCATTGAATCAAGTTTGCCGTAGAATTTAATAAATTCAGATAAGAATTTTCTTTCCCAGTGAAGCAAAAGCATGGAAGTTGATGAGAATCACAGTAAAATAGAGGAGGGAGCCCAATAACAGTTTAGAATGGGTTGATTACATTGGGATAGTTACTCGCTAAGCGAGTAGCGAGTAGGACGTTACTGACCGACCGTGCTACAGCAACTCGGCATACCAAGCCGAATTATATTAAAAATTTATCTTCCAGAATCATCCCCATACTATGGAATTTCTAAGACAATAAATAATATTTCAACACAAAATTAAAATATGAAGTTTACCAACAATTATTCAATGAAATTTCATCAAAACAATATACAATATATCTCATCTGAAGTGAAATGCTGGCAGCCTGCGTGATCAAGTATCGGCTTTGGCCACAATAATATTGTATTTTGGTGTTGGCTACTCTGCCAGAGAGTACAAATGTGACCAAATTCAAAGTAGACAGGCTCTCAACTTTGAATTTGGTCACATTTGTACTCGCTGGCAGAGTAGCCAACACCAAAATACAATACTATTGTGGCCAAAGCCGATACTTAATCACGCAGGCTGCCAGCATAACACTTCAGATAAGATATATTGTATATTGTTTTGATGAAATTTTATTGAATAATTGTTGGTAAATTTCATCTTTTAATTTTGTGTTGCGATATTATTTATTGTCTTAGAAATTCCATAGTATGAGGGTGATTCTAGAAATATTTTTTTAAATATAATTTGGCTTGGTATGCTGAGCTGCTGTAGCACGATCGGTCAGTAACGTCCTACTCGCTACTCGCTTAGCGAGTAACTATCCCAATGTAATCAACCCTTTACGTCAACTGATATTTCAGATCTCAGTGGATTTATACAATAAAAAATGACAAAGTAAATAATCATCAAAAGCACAGTACGCTGAACGCTGAAGATGGAAAGATAACTTTTTGAGACGTCTTTTTGTAAGGAGGATGAGAATGACAATGTATCTAATTCTGTATAGTTTTAAAGAGTTTTTAAAAGCAGAAAACTAAAAAATTTGAAGAGTATAGAGAATTAATTATGAGGAAATGAAATGATAGAATATCTTTAGATCGGTTGATAACCTTAACCTAAGACTCAATTTAATAAATGCAATAATTCATTCAACGAGAAATTACAACATAGTTCAATAACATGGGAAGTGAAAATTTAACAGAATACTAAAAAACAATATTTATCTTCATAATTTCCATGTAAAACAAATTTTATTGTATCACGCAAACAAGAAAAAACATAACCTAAAGATAAACAAATTTGGTTGATAATTGTGTAGCCAATAAACTTACGTTCAAATCACATGACGGTCAAGATAATCACCAAAAAACGAAGATAATAAATTTTCGGATTATTTCAATTGAAAATGCATTTATTTCGCCATTCTGATGCAGATTGTTTTAGGAAAACGATCAAAAATTTCATTGTATTCGCCATCTTGGATGGCTTGGATATGAAAAACAGTATTGCCAGAAGCAGTGGTAATTCGGCTCAAAACTATCGTACGTTTACCGTACTCATGATATATACGTGAAACGACGAAGTCCACGGGTTGTGCTACAGCTACACGGATATTATTAGAACTTCTTTGCACGGAGCACGGTACTATTGAACATTGAACAAGATGTTTCAATCGTTGAGCCACAGATTAAAGAATTGTTTGTCTGTGGTTGAGCTCATGGGAGCCTTATCAGTAACCGGACTGGTTGATTGGACTATGTTCAAATTGTATAACATCTATAAATTTGAAGACTCATCAGACGCCACCGTTAACATTGAACTCAAGCATCGTGTAAGTTCTGGGAGCATTTTCGGTGCACCGGTAGCTTCAACCGGTGCACCAGAGGCATGAGTTCCAAGTCCTTTGGGAGCTTTTGACAGTTCGTTAACCAGCAGCTGTTTCCGGTTTGGCCTGCTCCGGTGCAGGTTTCATGCAAGGTTAATAAAAACAACCTTTTAATAACCTTGGGTTTCATGCACCGTACGAAAAGGTAGATCCACGGACTGTGAACCAGTAACCAGAGAGCTCTCATTGGTCGATGAAAAATCGTCTGCTGTTTCATTCCAAAATGGCTTCCAAACATGATCAAGTTAATGCATTCAATGAGGTTATGTTTTATGTACAATATTCATGAAACAGAGGAAATTCATGCTCTTTTAAGTGGTAAGTTTATTATAAAATATTTATTGAACAAAATTTTGTAATTTCAATGTCATATTTCCCGTTGTTTACCTTAATAATGATAGCTGTTTATGTAGAAATGAACTTCCAAACTGCATATTGCCTCCAATAATAATTATTCTTTATTATATGCACAATCATTCTATCAAAATAGGCGTATATTTCAATCGATAACCCTATAGCGGCTTTCTTTTATTTGCGCAGCTAGTACAACAGTGACTTACACAGATTAATTTCAAAAGTACGCGCCCAACTGTACACCGGTGAGTGCTGTACTGCCGTCCCTGGGAACATATGTTGGTACACCGATCACGTGACTGGTTCGGTGCACCGAAAGAATTCTGGTGCACCAAACCAGATGCTCCCAGAACGTACACGATGTGTACTGTTTCTCATGAACAACAAACCGGTGTAAGCTGATTATTTAATGACGTAAGATTTGCCTGTTGTTAAGGGGGGGGGGGGGTTAAAACCTTTGACAAAATTTTATAAACTCTGCTATTACAAACTCGTAAGTATACAAGTGGCTTGAATCTGAATAAATTATTGTACTTTTCAGTATTGAGGATTCTTTAGCGTTGATTTGCGCAACCTCTCTGATTACAAACAAGATGACAAGCTAGCGAGTAACAACACTACAAGCCGACATAGCTTGACACCAGACAAGAACAAGCTTCTCTAAAGTTTTGCCATGGGGGGAGCTAGTTCAGATTGCAGTGTTGCTACTTTGTAAGCTAGTAAACAAGCCTCTATCCAGCCTATGCACTATGCATAGCATTCCTCCTATTTTCCTTAACTCAATATTCTTGATCCGGTTAATTCTGCGCATGCACTGACTGCAGTAGAATCTCGATTATCCGAGGTAATTGGGACAAAGACCACCTCGAATATGAAAAAACTCGGATAATACGGAGGTCAAGTGCTACCAGGAAAAGTAAAAAAACTTAATTTTTATTACCAGGTTAAAACGTAAAATAACTATTTACACACCTTATTTTAACTGAGAGCATTACATCATAAAAGAGTATAAAACGCATCTTCCCACCGTATTATTCTTGAAATAAAAAGAGCTTTATTTAAATTTTTTCTCTCATCACTAGCTCGGATAACCCGGAGGCTCGGATAATTGGTTGACCGGGACTCGGATAATCGAGATTCTACTGTATTGCCAATTGCTCGTACACTTAAGTGTGCGGCTGGCCCAATTATTACCATCATATTTAAAGCTTTTCATCCCCTGTTTTTTCATGTTTTATGCTTACCAAAGATAGCTGCCCTTCCAATATTCTTCATTTTCATAGATTCATATTTATTTTTTGTATTTGAAACAACATTTCACATAATATTCATCCACACATAAGGCCTACATCTGATACTCTAGTGTCTAGGCTACACAATACCGTAACTGTATCACATACTAATAATAACTGTTTATTGTTATGAATGCAAGTGAAGAACGGACAGGAATTCCCAGTGTAATTAATGCTGTCAATATTGTCTTCCAGTTTATGATAAGCGGGCATGTTTTGTTTGCTCTTCCCCTGTTCACCCTTCGCCTTGCGGTTCATCTAGAGAATTCCTGAATGTTCTTATCTCGGTAATTGGAATTTCATGGAAAAGTGAAGAATATTATTTTTATTTACTTTAGAATTTCATAGAAAAATAGAGAGAACTCTCGTTCTTTCTAGAGTGATAAAAATGTAAATAAAGCAGAAGCTCTCATAAACATTAGTCAGTTGTGATTCGAACGTTAATGTGATAAAGTGACAGTGACAGTTCCTGCTTATACAAACCGGATTACCAGTGAGCGTTAATACAATCAGTGTTATATGAACGTTTTATGTGATAAGTGATAAATGCAGTATATTGTGACAAATTATTATTCAAGCTTCTTCAACAGTTTATACAGTGACTTGTAAGTGCTTGTAGTGTTTCAACTGTTATGCTTTAGACGCTTCTTGTTGAATGGTTTATTGAACAGTTATTATTCAATATTTGATCGGCCTTTCAACAGTTAGTGATAGATTTATTTTGTGTGACATTACTGATTAGTGGATATTGCGAATAATTTGTGTAAATAAAGTGCAAGTGATAATTTTATGTGTTGCCAGCATAAAATTACACAAATATATGCTATAATAAATAACGCAAAGCACTTTCAAAGTATTCAAAACGTATTTAATAATAGTAATTAACTCTTACAATATGTAAAAATTCAATTTACTACATTAAATTAATAATAAAGTGCATTTACTCAGACGATATCATAGTGGATAATCTCTTCTTACAATCAACAAGTGCTGAAAAATATTATGATTCTAGTATGAATACACAGTAATGGTTGTTCTGTTAAATAAATAATTTGATATAATGTTATGATTGCATTCAATGACTATTATTAGGGAATACAAAATTAAGAAATGAGGATGCTTAAAATATTGTCGAGTTTCAAGGAATTAAAATTACTTAGAAACAATTTACTATTTAGAAATTTCTTATTTGACAGTTATACTCTCAATTTATTGTTGAATAAGAAAAGAGAGTAAAGAATTCGTGGTAGGTGAGCTGTAATAGCAATATTTTAATGTAAATTCTTGTATGAATATTAAAATGATGAAGTATATACAATTTGTAACAATAATTTAAGCGTTGTCAAGAAAAAAAGAATTTGAATACGATTATTTAAAACAGTTGGCACAATAAATACCATTTTTATAGTCATTAAGTTACGTTTTTTTTTTAAATTAATATATTCGTAACAACATGAAATTTCAATTATTAAACCATAAATTTTTCATATTATTCTTCCTCTCTTGATGTAAAAGAAAATAAATTTTGTAACCACTGATTAACAATTGAAATTTTGTTAATTAAACCTTCAAATGAAGTTTTTACCATGAATCTATGTTGAACAAAAACATATACAAATATTGCGGTGATTATTACTTTTCGATAAGATATATATTCTTTGAAATATTGAGCGAATCATTACAGATTAGTTAGAAAACTTTTCAACTATTCACCAAAGGGTTGTAAAGTTTATATTTACAGGAAGGTCACATATTTTCACAACAATTATAAGTTATTATATAAAATTTGAAATCTGTCATTATAAAAGCACATTTTCAACTGTATATAGGACAACAAAATAAATAACAACACATAGGCCTACATAATAACAATAAATATTAAACTTAACACAGGATTTCAACATAATAATTATCGAGAAGATAAATTACTGCATACTTCTATTTACAACAAAAATATTTAAATTTAATCTAGTAATCACTATAAACAATAATTAACGAATTCGATCAAATAAAGATTGTTTTGTAATATGAATATTCCAGTCAAAAATCAGTTAATAATATTAATGAACGATTAAATATCATAGAATATTTCTACTGAACTAAGAACTTGAAAACTTTCACGTCAGGAATTAAATTAATTTTGTTCAAACTCCCAAAAAGTCGGTACCTATGGTGTTAAAGATGTAGACTATATTATAGAATGTATATCAATAGTAACTTATACTATGATACTGCTTAAATCTAAATTTCACTAATTACTGTGCATTTCTTATGTATTTGGCAGGTAAGAAAATGGGTAGACCTATACAAATACTTTGTCGACTGTATAACTGTATATAAAGACTATAAATGGACAATAATGTAGCACAACAGGTATCACTGTAACACCTCTGAAGTGTTATAAAAACCTCCTACAGGAAATACTGCACTAATAAGAGTAGTGTAGATGGAAATTCAATATGAATAGTCCGTTTAAATATAGGTACACAGTGATTAGGGTATTTCAGTGTGAGATCTTGGCAATCATGTAAAATTTATAAACTCCATGTAAATAAAATTGCTACAATTTATCAACTCTGTTCAGGCTGTTTATAAAACATGAAAATATGAATTTTGGGATCATAGTTGATGGTTGTATTGACACACATTATTAATGACAGTATCTGCACTATAGTTCACGCCATCAAATTAGGCGGCTCTGAGAAATTGCGGTGTTGCCAGATATGGGACCATGCCAGCAGTTGATAATAGTGAATCACCAATCTTAATTCACGAATTGACAACACTACTCGTACCGTGTTGCCTAGTCTACAGGTCTAATGCTAGCAGTCAAATATGGTTTGTCACAGCAGTCAGTTGTTTTTCCACACCGCAATTTCTTCGAGCTGCCTAATTTCATGGAGTGAACTAGGCAACAGAAGTGTTGAGAATAATATATCAGACCCTTCAAACTCAAGGTTGGCGTACAAATTACAAGTTCAAAGCCTGTTCTTTGGTGGTTTCAAATCTTGGGGCACCATAATCACTCACTCCAATCATACTAATGTTATACAACTTCGAATAAATTTCAGCTGTTACACATTTCAAACAATTACTGTAGTTCCTGGATTTCTTGTTCCATGACGAACTGCGTTGTTAATATTAACTTTTCATGTGAAATTTAACGACTTGCAGTCAAGTCGTTAAATTTCACATGAAAAGTTAAAATTATTGTAGATTTTCGCCTTCATTCATATAAGCAGAGGACTTTCTCAAAACATACATTTATACAGGCTTCTATAGAAATATATACATGGCGCGCATCGTTTCCCTGATATATAAATATATTCACCACATAATTATAACAGTTGTATTCTTAAGTGGTAAATATATCTGTATAACAGGGCGCCATTTCCAATGTGATTAGTATATCTATGTATATATTAAGATCTGTGAAGAGTCTCTTACATCCACTGGTCCGTATTAATGAACGTACCTTGAGGCTCCCTCAACTCAAAAGAGACTTGTAAAGCCTTTTGGGTGAATGGTTTTCAAGTCTTCCTTGGATTGAGAAATACCGTACTCAAGGTAGGTTTTCGAATACGGGCCGCCTAAGAGACAAAAAACGTCAAACAATTTCGATAAATCAAAAAATGGATAGAATTTTCCTCTTCAAGAAATTTGGGTTACACACTTGTCAGTTCAGTTTGTGAGCAGGTAAAAACGTTGTCGTCCAGTTTCAGTCTTGTTTCTTTGTTTTTATTTCTCCATTGCTTGCATTATCAACTTCCATCTTTCTCCTTAGCTGCCAGTCTATCACCATTCGTCCCGTTAGCATGAAGAAGAATACCTTGAACAAAGATTAGAAAAACAATTATTGTTGTGGATAACCATTCTCGTGATCTGCGGTATAACTATTTATATTGTTATGGGTTCTATCTCTAAAATGCTGGCAACACTTTAAATTAACACAAATTACCGACAATTCGCACTAATCAGTTATATCACATAAAGAAATCAATCAGGAACAGATAAATCGATAATGTTCAGCTAATAAAGAATTTGCAATATTACTCTACGAAAATCAATCACTAACGAAAATTGAAAGGCCAATCAAATATTAAATAATAACTGTTCAATAAACTGTCCAAATATTCAAGGAGAAGCGTCTAAAACGTAACAGTTGAAACACTACAAGCACTTACAAGTCTCAATATTAACTGTTAAAGAAGCCTGGATAATAATCTGTCACAATATACTGCACTATCACTTAACACATTGGACGTTCATATAACACAGTTTGTATTAGGGCTCAATGATAATCCGGTTTGTATGAGCGGAAACTGTCACTGTCACTCTGCCACATTAAAGTTCGAATCACAACTGACTGAAACTATGAGAGCCTCTGCATTTTATTAATTTTTCAACATTCCAGGGAGGACTAGATGGCTCTCCATTTTTCTATCAATTTCTACAATAGATACATAGCATTTTCTCCATTCATCCAGGCTATTTTAATTGCTGAGATAAGAACATTCCATAAAGTTCTAGATGGGCCACAAGGTGAGGGGAGAACAGGAGAGAAGTAATTAATTGCTTCTGGAAATCAATATTGACACAGGCAGATAATGCTGAAAATCACTGTTCCTTCTTTCTGTACATGTCCATAACAATATTTATGTAAAACCTGCGATTCAAGGCTACTTTTTATTTTTTATTTAATTGGACTATTTGTAAAAAAAAACTTTATTTTGATTGATTTATTCATGTGCAGTCTGATCAATAATATTCTTTTGGATTATGGCCTCAGTCAGTTCATACAGTCGATCATACAGTCCAGGTCAGTTGTGCATAGCAAGTTTTACATTATGAATACAACAACAATAGCATACTTATAAACTGTACTTAATCAAACTATTTATAGATGCATATTTAGTGAGCCACAACAGTAGGTGGATTATTCAAACAAAATCCCAGATACATTGGTAGAAAATGTTTTAACAAGCTAACCGTTTCTAACAGGGCATGCAAATATTGAAAAAATCAATTGAAAAATATTTAGTTGATAAAGCTTTTTATAGTGTGCATGAGTTTTATCAAATTAATTTCAAGCCTCAAGTATTTCAACTCAATAAAAAATTATTTAAAATTCAATATTTTTAGGTGTTAATACAAAAGGGCTTGAAATTATTGAAAAATTTAAATAAACTAATTTTAAAATATTTTGTTGATGGAACTTTTTGCTCTGTACCAGAGTTTCAGATTAATTTTGAGCCTCAAGAATTTTTATGGTTGCTATAGAGTGTATATTATTGAGAATAACTATTGAAATGATTTGTCGTATAAAACTAGCAGGTTGCCCAATTCAATTGAATCCGGATTTCTAGAATGTGATGACATAATATGGTAACCTATTTACAAATTCTATTTAATAGTCTTTTTTTTTATCCCTGTTTAAGGGCCTGGGGGGCCTTAAAACCCATGTTTGAGGACTCCGAAAATACTGGGTTCCACCAGCATCGTTGAGCCCTGCCCAGAGCTAAGGCAATAAGGGGACCCTGGTGTATAAACGTTGATATTTGAAATATTCTAGATGCAGCCTACTTGAAACTTAACACGTCTGCAGTGGTGATATGGTAATAAAAACGGGTCCGAAGAGCCCGCGGAGCCAGAGGGCCTCTAGGGTAAGTTAGGCTTCTAAGGGGCATATAGAGGTCGAAACTGGAGCAATAAGGGCCCTGGAGGCCCATAGCTGGGCAGTTTGGGGCCCTTTTTTATTTTTGTTTTGACACTTGCTTACATTTGCCAAATGATGTGGCCCCTTGACTTGAGGCCCGGGGAAACGTGTTTGCACCATCCTCTCTGTAACTTCAACTACAGTATATTCTTTTTTCCAACATTATTTAGCTTACTTTTTACGTAAGAAAACTTTTTACCTCCAGTAACTGATATTATCATTTTTTTTATTCATGTCTCCCTACTCATCGTTTTTGGGGCCTCTTTTACAGGCTCAATGGGGGAGGGGGGTTGTAACGCAGAATCTTTGGTCGCTACACCAATGTTGACGAATCAAGGCAAAAAAGATAAGGTACTCACCAGAGCAGGTGCGATGCGTTCAAATTTATCATTCACCATATAATGGCAATAAACAGCCATCATCATTAAAAGTAATAAAACAATATTCGCTCCTTGCTTAACGGCATCTGAAAGAGAAAATAGCATTATAAATTTTGTAATTACAGTAAGTAGCCTACAAAAATATAATTTTGAAATTTTATATACCTAAATGATTTGTATGATGGAAAGTAAATAATTTATTATAAAATTATACGTTTCAAGCGACATTGATCAAAACGTTTTGAACAACCGTCAGAATTCTGATTCTTGAAACATTGGAGCTTTTTCTTGAAGAATAGCCAAGATTCCAAAGCTCTTAGTGTATAAATTTAATTAACACTCAGAAAGATGTGAAATCTGTAAAATGTACAAATGTAAAACTACAATTTATTGATTGCAAATAATATTATTACAATCAAAACAATAGACAGTCAAATTATTAATATTTAATTATTATTTATTTATAATTAAAATAAATAATAATTGAAATTTTAAATTATTTATTTTAATCATGTTAATAAATATTATATTATTTTAAAGTGCGTGACTAAAACACGAGAGTCTTTACAGTGCTTAATGGTGGCATTGGGAAGTATGAACAATAAAAAACAAGTAATTATTTTTGTGATTTTGTAAGCCTTCTAATGTGAGTCATTGAGCATAGCATAGACTCGCCATGTTGTAAGTCACATCTTTTCCCCCTTTATTTAAATGAAGAAAGATCCCACTATACTATTACATGCACTATATTAGTATAATAATACTACTACTAGTAGTAGTCGTAGTATAGTGGGGCCTTGGATGAAGCCCACATCACAGGTCTGAGACCTGTGCGTGAGTATTAAGGTGGATGATGAAGAGTTGGAACTTCAGTTTTAGGTGAGTTCCGAACATCCATTCATACAGATGTATATAAAAGTTTAATTCCGTACTACAATAATTCCATACAAAATTCCATACCGTACTACAATTACCAAGGTTATTTACCAAATCATGACTACTAGGCTACATATTTTATTCATAAATTGAAGAGTCGCTATAATTATCTAGTATAAAAACTGACACCGTATTTCTATTTAAATTATGGGTTTCACTTACGTATACTGGATGTTTTCATAATTTATATGGAAATACAGTGTCAGTTTTGATATTAGATTGTTCACAGTGGCGGATCCAGGGTACCGAGTTAGGGGGGGCGATCCACACTTCCCCACCAAAAAAAGATCTTCCCGTCGCTTTTTTTTAAATGGAACAAATAAGTCAAAAAATAATCATCTATTGTTGAATAAAAGGCATATTTCTTTATAATACTTTATACATTTCTGTCTATTACAGTAACAAAATTCCATTGTTGAAAGCACAATATATCAAATTCAAATGCCGAAAATATATATTATGCAATATAATAGATAAAAATGTTACAAATTTTGGAAATCCACTCTTGTCGTTCTTCTAATATGTATTATGCAAGTAGAAATCAAATAATTATGGAAGAATAAATTCTCACCTTTCATAAAATATAAAAATGTAGAAAATCTACAATAATAACAAAAATCTTTAAGTTCCCTAAGGGGGGGGGGCGATCGCCCCAATCGCCCCCCGCTGGATCCGCCACTGATTGTTCATCATGGAAAACATCACAGGTCGCTAATTATTTAATATTTATGATCACCCCGATACATAGTTTTATAGTGGGGAATCATATTATTTTTTTTAATTTAGCAATCAAATCAGTGTGTTTTCTATTTAGTAATATATTGTAATGTTTGAGCTTATATCAATAAACTCATTTGGGTGTGTTTTCCATCATCCAGGGAAATTATTATTATTAAGTTATTATTATTATTATTATTTGTAGCCAATAAAAACTTGAGTATGGCTTTTCTACTAGTAAGATACTTGACTTAATATGTAAGGTATATACTGTTGTGAATATCCATAATATGTATATGTAGAAACTTTCTATGCAGAATTGACCTTTTTGCGCCGAGGAAGAACAAAATAGTTCGAAACGCGTCCGCCGCGAATCAAAAAGGTCAGTTCTGCATAGCAAGTTTCTACATATGAATAGTAAGGTACCTTTATATTTTGTCAAACACAGCTATCCTATCCACAGCTAATATGTAAAAAGTGTAGAGGAATATAGGACTATATTTATACTAATTTAAGATACTTCAATGAATAAACTTATAAGTTCATTTAGTTTGAACATCAAGACTCAATTATTTATATTTTATTCATAAATAATTGAAAAGTCTGCAATTACTAAATATCTAAACAGTTGGAATAAAAACTTGAGCGTTCACTCAAGGTTTGAAGTATATATATTTAAACAATGATGATTGCATAGCCAAAAATACATAAAACAAAAAAAAAATAATAACAAATTTTATTGACAATCTGGAACTATATTGTGTCAGTAAAAAAGTACCGGTAATTCCTTAGTCAAAAGAATATTCGACATATTATAGAGATGGAAGCTAAAATAGAAACTTTGATAAAGCACGATTCTATTTTTGTAGCTTAAGCCAAACAGGTGGATTGGCGGATGAAGCAGTTATATCTTTTCAAATAGAAATCTAACAGTTTCTACATTTTAGAGAAATGAAGCAGTTTTAGTAAATTAAAAAATTAAATGTGATTTGATCAAGCACTTTGTGTTATCATAAAATGGTGGTAACTTAGGCCTAAGTTATATTGTTAAAGTTAATTTTAATATTGTTTTGGTACTTACTTATTGGAATGAAAGCCATAGCTAATCCACAGACTATTTCTAGACAACCAATAACTCTCCTATACCACTTTGCTGGAATTTTTATGTCCAACATTTCTGTAAGTGGTAACACTTTGGCATATTTGACGTACTCTTTTCTCTGTAATCATAAAAAGGCAACCAATAAATTTTACAATTTTATAAAAAATAATAATCGTTTTCATAAATAAATAAAATAGATTAGATCTACACTGATGGAGAAATGAGTGAACTATCAACTACAACTATCATAATTTTAACTTTTTGTTAAAAGAATATTCAATTCAACATATTATAGAGATGGAAGCTAAAATAGAAAAAAATCCAAGAATATCATAACTTATAAAAAGATAAAGGTGTGGAAAAGTATTTTGCTACTATTAGGCAAATTGAGTTGCAAGTTACAAATTTCAAGATTGTTATAGTATTTTATTGAAGTATTTTTTCGAATCATTCACTTTACTGTTGATTTATCCACAATAAATTCAGCCTACATCAAAAAATAAAACGTATTTGGAAGATTAATTAAAATGTCTAATATGTTTATGGGTTTTATAGAACGTTTATCCATTTTATTAATCAATTGATGTTTGCTGCATGTCATAACATTTATTAATATCATAAATACACAGGACCGGTAGTTCAAGTCACAGTAGTTGAGATTATATACAGCAGGTTAGTGGTTTCAGAACTGTATGTGTGAATTGATTTATGTCATTTCCTAGATTTTTCCTTATTTTATTAAAATTAAAATTGAAATAAAATGCAGCTGATTATAAATTAATGGACTACTATTAGCAATAAGGTCGATACTAAGTACTAAGGCAATTCAGATTATGTAGCAAATTGAAAAACTAATGATGGTTTTTGATCTTTCTCTCAATGTATTTAAACATTTTTCAGGTAAAACCCGCTATGGTATCAATTTATTGATATTATTTGATACTTGATATCACACTCGTTATTTAAACCTGATAGGTAGGCTATTTAGTAACAAGGATGGTAATTTGTTTCAATAAATCGAATGCGGAGATAAGTTCAATAATTCCTTCAGAGTTCAGGTTCAGAAATCCTTGATTCTAGTTCATCAATTGATCAACAATAAGAAAATTGGAAACATATATTTTCTCAGCTCTATTCTTAAAATCGAAATACAGTTTAGATTGCCTTGTTTGGGTTTATTTGGCAAAATTACATATCCATGCTTGTTTTAGAACTTAGATTTTTTAGATTACTAAGATTATTAGATTATTTTAGAGCTTACTTTTTCTGAATAATTCCTCATTTGATGTTTGATAAACAAAATAAATTTATTTTACAGTTAATTAACTTGTACTTTGTGGCTCCAAAAATAGAGCATGTTTATTTACTGCTAAATCAGTGCTTATGTATATACGTTTATGTGCACTTATTGTATTTTAAATCAAAGGCATTGTTGGCAGGTTCACTTATAAATACTGCAGTATGCTGTAAAATGAGTCCAAACAATACGGTTGAAAAAGTAAGTAATCAATTCAATGAATCATAATATTTGAGTTTACATATCATACTGTGTTTAGATTTCAATAATAGAACTGAGAAAATATGCTTTTAATTTTCTTATTGTTGATCAATTGATGAAATAGAATGTAGATCAAGGATTTCTGAACTATTGGTGAACTTTTTTCACGTTTGATTCAAGGAAACAAATTTTTGTTTGGAAGACTAGGTGCACAAAAAAAAATGAAAATGAGGTGGTTGAAAGTTTGAGGTGAACAGTAGTTGTTCACTTTGTCTAGTTATTGAGAGTTCACAGCTACTAGCCCAGTTTTCACATTATCAATCAACAAAATTTACAGTTTAAACCTGAATTCGATTTATACATAACTTTGAATCTTGTGATGTGTTTTGAAAAACAGACATCCAGGCGATTGCCTTGAAATATATAAAGGTTATCTCTAGGAAACTATATAAATAGAAGATTTCTAGAGGTTCTTTTTGAAATATGAATCTCAAAATTATTCTCAGAGTACCTTGCAAAGGTCAAGCAAAGAACTGCAACCGAAATCTAAAAATAGAAATTTGTTGTTGGTTCATCAAACTTATGTGATAAAAAACAGTAGCCGACACGTGTAAGATATAACAAATATGTATTTAAATTAAATATTTCAAACATGTTTAATCAGAAGAGATTTATTGTAGAAATTAATTAAAACTATTACACCTAGTTTTAATAAAAGTACGGTAACTGATTGTAGCATAGATGAACCAATTTCCAAGTCCCAAATTTACTAGCCGGGCAGTAAACTCATTCGACTATTGTCTTTCGAAAACCACAGCGATAAATAATTGTTGGATTATTTTTATATAGAACCCTAGGAGCTGTCTGAGAAGAAGACAAAATGAAGTAGAAAAGTGCAAAGTATGTCTCAACTTTATTCTTGTTGCCAGCCGGGAAGGCAGAATGCCAAGGGCCTTCAACACAAGATAGCACACAAAATAGAAAGGAAGGTCTTCAAATAACAGACATGCAATAACTATAATCAATCACATTAGTAAACATTCAAATGATTAGCAGTCAAATTCATTTCGTGTGTGTATCCAGATTTCAAAGTTCACTGAAAAATATCAATTGATGAGATCAATAAGTAGAATCAATTCTGTACTCGTTTAAAATAAATGAAAATATCATTAAAAACAAAAGTGTAATAATTAAATTGAATAAAAAATTTGAAAATTTAATTAAAACAATAATTTGAAATGAAATTGCAGTTGAAAGTCTTTACTTTAATCTTTTTAATCGAGATTTAAAATGAATTATGACTTTGCCTGTTTATCAGTTCACAAAAAAAACTTTTGTTGATGCCAATAACTAAAACCGAAATATATTTTTAATTTTTCAATGTAATTATGCCTTACTAATCTAACTCTCATTGGAAGTATTACTTCGTATTCTAAAAATACCTCTCAGGCCAATAGTTGTAAGAACCCAATATTTGGGCTAATCAAATTTATAACAAATTTGTGTAAATAAATATCAAATATTATTAAAATGTATTATTTTTCCTACTATGATATCATAAAATATAATATTATAATGTGTTTCCTAAAAAGAAAAAGATCATGATAGAGTTGAGAAACCTATTACATGTAATATGGAGTAATGGTGCTAATGATCTTTGCTTATAATTACTGTGATTCAAAATGTTTGAGAAACGCTTTCATTAATTCTGATACATAAATAAATTCTCCTATTGAACTGAAGAGATACATAATCATAGAAAATAAATGTTGAGTTATTTTCCTAATTGATAAAATCCGTCCTTGGGAGAGGGGGAAATGATTTCATTAATAATTTGCATTGCCTCTTATATTTCTTCACTAGTGCATTCTAAATCGTACTATCTATTTTAAACTCTCATTTTTATTCACACTATTTTCTATGGAAAGATAGAATGAATCTATTTTGAATTGATATTATTCAGGCTTTTTAATAGAATAAATGAATCATTAAAAATTAAATAACATAAGCTACAGGACAGCTCTGAAATAAAATCAAACTCATAATAAAATCCTTATCTACTCTAATTTGTTAATTAATAGGATCAACAACCCTCATGTAACAGTTTTAGACACAAAACTCCAAGCAACAGATGCTAAAAGCTATTTATAGTTGAGGTTGACAAAGGTCAAGGTAAAAACGTAACTTCTCATTGACTTTTACTTGATCAAAATCAAAAACAAAATAAATAATGGAATTTTAAGCTAATTCCATACATAAATTGTGGCTTTTGACAACCCCCTCATTTTTGTTAGTAAAATGAACTTAAATTAAAATAAAATATAATTTTATATATTTTTTTTAGAATTCAAATATATTATTTCTAAGTAGGAAATAAGATGTTCCTCTATTCCAACATTAATCTGCAAGGTTGTAACAGGCGACGGATTGTGTAATAATGATTCCAATTACTGTATTTAATCATTACTGATGTATTCATACAAAAATTAATAATAATGGGTAAGTAACAGTGAAAGCAAACGTTACTAGATGAAATTATTGTTGATGATTGATGCTATTCGCCTGCATCTTCAAGAGTTAAGATCCACTCATTTCAGTCAATCAATACTATTAATATGAGATTGACTAAACAAAGTCTTTTCAATTTCCAGCAAAAAATTTTCAGGACAGCTTAAACAAACAATAAATTAAATTCTAAATTACGCAAATTTAAACAAAATATGTAGATAGATTACAAGAATCCAAGGAACTGTGTTATAGACTAGCTCACTACCTAATTGTGCTGAATTTGTTACTTATATTCTATCAAATCATCTATTTTTCTTGAGTTATTCAGGAAAATGTTACAATTTTAAATTTGTAGAAGGAATTTTGAAACTACAGTAATTACCGGTACCCTTTCATATGTTTACTGTAGTATTCATATAACTTGGCAGCGTCTAGAAGATGGGAGGACTTGCTAGATCAGAACCCAACTGCTGCCAAGTTATATGAAAACTACAGTAGTTATATTCAAGTGATAGATTACAAATATGATATCCAACTAGATAGATACCGGCAAAATATGTGGAATTTTCTCTAACATTTTTATTTTATTTTTATTGTAACTCTATCTCAAGCTCAGACTCAAGTCTTTGTGGGATATTCCCCTTTAATTTTTGTATCTAATTTGTATTTGTTTTTTCTGTGGAGATAAAGCTTTATTTCATTTCATTACAAAGGTTCAATCTACAATACCAAATGGATAATTCATAACGCTCTGTAATAAATGAATACCATCAAATTTATCATAGCCTTTCAAGAGATGAAGGAGCATGTAAACGTACAATTATACTGTCAAAATATTAAGGTTAGGTATGTTGCACACTAATCGATCCCACCTCGCTACTCATGATTAATTAAATTTCATCCCCTCTGAAAGTCAAGTGTAATGTAGCCTACTGGGGCTGAAATTGGAAGTATATGTTTATCTTAGTGATAACGTAAGGTATCTTGTATGTTTTTTGTTTGAAAAACATGAGTGATATAGCAACACAGTAAAGTGGACGTAATGATTTTTCATGCGAGTACTCCCTCCTTCAAGCACAACAACCCCTCACCACATAACGCGTTTCACACAATAAAGGATTCTCAACACGAATTTTCTAATCATAGATTACAACGTACCAAATCTTTATGTAAGTCTTTGCTGATTAGCGATGTCAATTTCATTGTTCCGACAAAAACGAAAAATATTCCAAGCAATATCGATAAACTTTTTAGCACTACCGACCCCATGGCGGCAAAAAACTATTGGCGGTTAGAACGAACGATTCAGATTCCATTCGATGTCACACAGTCACAGCGGGCTGGACGAACGAACGATCACTGACTCTTGAGCGTAAGGCGCAAGTCAAAATCTGTGCTCCAAAAACGCATGTGCGGTAATAAATGTACGGTACTCTGTCAATGCTTCTCAGCGCCCCTATCGGCAGGAAAGTGAGTCACACTGAATGGGCGCGAATCGCTCGATTCGAAATATAATACTTCAGGCACAGATTAAGAAATTGCTTCAGTATAGGTACCAGGGCCGGCCTAAGACGAAAATTGCAAGTGTGCAGGACACATTTTAAGCCCCTAGGGGGGGGGGGGGCGATCCGGGGGTCCTCCTCCGGAAATTTTTTGAAATTTAAGGTCTAAAAACACAGTTTTTGTGCACTTTTGGGCATTTAGAACATTAAATTTACGTCTCTCAATTTGATTTATTATTGATTGACTTTATAGGTCCAATATACTCTTTCTTGTACCTTGAGCCACAATCATGCTAAATAAACTAATGAAAGCTTCTCTGGGTCACGTTACAATGATGTTTACACTTCTTATATTGCAAGTATTCTCAGAATAAATAGCTAATGTGGGAATCACCGTCCGCCGGACCGAAGATAAATTTCCATATCTCATGGGTAAAAGAAAATAAAACAACAACATAGTGAACCAATAATTACAGAGTTTAATAATGGCGCACACAACAAAAGTTTATTAACTATTAAGATAGTCTCTTTCATTACCGTATACATTTCTGCAAGGGCTTTTCTTGCTTTCATTTCGGAGAATGAATTAACTATGTCCAAATAATCAATTGATTGAAAGAGCTCGTTTTCAATTGATATGTCTGCCAAACATTTAAATCAACTTCTAAAAATTAGCCAATTTTTTTTACCAAAATTGTCCATTTTTATGCCCCTCCAAAATGCTTGAGTATGCGGCTGCATACGTCGCACACCCCTCAGGCCGGCCCTGATAGGTACCGTACGTAGTACGTAGATAGTAAATATTATATTTTATGTGACAATACCATATGACAATGTTTATAAAAACAATACAAAAAATGACATTAAAATATAAGAATTCTATTAATCTTGACATTAGGTTATATTGGAATATTAATTAAATGTAGGTAAGTTACTTATATAATTCGTCAATTGGATTTTTAGAAAATATTGTACCTTTTCTTGTGATGAAATTTTGCAGAGACGTGAGACACTAACTTTGCATTTTCTTCAATCTTGTTTCTTCTTTAATATCAAATACGAGCAATAAAAACAGTACATTATTGAGAGGCCAAAAAATTATATTAACTTATTAGCATAAAACGAAAAGAATATAAGGACTTTGAATATGAGTAATATTTGTCAAAATAACAAAAAATTCAATCAAATAATATAGGTAGTTATATTCTTCAGATTTTATTATGATCAATATAAAAGTAGTCAATAATAATAGTTGGCTATAAAGGCTGCCTAAAAACAGTATTTAAGTCAAGTCAAACCCGACTTATTTAGGTTAGATATGAGAGCTCTAAGACCAGACTTTAAAACCAGTCAGGTCACATTATTATTTTTATGGAAATATCAATGAGTTATTGGAAAAATATTACATTGGTGTGGCTTTTTATCCAAGATCTTCTTTTAGATTGATTTTAAGAGTCAAATACCGTATTTTATTAAGTTGAACCTATTTTGGTTGATTAAAATGATCAGTTTTGGTGGTGGATAAAACTATTGAACTGACTTGTCTTAGTGCTTGCACCATAGAGCATCCAATACTCGAGGATTATCACCATTGAAAAATCCCCCACCACTCTACGGCAGGTGTTCGATTTTGCGATGGTGGTTATACATGAGTATCGAATGCTTTGCTGTGCATGCAGGCTATCTTTATACTCATAAAAAAATCTTGTCTTTTATTTTATATTGCTACGGCCAGGTGACAAGTTGTTAATGTAAAAATCAGCTGGTAATAGCAAATATAATGTTTGCAATGTTTGAAAGCTTCAGAAGGTTTTCCAATAGAAGATAAATAGTTGAGTTCGTGTTAAGCAGTTCAAGTGTTAATTTTCCAAAAGTTATTCTTTAATAAAATCCATGTTTAAAACGCCTCTGACTGTTTTATTCACATAAATTCATAACAATTGGTGTCAGAAGTGGGATAAGTGCATTTGAGGTGGGTTTATCTATTCGAAAAGTGATTTTATTAGTGTTTTTCAACTATTCATTTGTTCATCCATTTTTTTGTGTTTACTTTTAACAGTTATACTGGTTTGAGATTTAAAATGGCTGGAAAAGGTTTAAAACTTTCATGTTTGAAAGTGAGTGAATTAAAACAAGAATTAGAAGAACGAGATCTTGAAATAAGTGGTAATAAAGCTATTCTGCAAGAACGACTTCGTGTGGCATTGGTTGAGGAAGGTTTGGATCCAGACATATTCCTCTTTGAAACCCCATATGGTGAGTTAAAGTCAGCTTTGGAAAGAAAATTAGAAGAGAACAGAGATATATTTGAGGAAAAATTGCAGGAAAATCATAGTTTCTTAAGAAATGAAATAAAAAACATGGAAGATAAATTTGAGAAAAATCATAATTTTGTAAGAAATAAAATGAAAGACATGGAAGAGAAAATGAAAAACATGGAAGATAAATTTGAAAAGAAGTTTGAAAAACTACAGAAACACAATAATGGCATTGAAAGATCAATCTCTATGGTTGATGTTGCCTCTGTTAATCAAATTAGAGAAGACACTTCTGTAAGTTATCAAAAAGCACCTATCATCCTGCCAAGTCATCCAATTGGGCTACCCACTTTTGATGGAAAGATGCCATGGGAAGATTACCGTTCCTTGCTTGAGACAGCTGCTGACATACATGGCTGGACACCTGCAGTGAAAGCTGCAATGCTTAGCCTGTCACTCCGTGGAGATGCATTAGCAGTTCTCCAAACAATCCCTATGGCTGATAGGCAGAACTTCGATGTGCTTCTGAGACACATAGAAATGAGGTTTGGCCATCAACACATGGATCAACTTTACCGTTCACAACTCAAGAATAGGATCCAGAAGCCAAACGAATCACTCCAAGAGTTTGAAAGTGATATTGCCCACCTGGTAAGAAAAGCCTACCCATCTGTGGATGATAGAGTATATGAGATTCTAGCCATTGAGAGGTTCCTGGATGGTCTTTGGGAACCTGAAACTCAACAAGCTATTAAATTGACTCGCCCTCAGACACTCAGTGAGGCCCTCACCCAGGCTTTGGAATTCGAAGCAGTACGACAATCAGTGAAGGGTAATGCCCGAGTCCGGGCTTTTGAAGCAAAGGATAGTAGTGATGAGTCTCTGGAAGAATTGGTGAAGAAAGTCATAGAAAAGTTAAGAACAGGAAGGAGGGAGATACGTTGCTGGCGCTGTGGAGAGAGAGGGCACCTGCGTAATAAGTGCCCAAATAAATCAACCACTGAGAAGAATCAGGAAAACTAAAGAGGGTTGATGTAAAGGGGCAACCATCAACCTGTAGACAGAAGACCCTCTCCCCATGTACAAAACCAGTCATTGCAATGTTATCTGATAAACCCCACAGTCTTTACATTAATGGAATGGTGAATGGAAGCTCCTATAAATTACTTATAGATACTGGAGCCACTAAGACAATAATAAACTCCAAAACAGTAGCTAACCAGCAAGATATCTCACCAACAACCTGGAAGCTGAAAACTGCTACAGGTGGGCCTGTGAGTGTCTGTGGAGAGATGATTGCCACCTTCAAGATTGGTAAGGCCTGTTTTTAAACATTGTGTACTTGTGGCAGAGATTAGTGAAGAAGTCATACTAGGCTTGGATTTTCTTTCTACTTTTGGCCTAGAGTTGGATCTTAGAAGGAAGACATTGACCATTGGTGGAGATGAAGTTGTTCTACACTCTGGAAAAGACTGTACAGCCCAAATACAACTGCTGAAAGAAATCACAATACCAGCAAGGAGCCAGATTGTGACTCATGCTACGACAAAGGAGGATGTCCCTGTGGGGATTAATGTGTTGCTAGAGCCAGAAATCCATGAGGAGGAGCTTGGTCATGGTGTCCTAGTGGCTAGGACACTTTTTCTTACTAGCCAAGAATTCCCTGTCCTCTTGATGAATGTGAATGATTATGAAGTTACTTTGAAGAGAAGTAGTACTTTGGGACATTGCTCACCAGTCACATCTGTCATACAACAAATGCAGACAACTCAACCACAGAAGAAGTGTCTCCCAGAGAAGCTGAAGGCCTTTGTTGAAGTATCCTGTCAAGATCTAGTCAAAGAACAACAAAATGAAGTAAGGGACCTCATAACTAATTATCAGGATATTTTTGATATAGGAGAGGGCCCAAAAGGCAGAACCAACATAGTTGAGCATGCAATAGATACTGGAAATGCCAAACCCATCCGCCAGAACCCTAGAAGGTTACCTCTGGCTAAAAGAGAGGAAGCTAGAAAAATAATTAAGGAAATGGAAAATGAAGGTATAATTGAACCATCCAATAGCCCTTGGATTTCACCAGTGGTGCTTGTAAAAAAAAAGGATAATACACTCTGGTTCTGTGTGGACTATCGTCTTCTGAATGACGTCACCAAAAAAGACAGTTACCCTCTACCTCGAATTGATGACACACTGGATAGCCTGGAAGGTTGCAAGTTGTTTTCGACTCTGGACCTGAAAAGTGGATACTGGCAAGTTGGACTTGAACCTAAGGACAAAGAAAAGACTGCATTTTCAATCGGAGAAGGTCTTTGGCAATTCACTGTGATGCCATTTGGCTTGTGTAATGCTCCAGCAACCTTTGAAAGATTAATGGAGAATGTGTTGAGGGGACTGTCATGGGAAACTTGCCTGGTCTACCTGGATGACATCATTGTCTTGGGAAAGTCTTTCCAACATCAGCTGGAAAACTTGAAGCAAGTATTTGAAAGACTAAGACAAGCTAACCTGAAGCTCAACCCAAAGAAGTGCCATCTGTTTAAAAGACAGGTTAATTACCTAGGGCATGTGGTATCTGATAAAGGTGTGTCTATGGATCCTGAGAAGGTAACAGCCATAACCAAGTGGCCAGTGCCCAAAGACAAATCAGAAGTGCGGA
Organism: Conomelus anceps; assembly: GCA_948455865.1. Taxonomy (NCBI): domain Eukaryota; kingdom Metazoa; phylum Arthropoda; class Insecta; order Hemiptera; family Delphacidae; genus Conomelus; species Conomelus anceps. The sequence continues at coordinate 18,051,507 of OX418226.1, read as the reverse complement.
GTTTCCTTGGCCTTTGCACATATTATCAACGGTTTGTGATGGGATTCTCTGGTATAGCAAAACCCCTCATCAAGCTGACAGAGGAGAAACAGAGTTTTCTCTGGGACAAAAATTGCCAGCAGGCCTTCAACAGACTAAAGGAGACACTTTGCCAAGCACCTATATTGGCTTACCCAAGAGTTGAAGGCAAGTTCATTCTTGACACTGATGCCAGCAACACAGCAATTGGTGGAGTACTTTCTCAAGAGCAAGATGGGGAGGAAAAGGTCATTGGATATTTTAACAAGGTGCTGTCAAAACCTGAGCGTAACTACTGTGTTACTAGAAGAGAACTGCTAGCAGTAGTGAAATCAATCAGCCACTTCCACAAATACTTATATGGACGTCAATTCCTGCTGAGAACTGATCATGCATCCTTGACATGGCTTCTCCGGTTCAAGTCTCCTGAAGGACAAGTGGCAAGATGGATCCAGCACTTACAAGAATATGACTTTAAATTTGTACACCGAGCTGGAAATAGTCACCTGAATGCTGATGCCCTTTCTCTTAGACCCTGTGAGGAGGACTGCAAACACTGCTCACGCCAGGATGGGAAGGAAGTTTTGGTACATAGGACAACTATTGCCAATGACCACTGGCAAGGTGCTGAGTTACTTAAGGATCAGGAAGAAGACCCTGATCTGAAGCACCTTTGGTTGTGGAAACGTTCTGCAAGACGACCTAGTTGGCAAGAAATAGCACCTTTTCCACCACATGTCAAGTCCCTCTGGGCACAATGGGACTCTATTGTGGAAGACAGAGGAATCCTGAAAAGGAAGCTAGAGAATGCAGCTGGTGATCAGCATAAGCTGCAAATTATTGTTCCCAGGAAAAGGATTCCTGAAGTGCTGAGACAAATACATGATGGAGTCTCTGGGGGCCATTTTGGAGTTCATAAGACACTGGAGAAAGTACGAGAGAGGTTTTACTGGCCAAATTCAAGCAAAGATGTCAAGAACTGGTGTCGCAATTGCACTGTTTGTGCATCTGCAAATGGCCCCTTGCATAGAAAGAAGGCCCCCATGAAACAATACAATGTTGGAGCACCTTTTGAGCGAATAGCCATTGACATAGCTGGACCATTTCCATTGTCTGACAGTGGGAATAAGTATATCCTGGTAGTGATGGATTATTTCAGCAAATGGGTCGAAGCCTATGCCTTGCCAAATCAAGAAGCAGTCAGTGTTGCTGATGTAATAATCAAGGAATTTGTCAGTCGGTTTGGTGTCCCATTAGAGTTACATTCTGATCAAGGAAGGAACTTTGAGTCTTCAGTGTTTTCCCGTATATGTGAGGTGCTGGGAATCCATAAGACAAGGACTACACCCCTTCACCCTCAGTCAGATGGAATGGTGGAGCGTATGAACAGGACCATGGGAAAATACCTGTCAAAAGTTGTATCCAAGCATCAACGAGACTGGGATCAATATCTTCACCTATTCCTGATGGCATACCGAAGCTCTGTCAATGAGTCTACAAAACTTTCACCAGCCAAGGTAGTGTTTGGGCGAGATATTAGACTGCCTTGTGATTTAAAGTTTGGATGTACACCTGGAGAGGATTTGGTAGGAGAGGACTATGTCACCCAGTTTCGGAAACAGATGGATGAGATTCATGAGATTGTTCGAACCAACATCCAAGGAACCAGTGACAAGATGAAAGAACGCTATGATATCAAGGCAGATCATGGTGGATACCAGCCTGGAGACTTAGTTTGGTTCTACAACCCACAGCGACGTCAAGGGTACTCCCCCAAATTACAGACTTCCTGGGATGGACCTTTTGAAGTGGTTACTAGAATCAATGATGTAGTCTACCGGATCAAGAAACCTAGAGGAAAACCAAGAGTTGTCCACTTCAATCGACTGGCACCATTCCAGGGAGACAATACTGCAGGTAATGCCCAAGATGTGAGAACTATTCAACCAGTTGATCACAACTTTGAAGAATTTATGGCCAATTTGGACATGTTCCAGAAAGCTGAGGTTACAAAAGTCTGTTATCAAGATTTGTTCACCCTACCAAAAGACTATGCTCTGGCTCACTGTGTAGCTAAAAATCTTGGAGCTTCTCGGGGTATTGCTACAGTATTTAGGAAAAAGTTTGGAGGACTGAATGATCTGGAACTTCAGAGACCAGCTGTTGGAAGAACACTACACCTTCAGAGGCAAGGAAAACAGCTCTTCTGCTTGGTGACAAAAGATCAACCTCAGCAGGAGTCCACCTATCAAGCCTTGTGGGAGAGCCTAAATCATCTGCGGAATTGTCTTCAAACTCTGGGAGTGAAGCAGCTTGGAATTCCCCGATTAGGTTGTGGCTATGATGGGTTGGACTGGAAAATCGTGAGGCCAATGATCGAAACAATCTTCAAAGAAACTGGGATTACCATCTCAGTTTGCATGTTTGCTCCATGGGCAGCTAGTCAGTTGTATCCAGTAAGGCCACCCCCAATCTGCAGACCTGTAACTGTTCTGGGACAGAACAGTCTTAAGGAGGGAGCAGTGCTACGGCCAGGTGACAAGTTGTTAATGTAAAAATCAGCTGGTAATAGCAAATATAATGTTTGCAATGTTTGAAAGCTTCAGAAGGTTTTCCAATAGAAGATAAATAGTTGAGTTCGTGTTAAGCAGTTCAAGTGTTAATTTTCCAAAAGTTATTCTTTAATAAAATCCATGTTTAAAACGCCTCTGACTGTTTTATTCACATAAATTCATAACAATATTATAGTATAATGATAAGTAATGAACTACAGTACAACTAGGTAGAAATTTACCCAAAAAGATAGGACATGACACTATATAATGTCAGGGCGCATTCTCTGAACCACATAATAATAAAAGAAATAGTATGAGAAATTAATTCAGTATAATTTATTGTTGGAAACGTGAAATACAAACGAAGAGCAAAGGCAGTAGAATGTTCAAAAGAACCACTCAATGTTTACATTTATTGAAACTAGGTTATAGTACTATGTATGGCTGTCAGCTGTGACTGACATTTTTCGCGCCAAATTCAGCCTAGTCTAGAGCCGGCTAATAAATAAAAAATTATAATTTGCCATTAAATAAAATTATTATTTGTAATAAGGACCGCTCACAACACCTAGCCCTTCCACAAATTGGTGGATTTAAGCATTCCTATTTATTTTTTTTAATTTAACCCATGACATAGGGGTGTGTTGTCCTGAATCACCGAGTTGGGGCAGTATATCTCTATGGCCTGGGAAGCTGCATAGAAAAAGGAAATTGAACAGCACTTGCTGAAAAAAATCCTGCCCGAGGACATCGAACTCCTGTCGAGTCCAAAATAAGCTTAATTCTTCTAGTCAATTTTAATGTTCTAAATTTCTTTCAAGTTACCAGTTTTTGTGTTTAAATGTCCCTGTAAAATGGAATCTACTTTTAGAAAAAATTTAATGTGATACGCCGATATTACGAGAACTTCGCCAAATAACGACCACGAGAGGCAGCCTAATCCAATTCAAGTTACCAAAGGACTGAATAAAGTAGAAAAAACCACTCATCGCCTGGAACACGTGAGTCTAACATTATTAAATATAAATTGGCCAATTTAAAGTGGAAAAGTGCTTCGAAAAAAATGTATTAGACACAACGATTTCCACGACCGCATGGTGAAATAGATTTTATATCAGGGTGTAAAGATTTCATCTTACCTTCACTGCACTAATTAGCCCTTGGATCGGCTCAACAAAACTATAATTTATCAATTCATAAACTTTCAAAAATACCTTCAGAAAAAATAATCCTGAAAAAAAGGACTTTAACTTTGTTTTTCTATTCGAATCTCTTGCATGGGATATTGTTCTTAATTTTAATAAATTTCACAATATCGTCATTTAAATCTGTGCCTGATTGCATTGTCCTGCTCGACCATTGGTATTTGTTAGTGATTGGTTTTATCATTTTCTCACTGAGGGTGATCTTTGTCGAGGGTCATACTACACCATATATTCTATATGGTATTGGGTCGCTGGTGTCGTCGGTGAGACATACAGCTGCTTGAGAATACATTGGTGAATTTTTTGAGAGACCAAATTCGACAGAGATCAACTCCCTCAGTGAAATTTACAGCAGTACCAAGCATAGCAGCGGTCATCAACATAGTAGGTATAGGGATTCGACAACTTACAACGGTTGATTCCTGGATATCCTACCTGAAATAAATATTTCAGGGAAGATTGAAAGGACTTTTCCGTTTTTCGTTGTGGGATTGCCCCATCACCCTCACAATCATCCCGGAGCTGAATGAGAGCCTAATACCTGAGTGATTCCGGCAGCAAGGACAATAATTAATTATATTTCAGGTAATTGTAGAGGGAGGTGGAAGTAGTTCCCACAATAATTATTGTATTAACTTATTATTATAGCATGAAACCAAAAGAATATAATGATTTTGAATATTAGTAATATTTGTCAAAATAACAGTAAATTCAAAAAATATCAAATAATATAGGTAGTTCGATAAATTCTTCAGTCCACTTTTATTGAATATCATGTCTGTGGTTGATCAAATGTCGGCGATCATACATCTTTGGCAGCGATCGTTTTCCTAGGATATTATTCAATTCTCCAATTTCTCTATCAATATTTTCTTTACGTTTCAAGCCCTGTGAGGATATTAATGAAATTACTACTAATACAGCATACAGTACATAAATTATATCTATGATAATATCTGTATACAGTAGTACATTCAATAAGGTATCATCAATAATTGACTAATATATTATTCATGGATTTCTTGTTCCAAAACGCTCTGCCTAGTTAATATTCACTTTTTATGATAAATTCAACGACTTGCAGTCAATTTTAATTGAGAATAAATTATATTTTTACTCACTCAGGCCAAAAGTTTTCGAGTCATGGAGACTCATCTTAAATAGACTCAAATAATATATTATTTACTTATTTATTGATACAGTCAAAATACAACTTGTTGTAAAGAAACAACAGGCTTTTAGCCCAAAACTGTCTCTATTACTGAATTTTTACGAGAGTCCCAATATTTGTAAGCATAGGTTATGTTCACGTTTTGATTAAAACATAACGAATCTTCTGGAAAACATAATTACCAAGTTCAATTTAAACGATGAAGCACATATGGATTGATTATAAACGTATTGATGCTGCCGTCTGTCGACGAAACAAGAAAGTGAACTTTGTGCATTATATCATGGTAGGCGAGTTAAAAAAAGAAGAAGAAAAAGGAGGAGAAGGAGGAGAAGGAGGAGGAGGAGGAGAAGGAGGAGGAGGAGGAGGAGGAGGAGAAGGAGGAGAAGGAGGAGGAGGAGGAGGAGGAGGAGGAGAAGGAGGAGGAGGAGAAGGAGGAGGAGGAGGAGGAGAAGAAGATGAAATAAATAAGAATGATAGAAAAAAGAGAAGAAGGGAGAAAAGAAGAAGGAGGGGAAAACAGAAGATAAAGAAGAGAAAAGAGAAGATGAGAAAAAAGGAGAAGGAAATGAAAAAAGAGGAAAAGGTGAAGAAGGAGATGGCGATATGATATTTCGTTTCAGTTGAATCGGGCTACCTGTTAGTTATATGATTATATTTTATTGTTACTATTCATTAATAAATACTTTAGATAATACGGTTTCACAATAATGCTAACTTAATTTATTTTCAACATTTACTCTCATTTCACAAATTTAATATTAATTTGAATTATGAATATTTAGATAGGCTATTATTAGTTCATGGCCATATAAAAGAGTAGAGATGCATATAAATCCAAAGAAATTTCCGTAAATTTTAAGTATTGTAGAATTATGATAAATTAAAAAATTAATTAATTAATAAACAATAGAATATGCTTCAAATACGATATGGTTCTTATCGACATTTGTTTTCAAATTTTGATACAATTTCGGATTAATTCTTAGTTTTTCGAGAAGTAATTCCTTAGCGAACGAAATAGCTTTTTAGTAGACATACACACCTCAGCTTTAATTCCCATCAAACCAAAGCCATTTATTTGAGGACCAACATTGCTTTGATATTTCACTGCTTCAATAAGTGCATTTAATCCAATTTTTCCAAAACTATTGTCTGAAAAATAATGAATCATCCAATTATTTATCCAATAATGTGGTTCAATTACATTGTTAATTACATTGTTAATTAAACCTGTGTAATTATATATCAATGCTGGAAATAATACAAGAATATTATAATTAATTATTATTAACAATGTTAAATCAATGTAGATGGTGATAAATTTAATTCGAATTCTATTATCGATTTATTAGAATTCATTTTTAATGATACAATAAAAACGAGAAATGGAATTTATTACCATCTACTCCAATTATATTATTTTTCTGATAAAATATCAACAATCGCTCACCAATAGAATATATGAATCAATATTACGTATCAATTCTTTCTAAGAAATAATCTGGAAGATGTAAAAGACAAAATTGAACAAGAAACACATGGACCTTTTAAAAGGGTTGCAAAATAGTGCAATCCAACACTATTTTATTTCAAACTTGATCAAATATTTTGATAGACCCCAAATATTGTAAAGGTTTTCACCATAAGTTTGCATAAGATTCATGGAATTAATAAAATTACCATAGAGTTTTAGCTTGAGGTCCGTGATATTGGGTGGTATGAATATAGTTGAGAGAGTGGACTTTTTGGGCATTATCCATCAATGCTATATTATTTAGGCAAAGCAGGAATTAGCATTTTGATGGGACAAGGTCTTCTCAAAATAAAGGGAACTTCAAAGTTGTTGAATGACTGAAGTCGACTGTTGGTCTGTTGAGTCGCGGGAGTCCGATCGGAGGGCGTGACAAGCAATTGCGATGGACTCAATTGTTATATATAAATAGATATAAAAAATAAACTTCACTAACGGATTCAACACTTACTTATTCGTGTGATAACCGTCATTTCGCATTGTTGTAATGCTTCCTCAGACACGGCTGTAGGAGGCTTTACAACAATATGTAATGGCCATCACGCGAATAAGTAAGTGGTGAATTCACTAGTAAAGTTTATATAAAATAATTATTTTTGTTCAAATATCTAGTGAAAAAGTAGGGGTCTGGATTCCCCCCCCCCCCGAAATTATTTACATCTATGTTTTCAACAGTAACTGCATTACAAAAATAAAATATAACTGAACTACTATACCCTTACATGTATCATGTATTTGTAAACCCTACCCCCCCCCCCCCCCCAAAAAAAAAACATTGTATACCATTTTGTCTATAAAAAACATTGAATTGTAAAATGCCTATAAACATTAACTATGCATAACTACTTGTTTTGTAGTGTATATAGTCAATCCTATAAACTAAAATTGATGTTATTGGAGGGCTTCAAAATCCATTCTCAAACCTTACAAATTCTAAAAAAAGAAATCGGGGGAGGCCCCCCTGAGACCACCATTATGATGAGGGGCATTCCGGATCCTCCAGGTACCTTTCGTATGCCACAAGTTAGACCCCCAAAAATTTTTCTGGCTACTCCACTGATAATATGGAACTATTGTAATAAAAACTTAAAAACCACTTTTAAGTGGAAATTATAACTCACGTTATGGCGTGACGGCCGTTTCACTCTGTTGTCAAGAGCATCTTCAGACGACCCATAGTATAATCTGGGTCGTACTGGATATACTGTGGGTCATCTGACGATGCTCTTGACAACAGAGTGAAACGGCCGTCACGCCATAAGGTGAGTTATAATTTCTACTCAAGTGTTTTTCAAGTTTTTATATTAGTGGAAACAAGATGGATCAAAAAAATTATATTTATTATAACTTTATTCACACCACCTAATATTTTTAACTCATACCTTGATGTATAATGTTTAAAACAATAAATTACAGTGCAATCTGTGCGTTTTCCGGTATGCGTAGGACCGTAAGTGTATGCCTTAAAATATCACGATGACATGTAATAAAACTCCAAAATTCATAAGATCTTCTTAAATTGAGGTAAATTATTTTTCTCATTTGTATACTTTTATGCAGAGTAGATTATTAACACTTGAAGGTGCACACTTACTAGAAACTAGATTAGAAGTACACACTTACAGCTGAGGTTCAAAAATGCCAAACCAAAGTTTCCCACGCAATACTTCAGACCACCGTCTTTATAGACTGTAATAAGTAAAGGATGTAGACCTCCATTCATGATATGAGTAAAAGATATGGGAGTGTTTGAAACTGAAACACAATTTTTGATTAATATTATACATTAATGAAAAAATCAATCCCCCTCCCCCTGCCAAGACCAGTAGTATGTGAAATTATTAAAAATTGTACAATTAATTATCAGTACAGTACAATTATTACTTCCGTATTTTAAAAATTTTCATCAATGGGAATAATTCATACTTTTGATAAGGTAATTGCAGGTGTGGGTGTATTTTGTAAGATTAAATTTTTATTTAAAAGTTTAAATTTATTTAGTTATTCATTATCTATGATTATTAATTTTGATTCACATGTGAATCGCATGAATCACAATTTATATTGAAGTCTACTCTTTGAAACGCTATTTCCAATATTATTTTATATCGCATAACTATCATCAGTTTGTATAATATTTCCTAGTTGAAAGGGAGTTTCCACTTTTTAAATAAATTATATTAGAATAATTCCTTAATTAAATTTCAGTTTTTTCAAGATTGGAAATGAAAAGAGTAAAATTAATTTATTATTATATTGCTCATATAAGCTCAATGAAAACTTAATCCCCCATTAGAGTGCCCGGCCACTGTACGCTGTGTTGAGTTGAGCTGTGCTATGCAACGGTAGCTTTTAAAATTGAACCAATGATTTTAAATCAACACCCGGCCACTGGAAGTTGCGCTGTGTGGCCGGGCGTTCATTGAAAACCAGTTTTAAAAGCTGTCGTTGCACAGCGCAGCTCAACTCTTCACAGCTTTTAGTGACCAGGGGACCTTACGGTAATTTACTAATCTTATGCTTCATGTCAAGAGATATCTATATAAATAAAATTAGAGTTTTGTCTGTACATTTATCAGAATTGTATATTTTTTGGTTATTTTTACGTTTTATACATTAAATAAGCCGAAAATAGTCTTATCTCACTTTCTGTCTGTCTGTCTGTCTGTCTGTCTGTCTGTCTGTCTGTCACGGCCGCAAAGGTATTTTTCGCGGCCTTCTCCTCAAAAACGAGAGCATCGATCGGGATTTTAGTTATTGAACAGTATTGAAAACATTATTGACAATGTCTTTAGCTATAAAAAACTAAAATAACTTTTTATTTAACAGAGTAATAAACGTTTAAAAACCAAGTACTGTGCGACTTTGGATACATTTTACGCGGCCTTCTCCTCAAAAACGAGAGCATCGATCGGGATTTTAGTTATTGAACAGTATTGAAAACATTATTGACAATGTCTTTAGCTATAAAAAACTAAATTAACTTTTTTTTTCAACAGAATAATAAACGTTTAAAAACCAAGTATTGTGCGATTTTGGATACATTTCTTCCAAGTTTTATTACCACATAAGAATAAGAACAAATCACGTAATTTATCATGATATATCAATCAGCTGTTCTCAAATATAAATGGTGGGCCCTTCGCGGCGTTATTTACGCTGTCTGCAGACTTGTGTAGTCGGAGCATTGCAGTCTTTTAGGAAACATATGTCTGGTGAATCAAAGCTCATGTTAATATGTTTCATCAATTATTTCTTTGTTGAAAAAAAAACAAAATTTTCTAATTTAAATTTATCAAAACAAAAATTAACATTTTAGGAAGGTGCGGTTTGTGCTAGGCTCTTGGGAATTCGCCAGGTAGCACTATTATTACCACATAAGAACAAACCACGTAATTTATCATGATATATTAATCAGCTGTTCTCAAAAAATATTCTCTCCTATACCTGTCACTGAATTGCTGACGTTCTATTATAAGTTGTTTACTAAGGGCCCGTTCAAACGATACAGTTTTTGTGTGGTACAGTAAATTTGCTGTATCAGTTATTTTGCAGTGCTTTCGTTTGCATGTACATTTCATATTGTATGTTCACACAATACTGTTTCGACTGGATCCAGTAAAAAAGCTGTTCTAGCCGATTTCTACTTTCGGTTTTGTCTTCGAAACTGTATCACTAAAATCAGCTGTACCGCAAAATAACTATCCGTATCCGGTGGCACATGTATTGTACCGGTAATGGATATGTTCAAATGATACGCTTATTACGCTGGAAGCAGTCTTCAGATCGTCAGCATTGACCTTCTTCATTGACATTCTCCAGCATTGATCTTCTTATTAGTGAATTCCAGTGTCCAGAAGTGGAAGATATTAATTGTGAAAATTTAATTTCTCTAATATATGAGAGACCCGCCTTGTGGGACAAGACTTAAGATTAATATAAAAATAAAGAGAGAAAATTATCAGCGCGGCGAGAAATGTGTGGAATATTGAAACCAGAATTTGCGTACTTTGATCAAAATTTAAGAGAAACCTTCAGTAAGAAACTTATTTAAAAAAATCTTACACAAATAAAAAAAAAATCCTGGACTGGAATAAATAAAACTGAACTGGAAGCGCAATGGTGGGAGTTGCTGGTCTCCTATCGGGCGCCTCCCCAGGTGGCGGATTGGGGGATGCCTCCTAGATATAGGTGGTACCGGGGAAATGAAATACCCGGGGTGGACCAAAACCAGCATAGAAGCTGCTGCCTTGCAGATGGAGGTCAATGGAAATCCAATGGCTAGGGAAAGAAAATTGACTGCTGCCTTGTAGTTCAGCATTGGTTTGTTAAAGGCTAAGGAAGGAAACCTGAAAAAATTCCCTGGTCCTCCAGGTTGGGGATTGGATGTGGGGCTAACTCCCCGACTCCATAAAAAAAACATTTGTTATGGAAGCACAAAATGATAGGAACGGACGGCCCTCAAGGAATTTAGTAAAGGAACAGACATTTAAACGATCGCTGGATAGAGACCGTTGGCGACAATTACTAGTGCAGGCCAAGACCCATCCTGGGTTGTAGGGCCACTGAAGAAGAAGAAGAAGGAAGCGCAATGGAAGAAGGAGGAGAGCACAGCAATAAGCAGCAAAGCCGGACCGTGTGAACATCACAGTACAGTTGACGCCGTACAGTAAAAAAACCGTACTGCAAAAAAAACTGTATCGTCTGAAGCTGCTAACAACTTCATGATCGTTGCTATCAAAAAAGCCGAAACATATTTAGTCTTATTTCTAAACATAATCCGTACGAAGGACGGGCACAATAGCTAGTTTAATCATAAAATGATCACTTGTATGATTTCAATTGAGATCTATAAAAATAATCATCTTTACGATAGATTCCTTACCAATCCTTAATCCTACATCCTATTTTTAACTGAACTTCCTTTTTCCTCTACTAACACCTATTCTAGAACATGGCATGCCATAGTGGGGTAGGATGTTTTACAAAATATATGTTTCAAAAAAAAATAATAAAAAAATATATATATTTATGACCTCCCGGTACTATGATAGCAATAATAGTACTATTTGAATGTGAATGAATAAAAAGGTACTCTTTGAAAAGCTTTCTTCTTGATTCCTTATTTCATCACCGTTGGTTCTGACGTCTAGATCGCTACTGGGGCAACTACTTTCACGGAAAGTCAAACACAATAACTTCTCCACTGCATTATGAATAGAGTCAATGCAATCTATCCCCTAAAATATAAAAGAAATAGTCAATCACAGCTTATGAAATATCAGAATACATTAAATTAATTTCAAGAAATCAATCACGGCTTTCAACTAATGTGACTTCAGCGGTCGTGGGTTCGAATCCCGCTCCACCGTCAGGCATTCACCTCATTACCCACGCACAAGTCTCTGACTCATGTAGGCATCATCAGCAATAGAAAAAACTTATTGTAAATTGTAACTTTTTGTTACTGTTTCAGTAACTGTAACTTAACGTGAAATATCAGGATATATAAAAAAATATATTACAAAAAATAGAAGAATACAGTTAAAATTACAAGTACAGTTGAAGTATAGAAGAGCTTGATAGTACCGTACAGTTGTTCTCCATCAATGTATTCTTTGCCGGGAAACATAAAAATAATAATAAAAACATGTGTACATGGAGTGTACTGTGGGTCGTCTGACGTTGCTCTTAACATCAGAGTGCAACGGCCGTCAAGCCATAACGTGAGTTATAATTTCCACTTGTGTTTTTAAGTTTTTATTATATACAGTGATAGCCGCGAGCCGTAGCAGGTGTCTGTTCAATCAGAGAGATAAGCTGCGTTCTCGTGGGTCCTGTTCATAACGGTGACCGATTAGATTGGCCATCAAAAAAGACACTGTTCTCTGCTGTAAAATCACTTCCCGGTGGTTCGGAACCCACCTAAAACTGTAGGTCCAACTCAATCACCATCATCCAACTCATTACCCACGCACAGGTCTCAGACCTATGTGGGCTTCATCCTCAAAAAAAAAACAAAAAAAAAAAACAAGATGGATCTTCAACGTCATAAAAATAAAAATTATTCAATCATAGTTCTCCAATATTGAAATATTATAAAAAGTGAAATACGGCATAAAAATAGAAAAATACAGATCTCATACAATATAAAAAATATCAACAAAGAAATATAGTGGAATATCACTTTATAATATTAATTGAAAATTAGTATGGTACTATCAGATAGGCTAAGGAATTCTTTATCGAAACATAATTTATTAATTTCGAATTTCTCCCAGGCGAAGTGCTATTAATTGTACTGAAGACTTCCGCAGTGGTGTACATTGATAACAGCATGGGCGTCCATCTTACTTAATCTAGGGGGGGGGGGGGGGCCTGGGAGCCAATTTGTGTTTAAAACTGGTTTCTTATGTTTAAATTCTTGTGTAAACTTGTGTTTAAAACAAAAACTGGATTCTAGGGGGAGGGGGGGGGCTTGAGCCCCCCTTGCCCATATTGATGGACGCCCATGGATAACAGCATTGAATATCTGATGGAAATCGATGAACGCTACACAAGATGCACAAGAATATTTAGTCACCGCCGGAAACCGAACCACAGACCTCCCAATTCGTCTTAACCACTAGACTACAGTGAATCTTCTTTATATTATTTTATCTGTCTTTTTTATGTACCTCATCTATTGTACTATGCAGTTAAAAGCAGGAAAATAGACCTGAGTCTTTAATGTAGGATAATTATATTTTGGATGTTGACTATTTATATTGTGAATAAAATAATTAATCAGGATTGCATCAGGAAGATTACCTAAAAGTATTATCGCAGAATTAATATTATAAGACACTCTTTGTATGAAAAAAGTATATTTACATGTTGTTTTGCAGCAGACTCCAAGTACTTAATGAACATGAAACGTCTCATGCTGTCTTCCTCGAGTGAAATGGGAAACTTTTTCAGCACTCCAGCTATCATTTCAATGCCGCTATCTGTTATAAAATTATGAGCCAGTGCGAGGTAATGCAGCTTGAAATTTGACCTCAAAGCCTGGGAAATTAAAAAAATATATGTATTTATTGCAAGAATTTTGGCTATAGGTCTACTAAATTGATTTATAACAGCCTACCTACATATGTACTATTGTAAGCAACAATAATGTATGCATTGTAATAATAACATGTAAGCATAGAAATTGTTGAGCTTCTTTTAGAATGCTAGAGCTGCTTTGAACAACTAGGCTTATTAATAATCACATAGATTCCACCTATACCTGACAAAGAAATATTTTCAAAAACGAAATCATTTGTTTTAGTTATTGTATGGATATTACAATTTCAAATTTATTTATTTATTCGCACAGCTTAGACAGTTCACAAAAAAGTGACCAAATATGATTGAATATTATTTCAAAGTAAGCAAAATATTTAAGGTCTTCCAAGAAAACTCAATAAGCTCTCCTTGCATATTTAAATCAAATGACAAATAATAGCAAGTTCAGTTTAACATAAACTTTAAACTAGTGTGAGACTGCTGAAAGAGAGATGAATAGCCTACGATAATTGATGTAATCTCATAAAAAACTGGCATTGTTTTTTTATTAAAAAGGGAACTAAAATCCTGTTATAGTTGTGAAAAATCGTTCAATTAAAAATTCGTTATAGGAAACTACTAGTTCATTGCTGTTAGCTTTATTGTTGTGGGGAAGTGACAGCCGTGAGCCGTGGCAGGTATTTGTTCAGTCAGATAAAGAAAGCTACGAACTCCTGGACCCTCTTTGTCAGTGTTCGATTAGATTGGCCAGCAAAAACGACTCTGCTGTAAGACCACTTCCCGGTGGTTCGAAACCTAACAAACCTGTAAATACAATTACCATCATCAAACACATTACCAACGCACAGGTCTCAGACCTATGTGGGCTTCATCCTCCGAAAAAAATATATTTGAGAATGCATTAGAATTTATTTCTCAGATGTGGACCTCTGCATTTTATATTAACTCATAAAAATTGAGAATAACACATTATTAGTAGTTTTACATGTGTTCTGATTCTGAATCCATATAGTTCCTCACTGGCTCTATTCACCTGTATTTATTCGTGTGTTAAGTGGAGGAAGAGTGGAAGAATTCTCTTGTGCCTCAATTTCGCCCACAGCACTTTGTATTGAAAAGTGATAAAAAATAAAGACAACTATCTATCTATCTCCCTATAAGTTTTTGTGCAATTTATTCTATTCTGATTTTCCTAAATGCAAATTATAAAAAATATTTTATAATTTTTCATTAGAGCAATAAAAATATATTGTACGGTACAGTTGTGTATTTTTTCAAAACCATACATAAAATATATTTGTATCAAATAAATCCCACCATTGTTATATAGAATAATCCAGCATCTTCAATGGCATTCCCATTCAGTACAAGAGAAAGTAAACACTGTTTGATGTTAAACGTCCTATATTCTAGAGCTTCAGATATCAGTTTCGCCCCTTTACAATCTATTCTGCAATGCCTCAATGAAAGATGCTCCAACCTGCGAATTAAAAGAACAAAGTAATAGCTAAACTGAGAAAAACACTTTTATATGGAAATAAACACTCACATTACGTTGCGTTACAATTGTTTCGCTTTGTTGTAAAGCATCATCAGGCAATGTTGGTACCTGACAGTGAACAGTGAACACGTTTTTATTACCACATAGAAGTATTTTATCAGTTTAATTATTATTTATCTGTGGAAGGAGATGAAACCATACCAACAAAATAATTTTTGTAGATTACGTCTTGGAGACTCCAGTCAAGGAGTAATGAGACAAGTCAGATCAACAATTATACACTAGTTACCATAATTACTATATCAATTAGTTGAGGTGAGGCTCAATTTTGATGTGAAAGGAACAGATAATTAATTAATAATAATTATTATTATTTTGTATTATTTTTATTAAATTATTTAATTAATAATTATTATTATTAGGGCCGGTAAATACACTTAATTTATTATTGGATGTAGATCTTTTTCAAACCAATTCAAGAAGAAAGATTTAGGATTTTAATATCTATTAATTTAACCACTAGTAAAGTACCTTCATTAAGTATTGTTGTTCTTTTAGTACCTGAATAATAATTATAATTAGAACCGGTTAATATACTTGTTTCATTATTGTACATATAACTTTTTTCAAATCAATTAAAATAAAAAAATGTATGACATTAATAATTTTTATTTCCACTAATAAATTAAATTGTTGTTCTTAATACCTAAAAATTACTCACGTTGTTCCATTGATGAGAAGATGGTAGTTTTGTTCAGGTACAACATTCAAATCCAAACTCAAATCTTTAATTGTGTTGTTTTCAGCTCTAAGTTGTTTTGCAATAATTTCAATACATTTGGCATTGAGACAACAATCTATCAAGCTGAAACAACAATGCTTATTATCTTATGTTAAAAAATAATATTGAGAGTATATTATTGTATTGAGTATTGTTACGGGTTCTATCTCTAAAATAACGCTGGCAACACTTTAAATTAACACTCGCACTTTATTAACACAAATTATTCAAAACTCGCACTAATCAGTTATTTCTTACACAAAATAAAGTAATCAGAACAGATAAATCAATAATGTTCAGCTAATAAATAGTTTTCAATATTACTGTACAAAAATCAATTACTAAATGTCAAAAGGCCGATCTAATACTAAATAATAACTGTTCAATAATTCAAGGAAAAGCGTTCAATACATAACAGTTGAAACTCTACAAGCACTTACAAGTCACTGTATAAACTGTCAAGTAAGCCTGAATAATAATCTGTCACAAAATAAAGCGATTAACACTGTAACAACAGACGTTTGTTCATCATGGTCTGTATAAGCGCTTACTGGTAAACAGGAACTGTCACTACTGTCACTCATCGCATTAAAGATCGAATCACAACTGAACTCACTCTTACGAAAGTCTCTCCTATTTATACATTTTTCCATAATCTAGAAAGAGCTAGATATGAACTAGATATATTTCCATCTTTCTATCAACTTCTACCGAATTCTTAAATAAACAGTTAAGGACTCTTGCATTTTCCACAATATTCGATAAGATTCCGTTAAATTCTAATTAAATATCATAAAAGTGTCAAAAATAAACTACAAGGCGAAGAGAGTACAGAAGAAGAGGAATTAATTGCTTAGACTGGAAGACTTGTTGACACAAGCAGATAACACCGAAAATCACTGTTCATTCTTCCACAACAGTATATTATTAAAATAATATACAATGTGTTGTGTGTGTTTTTTATTCTCCGACGTTTCATATTACAACGAATTGCCGAATCAGCGATGATACGATAATGTCTACAACCACCTGATTATGAAACCAATAATGTGAATACAATAATTATTGGATATTAAAACGCAGACATTTAAAACTTTATTTATAAAAAATAATCAATTAAGTAATATAAAATTAGAAAATAGCCAATTACTACTGTATTTTAAATTGATATCTTTGAGAGGATTGATTGTAAAGTCGAAAAGAGAACATATTAATAAATAATAGAGACAGTCCATATTTATCTCAAAAGCTAATAAGTAGTTTCATTAAACTACTTTTCATTCGTTTGGTTTTTGTATGATGCTTGGCTCAGCCTAGTCTTTTGAGAATCAGGTCTCAGACCCTTGTCTATAAAACATAAAATATTAAGAATAAACTTAAACTACTGTAATGACGGGCGGTATGTAATTACTGATTAGTGCGTGTTGTATGTAAATTGTGAAAATAAAGAGCAAGTGTTAATCTCAAGTATTGCCAGCATTATTTTAGTGATAGAACCCGTAACACTATGTATGTATAGTACCATAGCTGATTTCGTCTGTAGGTGACTGACCTCAACTTTATGTTTTAGAGTTTAGTCCAAAGAGCGTTTTAGGCAAACGATGAATGAGGTAGTTTCTGATTGCTTTTCTCACTGAGCAAACATAATTATATCAGTATGCCAAGCCCACCGACAGAGAATCTGAAGCTCTATGCTTAACAGTCCACTCCCACCACTATACAGGGTAGTGATGGGCGACTCATTCCTTTCTGCAAGTCGACTTGCGAGTCGGTCTCAAGAGAGCAAGTCGACCGAAGCTAAAGTCGAGTCGAAGAGGTGCAAGTCGACTCAAACACGACTCAAGTCGGGTTGAGTTGCAATTTCAACGGTTTTGTTTTTTCTCTTGGCTCTACTTTTGTCGACACTGTCAACATATCAGTCGTGGGTCGTTCATGCTTTCGTACTACTGTAGTTGAAGATAGAAAAAGAAAGAGGATTCTTTAGTAGCCTATATTCACCAAGACGGGAGTGATATAAATTAACAATTCATTAATTCGGACAAAGATCAATAGTATATTTATAGGGCCAACAATTTACAATAGAATTCCACTGGAAATGAAAGAAGAAGGCAATATTAGCAGATTTAAAAAAATAGGGATTGGTTTTATAATATTGGAGTCTACCGTACCATAGATAGGTTCTCATAGTGAATAGGATGTGAATAGAAATACGATTTTGCATACTTTAGGTAGTTTTAGGTACCGTAAATAGTTTTTTGTTATTGTTGTATTAGTTATAAAGGCTAGTATTAGCTTGATCTATCTCGAGTCTATCTTATATTGATGATCACCAGGACACATAGTTTAAAAGTGAGTTTTATTTTTTAAATTTAGCAATCAAATGACTGGGTTTTCTATATAATATATTTGTAATGTTTGAGCTTATATCAATAAACTCGTCCTCTGGATGTGCTTTCCATCATGCAGAAAAATAATAATTATTATTAATCATTCATATATAAATATGTAGGCAGTAGAGAATATCGAACTGAGAAATGCTTTTCTAAAACAAAAAATCACAACCGAAATTGCACTTGCAAGTCATACTCTTATGAAGTCGTTAACACATTTCGACTTACTATTCTAAAGGAATGTCTCATGTCTTGAGTCAACTCAAACTAGACGACACGACTTTTTATTAGATGACACTGAACCGAACAACTCAACCATTCAATGATACAACTCAAGTCGCAAAGTGCATAGTGTAGTGAGAAAAACGAAAGTCGTGTCGACATCATGCATGGCAAGTCGATTGAGTCGACTCAGTGTGCAAGTCGACACAAAGTCGACTTTCGAGTCGAAGTCGCCCATCTCTAATACAGGGTTTGGCTGCATAGGTGAGTGCGTATTCTATCCAACACACCTCTGAGCTACTTCAACAGAGACGTTTGGAAAGCAACACAATAATTGATGTACGGTGTTCTGAGATGAACAAAACTTGATTCAAAACTACAATAAGGCAAAAATTGAAATTTAAAGAGGATAAAACTACATTTCAGTCAATGTGTGAGAATTTTTAACAAAAAAATTAGTAGTATTGTAAATGAAAAACATTGAATAGTTTATCACACTCACTGCAGTTTTGAAATTGTATCATATTTTGTAGATATCATTAAACAAGAATCTAGGAATGATTTATCATTTATTTCAGCCTCTGTAACAAAAAGGGTTCTAAGAATTTGACAGATAAGATATCGAAATCAATAAGTTGTGTCATTAGAAAAAATACATTCTTAACTTTAATTTACTTCAACTTATCTTTAAGTCAGTGATTAGTAGAAAGTGAGAACTGTAACTGGTACTTTAAAACTAATTCTTGTTCCATGCTTACGAATGAGCGAAATAAATTTAATTTTGAAACATTAATGGTAACTTATGATATCTATGAGTTGAAGAACTTTCTCATAGAAACTTTATATTTTTCTTATAAAACATATTGTGAGTGAATTGTCTTTCCAAAAACATATTCAATCAACTGGACTGTAATAAGGTTCTGTAATTCTGAAAATGCTCAGCCATGAATGAAGAAAACCCTTACCTTCAATTCTCAAACACTCAATAAATTGGAATGATTTATCAAAACCTATTCCGAGAAGAATTTCTACCTTTTCACTTTCTGAGCTGGAATGAAAAATTGAATAGATGATAACAAATAATATTAGATAGGTTGAAGAATACAAGTAAAGATGTCTCCATCTTTCTTAAAAGCCGTTACGACTTCATTTTAAAATTACTGAGTTTTATCTGAAAAGCTTCCTTCACAAGCATATAAAGAGAATAAATAAATTAGAAAATAATTATAAAATTAAAATTATTTCAATATAAACAACTGATGAAAATTTCTGGTGAACTTAACACTCACTTATTCGTGTACTATAGCTATTTCGCATTTTTGTAATGCTTCCTCAGCGTTACATCAAGCATTACAGCAATGCGAAACAGCTGTTACTTAATAGTACACTATTTATTCGTATGCTCTAGCTATTTCGCATTTTTGTAATGCTTCCTCAGCGTTACAGCAATGCGAAACAGCTGTCACACGAATAAGTAGGTGTTACATTCACCAGTGAAGTATTTTCATCAATTATTATACTGGTGGATTTATCACTCACTTATTTGTGCGATAGCTATTTCGCATAGTTGTAATGCTTGTTGTAACGCTTAGGAAGCATTAAAAAAAGGCGAAATAGCTATAGCATACAAATAAGTGAGTGTTAAGTTCACCAATAAGGTATTTTCAACAATTATTTATATTTAAATATTAACTGAAAAATTAATATGGAACTAAAAAATTAATTATTTCAACTTTAATCATACATTATTTATGGCTCAAATAATATGAATCTAGGAAGAAAGCTATTCTCTAGTTGAAGAAAGCAGCATTGATTGTACTAAAGTTTTGTTAAATAAATTAATTAATTTACCTGGCTCGCGATTGTGCTAACCCCGGTGGGTCTATAAATGGCGACTTCTCAACCTCCATGTCTTTAGCGAGTTCTATAGCCTGTTTGTCAATAAACCTTCCATTGTATAAGACTTGGACATTGAAGTAATAAACATCACTATTGGAATTCAGATCATTTACATAGCTTTTCAGACCAATGAGCATCTCATCTGAAAAACAGAGTAATTTTATTAAAATTAAGACAATGCCGTCAGCTACCTTCTACAACTATGAAAGAATTTATTTTTACTTATGATTGAATCTATTTTTAGTAGCTGATGATTAATGATATTGATTTGTGGTAAGGCTTGCATTATTCATTTAAGCTATGAATAAATAAATATTATACTTCCACAAATTTATTCAACTTCCAATAATTTTTTTACAAATTTATACAACTTTATTTACAAATATATACAATTATATACAATAATTTAATTATAGGTAAGCCTTTTATTGTATAAGACTTTAGAATTCAAGTAATAAGCATCACTAAGAGAATTCATATCATTCACATCGCTTTTTAAATGAATAAACTTATCAACAGAAAAAATAGAGTAGCCTAGTTTTGTTAAATTTAATGCATACCTGCAAGTACGGAATAATTAATAATTTTTAAAAGTTTATATTCATATTCATAGCAGATGATTAATGATATTTATTTATTAACTTTTCATGTGAAATTTAACGACATGCAGTCAAATATTTGTTAAGAATAAGTATAATAACTCACTTGTCGTTAAATTTCACATGAAAAGTTAATATTAACAACGCAGTTCGTCATGGAACAAGAAATACAGGAAGATATTTATTTGTTGTAAGATTTGCATTTTACATGTAACCTATGAACAGATTAATATTGTTCTTCCACAATTTTATTCGCCGTCCCATCATTTTTTTACAAATTCAAACAATAAATAATTATAGGTAAACCTTGCATGGTATATAGGACTTTGACATTAAAGTAATAAGGTAGGCATCATAATTATTAGAATTCAAATCATTCGTAACTTTTTCAGATAAATGAGAATTTCATCTGAAAAAATTGAGTTATTTTGTTTAAATCAAGATAATCCTGTCAGTTACTTTTAAAACTATTAAAGATTATTTTAGTTGTGATTAGTTAATTTTTAGTAGCTGATGATTAATGATATTTATTTGTTGTAAGATTTGTATTGTTCATGTAACCTATGAACAGTTTAATATTGTTCTTCCCCATTTTTATTCCCCGTCCCATCATTTTCTAACAAATTCAAATCATAAATAATTATAGTTAAAACTTTCATTGTATAAGACTTGAACATTAGAGTAATAGGCATCACTATTCGAATTCATATTATTTACATAGCTTTTAAGGCCAATGAACATTTCATCTGAAAAATAGAGTAATGTCTAACAACTAAGGAAGACTTTTTCAGTTATGATTAAATTCATTTTCATTAGCGGCTTATTAATGATATTGATTTGTGGTACCATATGCATGTTTCATTTATGCTATAAATAAATGAATATATTTCTTCCAAATTATTTCCACCGTCTGATCTTTTTTTTACAAATTTAGACAAATAATGTTAGGAAAACCTTGCTTTGTGTAAGACTTTGACATTAACTTTTCAAGCGAATTCAACGACTTGCAGTCAAATTTCAAATTTACAAATTCGTTGAAAGTCGTTGAATTCACTTGAAAAGTTCATATTTACAACGCAGTTCGTCATGGAACCCTTAAATCCAGGAATTTGACATTGAAGTAATAGGCTAGGCATCACTATTGGAATTCAATTCAGTCTGTAGGGGTAACAATTGTAAAAAATATCAAATTTGTAAATTTTATTGATTCAAGTTTTAGTAGCTGCATTGATTAGTGATGTAACTTAAAATTTTTCATTCAAGCTTTGAATAAATTAAAATTGCATTTTCAACATTGGATCTTATTTTACAAATTTAAACCATTAACCATAGGTAACCTACTTCTTATACAACATAGAAATTTAAAAAAATGATGAAATTCTTTATTCTAATCACACATGTTTGAAATTCCCATAGCATGGCTCAAATGCTCTACCAATAAATACCATACGCATAATATCATTATACAATTAAAATAATACGAGGAAAACCTAGCTTTAGGTTTTTAATAGCTTACAACTCAGCATTCCAGTAACACTAACAAATAATACGAATCAGTAATCAATACAACATGAACAGGTGATAAAAGAAAGAATAAGAAGCCATAAAGTTATGGTCAGATATCATCTCATTCTCCCGCAGTCGAGTTTTGCCAAATATAGTCCTTTAAATAAATTGGAGGTCTTCTTGTTCGTTGAGGGTAACTAGTTCCCTGATTTGGCGCAGTTGCAGTCTCTTGATGTACATTAGTACCTTGAACATCTTCAACTCCAAACTCAGCTACATCTTGATTTTGGCTTAGAACAGTTTCTTGAACTCCTAGATTATGATTAGTTTCATCATGAATTTCCATCTCTTGATTATTTTGAGTTTTATCATGGTTTCCTGAAAGTGATAAATTTCCTCTGGGCGCTAATTGTTGTAGAGATACAGTAGCCTCAGTCCCATCCTTTCTTCTAATAAAAGCATATTCAGGATTAGCCTCAAGCAATTCAGCTTCCTCAACTAGATCCTCATACTTGCTTGATCTTACATTTTTCTTAACCAGGATCATTCCAGGATTAACAACCCAACTTGGGAGTGTGGATCCATTAGTTGATTTTCTCGGGAAGGAGAGAAATCTTTCATGTGGAGTACAATTTGTACTGGTGCAAAGAAGTGACCTTATAGCATGGAGTGCCTCATTCAGCATAACTTCCCAGTTTGAAGTTGGTAGCTCTTTCGTTTTCTACAAGAGCATTACTGTCTTCCAAATAATACCATTGTATCATTCAACTTGTCCATTTCCCCTTGGATTGTATGGAGTAGTAGTGCTGGTAGCTACACCAAGAGAATGGAGAAATGAAGTTAATTCTTGAGAAACAAAAGCAGTGCCCCTGTCTGAATGAATATACGATGGAAGTCCAAACATAGAAAATAAATGAGTAAAGCACTTGATAACAGTAGCTGAACTGATGTCAGGGCAGGCATAAGCAAATGGGAAGCGAGAAAATTCATCAACAATAGTCAAAATGTACTTATTTCTTGTGTTAGATGGCAGTGGTCCTTTGAAGTCAACATTTAAGCGTTCCATTGGAGCTGTAGATTTAATCAGGTGGCCTTTATATTTTAAAAATCTTGGTTTCATTTGAGCACAGATAGGACAATCAGTTGACATTTTACGAACTTCATCTATTGAGTATGGCAAATGTTTAGTTTTAACAAAGTGGAACATTCTTGTCACGCCAGGGTGGGCTAGAGATTGGTGAAGTTCATACAATTTATTCAAGTCAGTAGCACCACAAACTCTGCTTAACATGTCAGCTTTTACATTTTCCTTTCCAGGTCTGTAGATGATGTCAAAGTCGTATGGTGTTAGTTCTAAACGCCATCTTAGTACCTTGTCATTCTTTATTTTACTTTTATTCTTTTTTTCAAAAATGAATGAGAGTGCTTGTTGGTCAGTTATCAATTTGAAAGTTTTTCCAAGAAGGAAAGGTCTCCATTTTTTCAATGCTTCCATAATAGCTGCTGCTTCTTTCTCTATAGCAGAGTGGTGTTTTTCACATTTTGATAAAGTCCGAGAAAAAAAGGCAACTGGTTTATCATCCTGACTTAGAGTTGCAGCTAAGGCATGATTAGAGGCATCCGTTTCAACAACTGAAGGTGAATCATGATGAATTGTAGTTACTACAGCCTTTGCTATTTCAGTTTTTAAGTTTTCAAAATCCATTTGAGCCTGTAAATCTAATGGAAAAGAAGTTGATCAAAATTAAAATTTTTAATTTTATCTGAAAAATGTGGAATCCACTTTGCATAATAGGCAAAACAGCCAAGGACTCTCTTCAAAGCTGATGGATCAGCAGGTGCTGGAATATTTAATAGAGGTTCTAACCTTTTTGGATCAGGCTTTATAGAATTTTCAGTGATGTGATGTCCAAGAATATTAATCGAATTTTTAGAAAAACTGCTTTTTGCTTCATTGATAACAATGCCATACTTTTCAACATACTTCATGAAATTCTTCAAGTTTGAGTCATGCTCAGATTGTGTTTTACCACACACTGTTATATCATCCAAATATGAATATACACCCTTCAAGTTTTCTTTTTCTACTATTTTGTCAATAGTACATTGAAAAGCTGAGACACCATTTGTTACACCAAATGGTATTCTTGTGAATTCATATAGTTTACCGCATGCTTCAAAGGCGGTGTATTGGCGCTCTTCAGGTAGTATAGGGATTTGGTGAAATGCCGCCTTCAGGTCAATAGTACTGAATACATTATTCTGTGCTATGTTTCTAACTAAAACATCCACATTTGGTAGGGGATAAGCATCTAGAAGAGTAAATTTGTTTATAGTTTGGGAGTAATCAATTACTAAACGCTTTTTGTGTCGACCATCATCAGCAACCAAAACTTGAGATCTCCAGGGTGAAATGCTCTCTGTAATTATATTCTCAGATAGTAGAATAGAAATTTCCTTTTTGATAAATTCAAAATCGTTTTTTGAAAAATGTCTTGATCTAGTAGCAATTGGTCTGCAATCTGGTGATAAATTCTTGAACAAATATGGGGGTTCAACGAAAGCAGGAATTGAGTTACAGATTTCCAAGCAATCAAGCTTTCCACCAAACTTCATAGCTAAGCTAGAGTGAAGACTCATGAGATCGTGTCCCACCAATACATCTGCACACAAGCCTTGTAGTATAGAAAATTTGAATTTTGTATAAGTGTGATCAGCTAATTGAAAATCGGCGACCACGCAACCGTGCAGTTTTGATTTGAGAGTTGTTGAAGCCATTGAAACTTGACCATCAGCAGGGTAAACTTTCATTCTATTTTTTTGTACAAAATTCAAATTGATGTAGCTATATTGGTACTGCCAGTATCAATGAGACAAGTAGCTGTAAATCCGTTAACTTTTGTGTTAGCTAAAGCCGTGTCTCCACCAACCGAACATGTCTGCCGAACATTGTTGGCGAATACAAAAAATGGTCAAACTTTAAACATATGGGTCACCAAACATGTTCGTGAGTTCAATTGAAATGTTCGGTCTGTGAGCGAACATTGACGACCAACATCAGATTCCCACCAAACCGATCATAATGTTCGAGAAGGCGTCCACACCAAACCAACTCCAAAAAATGTTTGGCGACATCAGCTGATTCCAGCGAATACTGTTCGCCGAGCATGTTTGGTTGGTGGAGACGCGGCTTAAGGCTTTTGCCAAACTGTAGCTTGGTTCCACAGAATATATAATAGAGGATGAGGTTATATTACTTGTATGGTTTACCATCTCCACTTTCCTTGATGATTTGCATGCTTTACTATAGTGTCCCAATTTATCATATCTACCGCATTTAGCATCCTTAGCTGGACATTTGTCTCTCGGGTGATATTCATTCCCACAAAAGAAACATCTTTTATTGTAACGATTAACAGCAGCAACTTTTATAATTTCTTCAGAATTTTCTATAGGGGAACGGTCAGAGGAGTTACATTGAACTTGTGACGAATATTGAATTGATTGATTTTCAGCAGTTTCAAAAGTTAGTGCTTGATTTATAGCATCTTCTAAACATAAGTTGGAATTCTCTAACAATCTCTGTCTTGTACTATTTGAAATCAAACCATTTATTAAAGAATCACGAATATACAAATCTTTATGCTCTTTAGCAGTGACAGCAGAAAAATTACAGTCATTACTTAAAATCTTCTGCTGAGAAACAAATTGTTTAATGGACTCACCATTCTGTTGTTTCCTAGTTGCTAGAAGATGTCGTGCAAATATTTCACTCTTCTTACCCACATATATCTCTTCCAATGCTACTACAGCTTCATTAAAAGATGCTGTTTCAATGATCAATTCGTGTACTTCATGGGATATAAAATTGATTAACAATTTATACTTATCTTCGTCATTACAATGTTCAGGAATTACTTGGAGAAAAGTTTCGAACGTTCTAAACCAATGCTTCCACATTGACCCTGCATTTGGAGAGCTGGGGTTTGTGTCAAATTTTCCAGGCTTCAAATATTTTTCCATCCTGATTTCAGTTAGTACATTTTACAGTTGTAAGCTATTAAAATTGAAATAATACGAGGAAAACCTAGCTTTAGGTTTTTAATAGCTTACAACTCAGCATTCCAGTAACACTAACAAATAAATTCCTGGATTTCTTGAAGATGGGTTTCAACAACTCGAAAACGTTTGGCCTTCAAAAGTAAGTGAAATACTACTTATTTTTAATAAAATTTGACTGCAAGTCGTTTAATTCACTTGAAAAGTTAATACTAACAAATAATACGAATCAGTAATCAATACAACATGAACAGGTGATAAAAGAAAGAATAAGAAGCCATAAAGTTATGGTCAGATATCATCTCAACAATATAGACGAAATTCTTTGTTGAGTAACGCGCGTTCGGAACTATATTGTATAGGTGACCATGGTAGCACTGACTTAAGCTTACTATTACCATAGAAGCATAGATTACCATACAATATGGTATTTTATCAAGCAGACAATTGAACATTACCATATACGAATGTTATGGTCTTTGCTAAAAAGATTAAAATACTATTAGTGCGTTTTACGAAGTGGTACACATATTACATATTTCATTATGTTCCAATTAATATAAATACGAATTGAAGGCGCAAGGTTGAGCTGACAATTCTTCCAAATAGATTAAAATAACCTAAAATGATAACCGAGTACATAATAACCAGATTTTCTTACGTGATTCAACGTCTGAATGAGAATTCCGATATTTATTACTTAGTCGAATCGACTTATCTCTTTTTCCCTTCATCTCAATGTATTCAGGACCTAACTATCCCAGTAAACGTAAGTCTATACTCTTGTATTGATAGTTCCTCCCTTTCTTAAAATATTGTGCCCAGCATCTACTTTGATAAACTGGCGTGTAGAAAACATGACATGCCAGATCATGTGATAAGTATTTAAGTAACTGTCAAACAACTGTAGTACGTTACCAAGACCGTATACAGAATCATATAAAAAACATTTGACTATCTAGCTCCAAAGATGTGGAATAAAATTAAACCTGTTAAGGAAAAAAGTCCAAAAATATATTTGAAAGGTTTGTCAAACAATTTATTACATAAATTTATTTATGTAACCAATTTAGAAAATTGGTTGAGGTCATTGGGTTAAAGGCACTTTTTCAAAATCTTTTTTTTCTTGTATTTTTTTCAAACTAATATTAAATTTGTTATGCTTAGGCGGAGTACCAGGCTAAACCCGGTTTTTAAAAAAATGTATAATTAGGTAACCCCAAAACAAGTTTTTACAGGGGTGCCTTATATTTCATGTGATATGTATTCAATAATTATCAAACAACTGTAGTACCTACGGTACCAAGACCGTATACAGATCATATAAAAAACATTTGACTATCTAGCTCCAAAAATGTGGAATAAAATTAAACCGGTTGAGGAAAACTTAAAGTCCAAAAATATATTTGAAAGGTTTGTCAAACAATTTATTACATGAATTTATTTAAGCATAAATGATATAGAAAATTGGCTGAGGTCATTGGGTTAAAGGCACTTTTTCAAAATCTTTTTTTTCTTGTATTTTTTTCAAACTAATATTAAATTTGTTATGCTTAGGCGGAGTACCGGGCTAAACCCGGTTTTTTAAAATATGTATAATTAGGTAGCCCCAAAACAACGTTTTTACAGGGTTGCCTTATATTTCTGCACCACAGTACACTAAAATCTTATCCTTATCAAATCTGTTTTTGTCAATTGTATTTGTTTCACTTGAAATTTATAGAATCAAGTTTATTTTTTTCATTTATATGATGTCATAATTAAGGTTACTTATTAATTTAGGTATTATTTATTGTATGATGTTTGTTTCAGGAATAAATTATTCTATATTCCATTCTATTCTAAGTGTGTCATGTGATGAATAAAAATTAATATGTCATTGCAGAGTCTAACTGCAAAGCAAATTTTGTTCTTTATAGATTAAGATTTTGTACTTTGATTGTAGATTTTATTTAGATTTATCAGATTTTATTTATACTACATATTTTATTTAATATAATATAGATATACTTTTGCTATAGATTTTCACCTATTGAAAATAGCATTTGAAGACTGAAGTTTAAAGACAGATAATTTTGTAATAATTTATATATGACTTTTTTACATGTAAATATTCAATCTACAATTTTACAATGAGATAAGATGAATGGAATTTTTAATAGTCTACTTCATTGAGTATACTACATTGAACGTATTTAATATTATTTTGTATGAATTAATAAATAAAAATATAAATCAAAATCAACTAACTAACTACACTAAGGCCCGAATTTAAGAACACTTACCTTGAGGTATCTTTAGCCCTAGGGAAACTTCAAAAGCATCTTAAAGGAATGATTTCAAGATTCCCTTGGGATGAGGAATCCTGAAATTAGGTTTATAAATATGGGCCTATGGCCTGAACTAATGAACCTGCCTTTCAACTCAAGTTAGACTTGAAAAGTCGTTTTGTTTTTCAAGTCACGCTTAAGGCAAGGAAAACTAAAGTTGTGTTCAGGACCGAATTTATGACCGTTTTTTCAGATCTTAATCGAAGAACTCTTGAAATGCATTTAGAAAAGATACATTTCAAGAGATCCCTCGAGTTAAGAGACACTGAAGGAACGTTCATAAAAAAGCCGCGAGGTATTTTCAACCTCCTTGAGGCTTCCTCAACTCAAGGTGCACTTGAAAAACATTCAAAATAAATACTTTTCAAGTCTCCCTTAACAGCTAAAACCTCAAGGTAGGTTCATACATAAATTCTGAACCAAGACCACACTGATTTTATTTCCAGTGCAATTTGACAACCAAACGAGTTAAAGATGAATGGTTTTCTAAGTTGAGTAACTTTTTATTTGTTTACAGTTGAACATTCACGCACTCACACGCACCACCAAAACCCAAGATGGGTGCGAGAAAGTGATCTTGATCAAAGAGAGAATAAATCTCTCTCCTTGAGACTGCGTCTCCCGTCTAGCATCAATACAAACACAGAACAGATGGCTTCAATATGAGCAACCATTTCAGAGATCACTGGGCTACTTGAAGAAAGCGCTAACGATAACCAATGAATAAATAACCAGTAGGAGGTTCTATCCTTGGATTATTTTTGAACTTAATAGTGTACAGAGTGTTGAGCATCTGGAATTTTAATTTTTTGAATTGTCTTACTCATAAAATCAGGAACGCCATTTTAGTCCAAGCTAGGTGGTGAGGGGGGTCAAGTGGCAAAAATGAGTCAGATTTGTTGAAAAATCTATATAAATTGCTTGAATCCTGGCTCAATAATATATGTTCCTTATTACTGTAAGTTAATAACTTATTTCAATGGAGAAATTTTGTTCAATATAATAATATAAATATCAATACCCGCATTTTTGCCATATATTAACTTTTTGTTGTAAATTTAACGACTTGCAGTCAGTTTTATATTGTGAATATAATTATAATAAATGTACTCACATTCGGCCGAACGTTTTCGAGGTATTGAATCTCATCTTCAAGGCATCCAGGCTAGATCCTGGATCTAGGATGCCTTGAAGATGAGATTCAATACCTCGAAAACGTTCGGCCGAAATTGAGTACATTTATTATAATTATATTCACAATATAAAACTGACTGCAAGTCGTTAAATTTACAACAAAAAGTTAATATTAACAACACAGATCGTTATGGAACAAGAAATCCTAGAATGTTTGCCATATCTTGGGCTACCCTCCCATATGACTCCCCAACATAAAATGATGAGGTAAGCTATCGCTGTATTGGTAAGTAAAATTTTTGAAAGGTTGAGTAAATAAGTGAAGCCTAATTTAAATTTCCTATGAGGTTACGGTATTGTTGTTTTCAAGGAATTATTCTCCAAAATATCAATAAAAAATAATATCAATAATTTCTTACAATCGCTAGCAATGATTCCTACTGATTCTGGATTGTGAATTGATGCCCAAATCAAGATTGTAGAACTTAAAGTTTTGAATTTTATCATTAAAAATCATTTAATTTCAACCAATATAGCAGGTGTAGTTGAAATATTCAATTGAATTGGAGTTTCTAGAGAGCATGAAGTGATAATAACCAAGAAAGAAAATTTAATTGAATTGTTTCCTTTATCTCTTATTCCTACTCCTCCTCATTCTCTTTTTCTTCCACTTCTTTTCTTCTTCTTATTTTTCTTCCTCCTCTTCTTCTTCTTCATCCGCTCATTCCTCCACTTCTTTCTCCGTTTCTTCTTCATCTTCTTCTTCTTCCTCCTCTTGTTTTTTATTTTTGTCTCTATATGAATCTTGTAAAATTTAGCACGAATTCTTTTTTTATAACAGAAAGTTCTTCCTCTTTTTCTCTTTCTCTTCCTCCTCTTTTCTCTCTCTCTCTCTCTCTCTCTCTCTCTGTCTCTCTCTTTCTCCTTCTTCCACTTTCTTCTCCTTTTCCTTCATCGGGTAGGTCATAGGTTGTCACTCTACAATGAACAATGAACACTGTATTTAGTTTAAGCCGCCAGAGAGCGTTTGATGATCTCTTATACGAAGGGGAACTATTAATGAATGAACAAGATATCAAAAATAAAAGGCAGTTGCTGGGGCCCTACTTTAGGCACATGATGTACACGAGTTTGTATGAGTCATTAGTAGGCTACCTAATCGGCCCCCTTCCCCCCCCCACTCCACCCTTCACATGGTATTTATACAACCGAAAAAATAAAACCACATTGAAGATTAACCTTTGAACATGACTGGTTGACATTCATTTCCCTTCTAAACAAATAACACAGCTAGGGCGTTTGCGGAGTGCGTCTAGCACGGTTTTGTATTGGAGACAAATATGCTTGATATGCTTAATGAGCTTGAGCTTAAATTAAAATCAAAGAATCCTTGATAATACTGAATTGTATAGTAATGTAAAGTATGTAAGATTTGAAATTAATCAAAATTTAGTAAGAAATACACATATAACTGAAAGTAATCACATCCTCACCAAATCCATAAATCAGAAATTGAATTCCTGGATTTCTTGTTTCATGACGAACTGCGTTGTTAATATTAACTTTTCAAGTGAATTCAAGGCCTTGAAGATGGGTTTTAACAACTCGAAAACGTTCGGCCTACAGAAGTAAGTGAAATACTACTTATTTTAATAAAATTTTGACTGCAAGTCGTTGAGTTCACTTGAAAAGTTAATCAGAAATTGAAATGCAACATTTAAATAAAAGAACATTGGTACTATTTTAAAATGAAGCTTATGTGTATAGCTGAGGATAAAAAATTCAATGCTGACCAATGCACCAGTTTCTTACCCATTTATTATTGAAACTGAGTAGGATACAATATTTGACTTTCAAATTAGATCAAATACTAGTAAGAGCAAATATGTGAAAACACACTCAATTATCTATTGATTAACTAATTTTTATCATGTTATCATATTATAATACTATTAGTATTGTATGTAAAAATACATTATTATTGTTGGCCTAAGTAATTAATTTTATTGTTGGCCTAAGTAATTAATTTTATTTTTGGCCTCGTTGAGTTTAGTAGCTATGCGAGTAGTTTCTCCCCACAAGAGACGAGCATTGTTCAATGTACCGTATTTTTGGTTTAGCTTCGATTCCGCAGGGCAGCGCTACTTAAATCTTCAATCTACTATTAA
This sequence comes from Conomelus anceps, assembly GCA_948455865.1. Taxonomy (NCBI): domain Eukaryota; kingdom Metazoa; phylum Arthropoda; class Insecta; order Hemiptera; family Delphacidae; genus Conomelus; species Conomelus anceps. Next base: position 18,019,385 of record OX418226.1, on the reverse strand, counting down.
TCTACTAATCATGTAATCAATCTACTAATCTTCTATCTTCAAGCTACTTCAATCGAATCTTCAATCTGGGTGTCAACTCGCCCTGTGTAAACATGTCCACTATTCACTATTTACGAAAAAAGATTGAGAGCCGGGCTACTTTTCTCGCTACCGTACTAGGTGACAGTATAACCAACACCAAAATGTTATTGTGGTCAAAGCCGACATCCATGAAAAATGTATCGCGCAGACGAGTTATTGGTGATTTTTTTATTGGCGAATATTAGGCTATTTAAGAGTAATGAATAATAGGACGAAATTGTCACAGCCACATTTATTAAAAATATTGAGAAACTAGTTTCGGTTGTTATACCATTATCAAATTACCATATTAACAAACTCTTGTTTGAGATTGATAATGGTATAACAATCGAAACTAGTTTCTCAATATTTTTAATGAATGTGGTTGTGACAATTTCGTCTTATTATTCATTATGGATACCTTTCACAATATCACCTTCACCACTACAAAGAAAGCTATTTAAGAGTATTGAGACACTTCTTTTCATTCCAAATCCCTATTGCACTCTGGGAGAAATGCTTCTCTTTTCCTATTTCTTTCTATATAAGTAAGCACACTTCAAGCACAATGAACTATTTTTCCCTTTTTAGAATGAGGGGATATCACCTAAAGAAATACCACCATAAAATACACCATTTTTTTGGTTGGTTGGAAATTTCGGGGATACATCCTCTTTATGCCCCTCGATTACAGCCTGCCTTTAGGGAATAAGTAAAGGGAAGGACATTGAACAATAAAGATAGAACAACTGATGATAAAAAATGTGGAGTTCGAAATTAATAAATTATACGTTTTGTTTAATTGGTATTTTGAAAAATTGTCAGTTCATTCAAATCCAACTTATCTATGACAAAAAATGTTCCTGGATTTGTTGTTCCATGACGAACTGCGTTGTTAATATTAACTTTCTAAGTGAATTCAACGACTTGCAGTCAAAAGTTTTAGTCAATGCAATACATTTGACTGCAAGTCGTTGAATTCACATAAAAAGTTAATAAAAAATGTGTTATGAAAGTGCGAGAGAGGAATGCTTTTGAGATATGCTTTGAGAGTGATCAAGAATAGTGTCGGTAATCCAGAAGAAAAATAAAAGAGAGCGTGTGATGAAAATAATAACAAAAGTGTGTTAGAACTAGAAGGGAGTGTTTGTGTGGTTGTGAGCATGCATGTATAACCGATGCACTATTGCTAGTGCACTACGACTGTAATTGACCGTGTAATAATTAGTAGAGGGGAAATGTAATAGTTTATAAAAACAGGGAAATAGGCGACCCTTCAAAGCCGAAAGATAAATTGTTCGTGCATCTAAAAATTACCTCATCCGGTTTTTTTTTTCTGTGTTCTTTTTTCATTCTAGAACAATCAAACGCGCGCACGCGTTCTCACGTGCACGAGATTCGAAACCTCCTGCATGCGTTCTCCACAGCTGTCGTATGTAGTAACAAACGTAGGAATAACACACACGTTTTCTTATATTTAAAATACAAAGTTCGGTATTTTTCTTGGTTTCTGAGATGCGTCTAGCCAATATAAAGATTAGGAGAAATATATAGATTAGCGGAATATATAGATTTAGAATTCTCATACTTAATAATGGACGGTCATGTAAAATATTCTTCAAGGACCTATACTTCACCACAGCGTACAGCCTATAAAACTATATTGCATATAAAAACAAAGAGTCTAAATTTTCTCGGCAATTGAATTTTCATGATTATAACACTAGGAAGAAATCACTTCATTATAAAAAATATTTATGCAGGGCCCAACTTATATGGGTATTAACTTTATAGGGTACTTATAAACTGTACCTACCTACCTACCAAGTGGCATAAGGAATGAGACTAATAGCGTTCAATTTTAAAAAGGTATTTGATAGAGTTACCACCTAAAGCCGCGTCTCCACCAACCGAACATGTCTGCCGAACATTTTGTTGGTGAATACAAAAAACCGGCAAACATTAAACATATGGGTCACCGAACATTTTCGTGAGTTCAATTGAAATGTTCGGTCTGTGAGCGAACAGTGACGACCAACAACAGGTTCCCGCCACTAACCCCACCATACCGATCATATTGTTAGAGAAGGCGTCCACACCAAACCAACTCCAAAAAATGTTCGGCGACATCAGTTGATTCCAGCAAACACTGTTCGCCGAGCATGTTCGGTTGGTGGAGACGCGGCTTTACAATTTGACGAATTTTACAAAATATAGGATTTTTATAGGATGTTAGGAATCTGTATGATTTAGGATAGAATTTTTACAGATTTGTAATAATATTCCACTACCGATAATAGGAAATATGCTAAGTTTTAATTGTAGAATGTTTATATTCAACTGACGCCTTCATGATCATTTTGTATACCTATTATATGTCTTGAATAAAGAAATTTATTGATTGAATTACCCTCCAGCGTTAATTTCATTCATGACAGTCATACGTTTTATATAAGGTCTGCTATCTTAGTATGGGGTAATTCATTAAAACAAAACCTTGATAGGGTGTTTAAGATCCAAAAGAAAGCGGTTAGATGTATGGAAAGAGTAAATAGATTAGATTCATGTAGGCCGTTGTTCAAGAGACTTGGTCTTCTACCTGTACCCTGCTTATATGTACATGAAGCTTCTTCATATGTAAAAAAGAGTGATATTAACCAAAATCTTGACGTACACGATTATAATACAAGAAGCCGAGGAGATTATCACTTGGTGAGTCACAATAGTAGCTTATTCAAACAAAAACCTAGTTATAGTGGTAGGAAACTCTACAGTCTACAACAAGCTACCGCAGTTTTTAAAGTCTTGAAAATATATAAATAGTTAAAAAATAATTGCAAAAATATTTAGTTGATAAAGCTTTTTATAGTGTACAAGAGTTCCTTTCAAATGAAATTTAAGCCTCACCTAAACTAATTAATATATTCCTGGATTTCTTGTTCCATGACGAACTGCGTTGTTAATATTAACTTTTCATGTGAAATTTAACGACATGCAGTCAAATACGTATTTGACTGCATGTCGTTAAATTTCACATGAAAAGTTAATAATTAATATAGTGTAATGATGGTATCTAGTGTATAAGATAGTATAATTGTTAATCTGAATTGACTTATACTCTATAACTGGAGTCTCCAAGACGTAATCTACAAAAATATATACATTATATCACAAGTTAGTTCGAAGTTACTGACAATTGAACAAACTGACAAATTTACTTAAACAGAATTTATTAATTTCGAATTCCTTTAATTGCTATCAGTTTGTACTGAAGACTTCCGCAATGGCGGATATTGACAACAGTATTTAATAGCTGATGGAAATCGATGAATGCTATTGTACAAAAATATCAGTCACCACCGGGAATCGAACCACGGACCTCCCAATTGCCGGTCGGGCGCCTTAACCACTAGACCATGGAGACCTTTCTGCACAGTAGCATTCATTTTTAACTTGGCCATATCGGCTCGTATCTCACAAGTTAGTTCGAAGTTACTGACAATTGAACAAACTGACAAATTTACTTAAACAGAATTTATTAATTTCGAATTCCTTTAATTGCTATGAGTTTATACTGAAGACTTCCGCAATGGCGGATATTGACAACAGTATTTAATAGCTGATGGAAATCGATGAATGCTATTGTACAAAAATATCAGTCACCACCGGGAATCGAACCACGGACCTCCCAATTGCCGGTCGGGCGCCTTAACCACTAGACCATGGAGACCTTTCTGCACAGTAGCATTCATTTTTAACTTGGCCATATCGGCTCGTATCTCACAAGTTAGTTCGAAGTTACTGACAATTGAACTCAGTCTTAAGCGTATGTATGATGATTCTTCTTGGCAGTAGCAACCATTGATATAATTATAGATATATTCATAGTTTTAACTAAGTGTTAAACTGAAGTTTGAACTTGTACTGTGCCCGTTAAAAATAACTGAGAAAAATAAGAAAAACTAGTGAAAGCATTGTGCTGACCTCAGCTACTTATATCAATCTTAGCCTCGTCAATCACAAGTAATAATTAATCATTGATGGGAACGAGTGTTTTTGTTGCATTGTTCATTTAGTGATTTTTTTTGTTTTTTATTCAGAGTGTGGAGACAGAGTGTCGCTATTTGTTGATAGGACGACGATGAGTCAACGGCGCAAGCGTCAATCACACTGAAAAAACTCAAGGGTAAGAAGGAGGAGGTGAATAAATAGTAGGAGGAGTAATCGGAGAAGCAAAAGGGGAACTCCGAGAGACTGATAACCCTCCATTCCATGGCCCGAGACAGCCAGCTAGCCATCTGTTGTGGAGTGGAGATAAACTGTTACTTCTCAATAACAGTTATAACCGTTATGGTTATTATAAAAATTTTTTTTTTTTTTTTTTTTGTTTTGTAGATTACGTCTTGGAGACTCCAGTTAAAGAGTATAAGTCAAGTCAGATTAACAATTATACAATCTTATACACTAGCTACCATAATGACTATACCAATTAGTTGAGGTGAGACTTAATTTTGATTTGAAAGGAACTCTTGTACATTATAAAAAGCTTTATCAACTAAATATTTTTTTAACTGTTTTTTAAATATTTCTATATTTTCAAGACTTTTTAAAAACTGCGGTAGCTTGTTGTAGCTAGAGTTTCCTACCAATATAACTAGGTTTCTGTTTGAATAAGCTACTATTGTGAATCACCAAGTGATAATTAATCTCCTCGGCTTCTTGTATTATAATTATGAACGTCAAGATTTTGGTTAATATAACTATTTTTTTACATATAAAGTAGCTTCATACACATACAAATAACTTGTAAGATGCTTGAAAATATTTTTTCAACTTTTTATATTAAAATTAATGACTTGCTGAGTGCAAACAATGGTTGAGTTCATGGGAGCCTTACCTTTTGCCGGTAAATGGAATTTTACCGAAGCCCATGGCTTCTGATTGGTTTATTAAAATTCATAGAAGTTCAAAAATTTCAACAGACCAATCAGACATCTTAGTTTCTGATAAAATTCAATTTAGCGTAAACGGTAATTCTCCCATGAACTCATCTAGTGTTTGTGTATGCTTTCAGATTACTAGAATACATTCACAATGAACCGATAAAGTCAGCTGTTATGAGGTTATGACATCACTTTCTAACCTCTAATAATTACTTTAAAATGTAGTCGTAGACATGTAATCCAATAGCATGCTACAGTCAAGTAAGTAAATTTATAATTTCTCACATAATACAAACAATGTTGACAAGTCGTTAATTTTAACATAAAAAGTTACATCAATATGAAGCAAAATAGTAGTTTCGTGATGGACGAAGAAGTTCAAAAGTTTTTTATGTCTACATAAGTTTTAGGTCCACATTTATGGACGTAACTAACTTTCCTCAATTTAATGGACACTACTTGTAAATCATTCACTAAAACGGCGTTTCAAGTCTTCCTTGAGATAAGGAAGCTTCATGGAAGTTTCATAAATAAGGGTCGAAAACTTGTGCTACAGAAAATATGCAAATAAATAATAATAATGACAATAATAAAAATCATAATAATAATAATGAAATAATAATAATAATAATAATAATAATAGTAATCATAATAATAAGGACTTCATTGTTTCCACCACATGTCAAATATAAAATAATTCAACTTCATTAAGAAAACCCTTCAAAATAATTTACTTTACAATTAAATAAATGTGATTAATGTTTATATATAACACAATAACAATAATGATTAGGAATACAAGGGAAGTGATAGCCGTGAACCGTAGCAGGTACCTGTTCAATCAATAAGCTGCGGTCTTCTAGGCACTCTTTGTAAGGGTGACCGATTAGATTGACCAGCAAAAAAGACACTGTTCTCTGCTGTAAAATCACTTCCCGGTGGTTCGGAACCCACCTAAAACTGTAGGTCCAGCTCATCAATCACCATCATCCAACTCATTACCCACGCACAGGTCTCAGACTTATGTGGAAAAAAATACAGTTTTGAAAATGACTTGAGACATCTGTTTTCACTGTGACAACAGGTGTTTTTGTTAATATCTATAATCTAATCTAATCTACATACATTCCATCAACTAAGCTTGTGTGAGGGTAATGGTGTCACAAAAATGCTAAACCAGATCAGGAATCGAACCAGAGTTCATATTTATTGAAGAAAATTAGTACAAAGTATTTTATAAATGGGGTTGCTTAGATGACAATATAATGTTACATTGTCTTTGCTTATATGTTATGACGCTTCGGTCCATGCACTGGTCTGTCTAAATCTAGATCGGTCTAGAAAAGTAGTACCAAGTATTCTTTCTTATTGCTTTATTATCAATAGCATTATTAAAAAATTACGACGCTTCAGTCATACACTAGTCTATCTGTTATTTTCTAAATTTGGCAACATTGACAAAAAGTTACAATAGTAACAGTTATAAATATCTGTTAATTGCAGTAACGGTTATCTCTGATCTGCTGGCTTGAATATTCGGACAGACGCGTGAACATACTGTGACTCGTGGAGTAGCTCCTAGCTCTTGCCCTCTTGCCCACCAGTGTAAGTCAGGCCAGCGAAGGGTCTAGACCTCTGGACAAACAACTAAATCCAACAACAAATAATTTTATAACCAGAGTCGCTCAAGGCTTCTTTCTCACTCACCAACCGGCATTCACAACCATGTGCCTCGCTTAGATAAGTAGTGATAAGAACGTGTGAGACATTGGTGATTGTTGATAAGGTGGTGTAAAGTTAGTGTAGCTGTAAATGTTGCTAGGCATGGTTTAAGGAGTAGTGGTAGTGTTTTGGAGATTGAATGGTACTTCGCTATTGAAGAGGGGAGAAAATTCACTGTAGGGGTTTTTTTGCCGCTTAAGAGAGGAAGAGATTCACTTCTATACTGTTTCCACAAAGGTAAGCTGTTATAAAATACGAATAGTAATAGTAACTAGTAATAATAATATTAAAAGTAGTAAAAGCAAACAGCAATAGTGAATAGTAAATCGGAATAGTAAAAAGTAATAGTGAATAGTAAAGGAAATAGTAATAGAATAGTTTATTTAACTAGAATTTGGACAGACTTCCTAGTGAAATTAAACACTCACATTTTCGTGTACTTTATACACTCTATTATATTAATATATCTTTCTTAGTAATGGTGAAGGTGATATTGTGGAAGGTATCCATAATGAATAATAAGGCGAAATTGTCACAACCACATTTATTAAAACTTCGAGAAACTAGTTTCGGTTGTTACACCATTATCAATCTCAATCAAACCGATTGAGTTTGATTGAGATTGATAATGGTGTAACAACCGAAACTAGTTTCTCGAAGTTTTAATAAATGTGGTTGTGACAATTTCGTCTTATTATTCAATATTAATATATATATATTATATCAATATAATAATATTATATTAAATTATATTCTCTATTATATTACTCTTTTATATTATTTTATCTCTATTACATTATATTATCTGTGAAATATATTTGTGATGTTGAAGATCCATCTTGTTTCCACTAATATATAATAAAACTTAAAAACACTTTTGAATGGAAATTTTGACTTACGTTATGGCGTGGCGGCCATTTCACTCTGTTGTCAAGAGCATCGTCAGACGACCCACAGTACACACCGTCACGCCATAACGTGAAACACAATTTCCATTTAAAAGTGTTTCAAGTTTTATTATATATTAGTGGAAACAAGATGGATCTTCAACATCACAAATATATTTCACTTATATATCAATTTTACAATATTATATATTATATTAACATAATAGAGTTTTTTTATGTATCATGAATAAATAATAATAATAAATATATTTAATTTATAAATATTTAAAAATATTATGTAAATTACATTATATTATACATAATTATATAATATATACAATAAATGATATATAATGTTCATTAAGCAGTTTATAGTGTATTTTTAAAGCTTATTAGTAGATGTTTTATTGATGTTGTGATGCTCCATAATAAAAATGAACATTAATAATAATATAAACTTAAAAAAAACAATTTTAAATGGAAATTAACTCACGTTATGGCGTGACGGCCGTTTCGCTCTGTTGTCTAGAGCATCATCAGACGACCCACAGTACACTGATTCAAGGCATGAGTTTGAATCAAACTCATGCCTTGAATCAGTGTACTGTGGGTCGTCTGATGATGCTCTAGACAACAGAGCGAAACGGCCGTCACGCCATAACGTGAGTTAATTTCCATTTAAAATTGTTTTTTTAAGTTTATATTACATATTAGTGGAAACAAGATGGATCTACAACATCATTAATAATAATATTATTTTAATATTTAATATTATTATTAAGAGTATTTTTTCATTAAACTATAAGTTACTGAGATATTAAATATAAAATATCATGAAACAAAATACTAATACACTTTTTGGCTTTCATTTGTTAATTATCTCATCATTCGCCCATTCCTTTCTTTCCATCATTTGCCCATTCACCACAGAAGTAATTAGTGGCAAAGCGTCTTATTTGCAGACGACACATAACTCATTTTCAGCAATTCCGTTCTAGATCATTTAGAAATAAATGCCCATATAGGTGTGCAGTCCATTGTCGACTGTCCAATTCTTAAATCAGTTGAAAATAACGATGAATAGTAAAAAATGCCAATAACTTCAATTCAAAAACAGACACAATTCAAATAAAGATAGGGCTATAGATGTGTTTGTAAACGACAATCAACTAGATCAGGAAGAAAACATTGCATTTCTAAGGAGTTTTGTTGGATAGACGATTGACCTGGGTTCCATACATTGAGAAAATATGTTTAAAATTACATTTTTGGTATTTGTCCTGCGACAGCTTTCTAGATTAAATGACAAAAAGTTACTTTATACAGCTTACCATGGGCTCGTACTGTTACATAATGGTGGTAATTATAAGATATGCTATCTTAGTATGGGGTAATTCATCAAAACAAAACCTTGATAGGGTGTTCAAGATTTAAAAGAAAGCTGTTAGGTGTATGGAAAGAGTAAATAAATTAGATTCATGTAGGCCATTGTTCAAGAGTCTCCTAACTTTACCTTGCTTATATGTGTATGAAGCTACTTTATATGTGAAAAAGAGTGATATAAACCAAAATCTTGATGAACACGATTATAATACAAGAAACCAAGGAGATTATCACTTAGTGAGTCACAATAGTAGCTTATTTAAACAAAATCCTAGTTATATTGGTAGGAAACTTTAGCTTTCACCAAGCTACTGCAGTATTCAGTCTTGAAAATATTAAAAAAAAAAAAATTAAAAAAATATTTAGTTGATAAAGATTTTCATAGTGTAAAGGATTCCTTTCACATCAAAATTGAGCCTCACCTCAACTAATTGATATAGTAATTAACTAGTGTATAAGATTGGTAATATTCTATGCATGTAATTGTTGATGTGGCATGTATCATACTCCAAGACCTAATATAAATAAAAACAATTACTCATGCACAAGTCTCAAGACTTATTTGGGCATCATCTAACGGAAAACACAAAAATTGTAAACACTCAACATTTTGTCACACAGAATTGTGTTTTATGTACTAGAAAGCCTGTTTATTTTTAGTTTAATAACACCAGCGGATAAGAAGATGAACTTGATTAACAAATAAACTTCATTCTGCACAAGAAGCATGAAAAATCATACAAAACTCAAAATTCAACTTAAAGAGAATAGGCTAAGTTATGGAAATCTGATAATTGATAATTAAATGATAAATCTTTCACTAAACAATAATGTAAACTTTTATAAAAAAATAATAAGATACTGTGGTTGCATCTAATAAATAATAAGTAAAATAAGTAGGTCTTGTAAACCTAATGAACCATTATTAATTTCAATTATTGGATTTATCTTTCCACCCCAGGTAGAAATATTGATGGGTCCGCCTCTTTTAATAAAGGCACTTTTGCAAACCAGATACACTCGGACCTAAACAGAGTGAACCGCCGAATGAATACAGACCTAATTATCATATTTAATTGAAAACTTGAAAATAGATTTATTAAACTTGAACGAAAGAACTTAGTAAAATGAGATAAAATAAAGAACAACGCAATAGTGCATTCTCATTTGATTTTTATGAATATATCAACCACGTACCGTACTACAAGAGTATTTCTCTTTATACAATTTATTAATATTATTATTATTATTATTATTATTATTAATTACTCAATGATGAATTAAAAAAATTGAAAACAACTATGATTTATGAAAAGTTAGTAATTAAATACAGTATGTCACATTAAATTTATTCATTACTCAGTAAGGAATAATAATAAGTAAAAAGAATTTAAAAAAACAACTATAATTTGGGAAAAGTTACTAATTAAATACTGTTTGTCAAAGTTTCTTATTGATCACGTGACCATCTTATAAGACATGGTTCACGATAATAATTTCACATTAATACAATAAAACTTCAAGACATCGTTATGGTAACCATGACGCAATACACGGTTTCTTTTTTCTTTTTCTTCTCATTCTACTAGCACTTCGTCTTATCCAGTAATCTAGTAACAACTTCCCGAGGGGGCATCTTATACAGCAGCACCGTATTAGCGCAGCAGGAGATAAATTCCCTCCCTCCACTCCCTTTTAACATACACCCCCCCCCCCCCCCACCCATTCATGGATTCATCGATGTTCTTACAAGTCAAATCCCATTTTATATGCCGCCTACATTAATCTACTTAGAAAGCTTGTCTTGAATTTTCTTCTGAGGAAGTGTTGAAAAATATATGGTAGCTAAAATTTCTTCTATTTATAGATTACTGGTAATTTTCAATTAATTTTATAAAAAACCGTCATTTACCATACCAACGACGCCTTGAAGTTTTATTGTATTAAGATTCTAGTCCAACAATTATGATGTGTAGCCTAATTTTTATTCTTAATTTTATGAAACAGTATCATACAAAATATACTGGACTTCAGGGTGTCCAAAAAATGTTGGATAGGTCTCTTCCAAGAAAATTCACTTCAAAATATTATTCTATTGGGTTATTTTAAAAAAGCTTTACTAATTTCTTAACATATCAGAGTTTACTTGATTGTTTCCTAGTTGAATTCCCTAGTTTTCTAAGTTTGTGATTTTCTCTCTTGGCTCATTTCTCAGGTTCTTTTCCAATTTTTCTCATATTTACCGTTCATTTCGCCCTTTTGAACACCAATTTCTTAATTTATTTTTTCTATTTCCAGTTAATCCTTTTCTTGTTCACTCTAAGATTTCCATTTTAGTCTATTTCTGAAGTTCTTTTATTTCCAATTTTCTCCTCCATATCATTCATTTCATTACTTTTTTGGTGAATTTAACGACTTGAAGTCAATTTTTAATTAAGAGTAAGTAATATTTTACTCACTCTCTAGGCCAAACGTTTTTGAATCATCATCATCATAAAAAACTTCATCTTCATAAAGATGAGTTTCCATAACTCGAAAATGATCGGCCTATAGAGAGTGAGTAAATATTACTTATTCTTAATTAAAAATTGACTGCAAGTCGTTTTTCACCAAAAACGTTAATATCAACAACGCAGTTCATGGAACAAGAAATCCAAAAATTTAATTCATTTCATCTTTTCAAGCATTCTCCGTCTTTCTCTGGTTCTTATATCTCCAATTTCCTCTTTCACATCGTTCATTTCGTCTTGCCAAACATTCTGCTTTGTCTCTTCTTAGTTAACCCCTTTATCCCTTCTTAGTTGACCCCCTTATCACTTATAGTTCACACTAACAATTCGATATTAAATTTTTTAATTTCGCAGTTTCTCTTCCTGTATTTATCACTTTTTTATCCAGCATTTACGAGTTCACCCTTTTCCATTTCCTTCTAATTCTATTCTTAGATGTCCCCGTTTGGTAACGGTTATCACATTTTCCAGTTCTTTTCTCATCAATTTCTAATAGAATTTCTCAAGTTTTTGATCGATTTCGGTTAAATTTTTCATTATTTGTTGTTTTTTTTAATAAGTTTAAAACGATGACGGAGCCTCAAACAGCACTACTTTTCCTCGTGGCACTTGAAATTATTCATTTGACGGTTGATGTGAATAAGTTTTCTATAATTTTCATTTGTACAACAGTTAAATTGAATCGTTTTATGTTTTTATAAATGAGTTTCCAAGTTCCAGTTCTTCTTTTTCTCGTTTTATCCGGTCGTTTTTCTACATTTTTTTCTCTCCTCCAATTTCTCAATTTCTACAAATCAATTGGTTTCTAAAGTTTTCAACTTCATTTTATCTTTTTCACTGTTTATATTGTTTTTTCTACATCCTTTTTCATCCCTAAAATTTCTCTAATTAATCACCCAATTACTCAACTTCCTCAAATCAATTGTATTTTTCCAGTTTTTAATATTTATTTAATAAGGAAAAATATTTATGTATTTATCTTCTATGTACATTGCTGTAGAATGAATAGGAAACAACAAGCTAATACTTAATACTTTATTTGTAAGTCCTAGTTTCTTATTTTAGCTGCATCTTGTACATTTTGTAAATTCTTATTTTTCCCACAATCTCTTTCCCATTCATTTCAATTTCTCTTTTAGAAACTTTTCTTCCACTGTTAGTTCTTCCCTTTATCCACGCTACTTCCTCTTCTTCTTTCTGTCATCACTCAATAAGTGGTACAAAGCTTGAATATGAGTGCATTGAGTGATGTGTGGGCATATTGGACTGATAACAATACTTTCTCGTACCATTATCACAACATTGTTGACGGGGTCATTAACTTCAACCTAAAATAGACTTACTCTCGAAGCTATTTCAGAAAACTAATCACCATCTTCAAATCTGTATTTTTCGTCCACAAGATGGTATAAAGACGAATAGGGGATGAATAGAACAATAGGTTCTATTAAAATTAAATAAATATAAATGTTTATTTATTTTATTTACATAAATAAATAAACATTATAAATAAATATAATAAATAAATGTTTATTTTATATAAATAAATTTATTTATACAAGATGTTTCCCATAAAGTTACCAATACTTCGTGAACTTCTACTTGCCAAAATAATGGAAAAAGTTCATACTGTATAACAATAAGTCCGGAAATGGTTAGTTTCAGAATTGAATATGGCAGACGTTAGCAACTGATCCCATAAATTTACTCATTCAGAAACTTTTAGTTCCTTCATTTGACTTATAATTTAATTAGGTTTTGAGTAAAATAACTAAAAAATCGAATAAAACAAGTTAGAAGTCAGCAACTAAAGTATAGTTTCAAAATAAAAGTAGTTTCATTGAATAAAATATGAAAAAATATCCTAAAACACGGTTTATTAAGTTTAAAGTGTATTAACTTGGTTGTTTGTGCAATAAACATGTAATTCTTCTCACAAAAATTGTATAGAATTTTATTCTAAACAAAAAATGCTTAAAAACAATGTTAAAAATCAGATCTACACAAGTTTTGTGAGAAAACGACACGTTTATTCTACAATCAGCCAAGTACACTTCAAACTTGAAAAAACTTGTTCTTTGGGCTTTTTTTGGATATTTTGTTCAATATCTTAAAAATTACCATAGTTATAAACTTCGAACTTATTTTATTCGATTTTACATAGAACGTGATCGAATTGCAAGTAAAATTAAGGCAGTAAAAATTTCTGAATGAGTAAATTGATGTTATAGCTAACCTCTAACTTCCGCCATTTTTAAACAAGGCATTTCCGAACTTATGTTTGTATTATCTTCTTCATTATTTTAGTGAGTACAACAAGCACAAGCTAACGAAGTATTGAAACACCCTGTATAGACAAAATGATAATTGATGCAAAGATGCAACAAAGTACGAAACTACTCTCTTCACAAATTTTGACCCTGCTATATTATCCATAAATGGATATATTATCATATCTATTATCTATATCTAATGGATATTATTTATGTATCTGGTATATTATTTACATTAAACATTGTCGTCAGTTCAATCGTTCGTTTTAGATGACAGATATAATGAAAAAGAATGAAAACCATGCTGTATTAAAACAGAATCCAAATTTGTAGGATTTTACAGTTGAAAAAGGCAGGACAGAGTTGGGCAAGGGTGTGGTAGATAGTATATGGTGGGAGGGGAGGGGAGGGGAGGTGATGATGAACATCCCTACTTGTAATGCATGAAGCATGCTTCCCTTTGTTATTCTGAATGTGTTTGCAGTGTCTGTCTGTTAAGAGAGAAAAATAGAGATTGTTGTGTGTGTGAGAGAGAGTGAGTGAGTCAGAGAGATAGAGAAAGAGAGTACGTGTATGTGAGAGAGTATGAGTATGAGACCACCGGAAATGAAAAGCGTGAATAAGGCTCTTCGCGACGTTTTACAAATGAATTGTAAATTGACGTTTGTGCGTTGAATTAATAAAATAATGGTCAAATAAAAACAAGCGAAAAGCGTCATTGTGTTCACAAAGATAGCTGGAGATACTGCAAGTTTTTATTAGTTAATGAACGGAAAGATTCAATAAAGCTCCCTGGTGAAATGAAACAGGTGGCTCATTGCAATAGTATTGAAACCCCCTGTTTTCCTTTGTTCCCGAAATGGGTTATTTAAGAGGGAGGAATTAGAGTAGAGTAGAATATTATTTTTTTGAATTAACAAAAAAAAAATTGTATTATACCGTTTAGTAATAGAATTAATTTTGAACTGCAATGTAGTCAATCACACACGCATTTGCATGTATAGAGATAGTATTACAAATTAATTATTACAAAGATAGCTGCAAATAGATTTTTCTATTAAAATTGATGGGATTTAAAAAGAGGTAAAACTTAATAGTTGATATTGAAAGATGATAATTAGCAAATATAGATACATATTTAAAGGTCTCGTTGAACCTTATAAGGTTTACAGCAGGTGCCTGTAATCCAATGTACGTTTTGTGAGTATCTGAGATTTATTGTACAGAAGTAGGCTAATATTGTGATCACAGGGAAAAGTAAATGGATTTTTAGGGATAAAGCAACAGAAATCAAGCTAAATCGGTACAAAATCTCTAAATTAAAAATATGATTAGTAAAAGAAGTAAATGAATAAAATGGTCCTTCTTTTCAAACCTTATTGAATTTTTTCACTTATCAACTTGTATTACAATTGAAATTGTATTTGAACACTATTCTATTCAAAAGTCAAATATACAGAAAAACTGGAAAAAATATTATGAGAAGTTAATCAAAGTGGAAAGAAAATAGCAAACTAAAACAACTCACGGTATCTTACTTTATTAAGAAAATGTGTTTTCATTTTTTAAATTGACTGACTTTCTAATAGAATTTAACTTGTTATAGTCTTGTCATAACAGTATAGGTTTAAAATTATCAATTTACATTCAAAAGATCAAATGATAAGTTTCCTGAGTAATAAATAATAACAGATCAAGTTGAAAATCACCAACTTGCAAAATTCTTCCAATAATAAAATAATAGCTTTCATAAAATACTATCTACTGCTATCCTCCAATAAACTTTTTAATGAATTTATGATGTATTGATGTACTAATGATGTCTTCGAAAAAAATGTGGGTTAAGGTCCATGAATATGAAAAAGAAAATTTTTGATACAGTCTATTCGAATATATGATAAACCAAATCATTTTTTTTTTTCGATTAAACTCAATGAAAAAAACTTATTAGAAACGATACTTTTGAAAGCTCCTACCTTGTCAGATAATCTTAAAAGGTGTTATTTATACTTTTGATTATTCAAACTGATTCTCTCACAAATTTTAGGGATGTAGAAGCAAGTGCTCCTTGCTTGATGCTCGGAATTGTACTTTTTGAGTGGGAGGTCGATTGAAATAGAGCAGACCTTGGCAAAAATGTGGTGGAAAATGGTGAAAATAACCGTCTGGGGAGTCAATGGTCAAATAGAGTAATTGAACAACAAATGGCCTTCAATGACCTTGACCTTGTATTGACATGCGACAGCAAATAAGTGGACAAGTTTATTAGTTGGCGTTTGTTTACTTAGGTACTCTCTCCAAGTAAACGTTTTCCGTTTTCCATTTTCCTTTTACGGTAAACATTTCATAAATTTTCCGGATATCGCTTTGCTTTCCATGCTTCTAAAAGGTTCTCAGCAAAGCATTTTAAAATTAAATACTATTCTGATTAGCAAGTTGATAAATTACATGTTTACTTCAAAGAACTCATGTTAAATACCGGTGCTGTAGGAACACATATGTATGAACATACATGTATATGGGAACTTGGGAGAGAATATACGGTTATTAAGAATAATATAAAAAGGTACTTTGATTACATAGAGTATATTACTAAATTATGTATGGAGAGTTGGGAGGAGGTATAACTTCCATTGATAATAGAAGATTATTTGCGATTGTTTTTTTTTTTTAGAATATAATAGATTAATTTTAGAGTCGTCAGAACTACTAGGGATTATAATCAGAATTGTCAGATAAGTCTATTTCAGTTGGAATTATTAAGAAATTTTTATAAATTACCTTATTTAATAGAGTTTGCTTTATTAACAGAACACATAATTATAATACAAATTTGAATTCATAATTTATGTTAGCAAGAGCCTCTTAATTATTAATGTAATGTTTTAATAGAAGACAGCGTTTCTATTGAACTCTGGTATAAATCACCTTATTTTAAAATATGGCATGCATTTTTATAATCTAGATCAGTAGATGATATAGTCTCCAAGAGTTAGGTACCCTCCTGGATTTGACCCCATGGTTCCTTATAACTGAATGCTCGTTATCCTATAAAAATAGACATATCAATTTCGATTATGTCAATGTTATCAACCATTGGTTGCATGAAAAAGTTCATAATATTCCAGGCGAAGAATAATTTACAATCAATAATATTTTTTATAATATTCAAAATTGTATAGTGTTCAACCTGTTGGAGTTAAAAAAAGATAAAAGTAAAGATTCAAAACTTAACAATATTTTGTAAGTAACTTATTGCCATATATTTTTTGTTTGTTTTTGTGACATTTATAATGTAAGTTGTATTTTGTGATCTCTGTCATTTTTTGACTGTCTCTATCTGTAATATCTTACAGCCTGTTTAACAGTTCAGGTAGTTTTGAATGAAATAAATACATAATTTATTGCTAGAGAAAATAGAACCCTTATTTCCAAAACACATTTGACAAAGATTGCATTAAAAAATCAAAGAAAAAACTAGTCAATAACACTATGATATATATTGATGATGAAGTTTCATTAAGAAAATGATAAGGAAATTAATAAGCAAGAAGGAAGAATACAAAGTATTGACAAAACAAATAAAAAATAAATCAATCAGTGAATCTAATTTAGACTCAATAATGCGTTATTAATGCATTCTAACAAACTTCATTAGAATTAACTTTTCATGTGAAATTTAACGACTTGCAGTCAAATATTTGACTGCAAGTCGTTAAATTTCACATGAAAAGTTAATATTAACAACGCAGTTCGTCATGGAACAAGGAATCCAGGAATTTCATTAGAATCATATCCATCTAAAAACCTTCATTATTAAACCTTCTATCGTAATAATGCTTCAACTATTATGAGCCGATTGCCTCAGAATGAGGAATATATAGACCCTACAAAGCTCTAGTAGATGATACTGGATTAACTTTCTTTGTATTGGCGAATGTGATATTGTGGAAGGTATCCATAATGAATAATAAGACGAAATTGTCACAAACACATTTATTAAAAATATTGAGGAACTAGTTTCGGTTGTTATAACATTATCAATCTCAAACAAACCCAAGGTTTGATATTGATAATGGGTTTATTTGAGATTGATAATGATATAACCGAAACTAGTTTCTCAATATTTTTAATAAACAGAATTTATTAATTTCGAATTCCTTTAATTGCTATTACTTTATACTGAAGACTTCCGCAATGGCGGATATTGACAACAGCATTGAAAAGCTGATGGAATCGATGAATGCTACTGTACAAAAATATCAGTCACCACCGGAATCGAACCACGGACCTCTCAATTGCCGGTTGAGCGCCTTAACCACTAGACCATGGAGACCTTATGTATATTTGTCAGTTTATTCAATTGTCAGTCACTTCAAACTAACTTGTGAGATACGAGCCGATATGGCCAAGTTGAAAATGAATGCTCCTGTGCAGAAAGGTCTCCATGGTCTAGTGGTTAAGGCGCTCAACCGGCAATTGAGAGGTCCGTGGTTCGATTCCCGGTGGTGACTGATATTTTTGTACAGTAGCATTCATCGATTCCCATCAGCTTTTCAATGCTGTTGTCAATATCCGCCATTGCGGAAGTCTT
>OX418226.1:17518429-18000813 GCA_948455865.1 Conomelus anceps | reverse complement strand
TATTACTAGCTGGCAGGCAAGCGAAGCGAGCGTCTAGCCAGCAGGCTCCACCCCCCAGAGGGACAAATTTACAGTATATAAAAAGGAGAAAAGTTTCACTGAAATTTAATTTTTTGGTCACGTAATAGATAAGACGTTAGAAACCACTAGAAAAACGTCAATTTTTGGCGTATTTTGAAGAAAATTTTAAAATTATTTTTAGTACGCGTCTATAGGTTCAAGACTTAACATGTATACCTAATTCCAACTGTTTTGGTCAACCAGTTCTTGTAAATGCTAAAAACCAATAGAAAAACGCCAATTTTGGGCGTATATTGGGGAAATTTTTAAAACGCGTTCTTAGAATGTCTTTAGGGCCTCGACTGTACATGCGTGTGCACCAAACCAACTTTTAACCAAGTGGGTTTCGAGAAACGGTGATGAATGTGTCAGTGAATGGTATTTGGCTTTAAAGAAGTGGTTTTGCCAAAACAATCAAAGGCAAAAAACTTTCCACCCGGACAAGGATCCTCTGAGCCCCTTTAAATGAAAGTCCTTTTATATTCTAATAAACTACGTATATATTAATATTTATGTATAAAATTATTTAATTCTAATTAATAAATAATAATTAATTAATAGCGTTTATTTTTATTAAATAAATAAATTTGTAATTAAATAGGTAAATACACTATTTATTACTACAAAATACATAATTAGAATATTTATCATATAGTATACTACAGTAAATTCATACTTTAAGTACTGTAATATATTCATATGGAAACAAATATTTTTTCGTATTATTATATTATGATATACGAATTTTATTTAGAGGGGCTCAGAGGATCCTTGCCCGGGTGATTTTTTTACTTTGGTTTCTTATCAGTGGTTTAGCGTTTGAGGAAGGATTCAAACACAGTTTCCACACATATGTCTGAGACGTACTATTTATGAACTTGAGACTTCCTCCAGTCAAGGGAAACAAAATCGTTTTAAGCTAATGTTTGTCAAGCCAGCCTTCAGTCAAGAAAGCCACAAAGATGAGTAAGGTTCATAAATAGGTCTGAGACTTGAGTGTGATGGGCAATGAGCTACAAAATGGGCAGGAAGAAATGGGAATCGAACCGGAGACATATAATATGGAGTACGCTCATAAATACTGGTCTGAGACTTGTGCGTGGTTAATGAGGTATAAAAATTCCAGTAGGAAATGGGCAGTAACATATGATATGGTAACACCCACCTATCATTCAGATTTCATAAGTTTAGCCCGCTTTTTTAATGGCCTATTTCATTGTTTTTCTTAGTATGTTTGATTGTTATAATTCATTCTCCAACTAAAATATAATCATGTTGAGAAAATCGAAGAAAGTATTTTACACTTTACATGATGAACAATAAACACAAAAAATTACAAATTTATATTTAAAAAATAGTAAATACCTTTTCTGTTATTTGCAGGTACATCTTTGTATGTAGCTTTAGCTGGAACAGCACTAACATTTTTTACTGCAGTACTATCAGTCAAAGCAGAAAAAACTACATCAAGTGACAGGGTGAGCCATCAAGTGGAAAAAGGAGAAACTATAGTATGTTTACTGTAAAAAAGAGAAAAAAATAAGGAAATTAAGAGAAAAACAACATACAGAAACAAAGAGAGAAAAAACAAAACACAGAAACAAATCACATTTTTGAAGGTAAGTGGTTTAACTTTGATCATAAGGCAAAACAAAAAATATTTTAACTTTTTATTGTAAATTCAACGACTTACAATCAATTTTAATTGTGAATAAATAACCATTGAATTTACAATAAAAAGTTAATATTAACAACGCAGATCGTTATGAAACAAAAAATATTTGATGAATATCTTAATAATTTTTGTTGACAAAACAAAATGAAGGCGATTCATCAAATTTGTAGGTAAGGAGACTATATCTTCAACTAGTACGTTATTCATTAATCTGAGCATCGCTTGTCCAGCCATGTATAGATTTCGATCAACTGTTAAGAGAATATAATTAAATTATTAACAAGTCACAATAGATAATTAGAAGGCGAGTATGCCTTCACACCTCTCCCATGTGTTTAAGATCCAAAGAAACCTGTTAGGTGTATGGGAAGAGTAAATAGATTAGATTCATGTACCCCGATGTTCAAGAGACTTGGTCTTCTAACTGTACCCTGCTTATATGTATATGAAGCTACTTTATTATGTAAAAAAGAGTGATATTAACCAAAATCTTGACGTACACGATTATAATACAAGAAGCCGAGGAGATAATCACATGGTTAGTCACAGTAGTACCTAGCTTATTCAAACATAAACCTAGTTATATTGATAGGAAACTCTACAAGCTACAGCAGTTTTTAAAGAGTCTACAAAATATAGAAATATTTAAAAAACAATTGGAAAAATATTTAGTTGATAAAGCTTTTTATAGTGTACAAAAGTTCCTTTCACATTAAGCCTCACCTCAACTAATTGATATAGTAATTATGGTAACAAGTGTATAAGATTGTATAATTGTTAATCTGACTTGTCTTATACTGCTTAACTGGAGTCTCCAAGACGTAATCTAAAAAAAATCACCAATACAAATAATAATGAATACCGTATATCATGGAAAAATCATCAACATAATCCATCTGCTGCAAGCGATCAGCATGCACATTATTTCTCAATTATTAAGTTTGTATAATGAAAAATAAGTTACCCTCCTAGTCACCATTAAATTCACTAACAATAAACGATTAATTATAACAACAGTTTTTTGCTTATGGTGCCCACATGATTCTGAGACTTGTGCGTGGGTGAATGTTGAACACAGAAATGCCTGGCTGAGCAACGGGAATCGAACCCGTGACTGCAGTAGTGAGGAGTAGCAGTCAGCCACAGTCTTTATGGGTTGAGTGGAAGAGAGGGCCTCGAGTCCTAACTTCGTTCAAAGGCAATTTATCATTCTATAGTCATCAGAGATAACGCTCCCACCGACTACACTAACATGGCTGTCAGGTTATTGGAGTAATTTTGTAAAAATAGCTACTGAAATGTATTTTTATTCTTGGATTTCAAAAAAATTGTGTATTTAATCAAGTAGGTCATGTTTAATGAAAAGTGTTTTCAGCTATTTACATATAAATATCCATTTACATAATAAATAAATGCCAGGTTATTAGAGTAATTTTGTCAAATAGTGACTGTCATGTATTTTTATTGTTGAATTACAAAAAAATTGCGTATTAATCAAGTAAGTGATAGCCACGAGCCGTAGCTGGTATCTGTTCAATCAGAGAGATAAGCTGCGTTCTCGTAGGTCCCGTTCGTAACGGTGACCGATTAGATTGGCCAGCAAAAAAGACACTGTTCTCTGCTGTAAAATCACTTCCCGGTGGTTCGGAACCCACCTAAAACTGTAGGTCCAACTCATCAATCACCATCATCCAACTCATTACCCACGCACAGGTCTCAGACCTATGTGGGCTTCATCCTGAAAAAAAAAACTACTGTTTAATGAAATGTGTTTTCAGGTTTTTACATATACACGAGGAGTAGCTAATGCCGGCATCTATCAAGAGCTATAGTCTACAGCTTTCAGAAGACATTATTGGACATTGGATGAGACACAACTTTTATGAAGTACTGATAAAACGTTTCTAGATATTAGAGGTTTAGTACGCGACTCACGAGATGGCGAGTCATGGACTTTATGACACATTTCTAGACTTGCCATCTCCTTAATCGCCAAGTATACCGTACCTAAATCATTTACGAGATGTAACAAACTGAATTTAATTATTAAATATGTATACGCTTACACGTTCATTGTCTATCATATTTTGTATGAAATTTGAAGGAATTAGTATTTTATTTCATAAATTAATAAATAATCGAGGGGACCACAGAACAAAGAACTGTACATTATTATTTTGATATTAAATATCCATAACTTTTATTTATATTTCTGTTAGAGTACCGTGATTGTGCTATTTCTGGAAAAGACAACTAGTTAAGTGTGCTTGCACAGTGGTGCATCAATATACTCGATGATAATCATAGATGTAAAATCAAACCCAAAACCAAAAAATGGTTGAGAGGAGCAGCTTGAATACCATCATTCTACTGCAAGTGTTTCATTTCCCATCGATCGAGCACCAATACATAGTGGAGCATCAATACTTGGTAGATGTGGAATCAAACACGTGCTGTGGAATGGGGGTATTCACACTGCTCCTATGTCATACACTATTCCACAGCATCAGTTTGATTTTGCATCCATGATTATCAGCGAGTAATGATGCTCCACTGTGCATGCACCCTATGCTCTACTCAGTAATAGGCTACATAAAAAGGATGTAAGTGTACCACTTATACCGCAATTCATCTTTATATTCGAGTTGTCTTTACGAAATCATTTTATCCCAAGATTAGCTGTCATACATTCATTAAGTGCTGAACCCATTATTTCTATACTTCACGCCACCAAATTAGGCGGCTCTGAAAAATTGCTGCGTTGGCAGATACTGTTGTGGTCTGACGAGTTGATCCCTGGTTTTTCAGTGCGAGAGCGGGCGGTGGTAGAAGGAATCCAACTGCGCATGATCTATAGATTTATTCCTAATTTGAAAGCTACGGCCAGAAACAAACAGGTTTTCTGCGCTTCAGCAAGCTTCAACTAGCCTAGTTGTGTCCAGGGCTAATGTTATTGCAATGCACAGTAGCAGAGAGTTGCAGGAGAAGGGGAAGAATCGGCCAGGGATCAACTCGTCAGACCACAACAGTAAGGGACCATGCCAGCAGCTGATAGTAAAGAATACCAACATCAATGCATGAATTGACAACACTGCACGTACCACACGTTGCCTAGTCTACAAGTCTAAGGCTAGCAGTCAGTTGTTTTTTGCTTCACCGCAAGTTTTTTGAGCCATCTAATTTGTTGGCTTGAACTACAGTTCCCAAGATGTGTAATAGCAAACATTTTAACCTTTACCATTTTAACATTTACTATTGTCGTTATTTAGAACAAGCTTTATTAATTGTATGATATTGAAAGACTGCCTATTTTATAAGATATATACAGTATTTATGTGTTTGTTCATATTTATCGATTTATTGTAAAACATATTGATAAGGCTTGTAAAACGTTTTCAAAGTGTATGGGGAAACTATTTTGTTACAAACATTCTACATTATTTTATAATATATTATTGTATAAATAGCTATTTTGTCAATTATATTTGTGCTTATACGCTGATAAATAAAAAATGATACATTATCATGCATTCATTCGTTTTGATTTTCTTTTATATGTATTATAAAAACAACCAACAACAATACTATTATATTAATGAATAAGACTGATGTTGTACAAACCACTTTAATTATTAAAACACGTGAGATGTTAGTTTCGACCAGTGGCGGATTAATGCATTTTTATGGGGAGGGGCGACATACTGAAAAAATACTGGTGGTCCGGGGGGGGGGGGGGGGGGTTGATATGGAAGAACAATTTTGGAAATTTAGTAGCCTTTAACCGCATTTTACACCATTCTAGCACTTGAAATGGAGAAGAAATATATTTTTTTCTGTCAATCAAATTTCCCCTAACTAGAGTATGGTAATTTATTTCTGTATATTCATCTGAAATGAATAGAAATTGTTGTATATGTCTTGAACAAAAATTGCTTTGCTAGCTTAACTTTTTATCAAAATTTACAAAGAAATGAACAGAGTCTAAGCAATTTATTCATGATCGTGATGATTTTTAGACCTATATATTATATTTAAATTACTCTCAACATTCTCTCATGCTTCATAATACCAGTTCTTCAATAAATACGTACTAGGTCAAATACAAACAGAGATGTATATGCCCCTACCTATTCTATAAGAGATTAATCTTATTCAAAAGTATTTCACTTGATATAAGATTTCCTTCATTCTCTGTCATTTGTTAATTCTTCATTGAATTATAATTATATAGATAACAACAGTTAAAGATAAAGTACAGGTAATATAGAAAATAAGACAAGTGGGATGACATGTTATATTCCGTCTGTCTTAGATGTGGCGGGACAAATAAAATTTTACCGTGTGCGTGTCGCATGTGTTTATTTTTTTAAATGTGCAAGCCCTCGGAGGGGGCGGTCGCCCCCTCCGCCCCCCCCCCCTTTAATCCGCCCTTGGTTTCGACTGTATTAGGCTGATGTTTATTGAGATTAAAAATGATGTAACAGTCGAAACTATAGTCTCTCGTGGTTTAATCACTAAGGTGGTTGCGATAAGGTAAGTCTACCACAATATCACCATCACCAACATCAAGAAAATCGATTATTATATTAGTGTAAATGGTTTCAATATTTAATTCATAGGTATTTTCCTGTATTTTCAATTAAATCTGAGTCGATTTTCTGGAAGTTTTCAAATAAGGTTGCTCGGATCAGTGACGTAGTCAAGATTTTGAAATAGGGGGGGGGGGGGGTCAATTGACCGGGGGGGGGGGGGGGGTCCGGGGGTACTTACCCGGAATTTTTTTGAAAAATAGAGGCCCTAGAATGGTCTTTTTTAGCTCTCCTGGCATTGAAAATTAACATGTAACTTGTAATTTTAATAATAAGAAATAAGGATAAGGAAGAGTATAGTTATATAATATTTTACGTTTGATTTAATGAAAATTATATAAAATTTAGGACCGGAAGGGGGGGTCCGGACCCCCCGGACCCACCCCCTGGCTACGTCACTGCTCGGATTCCACATAAATCAATGTGTTGCCGTATTTTAATGGCAAGGCTGAAACTCGAGGACTGAAAGGAATTAAATATTAATGGTGGAGTATCCTTAGATATTGGAAAACGTTTGATGACATAAATCATTTAACTTTATATTTCATTGAATGATACTTTATTAATAATTGTAAGTGAAAGACTGCAAAAATTAACTGCAAACTGACAAAAAGTAACCTGACAATCGCAGGCAAAATGAGAACAACCTAACCTAACCTAACAATTGCTAAATCAATATAGATGGTAATAAAATTCCAATTATCGTTTTTAATTCTATCAATCATTCATAAATCAAAAGCCTTCAGTACATTTTTTGGAATTAAAAATGGAAATTAGATTTTTATCAACATCTGGAAGGAATATCCCTCAGTAGCCTATACCCACACAGCACAGAATATCCCTAGGATATCCTGACCAGTTCCCATATGTCCCATAAGATCCTTGGATATTGGAATGTCACTGGGATTTCTGAAGGATATTACATATGGGATATGTTATTCTGGGGAGATCCCAGGATATCACATACTGGGATGGTATATCCCAGGATATTATATGCTGGGATGATATATCCTGGGGATATCCCATATCCCAGAATATCACATACTGGGATGGGAGATCCCAGGATATCACATGCTGGGATGATAAATCGTGGGGAGATCCCAGGATATCATATATACTAGAATGAAACAATCTGAATCTCTCTAGAAAGTTATATCAGGGATTTGGTATTCTGGGCTAATCCCAGGATATCTTATACTGGAATTATTGTTGTAGATATCCATTTTTCGTGAACTGCAGTAGAACTATTCATACGTATAAACTAGCTGTGCCGAACTAACCTTTTTTGAGTCGTGGCGGACGCGTTTCGAACTATGTCGTTCTTCTTTGGCGCTTTAGCGTTCTTCTTTGACCAAGTCTGCAACCAAGCGCCAAAAAAGAACGACATAGTTCGAAACGCGTCTGCCACGACTCAAGAAAGGTTAGTTCTGCACAGCAAGTTTATACATATGAATAGTTATACAGGAATATGATAGCAAGATCTCAGGATGAATAAAATGTGATATTGTTGCAATGCGTCATCATTAACTTTACATCATTGAGGTCGTTCCTATTCTGCTTTAATCTACTATTTAATTCCACCACATTCAATTAAAGCTAGGCTAATGCATAAACAAGTTAAACCTCAAATAATGCATAATTATTACTTAGGTATAGTCTACTATTTATTATTCCTTAGGGTTGACTATATTAATAGTGGAATTAATCCTTTTGATATTACAATTATTGGCAATTGCTAATAATTAGCAATAAATTTTACTAATAATTAGCAATAAATATTACTAATAATTGTCAATTAGCAATTAGTATTACTAATAATTATTAAAATTATTACTAATGATTACAGACGTTAATAAATTTTCATTTTAAATTTGAGAATTCATAATCTAAATACAGGATTTTTCCTCATTTAAGGCATGCGCAAGTAGACCGCTGCTTTCACTGCGCAGCCACTGCGTGACGTTTTGTGTAGCACAGAAAGAAATAGTACTTTACATACAGAAGCGAGACAAAGTCTATTTGCGAGTTGGTATTTATTTATGAATTTCACAAGAAGTAACGCAGTACTGCATATTGAGAACTGCAATCTATTTGCGCTAGCCCTAACATGTGGAAAAACAAAATTTTAATCCTTAAATTAAAAATGAGAATTCAAAATTTATTTGCCCAAGCCTGGAAAGCCACCACAAAGAATGACAAGTGGTGAACTGGCATATTTTTCCCAACCATAAACCTTTTAAACTTCCCAAGTTTCAACTTCACCTCCAGCTATGGCATCATAGAAAATTGATGCCTATTAATCACAATCCTCATTGATATTGGACACTAGAATGGCAAAGGACTTTTACCTGCTTTACCTGCAAAATAAAATTCATTTAGATTGATCAGTTTTATTGCCTTGAAGAAAAATCATCTACAATAAATTTCATACTAAAAACATATGTAAATAACTTTCAACGTACATATATAGATTTTGTAACTACATAAAATCTCACAATAATGTATTGTATAAGTATAGTAATTATTTTAACATTAATTATAAACGTATATTAATTTGTTGTAAGTTATTTCTAATTAACCTTCAACGGAACGAGTATTTTTGGCACTTTGTTCATATATGCTGTAACTTGTTACTGATTAAATGGTGAATTAATTTTAATTAAGTATATCAAATTATATTCATAGTTTAGTTTGTCTAAAGTATTGATAAGATAAAAATTAATGACATTTATGTCTTTAATATTCAGAATATAAGAAAACGAACGGGTATATTCCAACAGGTAAGTTTACAATAATACATAAATAATTATTATTTATGGAAAATTCTTTCTATCTTCTTTAATTGATAAATTTGTATTCTAAAATACATAATTGTTGATAAAGGATAAAAATGGAATGAATAAAAATTTTGCTGTATTATAAAATATGATATTACTAAATCATTGTTTGAAAATTATGATTAACATTCTATTAAACTAGAGAATCACAGAACTTTTCTATTAAGTATAATCTAATATTGGAAATCTATTGAGCATTTCGAAGATATATAGGTTCAATAAAAATACTAGGCAATTACTAAAAACTAGTCAATAACCTATCAAACGTCGACAAACCTTTACTATATAAAATACATCTTGAAAAATCTAAAATTTATACTACAAAGATAGAAAATAGTAGCATTTTTAAGTGGAATTAAATTTAACATATTTATTGGAATGCAAGTCAACGAAAAAAGAAAATTGAAAAAATGTAATACATGTCGTTGAAAAAAATAACATTGATGAAGAAAAAATGTAAAATTAAAGAAAACGTTAAAATAAAAAATTGAACGTAAAATTAAAGAAAAATAATATATTTACCTGGGAATGTGACACGTTTGCGGAATTATCTCAAAGGTATTGGCACAGCTTATTCTTCTAATAAAAATACTTCACATCTATACTAAGGAAAATACATTAGAAAAAATAAATAATTTTTTTTCTGAATCTACTTGATACATTTAACAATCACAGTAATTTTAAAAGACGGGTTTCTTTCGAATTAGTCATACATATAATTATTATTCAAGTGCTTATTAACAATGTTACCCCAAATACCAAACAACGAACTTGAAGGAATATAATAGTTGGGAGAAAAAATAATTTCAGAAATAGTGGTAAAATCAAGAAAGATGAAACATAACATTAGTTTATACAAGGCCAGAACGAAATTGGGAAAAGTTAAACTATGCAGGCTAAACAATATGACAACATACCTCTATCACAATAGGGTATGCAGTTCAAGAACCACAAAGTGGCTGAATTAAGAATTTTAAAGATAAAAATGTTTTCAATAGCTAGCGATATTGGTTTTATAAACTTTAACAAGTATTGAGAAAAGCACCGAACTACCAGTTTTTAAATTACTGTTTCTTTTTTCAAAAATTCTATAACTGCCTAAATTTGTAGGATATTGCAAAAGTATACCATAATAAATGTATTAGCTATAATGTCAACATCTTATTTAAAGATCCTACAATCAATTTATTTGGTCTAGTTCTTGAAGAATGTTTAGGCTTTCAAAACTGGCAATAGTCCAGTTCAGGTTTCAGGCGCTTTCTGCCATATTATCAGATGATTATTGGCTGGCAGAGGATGTATTTGCACCAATCGTATTCCACAACTCCTAGCCAGTGGTACCAACTGTCTGGTAACATCCCTTATGCCCCAGGAGGGATCCTGTGATCGCAGCATGGCGTCGAAACGTACATTGCTTTCCGGGGTGATTTCACCATCGAACGCATAAGGGCCGTAGGTGAAAAGAAAGCCTCCCTGTTTCAATATTTCGCCACAGCCGGTGAACAAACCTGAAAAATACCCCAATTTTAATAAAAGAAACAACTATATATTTTATCAACGGATAAGTTATAAAGTAGACATAATAGGTTATAAGTAGGGAAGTGATAGCCGCGAGCCGTAGCAGGTATCTGTTCAATCAGAGAGATAAGCTGCGTTCTCGTAGGTCCTGTTCGTAACGGTGACCGATTTAATTGGCCAGCAAAAAAGACACTGTTCTCTGCTGTAAAATCACTTCCCGGTGGTTCGGAACCCACCTAAAACTGTAGGTCCAACTCATCAATCACCATCATCCAACTCATTACCCACGCACAGGTCTCAGACCTATGTGGGCTTCATCCTCAAAAAAAAAAAAAAAAAAAAAAAAAAAAAAAAAAGTACTTTTGATTTTGCAAAGGTGCTTATCATTTTATAACGCGATTAAATCATAGAACCATACTTTACTCCACAGATTATCAAACTAGTTGTATAATAAAGCTATTTTAACACTACTGCCACTTTTCAGCATTGGTAAGTAATCTAATGGTAGTCGGAGATAAAATATTGTATGCAAAGATTGTATTTCGTACTGAGCAACTCATGAGGTATTTAAAAACTTACATATCACTCGTAGCTTAAAGGCAGTCATAATACAATCGTTGTATGATTTACTATTAATACAAAGATTCATTATACAAACGTTTTAATGCTGTCCTCTGTCGACAAGACTTAGCGCTGGAAAATGAAGGTTGAAGGGGGAGAGGATTGGGAGAATGAGGAGAAAAAATAATGATGAAGAAGAGAACAAGAAAAGTAGCAGAATAAGAAGAAGAGGAGGAGGAGGAGGAGGAGGAGGAGAAAAATAAGTAGATAAGAGAAAAAGATAGACTCTAAATACAAATTGTTAATAGGTCAAGTTCTAGATATCCAAAATTAATTCAATAGGGCAACCAACCTATAGAAGAACTAGGAGAAAAGGAGAAGACAGGTACAAAAAGAGGAAGAAGAAAAAAGAAGGAGGAGGAGGAGGGAGAGGAGGAAGAAGAAAAATAAGTAGGCAGGAGAAAAAGAAAGAGTCTCTAAATGCAAATTGTTAACAGGTCACGTTCTAGATATCCCAAACTAATTCTAACTGTGGAATGGTGGTATTCACGCTGCTATCATCTGTCATACACCATTTTGCAGCATATTTTTGATTTTGCGTTGTCGATTATTATTTTATTTTTTAATTACAATGGAAAGAGACATGTTTTAAGCCAAGCTCCGCTGGCTGCACTTTCGTATGTGTACACCGAAATGATCGACTGAGAGAATTGACAATCGATAGCAGTACCAAATCGATACCAAATCTAAAGCCAAACCTAAAGGTAGCATTCCGATCTTGGCAGCCGCTGCCTGGCAGCCACGACACATTGCTGCTGCTGAGCGGCGCTGCCACTATGCGTCGGATAGCAGCGACCAGGCAGCAACTGCCATGTGCAGTCAGAGAGAATAGAATAGTAATTACTATTCTATTCTCACTGTGTGGAGTAGTCAAGCAGCAGCCAGTGCAAACAGTTGTTCATTCCGGTCGTGTTCAAATATGAAGACTTAACTATTAACTATAAATTTAACTACTGTAGCCTATGTCTGATAACTTGAATAAACGAAAGCGAGAACTCATGAAGCAACTGAGGATCATTACCAATTTATAACTTACGTCCCTCTGGCACAAATTCCTACCAAGTGTCCAGAACTGATTTTAGTATTTATAGGAGACAGTTTGAATATATCTGTGATAAATTAATCAACATACTGCCAAATAAACTTTTAAAAGAAAAGATCACTCTAGAATTGCTTAATGATGTGGATGCTTGGGTGAAAAGTAATTAATTCTCAGTAACTATCTTTCACTAAAATATAAGTTCTATAATTGTGTTTTTTTATATATTTCAACTTATTATTTATATACATAACTATAGTTCGGTTGGTAAATGAAATCGCAAAATATAGTGTTTAATATTTTCAATGTGCTATCTAAAAATCCAAATTTTGATTTTGCAGAAAATTTTTTATTATTTTCTTTTCAATTTTTCATGTCTCATAGAACTCCACTCCAGCGCACAAGCTCTTGGCTTATGCTGGAATGTAGCTATACAGATTTAAAATTTTATTTAAATTATATTTTTTCCAATTATATTAGAATTGTGTACCTAATAAATATGAATTACAAGACAGAGAAATAATACTAGACTAGTTATATACATCCGTGTTATATACTCGTCATTTTCATCAGTAAACGTTGCCATTAGGATTTGAATGCTTTTCACAGCAATTGTGTGCTTTCTAGAACTACTATCCCGAGTGAGCAGCGCGATCATACTGCTTCTGTAGCAGCTCGGCAGCGCTGCCAAGGTCGCGCAGAAGCCACGCCCCCTGGCGGCGCTGCCAGGTCGCTTCCATCGGAAAGCGTTGCATGTAAATCCATAAGAGCAGCAGGCGCAGCCATGGTCGCGGTTGCCGGGCAGCGACTGCCGAGATCGAAATGCTCCCTTAAGCTATCGAGTCTCTCAGTCGATTATTTAGGTGTACCACTTACGGAAGTACAGCCAAACTGATTTTTCCACAAGTTTTGATACTAGATAATCCAAACCTTTGTAGGTTAGGTTAAAATGAAAATTTATTCCCTAGTATTAAATGCTCCACTGTACAAGCATCCTAACTCACCTTCAGCACACTTGAACTCTGAAATATGCATCATATTAATGTTCAAAACATAATCGATTGATTCATTCATGACATTGCCTCCAAGCCAGGAGCATGCGGGATCTCTAACATCCAGATAGCCTGGTGGTTTAACATTTTCCAGTTTCTCGTATTGAATGTAGCCGTTGATACTTTCAAACGAGGACATTTCGAACTCTGTGGGCTGGAATGTTATCCACTGGAAATGTTTTGCCAGGTAGGAGACATGCTGACCCGAACCTGAGGAGATTTCGAGCAGGACTTGATGAATTGGAGGCGTGGATTGATGACTGATCATGTACAATCGAAGAATCTCCAATATTGGAGCCTTATTGCGTTCAGCCGCCGGGTTTATGTGTCGTCTCTTTATGTAGCATCTGCGAAATGAGAATGCGAGTCAAGTAAATCAAATAAATATATCATTTTTATAACCTTTTCATTGTTAATAAATAAGTTTTCACAACCAAATTTATTAAAAATATAGAGATACTAGTTTCGGATGTTACTCCATTATCAATCTTTTTTTTTTTTTGGATGAAGCCCACATAGGTCTGAGACCTGAGCGTGGGTAATGAGTTGGATGATGGTGATTGATGAGTTGATCTCAACAAACTAAAACTAAAGTACAGAGCAGCTTAATATATACTAAATGATACAATAGGCTAAGGGATAGGCTGGCCTTCATTGACGGTTTCTGATTGGCTGAAGGTCATAACAAGTCACGCCCACTAGTGGGAGGAGCAACCAGCAAAATAAGAATCAAAATGAGAACTAGAAACCGTGAACATCTAGAAAGTAACAAAGAAGAACAATAAACAAGTAAGCTAGAATTGAATCATTTTTAAATTAAAAAATTAAAGCTCATTGAAATGCAGTCAAGGTCAACCGAGAAAGACACGAAAGTGCCGTTATTAAAATGTTATTACAAGCTTTATTATCACTTACCCGGTGGTTCGGAACCCACCTAAAATAGTAGGTCCACCATGTTCCCCGTAACATGGCACAAACGGCGAGGTGGAACTACCCGTAAGGGTCTCCCCACCATTAAAAGCCATACGCTTATTATTATTATTAAAATGTAGGCCAGAATTATGATGAAACCAAGTTAGTTGTGTTGAATTGGTTAAAATAAATTTGATCATTTAAACTACTATTGTTTTTTACCAATCTAGTTATCTCCAAAGCTTCTAAAATGTTTAATTGTCTGCCTTTGCCAATCAAATGCAGAAATTCAACATTTTCTTCAGCCTTAAACTTGTGATGCTCTGCAAAATTTGACTCTCATTTTTGGGTTTTCCAATCCCTAATAAGTTCGTTAATTCTAAATTTGAAACTCCTACCGGTATGACCCACATAACAGGCATTACATTCACTGCAGTTCAATTAAACTCCACATCCCAGAAATCAATTTGATAAATGTGGTTGTGACAACTTCGCCTTATTCTTTGGATATCTTACACAATATAACTTTCACCACTACAAAGAAACTTTTCATTGTTGATGACGCACACATGAGTCTGAGGCTTACCACTTATAAAGTAAACCTACCATATATCAACCGGTCAAGGATAAATTTGACTTTATGTTCCAAAATTTATCTGGTACTTACGTACTATACGGAGACCACTATTTAACAAGCTTAACCTATCCTCGCTAGATCGTGATGTCTGGTTAATTGGATGATACGAAAATTGATTGTGTTAGAGCATTACATCACATTACTTTATTGAATTTGATATCTAGGAATTCAGGATCTAGAAAGGTTAGGTCAAGCTTGTTAAATAGTGGCCTCTGTACAAGACGTAAGTACCACTTCGGTTTTAGATATGTTTAAAGCATTATCTGAGTTTATTAGAATATTTCTTAAATATTTTCTTACTATTTTAACAATATTTTCTTAACTATTCTCATAATTTGAAACGAAGAAGCCCTTCATAAATTTATATTATTGCTTATTTTTTCAACTTATGCCCAAAATTATGAATTTCCTATTATCGGTCCCCAATGTATTTTCAAAGGTCAATCGTTCGAAAACTAGAACCCTCTAGAAAAAGGTAAAATTTAATACACGCCTGGAGATAACTGCCTACTAAATCCGTAATAGGATCACTTTATTGATTTTCAAAGTTCATGTATGCTATTTTAAATACAAGTAGGCCTAATCAATTAATAATTTTGTGCTAATCAGCTGTTGAAACTTAAAGCAGACGCTCATTTTTTAGGTTAGAAATGTATTTGGTAGGTGGTCGATAATTGGTAGCTTTACCTTAATAGCGTAGGTAATACCGTGAATGATATGGATGGTGAACCTACGGTTTTAGGTGGGCCAAGTTGAGCGACACTATCTTTTTCAACATTGCAATATTTTCATCAAAATATAAACAAAGCCGAAACAGCTGAAAATGACTAAGTTACTCAATATTTAATTATAAAATGCATTAATTTCATTCAATACGGAACATTCCAACTAACCTTTCAGTACAATGTGAACTCATTTTCATAGTGAGAGGAGCAGATCCTTTGAAAATACCAATACGTGAGATCATGTAATGGACCTGAAATTGATAAAAACTCTTCTCAAAATTATAGAATACGGTTAGTTTTTTTAACAATATTGTTGCCAGGTTGAAGCATACTGATTATTAAAACAAAAATATCTCACCCTGGTTTTTGATAGGTACATGATAGTGCAGAGAAGTGTTGGCTACTTAGAGCAAATGGAGAGCTTATAGGTAGGCTAGCTTATCCAATGATGAATAACAGGAGAAAGTGCACTATATGGGCTTCTAACCAAACCTAACCTAACCTGGCGAGATGTGACTGAACCACCTCATACCTTTATTATTTTGATGCATAAGTGCCATTTGATGAAAAGTGCCTAGTTGCTATTAATTTACATTTTGTGATGAAGAATTCCTTTTAGTTTATTGTTTTGTGTGTTATTAAATTTTGTTGAAATTTAACGTTTTATTATTATTAAAACTTTTTTATTCAATTAATGAATATCATAGTATTAATGAATAATACTAATAGTGTTCACATAATCATAATCGTTTAAGTTATTCTATTTAGACATTTTATTGACAGAAGCCCATTGACAGAATCCATGGGAGTGCAGTATATGGGCTTCTCTTAAAAATGACGCGATTAAGTGCATTATGTCTTTATCCGACTAGATATCAATCTGAAAATGAGTATAATCATAGTATGTAACCTCTCCCGTGTTCACATAATCGTAAATGTCCATGTTATTCAATTGACAACAAGTTATTGACAGACGCCCATATAGTGCACCACAGCTGAATAAGAATAACAAGTATCTTAAAACATTGCAGCTAAATTTTAGGTTAAGAGTACAATATTCAAAATTACTGCTGTTCTACTTTATTCTTCTTTTCTTTCCAACTTACATAGTATTATCAAATTGAATGTCTATGATCAAAAAAGTAATTTATATTATGCATAAGGGTAGAGCAACACTATAATTTTGTTTCCTTTTACAGTAGTCAAATCATAAGAATGTCAGTGGTAGATGTTGATTTCTAAAGAAAAACTAATTCAACTTACAGCATCTTATGGAATTCCAGCTAGATCGAAAGTCCTCTTATCCTCTAGTATTCACTCTTAGTTAATATAAAACTGTATTTAGTTATTTATTTTTTAAAATCCAGCAAATCAATTTAAGCCGAATTGTACATTCGCAGTCTCGCAGCAGAAAGCCCAACAATGGTTGCATTTATAAAACAGCTGTTCAAAATGGTTTCCGATCGTTAGTCAGCTGTTCAATGCCATTTTCATTATGTAGGTTACAGTCAGCTGTTAGTATTATAACCTCTTTACGACCTAACATACTATGTATTGAGAAGTGTAGTGTATCTATATTTATTTTATTCGAGGTATATTGTTTGATTTATCCATTTATTCCTATTATTGTTGTTGGCACTGTTATACGCACTAAAATGCTTTTTTTATATTTTACTCAATTTTATAAAGATAAATTTTAAGATTGTTTATTGTACAATTGTCTACTATTGTGCAAGCTTATAACATACCGATGATAGTATTGTGTAAAAAAATGTATATTGCCTTAAATTTACAAATTCTTGATAAATATATCTCCTAATTTTCATGGTAAATTCAACGACTTGAAGTCAATTTGACTGCAAGTCGTTGAATTTACCATAACAAGTTTAACAATAACGCAGATCGTTATGGAACAAGAAATCCAGGAATTATCTACATTATCGATTAATCTTGGATTATGTCTTGCAGCTCTTTCAGGATACTCAATGATGGAATAAGTTCATTGCTCCTCAGCAAGTCCATTCAGCCATATCCCAGGAATAAAATGCAATATTGGAGTTGAGGAAGTGCACACACTTCTCAAACATGAGCAAAAATTGGCCCGCCGACTTGGCGGGTATTTTAAGAGGTGCTCAAATGGTTCTTGCAGCCCTGATAAAGGAGGAAGAGAAACAAATTGGAAAAGTTGTAAGAAATAGCTCCATCAATCCTGCAATTGTAAAATCTTCAGTGGATAGCATTTTGGCAAATTCAAAAAATGTTAAGGTCAGTGGGAGATTTTTAAAACCTGATTAATTTTCTGGGATTTTTGTCTTCTATTATTGTGAAAGACCTGAAATTGATAAAAACTCTTGTCAAAAATACAGAACTCGGTTAGTTTATTAACAATATTGTTGCCAGGTTGAAGCATGCTGGTTATTAAAACAAAAACAAAAATATTTCACCCTGATTTTTTAAAAAAAAGGTAGAATATTCGAATTACTTTGAAGCAACTTATGAAAAAATTTTTCTTTTTAGCACTTAAGTCTCTTAAACATGGGCCCAAAATAACTCCTATATGATACTCAATGATATTCTTATACGCTTTATACTGTTCTCTAGCACTTTTTTCAGTGGGTCGTGGTCTCAAATGCCTAGTCTGTCCATCGCTCTTGCTTTAGGAGTTCAATTTCTTATTGCAAAAAAATAATTTGAAAGTGTTTAAATTTAATTTAAACCCTGTTTAATGTTAGTTTTAAGTTTAATTCTCTTTTCTAGTGTATTACATAATTGGTTTCGACGTTTCATCATCTATTGTTGCTAAATAGTGTGATAAGCGTATTTTTTTCATTTTCTCTGTAGCTGGATGCAGTTTTGACTGAAACACTCCAAAGAGGAGCAATGGTTGTTGAAGGTGTTCGCGGCTACACCAGGTTCGCACAAGGTAAATTCTCATTTCGAATATTTTTATTCACTCGATTTAATTTTTTACATATTTGTTATGTCTACAGCTTTACTAAAGTACCTACTCACCCGGTACTAGAGGAGCCGGTTTACTACAGTGGCTAACTCCACCGTCAACAACCCCCATATTTATAAACTGTCCTTAAGGCTTTCTTATCTCAAGGGAGACTCGAAAAGCCCTTTTGCCATATTCTTTCAAGGTCTGTATTTTTTAATCTTTTTTCAGTATCTCTTGACTTTTTTTTAGGATGAAGCCCACATAGGTCTGAAGTTAAATTAAAGGAACCAGTGACATTTTTTTTAAAAAGATTTATTTGACACACACACTGGCATAGTAACAACACAAGAAACAGAATGAGAGCAAGAGTTATTAATTACTAGAGCTTATATACTATCTCTAATGTTGAGTCAGCTACAATGAATAACAATGGATATATAACTTCTCCCTCCCCAAGTTTGGAGCTGTCCTCAGCGACCAAAAACTGATAAGACCCCCAAAATTATGCAATAACAAGACTTCTTTGAAATACACAATCCATACTACCCACTACACAATATAAAAATTATTGAAAAATTATTTCCTTAACAAACAAAAATCAAGTCCAAAAATTTGTTCAGGTCGGAAGACACGGTCCACCTGAAGCACAATCTACTTGTTCCTTATCAGAAATATGTTGATTACAAAGTTTTGATGAGATTTTACGTTTGTTTTGATATATAACTACAATAATTAATAGCAAAAAGAGTCCAATGGGGATAGTATAATAGTGTAGGTAACTATTTTCAGCTGTGAAGTCTTCTAAAATTTCTAACGGCTCGATTTTGACATTAGCTTTGTGAATCAAGTCAAAAGATAGACTTGTATGGATCCTTTTTGCAGGTGGTTCTGAGGGCAATGTCACAATGCTTTCCCAATAAACGTATGGTTCTTGAAAATTGAACAGTTTTTCTGATTCTTCAAGGTTCAATAATTGGGTCATTCGTGGATGAATTGTAATGTTTTGATTCTGTTTACTAATAGTGCTAGAGGTAATATTGAACATTAAATACTTATTTATGATTGGAATGTACCTTATAAAAGGTTTAGACTCACTTATAATTAAAGATTTACAATCATGAAGTTCCTTATCATCTAAAAGTTGACTTATACATTTATTAATTACTTCAGACATATTTTTACAATAATAATTATTCCCTAGTAATAAACAATCTCCTGTGAACAATGAGTTATCTTTTCGAAGTAAGAAAGATGGATGTTCAACAATTGTTCTCAATTCATTTCCTTTGACAACTGGATAAGATAGGAGAAAAAATGTCTCATAGGCATGAGAATACAAAGGCAATTGTATAAAGTAAGTAATATACTCATTTTTCACATGACAATGTACAGACCCTAGTTGCCACAAAATTTCAGGTTCATCAGAAATGAGAGGCGATTTAGCCGAACGAATTAATAAAGACAATTCGTTCCGAGACAGGATGCTCGAGTGGATTATGTTAAGTCGACAAAATTCTAAGCTCGTTGCAATATCGTCTATTCTATTTTTTATGAGAGTCAAAGTATTGAATAAAAAATAATTTTGATGAGTTAGCTCCATTGAGGTGAATTGACTGGAAATCGAATTGAAATAGTTTTTGAGCTTGTCATTGTTGGCATGAATGACATTGATCCCATTGTTAAATTTGCGTATCAAGTTTCTATTGATTGACAATTGATTCTCAACGTTATGTTCCAAATGATATTCGTTGGCTTGCACTTTTTCTAATATTTTGCTTTATCATCAGCGTCCATGTTTCCTGTAACCCAACTTATTGCGGAACCAAGTCCGTTTATTAGACCTCTCTTAACTCTAAAAGTATTCATATAGATGTGTTCAAATTTCAACTTAATATCATCTAAATACAAACGTAAAATATTAGAACGATTCTTATCACTATCCTTAGCTCTTAAAAGGTTCACAGAGTCTTCAATATGCGTTAATTCTACATGTAGTCGTGTAATGTTTATGTTGTGCATGTATGTGTATGAGTCATTTATAACGAAAGAGTTCCGTACTCGAACTGGTGTAATGCCAGACGATTTGCTCAAGTCTGTTACTTTATACGCCACTGCTGGGACCAGCAACAGGAGAGTGAGGATCATTTTGTCCTGAAACAAATTTAGCATTTTTCTTTTTAACTGATTTCCGTCGTCGTTTCATCCTATTGGGATGGATTTTAAAAGGTCGTTTGTGAATTGCGTTGGGATTTGTAGCAACATTTTGTTGTGTATTATATTTTACTGGAAAGAATTTCGGTTTGTTCTTTTTATTGAAAGTTGTTTTAATGAAAGGGGTTTCGGGGATTTCAACGTGCGTTTCTCTAGTTTTGTTCAATAATTCTGTCCTGGTTTGTTTTTCTAACTCTATCTTGTCTTTCACCAACCCATGTATGAGCTGCAATCTATCGTGATACTCTTTGGTGCGCTCCTCAGTGATAAGTTGATCCGAAGCGTCATTCAGGATTGGATTTTCAAAGATACCGAACGTTATTTCCATTGGTGTTATTTTTAAAGCGGAATTGAGTGTGTTATTAAACGCAATCACGGCCAGTTTCATGTTAGTTTCAGTGGTATTATTTTTATTTTGAAGCTGGATAGAGTTTAGAAGTTCAATTAGAGTGGAGTGAGTTCGTTCGATTAACCCTTGTGAGTCCGGATGACCAGGGGTAACATAGTAGGGTTCAATTTCATAGAGTTTTAGAAAATCGCGCAAACCAGCGTTGTCAAATTCCCGGCCTTTGTCCATCTGGACGATCTTGGGGCTTGGATAGAGAGAAAAATAGTCGAAGAGGCAGTCTTTTACCTCAATTTGATTGAGACTCGTGAGAGGGTAGACCATGAGTTGTTTCGAGAAGCAGTCTATAATTGATAGAAATTTACGTTTGTCGTACTGAAAGGCATCAAGTTGTAATTTTTCAAAGGGTTTGTTAGGCGTAGGGGATATTTTATATTCTGCACGAATGGGGTGACGTTCGTATTTAGTTTTCAAACATATGGAGCATTTGTTTATAAAGTCAGTAACATCACGCATCATTGAAGGCCAATAGTACCGTCGTCGAATGTGAGAATAACTCTCTGAAATTCCTCTATGATAAGTTTTACCAGTATGATAATTAGAAATCACTTCGGTTTGTTCCTCGGGATCAGTAATGTCAGGATTAAATTTTTTAAACCGTTTAATCTTCACGGAATTGAAATTCCTCTTGATTACTTCAGCAAAATTGTTAAACATTGATTCATAGTAATCACTCAATAAACCCTCTTTCGAACAATGTACACCGTACGTAGTATTCGGTTTGAGATATTCTAAACAAAGTTTGTTTATGTGCTCAGAATCTAGTGGGTTTTGAAAATAGAAAATAAGCCTGTTTTTATCAAAAACTTTTCGAAAGTTAGGAGGTTTATTCCCGCGTTCAATAATTATCTGATTATGTTCAATGTTCAATATTCTATCGTCGTCTACTAGCTGAATTTGTTCATTTGAGCTCTCCGCTGAGTGAATTGTCGCGAGGCTTTCGTTGTCATTATGAATGGATAAATCATTGTCATTAGTTTCCCGAGTGGGTTGATGAGCATTAGAATGTTTAGCGTTATCATTCCGGCGTATAAGATAATCATCCATATTGAAATCGGAGTTACAAGCACTAACATAATTATTTTCTATATCTTGAGTCTGAGTAGTAGCATTAGCATCATCGTAATTGTGATTAACATTATTATTATCATTCGATCGTGGACCCTCGCCTCGTTGATTGGTCATAAAACATTGCTTCCTGCATCTGGACTGTTGAACGGGCTTAAATCGTTCAAAATGTCGTCAAGTTCGTGAGGATAATCATTATTTTCACCTATCGGTGGTGGGGCATCGTTATTATTGGGCTGAATTAAATCGTCTATGTTT
Organism: Conomelus anceps; assembly: GCA_948455865.1. Taxonomy (NCBI): domain Eukaryota; kingdom Metazoa; phylum Arthropoda; class Insecta; order Hemiptera; family Delphacidae; genus Conomelus; species Conomelus anceps. The sequence goes on along the minus strand of OX418226.1, from coordinate 17,978,264 downwards.
ATGTTGTCAAAGCCATGAAGGTTATCGTCGAAGCCAAGAAAGTTATCGTCAAAGCCAAGAAATTCAGTATCACTGTTTTCCATCAAGTTGATGGGTTGTGAAGGTATGCGGGAAAGCGCGTCCGCCACATGGTTAGTTTTTCCCTGTACGTAATTAATTTCAAAGTCAAATTCATCTAAAAGTAACTTCCATCTGAATAACTTAGAATTGGGTTCCTTTATGTTCCGAAGCCATTGCAAAGGTTTGTGGTCTGTTTGAATCAAAAATTCTCGTCCATATAGATATGGCCGAAAGTGCTTGCATGCCCATACAATAGCAAGGAGCTCTTTTTCTATTGTTGATCGGTTAATCTCGCTTTTATTAAGTGTCCGGGACGCGTAGGCTATAGGGAGGTCGTTACCATTAAACTTTTGGGACAATACCCCTCCAATCGCAAAATTACTTGCATCTGTTGTAACAATAAACTGTTTTGAGAAGTCAGGCAGTTGTAAAATGGGGCTGTTTTGTAAAATTATTTTCAATTTTTCGAAAGCTTCCCTGTAGTCTTTATTAGTGGGATTGATTTTTACATCCTTTCTCAAGGCAGCAGTGAGTGGTTTAGCTATTTATGCGTAATTCCTTATCATTTTACGATAATAACCAGTCAGCCCAAGGAACTGTTTGATTTCCTTAGCGGTTTTAGGGATTGGAAAGTTTTTTATGACTTCTACTTTAGCGGGGTTAGGCATTACTCCTTTTTCTGAAATGATATGCCCTAAATACAATAACTCACGCTTGAAAAACTGGGTTTTATCAAGTTGGATTTTCAAATTATGCTCTTTTAGTTTTGTAAAGACTGACTTCAAATGTTTTAGATGTTCCTCTAGGGTATCAGAAAAATTTATAATATCATCCATGTAAACCAAAACGTTTGTCATTCTTGAAAAAATTATGTTCATGGCCCTCTGAAAAGTGGGGGCGCATTCTTCAACCCGAAACTAATACGGAGGAACTCGTAGTGCCCATTCTCTGTTGAAAAAGCTGTCTTAGGGATGGATTGTGGATCCATTTGGATTTGATGAAAACCGGAAGCCAGGTCAATGGCGGAAAAGTATGTAGCCCTGCCTATTTTTCCAAACAGATCTTCGATGCTGGGTAGGGGAAATTTATCATCAATAGTTTTATCATTCAATTTACGATAATCTATAACCATCCTGATTTTTCGCTTGCCTGATGCATCTGGCTTTTTGGGAACTACCCAAACAGGGCTGTTGTATGGCGAGTTGGAGTTTTTGAATGATTTTATTTTGTAGTAGTTTGTCGATTTCGAGCTCAATGTATTTCCTATAAATCTGTGGATACCTATAGTTTTTTTGTGTAGACGGGAAGATCGTCTTTGGTATTGATCGTATGTTTTAACAAATTCGTACTACTCAAGGGATCATTGTCTCGTTTTATTATTTCAGGAAACTGCCTAACTAAATTAATTATTTTACGTTTTTCTTCATCGTTCATTTGACTTGTTCGTAATAGCTTTGATATTTCTTCTATTATTGCTGCAAGATTATCATTAACATTGGTAGTGAATTGATTTGGCTCAATAATTTCTTCTATATCTTCTACATCCATGGGCTCCGGATAAATTGTCAGAAGCTCATGTGAAAAAACTACACATTTACACGCATTATCATTGATTTCTACAATACCTTCTTCAACAGTATACTTATCATTACTAATGGATTTAATCAGTCCCATGCCATTATTAGGGATCGACCTAACAGGGATGGTTACGACATTAAAACCAGGTTTAAGCAGTATTTCTTTACTATCCATTGAAAATAAGAGTTTTTGTGAACCGTTCTCAAATTCTAATAGATTCTTATCAAAATTTATTTTGGCTTTAATCTTACTCAATGTCTCATGACCTAATAACATATCATATTTCGTGGAAAAATCAAATATATGCATCTTAATTTTTTTATCTTTTGTTGAAAAAATATTTTCCGGGTCTAGTAGAACGTATTCAGATCCTCTACTTTCGCCATTAGGCGTTTTCACAATAAAGTCTTCTTTGTATCGCATTACATTGGATGGTACCATTGATGGATTAATGTAGTTTTTTAAAGATCCTGTATCCACAAGCCATTTTCTTTTTGATCCATCAATAAAGTACGGTAATGATTTATTCATTATTTTTAAATCAAATATGGCGGGCCTTCCGGAAAGTTGTGGCTTTCCCCTAGAAAATGATCAGTTAGTTTGTTCACTGCCTCAGTTAATGAGTCAATTTGGGTTTGCATCGCTCCTATTTGACTCGATTCAGTTTTCATTTTCGATACAGGTGGTCTCATATGGAGATCCGAATGTTGTAAACTGTTGAGCAGGATCGGACCTTGATGAGTCAATTGGAGTTTGCATTGCTCCTATTTGATTCAATTTGGAATTTTCATTTTCGATATAAGTGATCTCGTATGGAGATCGTAATTTCGTTAATTTTTGGGTGGGGTTGGACCCAAAAGTATGCATGAAACTGTGTTTGATGCATTCCATTGAGCATTGGAATTATTTCGGGTCGCTTGCTGTAAGTTCGGCTGAGAGTAATGTTGCCGAAATCTTTGCTGTTGGAAATTTTGATTCAAGTTTGGTTGGTGAAAATTCGTGTTAAAATTTGAATTAGGGAGGCTAGCGTTTTGAAATTTAGGCTGATAAAACGATTGTTGTTGGTTTTGTGGTGAAAATTGTTGTCTACCTTGGTAGGGTCTCTGAGTTTGTTCAAAAGGGTTGACCTGTGGCCATTGTTTTTGAAAATTTGGCTCGTAATTGGGAAATTTAAAAGGTGTTGAATTATTTGAGAATTTCCTGCTGTCTACCTTGTTCATTGTTTCAATTGTGGTTTTGTAACGCAATTGCTGTAAAACAATGCTACAATCATTGATTAATTTGTTCCGAGCATCATCTAAATCTTGTACTTGTAGTACTTGCAAATGTGAACCTAATGTAGGATGAACACCATGCACAAAAGTATTCACAAGTGTGGCATTCAATTGACAAATCAAATTTTCTAATAATAATACTCCTGTAACACCCTCTATCTTATACTTAGTAATTACATTTGTACGTTTCTCATTAAGTCTATTCAAAAACTCAATAGGATGCTCCCTTTGATAAGATTTCATCACAGTTAATTCAGCAATGAGTTCAGGTACAGATCTATTGTCTGCAAAATTTTGTTTCAATGATTTTATTAAGTCTGTTATTGTAGAGCAACTGTTGTTGAATGCTACTGCTTCGGCTGGTCCTTCAAGTTTGCACAAAGCAGCTTTGAAAAGAATCCAATGCTTAGAGTCTTTTTCTTGAACGTTTTCAGCCCAGTAGGCGTTTGAAAGGTCTTCGCAGGTAGAGATGAATTGATGCAATTTGTGAGAAGTACCATCGTAATGAGGTATGTATCTCAAGAGTTCATGAGGAATTGGTTTTGCGATTTGTGACATTTTTAGAATTGGTGAAGTTGAAGATAGGGCTGGATGAAGTTTTGAGGGCTTGATAAAGTTCTTTTGGTTGGTACTCACAACAGGTTTGAAGAGCTTACGCGGATCTTCCTGGTCCTCGTCTGTGGATGAGTCCGTGCAGCTGGGTCGTCTGTTAGTTGTGGACCACCAGGTGTCGATTCCTTGTAACAGGATTGAAGAATGCTCAGCTGGTTCCAGGGTGATGAGAGTGGGCCGCAGATAAAGAGTTGAACTCGCGTTTTGGATTCGAGACAGTTGGTCGCGAAAAAAAAGTAATTGAACTTTTACCGAAACGTCTGCAGTCCCTGTTCCGGGCGCCAGTTAAATTAAAGGAACCAGTGACATTGTTTTTAAACAGATTTATTTGACACACACACTGGCATAGTAACAACACAAGAAACAGAATGAGAGCAAGAGTTATTAATTACTAGAGCTTATATACTATCTCTAATGTTGAGTCAGCTACAATGAATAACAATGGATATATAACTTGAGACCTGTGCGTGGGTAATGAGTTGGATGATGGTGATTGATGAATTGGACCTACAGTTTTAGGTGGGTTCCGAACCACCGGGATTCCGACTTCAGGGATTCTTGAAATGGCCTTATAAGTAAATTACATTTCAAGAATCCCTCAAGTCAAGAGAAACTGAAGGAATATTCATAAATGTTCAGTAAGTCTCCCTTGAATTGAGGAAATCTGAAGGTAGGTTCATAAATATGGGATTTGGAGTCGGCTTATGGAAGAGAGTTGGCATCCTTACCTGAAGGGAACTTGAAAAGTCCCCCACTAGAGGCTTTCTAAGTCTCCCTTGAGAGGCTAAAGGAGGCCTACTCTTTTCGATAAGCCGACTTCAAATCTCATTTATATATTAATCAACCTCGAGGGCCATATTCATGAACATTAATATAAAGTATTAAAAATGCATTTCAAGAGTCTCTCGACTCAAGGGACTTTCATAAATACGGGCATGACTTCGTTAACTCAACGAACATTTTAAAAGCATTTATCACAAGGATTTCACGTTTCCCTTGGGTTCGGAACCTACCTAAAACTGTAGGTCCAACTCATCAATCACCATCATCCAACTCATTACCCACACACAGGTCTCAGACCTAAGTGGGCTTCATCCTCGAAAAAAAGAAATATTGAGGTAGGCCCATAAATACGGGCTCGTCTGCTATTTGGTTTTGTTTTCAAGTCTGCTATTATAACTTAATTCAACATTTTTTATTACAGGTTCAACTTGGGAAAATATTCCAGCCGAAGAGCTTCATTTTGAGAGAGAAACTATTTACGAAGATTTGGAGAACTTTTTCAAATTGTCTTCAACTGATAAGAATAAGGATAATGCACAAACCGCTAACAAATTACCATTGGAAAATAAAGTAGCCACTACTGATAATGGCAGTAGAAAACAGAAATTTTACACACCTAAACCAACTAAACCAAAAATAAATGTAGGTGAAATTAGTACAAAATTTGTAGACGATGAAGTGAGACAGATTGCTATGGAATCTAAAAAGCATTTTCATGTTGTGAAAAAATTGAATCTGGATAAACCCATAACTGTAGCAGATGAAGCTGGTAAAAAAGAAGCTGTTAAGGATAAGGTTGGTGAAAAAGAAGCAGATAAAACTGACGATGTTCCGAAAATTTCGATGAAAAGTGTTATAAAAAAAGTGATACCCGAGGCAATCTCTAAGACAGCTATAGAACCTCGGCAGATGCCTGTAGCTAGGAGAGCTCCCAAGAAGAAACCAACCGTAAGTTTACTCTAAATAACTTTTTAATTTTTGAACATAAATAATTATTGAAAAAAGCTTTACATGTGAATTTATTTATTCGTATAACTGCCATTTCGCATTGTCGTAATGCTTCATCAAACACGGCCGTGTCGTAAGCAGTACTACAACTATGCGAAATGATTATCACACGAATAAGTTAGAGTTAAATTCACTTGTAGTTTTTTCAATAATTAATGATGTGATGCGAATTTTGCTGTCTATGAGATTTGGCTAACAATTAACTTTTATGTTTACTGTCTAGCACAAACTTGAATTTTTAATAAAATTTTTGAGTAAATAGTTGTATTAAAAATTTTAGTGTGTGCTAGTCAGTAAACATCAAAGTCAAATATTCATATTCAAATATCAAGTGAAAAAAGTAATATGAAACTACCGGTACATCAAATTATATTTTCTATTCATAGCTTTTTTAATAAGGTTTTTTCGTGCTGATGATGCCTTCATAAGTCCGACACCTGTGCGTGGGTAATGAGTGGATTATAACAACGTTATGGATGGACCTACAGTTTTAATTGGACTCTAAACCATGTAATTGGATGCCATGTTATTTTTTGTCGGTTACCTTTCCAAGCGCAGTCCCCAGCGCCTGTGACTGAACATCACGATTGCCCTGTCACCAAACACATTGGTTATCAAGCAACCATCAATCACTTTCTTCAAATTAAATCATTTAAATTTTCAATTAAGATATTAGCAACCTTAACATATTTAAAAGATTTATTCATTTATTTACATATTAAAGCTCTCAGAGTGATCCATTAAGAGCCTCAATGATACAATAAGAATTAATTTCAAGACTGACAAAAAATATAAAATAATAAAATATTTTGATAAATCAAAAAATAAATAAAGTAAAAAAGAAATAATAAATATAGAAATAGAAAAAGTAGAAAATATATAAATAACTTGATAGAAGAGTAAAACCCCTTAATGAGGTCAAAGTTGAATTTTGAAAATGTACCTGAAAAATTGTAGTTTTCTATAGGATTCTATCCTGCATAGCACGTGGGTCATTTTCTAGTTTCATTTCTAGATATTATAACACTTGTATCTTTTCTGATATTGTTCCATATTCTTGATTAAGATCTTTAACAAAAGATTAATAATTTCCCTATTTCCGTCCCCTGCATAAAAATAAATGATGTAGCTGCATATTACTCTTTCACTTTATGTTTAAACATGAATAATTATTGAAAATGAACATTATTAGTGAATTTAACAATTACGGCCGGTTGCACGAAAGCCAATTAAATAAGGAGTTTAATGTCAGTTAACTAACTGTCGTAAGTGTAACGGGTTTATTTCTGTTGCACAAAGATCCATTAGTAATTTTTTGTTAACTGAACGGGGACAATTTGGCAACACTGTAATTTGATCAACAGCTGATTCTGAAGTTGAGAAAAAATGTGAATCAGAATCATTATTCAACTATCTCAATATTATTATAATTTATTATTAATAGATGTTATTCATTTTGAAAGGTTTCTAACACCTATGACCTAATTTGCAGTTCCGTGTTCTGGTACAATAAACATAACCTATAAAATGTAATGGGCATTAGTGAGATTCAATCCTCGGTGATCAGGTGGTTAAATATCTTTTATGCCGGTTAGCCTAAGCGGCGTTATCGCTTGTAACTGTCCTTTGTGCAACTAAATTCTCTCCATTAAGAATTATTCATGTAGAACTGCATCATTCTACGGGGATTAAATTTAATCGGCTTTTGTGCAACCGGCCGATAGAGTCGTATTCATAAATTTTCTTTCGCTTTCTCACGACTTGTGGGACTCTTGAAATTTAATGTATTTATAAATATAATTATGAAAGAAAAAGTGTGAAATTGAATACAGTATTATTTAATTGAGCTTCAAATAACCCATCATTAATTAAATGACGCATTGTCATAATTTTTGACCCTTATGCGTTTCAAGAGTCCCTCGAGTCAAGAGACACTGAAGGGAAGTTCATAAATACAGGCATAACGTATTCGTGTGATGGCCATTTCGCATTGTTGGAATGCTTACAGGGAGAGTTGTCCTCACGGCTCACGCCGTGTCTGAGGAAGCATTCCAACAAAAATAATTAAAATATGAAATGCTAATACATTTTTTAACAATTACAGCTAAGCGCCACAGCCAAACAACGAACAGTCCCTTCATCAAGGCTGGGCAGATTGTTTTCTTTTGGCAGTCTGGCGGCCGGACTCAGTGTTGGAACTTTGTCCGAATTTACACGTCGAAGTCTTGGCCTCAAAAAGACGCAATCCGATGACACAACTCTGGACAGTTTATTTCTTACTCCAGCCAATGCTGAACGCATTGTGAAAACTTTGTGTGAAGTGAGAGGTTTGTGATTCATCCCTAGAATTTATACCAATTTTTCAAATGATCTACATCTTGCCTATTTTGCTCATCTTATAAATGGAGTTTCTCCTTTGTATTTAATTTTATTCTTTCGTGCTATTAAAAATTAGCCTATAATATAATCTTAAATCCTTTTTAGTTATACTTCTATCATTCCTCATGTGTTTCCCCATTCATCCTCTCCTTTTCTCCATGTGTTTTTTCTCCACTCCATTTTAACATCTTCTCAATTCCATCCGATATCTTTGTTATACTACACGAGAACAAATTTTCGTTACCATATAAAGTATTTGTTGTTGTTTTTTCTTCTTTTTTTTAATACGTCTTGGAAGACTCCGGTTAACAAGTCAGATCAACAATTATGTACAATATTATAAATATAGTAGCTAATCTTCAATAAATTTTCTTCAGTGGTTATGGCTCTTCCTATTACATCGCACTCTTTCTTTATTTCTTCCTCTTCTATGTATTCACTAGCGAACTCTCTTATGAAATTCTCTTCAATAGTTATTTTTACAATTCCTCAATGTACTTTACCATTTTCTCTATGCTTTTCAATTATCTTGCTAATTGAAATTCCATATTGAATCCTAGCCAATTTTAAACAGACTAGACTGGTCTTGTAGACGGAATTATAATTCTGTCAGAGTTTAAATCTATAGATGGAAAAAGGCAAATAAGCCATCCACAATTTGAAAGTAAATCATATCGATTGGGTGGTTATACTTAAAATACTATTAACTTTTTATTGTAAATTGAACGAATTTCAGTCCATTTTAATTGTGAATAAATAACATTTCTACTCACTTCTGGCCAAACGTTTTCGAGTCATTGGAGACTCATCTTCAATTAAAATTAAAGTCGTTGAATTTACAATGAAAATTTAATGCTAACAACGAAGATCGTTATGGAACAAGAAATCCAAGAATAAAATACTATATTGAAAATTATTATAGTTTCAAATAAAATATGTTTTATTATTTATAATTATTCTGTATAATAAATTCATGAAAGCAGAAATAATGAATTTTCTGTCCCAAGAGTTGAAAGCTTTCAACAGCCTCAAATTTATTTTATTTATAATTAATTTACTATATTTATTCATATAGTGAAAATAAGTTTTGTATATCTCTATTCATTTGTCAGGCAAAATTCATTTTTCATTTACTTAGTGCAAATTAGTTTTGTAAATCTTTGTTTATTATATATAATTATTGTTTGAATTGAATTGAGTTTATTAATATAATTGTACTATTTTACATTCTAATTTAATATTCTACTTGCTGCTAGTCTATTTATGATTGCCAATGTTTCAGGTGCTGCTCTTAAAATAGGGCAAATACTTAGTATACAGGATAACAGTGTTATCAGTCCTCAGCTTCAAAAAGTTTTCGATCGAGTGAGGCAGTCGGCTGATTTTATGCCGCCCTGGCAAGTTGAAGTAAGTTTTTGATGAAGTAATAGTAATTACTTCAATAAATTCCAAATAATTGTTATCTCACCGTTTCATTATAATTGAAAATCTTAGCGCAAAGTATCATAATATTGTTACGGGTTCTAACTCTAAAATAACGCAGGCAACACTTCAAATTAACACTCGCACTTCATTAACGCAAATTATCCACAACTTGCTCTGTTCAGTTATTCTTACACAAAATAATGCAATCGGAAGCAGATAAATCGATTATTGTTCAGCTAATAAAGATTTTGCTATACTGCTGTTCAAAAATCAATCATTAAATGTTAAAAGGCTGATCTAATATTAAATAATAACTATTCAATAATTCAAGGAGAAGCGTCTAATACATAACAGTTGAAACTCTACAAGCACTTACGAGTCACTGTATAAGCCTGAATAATAATCTGTCACAATATACTGTGATTATCACTTTAACAACAGACGTTTGTTTAACATGGTCTGTATAAGCGCTCACTGGTAATCCGGTTTGTATAGCGGGAACTGTCACTGTCACTTTACCACATTTGAATCACAACTGACAGACTTTTACAAGAGTTTCTCCTATTTATACATTTTTCATAATCCAGTAAGAACTAGATATCCCTCCATTTTTCTATCAAATTCTAAAGTAAACACATGGAATGTTCTCCATTCATGCAGGTTACTTTAATTGCCATGATAAGAACATTCCATTTATTCCATAAATTTCTATAAAGTTCTAAGTAAACATTCTAACGATATTTTGATAAACCACAAGGTGAAGAAAGTACGGGGGAAAGTAAACAATTAGCTTCGCATGGAAGCCTTATTGACACAGGCAGATAATTATACTTCTTTCTCTTTTGACTTGTCCACATTTTAACACACCTACTCCACAACATAAAATTGAGCCTATCTTTTTGTTTTTAGTCAAGTTTATAAATGCGTCACCCAGGACCATAGTGGCCTAACCCTCAAATGCAGGTGAATGGATGAAAGTGAAGGGAAATAGTCTATGTTGAAGTGCCACACCGGCCTAACGCTCAACATCATGTGTTGTTGTAGCAACGATGAAAAATAACGTTCTGGCACTGTTCACTTTTGGAAATGCCTGAGAACCAAAGCGGCCTAACCCACATAGTTCCGTCTCTGTCAGCTGTATCATATTTGTAATCTGCAGTGCCTAGCGACCTAAGTCAAACAGATGTTGGCTAATTGTATTAAACAATATTATTCTGTCCTCTGTGAGTGATAACTGTATTAATATAATATACTGTTATTCAGGGCTTAATTTCAGCCGGAGCGCTATTTAAATCAATAATTAAACAATTTATTTTAAACCAGATCTGAACTAGCTTGTTATTTTGTATATTATGTAATATTATATGTGCATTACTAACCATGTGCGAATGCGTTTGAAATGCACCAATTCAAGTGTAATTTTCAAACATTTTCCGGGGGAGGACCCCCGGCCCCCCGTTTTGGTGGGGGGTATGGAATACCCTGCAGACCCCCCGGTAAGTCACATCTCTGGTACTTGTCAATTTGAAAAGTACAGTATTTGATGATACAAAAAGCTTTTTTTCTCTATCTGATATTGGAGCAATAATGGCCTAACCCACAAATGTTGTTGAAAGAATAGATTGTTTGTGTGCCAAAATGCTTGACATAGTAATTATTCATATTTGAGTCATATTTATCACCTGAAATCATTATGTAATGAAAATTGATCTATATTTGAGTATGATAAACCATTGCAGTTGGAATATAATGAAAAGTGGCAGCGCAACAAAAATTACAAAATTTTTGATATTTTTGGATCCATTATACCATATTTGGGGTTAAGCCATTCTGGTTCTGACCAACTCAAATATATTAGCCTACTTTCCAGTATAATAGATATTAGTCCTGGATTTCTTTCGACAATTGGACTGGCCAGCAAAAACGACTCTGTTCTCTGCTGTAAAATCTTTCCCCGGTGGATCGGTACCCACCTAAAACTGTAGGTCCAACTCATCAATCACCATCATCCAATTCATTACCCACGCACAGGTCTCAGACCTATGTAGGCTTCATCCTCCGAAAAAAAACCTGTGAAAAATTGACCCTTTAACCAATTTCTTGTTCCATAACGATCTTCTAATCAAAGAACTTCGTAAGTTTTTATGGTTAATTCAAAGACTTGCAGTCAGTTTTAATTGAGAATAAATACTATTTTTACTCGCTTTAGGCCAAATAAGCAAATTGAGTTTATATGTTATAGTGTATGCGGCCTTGTCCGCTGTCCATTTAGTCCAGATCCGCGTTCTAGGAAACCGAGGCTTTACAAACATCTTATAGGACGTTATTTCGTTAAAAATTCCAACTGACTGCTACTCCTGCGGTCACGAATTCGATTCCCGTTCAGCCTGGCATATTTTGTAATTATTCTCCTAACTACGCACACACAAGTGCACAATTCTCAGACTTATGTGGGCATCATCACTAAGATTTTACAGCAGAGAACAGAGTCGTTTTTGCTGGCCAGTCCAATTGTCGAAAGAAATCCAGGACTAATATCTATTATACTGGAAAGTAGTGATTTTCTTCAACTATTACCGTAATGATGATACGATCTCCGGAAAGAGGAGAAAAATCAAAAGGTGTCAAATAACTCATTGCTAACTCATAACTCATCAAGAAATCCAGGAATTTAACTCATTGCTTATCATAGATCATTTAATTTTACTTCATCGACCATTCAAGTCTTATCATTCTTGTTATAAGCTTCATTATCACTTACACGGTGATTCGGAACCCACCCAAAATAGAATGTCCACCATGTTCTCCTTAACATGGCTCAAACCCATATCCCTACCAATAAAAACATACGCTTATTATTTTTGTCGATTATTCAATTTTTCAGAAAGTGATGAAATCAGAATTCGGCGAAGACTGGCGGTCCAAGATGGCGTCGTTCGAGATGAAGCCGTTCGCAGCCGCCTCCATTGGCCAGGTGCATCCCGGGGTGCTTCACGATGGCACCGAGGTAGCCGTCAAGATCCAGTACCCAGGAGTCGCCGAAAGTATCGAGTCCGACATTGAGAATCTTGTGTCGTTGCTCAAAGTGTGGAAAGTGTTTCCAGAAGGTGAGCAGACAATTTGATGTGATAGTAACCTATCTATCCATGTGCTTGGGAAGTTCAATTAAAAAAACAAATGTTTCCTATCAAAGAAGGCCTGGGAGTAGTAATGTAGTTCTGATTACAGTGACATTATTTATAAGCATTGCTTTCAGCCGCCATAATCTGTTGACCTTTTTATATTTCATTGTATATCTATACACAATATGATATCTTATGCTTCATTCCACATTGACTGTAAACAGGTAAAGAGATAGATGTCACTGTAGTCAATACTTCATTTGGATATCGAATGGCGAACTTGAACCACCTGATCGAATTATCCAATCAGAACCGAGGTGTCCAATGGCCACACTGTCTATATGAAGTCACTGTGTATGTATATTGATTGGGGAGTCCGGTCCCACTAGGCGTCAAATCTGCAAGAAAGTAGAAACCAATCTGTCAAAACAAAACAATTAGAAAACAAAAAAAAACACTGTAGTTCTGATAAATGCAGATAATTGTTATCGATATATATATATATATATATAGGCTATATATATAAATAAGTCATAAAAAATGTTTGAAATTCACTGTATAGAAACCATTAGAGATGAAGTATTAAATTTTGTGGAGTTATACACAGGAAATATTAAAGAATTGATGATATGAATGCACCGTGTTTAGGATATTATTGACCGAACGAAGAGAGGTCTCTGTTTCAAGGCGACCGTTTTGCATTTTTCTGTTTGTAACGCATTCACGGCTTAACGAGTGAACCAAATTCGGTGAAATTTTAGCATGGATCTTCCTTTAAGGAATGCTCAGCCAGCAATGTATGGGTAACGATTTTCAAACTTTACTTGCAGTACAAGGATATTTGAAAGTAAAAAAAGGAAAGGCTCTAACCTCCCAGGCCTTCTTTGATAGGAGGCATTTGTTTTTTAAATTGAATTTCCCAAGCACATGGAATTGGAATTCAAGATAGCCCTCGGGCCGTCTTATTCATCTGGTTGAGCCTTCATAAATATAAATTATCATTCATAAGTTTTTTTTCATATTTGTTTGAAAGAAACAAATCATTTCTAATATTTTAATTAAAAAATAAGTAAGTAAAACTAATTTAATAATAAAAATAATTAAGTAAAAAATAATTTTACAAATTTTATTAATCTTTTTCTATAAATTCATTCATCAGACAGGTTGGATCTGATCAGATTTGAGCAATCAGCTGTCTGTAATGTGGCGGGCCGTTTAGCGCAGTTGGTTGGGGCGTCGCATCTTCAGCTTGCTGTCGTTTAAGCGGTCGTGGGTTTGAATCCCGCTCCATCGTCAGGCTATATGTGTAATCATTCACCTCATTACCCACGCACAAGTCTCTGACTCATGTGGGCATCATCCGCAATAAAAAAAAAGAATAATAAGACGATGTTGTCAATCTTTTTATATAAAATTGTTATTCTTTTTCTATAAATTAATTCATCAGACATGTTGAATCTGATCAGATTTGAGCAATCAGCTGTCTGTAACATAAGTACAAGCTGAATTGAAATAGAAATGCAATCTTGGTGACTTGATGCCGAGTTACTTTTTTGGAAAACTGAGATGAAATAAACTACGCAAATTGAATCCGGGTTTAGGTTTGATGATTGCATTTTACAATAGTGATTATCATTGAGTTCATTGAGTATTTTCCTCTGTGCTAGCACCCTTATTCTTGGGCGTAAGGTCTAATGTTCACACAACAACTAGTTATTGATTTATATAAGGGTCATAAAAAATGTTTAAAATTCACTATATAGAAACCATTAGAAATGAAACCATAAATTTTTCTTTGTTGTACACCGGGAATATTAAAGTATAGGGTGAATAGTGTTACTATTTATTACTACGGGATGTTTAGATTAAACCAGGGGTGCCCACAGGGGGGGGGCTATGACGTAGACTGCGTCATTGAAATTCTTGGGGGGGGGGGGGGTCGAAAAACCGTCTTGGGGAGGGGGGTAAAGTTAATTGAGACCGTGTTTAATCGTGACGACATTCAAAAATATATTACTAAGTCACCAGATAGAATGTCAATTAATGAAAATAGATTTATAATTATTATTGTACTATTGAATATGAATTAGCTAAAATAGTAACTGTTATGTTTAGGATTTGTGCAGGAAGTTATTATTCAAGCTTAGTGCTCTGAAAGTGGTTTATACAACTTTACTCTCCTTAGCAGTTACTAGTTGATCAGCGGAAAGAGCAATGAGTCGAGTTAAAATGATCAAAAACAGACTCAGATCAGCGATGGGAGACTCATGGTTGTCCAATCTAATGGTTCTAGCTGCATAAAAAGATGTACTTTAGTCTATTTCTAACGAAGAAATAATTGAAAGATTTTCTGTTTCCTCATCACAAAGACAAAAACTGCTATGTAGGGTTTAACAAGATTATTGCCATGTAGATTTAACAAGCTTAGAAGGTGCCTAGCTAACTCTTGTAGATGGTCACAGCCTACAAATTTAAAATGTTTGACTTCAAACTATTGATGCTTTTAATGTATTTTACTAATAAGTAAGAACTGATATAGCAAATTCAGTCATTTTTCATAACTGTTTTTATTTTGTTTTTGAAAGACGCTTCATTGGATTGTGTGTTGTGAATAACTATACATGAAATGTGTGCCTTTTATGTACATAATCCATACATAAATTCTCCCAAGATACTATACTAAGTAAATAACCTGTTGTTTAACTACTGTCCAATAAATATTAGCATAAATGACATATTAGTATTTTGAATTTTTGTGTTTTACAAATTAAGTTATCAACTCAAACTTTAACCTTAACGTAATTGGTACACCGAACATAAACTTATAGGTTTTTCATTTTTATTGAACCATTGCGTATTTGTAATATTTGATTGTTTAAAAACCATTTAGGTTCACATTCTTATTTAGCTATTTGGCAATTAAGTTTATTAAGCAGAAGTTCATATATTCATTTCATTGATATTTCTTTTTTACCTTTACAAAAAAATGTTACCTATGTAAAGAATCTCAAGAAATATACATACATTTTGTATATTATTGACTGGGTTTGAATTTTTTCAATAGCTATATAAATCTTCTTTTAGTTGGGGGGCTTATTTTTTCGCATTTTGTTTGGGGGGGGGGGTGTTTGTTGCTAAATCTAAGGGGGGTGCGTCATGAGGCTTAGGGGGGGTTGGCACCCCTGATTAAACATATGATGTATGGATTTCAACCTCTAATGTCAATACAATCCCATAAACATAGTTAGGAGCTGTTCAGCAAACCTGTACAGAGGTTAATAACGATAACAATATGGTGTTCATATTCTATGGCATAAACTCAGAATAAAATGCAGATGCAGTATTCAAATTTAATGAGCATGTTTAGAATGAAAGAAGTTTTAGAAACAGTGACATTTGACAAATTATGATAAAATGTAATTGATTACATCAAAAAGCATGGGTTGCAGTTCCTTATGTAGTCCAATTAATAATCGACTGAGATCTTCGATAGTCGGTCGATCTGTACCAAATCTAAACCTAACCTATTATTTATAGTCGATTATTATCGATAGTCGATTATTTCACTGATTTACATACGGAACTGCCACCAAAGCATGTAGTAATTAGATCCAAGCATGTTTCGTGCATTTTCCTTCAGCTTTGTCTGAATGGATTATGGTGCAAAAAAATTCTGCCGAGTTGATATAAGTTGGTAAGTGCTACAAACACATTAACACTTAACAGGGGATAGTTTTTCGGGATAATAACCATCGAATAACGCGACCAAATGAGACAGGTAACTGCTAGAGACGACGTCTGGAAAATGCTCAGTTTTTCGACTGGTCGATGATAATCTCCGATGCTCGCAATCACTATACACCATTTGAAAGCGGGCGCCCAGAAAAATATCGTTTTAGGACCGGTTTCGTGATTCCATAGCGGTTGTAATTTTTTTGGCACAAATTTGTCTGCATTCCGTATTATCTTTGTGTAAATCGCTGACATTTCTGATGTTGATATAAATCTTCATAGTCCAATAGATAGTTTTTTATCTTAACACATTTTTCACTATGAGCTGCTCCAAACACATTAAACTTGGAAAACGTAAAATTTGTATCAGAAATTCTTTGTTTGTCAGAGATTTGAGGAAGTTATCAGGTTTGTTAACCCTGTTACTAAACTTGATTTGTAGTGAATATGTCATCTGAATTCAATGTGATAGAATCAAGTTAAAAACACCTGTGTTTATGATGATTCACTGTAACTAGTTTGTAACGGGTTTACAAGCTGACATGCCTGACACTTGAAACTGAACCATCTCTCACCATGAAGAGTCAGGCCTTGACTCCTAAGCCTTTCCACTCACTATTTTTGAAATATGTGATGTTTCCCATGACGAAATACTTAATGAACAATCTAATATTAAAACTGACACTGTATTCCACTTTTATATAATGTTTTACTCACATAAATATTGGAGATGCTTGAGGAATGCATTTCACTTCTGAAAAGAACCTGACGAAGCTTCTTTTCAGAAGTGAAATGCATTCCTCAAGCATCTCCAATATATGTGAGTAAAACATTATATAAAAGTGAAATACAGTGTCAGTTTAAATATTAGATTTTTATTCTTGATCACTATTGACCACTCAAAACTGCATGTATGTGTAGATCTGATATGATTAAAGAAATTGTTTTCGTATTTTTAATGAAGGTATTGTTAGTAATAAAAAATAATACAGTCAATTAAAACTTTTCGGTTCCTTGATTGTTACATACTACTGAATTTACTTCAAATAAAACTAGTCACTAAAACTCTAAACTTCTCCATAGTTTTCTTTTTCTAAATTAAAATAATTAAATTTTACTATTGAATTTTTTAAGCCTGTCGATCCCGGCTGCCTAAAAACAGTTCTTAAGTCATGTCAGAGACCCTAAAAGCAGTTCTTAAGTCACGTCAGAGACCCTAAAAACAGTTGTTAAGTCATGTCAGAGACCCTAAAAACAGTTGTTAAGTCACATCAGAGACCCTAAAAACAGTTGTTAAGTCACGTCAGAGACCCTAAAAACAGTTGTTAAGTCATGTCAGAGACCCTAAAAACAGTTGTTAAGTCATGTCAGAGACCCTAAAAACAGTTCTTAAGTCACGTCAGAGACCCTAAAAACAGTTGTTAAGTCACGTCAGAGACCCTAAAAACAGTTGTTAAGTCATGTCAGAGACCCTAAAAACAGTTCTTAAGTCACGTCAGAGACCCTAAAAACAGTTGTTAAGTCACATCAGAGACCCTAAAAACAGTTGTTAAGTCACGTCAGAGACCCTAAAAACAGTTGTTAAGTCATGTCAGAGACCCTAAAAACAGTTGTTAAGTCATGTCAGAGACCCTAAAAACAGTTCTTAAGTCACGTCAGAGACCCTAAAAACAGTTGTTAAGTCACATCAGAGACCCTAAAAACAGTTGTTAAGTCACGTCAGAGACCCTAAAAACAGTTGTTAAGTCATGTCAGAGACCCTAAAAACAGTTGTTAAGTCACGTCAGAGACTCTAAAAACAGTTGTTAAGTCATGTCAGAGACCCTAAAAACAGTTGTTAAGTCACGTCAGAGACCCTAAAAACAGTTGTTAAGTCATGTCAGAGACCCTAAAAACAGTTCTTAAGTCACGTCAGTGTGACCTGAAACTCCACCAGACCTAAGCCAGCCAGGTCCCACATGTTATTATTAATTATTGATTTTTTGTTCCAGGGCTTTTCATAGACAATATTGTTGAAGTAGCAAAACGAGAATTATCGTGGGAAGTGGATTACATTAGAGAGGCTGAGTGCACATACACATTCAAGGAATTATTGCGTCCATATCCTCAGTATTATGTGCCGAAAGTTATTGGTGGGTAATTCATACCGAAATCTTACTACATAAATAGAGATAGTTATCAATATTTCTTCTAATTTGTACTCTTAATATAATTTTTCATTTCAAATATTCAATTATTGTACTGCTTGGATGTTTTGTATCTGCTGTATTTGTAAAGGAACAATAAATATTTCACAAGTTAGTTTGAAGTGACTGAAAAATATACAGAAAGAGAATTTATTAATTTCGAATTCCTTCAAGTGCTATTAAGTTATACTGAAGACTTCCGCAATGGCAAACAGTATTGAATAGCTGATGGAAATCGATGAATGGTACTGTACAAAAATATCAGTCACCACCGGAAATCGAACCATGGACGCACATTGTCGAACCACATTAAAATGAATGCTGCTGTGCAGAAAGGTCTCCATAGTCTATTGGGTAATGCGCCCGACCGGTAATTGGGAGGTCCGTGGTTCGATTCCCGGTGGTGAGTGATATTTTTGTACAGTAGCATTCATCTATTTCCATCAGCTATTCATTACTGTTGTCAATATCCGCCATTACGGAAGCCTTCAGTATAACTTAATAACACTTTATGGAATTCGAAATTAATAAATTCTCTTTCAATAAATATTTCAATGTTAATCAAACTCTTGTACAAAGTAGAGTGGGCATAGTTATAAGACAATTGTAACGTGGGATATTTAATTGAATCCACAATTGCCTTATTTCTTTATTTTATTGTCTTAGTAATATTGATTTACATCAATTAATATTAAATTGTCGACAATTTAAAAAAAAATTAAATACAGTATTATTTTGTTGAAAATGACTCCTAACTTTGTTTTCAATATAATAGAAAGAAAGAATACCACTATTGTGGAAATAATGAACTTTGGGAGGGAGCAAATTGTGTACCATTACTATATAACAATGTGACTTCGATCCAATTACTTGGTAATAGCATAGATTAGGGAGTAAGTAAGTACTTTAGTAAGTACTTGATGGTTCGTCTATGGTTTTTGTGATAGGAGTTTGGGAATGTCTAGCTAAAACTGATCATAAACTAAAATGTCATCTACACTTATTGTGTTTTTTACCATGATCATTATTACAAGTATCATAATAAAACAGTTACAAAATAAACTATAGTTTCATTGTAAAATTTCACAGTTTAATTCATTTTTCTTCATTAGTACTACATTCTCAAGCAATAAATCCCTCATCATAAATATTAAAAAAAATAATTAAATAAATATTAAATAAACCTAGGTTATATCCAAGTGAATCTCTATTTTTTGATTTCAACGTTATGACAGTAAGGCAACTCTATTTCAAAAGACTTTTCAAACATATATTTAAAAATAGAGATACATTCTGTAGGATTGATAAACCCTTTTACAACTTTAGACCAGACACTTTGCTAAGATATGTTGTTCAAGATTCTAAGTTGAGCTTGATAAGAAGACAGTTGATGTATATGAGCGCTAGATTCATAAATATAATTTCTTTTGATATTCAACAAAGAATTGATATGAAAGCAATAGAAACTTGGATTAAGGAAAAATATTTCTTTTCTCTGGGAGCTGAATGGCGGTAATATATTTTTTACTGTTTATGCCTTACTCTCTACTCTCTTTGTTGTTTGAGCACGCTAATATTAGTATGTCTATTTTATTTATGTATTTCCTTTCAAAAAGTATTTTTGTTTTGTTTTTCTCTCAAAAGATTTTTTTCTCTTTTGTTATTTGTATCTATACAGTGTAATAGAATAGGATTGGTTCATTCTCTATTTCATTCTGTAAGTTGAATGGCTAAACTTCCAATACCAAAAGTGTTATCTTGAATGTCATTTGAATCGGACTTTTTGCGACTCCCACCAGCGGTCAAAGACTTTTCTTTTGATGGTGGTGCCTGAACCAAAACTTTAGATTTTTTTTATTTCTGGCTAGTTAGATTTCTTTGTTAATTTGTAACCTCTAAATTATGGTGTTGTAAAGTTGTGGCAATGGACAATTGAATTGAAAAAAATGTCCCTTCTCATTTGTACTCATGACGGCATGAGTGTCATGACGGCAATTTGTGTCATGACGGCAATTTGTGTCATGACGGCAATAATAAAATTTTCCTGGTGCCTTTTCTCTGGGATGATGCCCACATGAGTCTGAGACATGTGCGTGGGGGTAATGAGGTGAATGATGACACAAAATATCCAAGGCTGAAGAAGATTGGAACTCGAGGAATTTCCGAATTTATTCTCAATAAATAAATCTTGTGTAATCTCATTTTTTCTCTCGTTTCACCCCCTTTGGGGTACGTTGAATCAACTATGATCTTGACAGTGTCTATGAATTGGCCTCTTTCCGTCTCCTCCAATACTCCTTCATTCTTTCAAAGGTGGCTTTTTTATGATCTTCAGACAACCCTGTACCTGTTCTACGCTTGGGCTTTTCCTAGAACCTTTGATTTTCGGTTTTTTTCCAAAATATTCATGAGGCTGTTACGGTTTTTAATCTCATATTATTATTGATAAATTTCTTTTAGGTGAACTGTGTACAAAGCAAGTATTTACAACCGAATTGATTGAAGGCATTCCTGTTGACAAATGCCAAGATCTGGATTTGGAGTCTAGGACTATTGTGTGCTCTCTTATTATGCAATTATGTCTGCGAGAACTGTTCGAGTTCAGATTCATGCAAACCGATCCGAATTGGTCGAATTTTTTCTACAATCCGGAAACTAAACAGGTATAAGACTTTTCACAAATTTCCCAACAAATTATAAATTTCCAACTTGTTTACTAAGAAATCATTGACTACATTCATATTAAGTGCAGAAATAATCTAAGGCTATTGAAATTATTAACAAGTAGCGGGTGAATTTGGATTATTCAATAGTATTTTTTCATATGTCCCTCTTCTTCTTCTTATTCATTGATCAAATTCGAGATTTCCAACTTGTTTGCAAACAAAACATTGGCTATCTTCATATTAAGGGCAGAGATAATCCTCGGGTATTAAAATTATTAACAAGTAGCAGGTGAATCTGGATTAAATTTTAATTTAATAGTATGTCCTTCTCCTTCTTCCCCACCATCTTTTTTTTCTTATGCATTTATCCAAGATCATATAGGGAAAGATTGGCTATTAAATGGTTATTTTTATAACTAGCAGGTTGCCCGATTAAATTTGGATTTCTGAAATGTGTAATAACCCATCTACAAATTTCATTTAATAGTCTCTTTTTTCTTATCCTTCTTTTTCTTCTCTATCCTCCTCCTCTTTCTCTTCTTCCTTTTTTCTTCTTTATCCTTTTTCTTCTCCTTCTCTTTCCCGTTCTTATTCTTTATTTTTCTTTCTCTCCTTTAATCTATTTATTTTTATAATACTTTTTTTCTAATCTACAAATTTTTTTAATTTGCTTTCATTTTTTGTTCTAAAGTATAGGTAAAATTTTTAATTTTTAATATATCTCATTTGAATTGCTCTATCTTACTTAGATAACCCATATTAGACAATTTCATCCATATCAATGTAAACTAGTAGGTAAAAGGTTAAGTGTAAGAATGGCCTTAATGGCCAAGACTTCGCCTCTTTGTGTAATTCATCTCTCAGATCCAAGCTCTCTTTTTCTTTTTTTAAGCCATCACATCATTTATTCCTGCTGTACAGTACCTTTAAATATATTTTTGTTGTATTTATAATCTTCTCTAGTCAAATTATTCAACCATTATGTTCACTTTTCAAAAATTACTGTACATCACTTGAACTATGGGATCTGAGTGTTGCTAATATTAATAATACTTTTATCATTCATGTACATTGTAAATTTACACAAATAAAGTCATCTGAATCAATCCCTTACTCTCCAGCGTTATAGTTTCGTCGACAGATAATAGCAAGTAGCTGTTTATTATATAAGATGGTTGCTTTATTTCTATCAACTCTCTTCATAGACATCATAAAATTAAACCAAAAACTAAACATCTATTCAAATTTTCAACTAATTTACCAACCGATTCGAGATTTCCAACTTGTCAACAAGCAAAACATTAATTACTGTATCTTCATTATATCATCAAATTGGGATTTCGAGTTTTGGCAGCATTATCAAATTGGCAAACATATGGAATTCATAAGCCTTATTCAATGAGCCTTCATTCAATGTATAGTAGTATTAACTTTTCATGTGAAATTTAACGACATGCAGTCAAATATTTGTTAAGAATAAGTATAATAACTCACTTCAGATGGATCTCATAGATTCGAAAGTACTCGGCCAGATTAAGTGAGTTATTATACTTATTCTTAACAAATATTTGACTGCATGTCGTTAAATTTCACATGAAAAGTTAATATTAACAACGCAGTTCGTCATGGAACAAGAAATCCAGGAGTATAGTAGTATTATCAAAACTATACAATCATACAATTTATAATGAAATATAAGTAGAATCTTCTATAACTGCTGTAACTACAAAATCGTTAATAAGTTTGTATTTTATAATAAAAATGTAGTAGTTATAACTTTTAAGACTAGTCTAAACGGGAGCATTCATTTAAAAAATGCGGTACCATAGTAGAGCAGTCTAACCTTTTCTACACCCGTGTAACATGAAAAAATGAACTTTTCGTTTTAGTCAAAGAATAAACCTTGAGTCAAAATGACGATATCTTGTAAAGATTTGTTTTCTTATAAAATTAACACATTTTAAATTATTGATTGATTTTCAGCTTATACTTTTGGACTTTGGGGCTTCCCGTTCTTATGAGAAGAAGTTTATGGATCAATACATTTGTGTTATAAAAGCAGCTGCCAATGGAGACAGGGATAAAGTGCTGGAGTTATCAAAGCAAATGGGATTTCTCACCGGATATGAAACAAAGGTAAAAATTAGTTTCAAAAGGTAAACTAATTGGGTAAAATTTAATTACATTCTGCTTGAACTACATTGCCTAAATCTTTATCAGGTGTGTTAATGTTACAGAGCTACGATATACAGTCTCAACTTTGTATTACACCTAAAGAATGAGCATGAATTATTGAACTATTTCATGGACGAATTAAAAAAATAACGAATAAATAAGGTAAGGCTTGTAGATGTACTAGTAGGAAGTACTACATGAACGAACAACGAAATACTTGTTTGCTTGATCAAACCAGTATACTTGAGTGAAGTAACTTAAGCTGGGCATTTACGTTCCAATTTGCAGTACGACTTGTGGTCCAAACTCCAGAGTTGGATCCGATATCGGAACGTGAAAGGGTTTGTTGGAAGAAGTGTAGATGGACGAGTCGGAACATCTAGAGGGACGACTGTAAGGTCCGACTTCCGACTGTCGACGGTGAATGGGGGAGTCGGATCAAAGTTGTCCAACTTACCTCAGTCAGTGCTTGACTGTTAAAGCATACTAGGACTAAAGTTGGATAGCAAGTCAGAGCGTGAGTGGAGTCGACTATCCAACTAGCAGTCCTAATAAATCATACTGCAAATCGGAACGTGAATGCCCAGCTTTAATCAATTTAGATGCCCCTTCAGAAAAATAGGGACTCATGGGAAATTGATTGTTATTGACATATTATGTTGTAGATAAAATTGTTTGAATTTGTTCTTTTGATGAATCTACATAGACGTAGCCCAAGGTAACTTAAATTTAACTTTGGACGAAGCCTACCTACAATTATTTCTTATATGAATAAAACAGTATGAAGTGATATTTTCGATCTCTTTACATAAACCTATGACGTACCGGTACAAGTAGACTTAATTGATATTATTTTTAATTCATTTGTGGAATGGGTACAATAATACTTACGATCACTATTTAAATGAAACAAAAACAAAAAAAAATTGTTTCAGGGAGTTCTCCATAAAGTTATTTTCCAATAAATTACACCACACACGTATTATAACAGTTGAAAAAAAACAAGAATCGGAATCGGTACTGTAGTATTCATATAACTTGGCAGCGTGCAGCAGATGGGACATGCTTCATCTGAACCCAACCTACTGCTGCCAAGTTATATGAAAACTACAGTACCTTACTTTAATCAATGGAGAATCTAGTATTGGAGATACCATTAGAATCGACAATTCCTGGAGTCGAGAATCGAAATCGACCCATCCCTAGGCCCGTGTTTATGCAAGGTTAGTAGAGAAAAAGGTTGACGCATCGAGCCTATTTCGTGGTCAATTTTGTCAAGCGCTAACACCTGTTTGTGACGTCATCTTGTGACCAGTCATGGCGTTACCAAGCAATGTAATGAATTTATTATTACAATTCAAATATTAAAATTTCTAAACTTGATTGTCGAAATAATACCTAACGTAACTTGATATCACAACTTAATCATCACATATCACCAACAAATAAATATAAAAACACACATCAATAAAAGACTAATTGAATAGAAAAATGTAAAAATTTGACAACGGTCACTGGGTGACGTCACACTGGCTACTCCCTGACCAGGTTTTGTTACTGCAGGGAGAGATAGGGATGCGTCAACCTTTCTCTCTACTAACCTTGGTGTTTATGAACCTATCTTGAGGCTTCTTCTACTCAATGAAGAACTCAAAGCATTCACTTGGAAGGCTTTTCAATTCCCCCTTCAGTTCAGTTCATAAAAACAAGCCCTAAAGATAAATATTTGAAAACAATAGACTATTAAAATCTACTAACTTGATTTTCAGACAATGGAGGACGCACACGTGGACACAGTAATGATTCTAGGAGAAGTATTCAGTGAAAAAGTGGGCGCATTCGATTTCGGACACCAGGACACTACCAAGAGAATACAGAGGCTGGTACCCACTATCCTAACCCAAAGACTGTGTCCACCGCCAGAGGAAATCTACTCGCTGCACAGAAAGCTATCGGGCGTATTTCTACTGTGCTCCAAACTGAAAATAAAAATGGAGTGCCGGCACATGTTCTTAAATGTATACAACAATTATGAGTTTGATTCTAGTGATGGAGGGTGTAATTAAATTTTGTGTTAGAAGAATGAGTGGGGTGTTCTCAATGCATTTTTCCATTGTTCATAACTAGTTAGTTTTTAATTTTTTATAGGATGAATCCCACATAGGTCTGAGACTTGTGCGTGGGTAATGAGTTGGATGATGGCGATTGATGAGTTAGAACTACGGTTTTAGGTAGGTTCCGAACCACCAAGTAGTGATTTCACAGCAGAGACTAGTATTTTTTGCTGGCCATTCCAATCGGTCACCCTTACAAAGAAAGCCAAAGAGTGCGTAGCTTATCTTTATCTGACTTAATGGATACCCGCTACGGCTACCACTTTCCTAAAATAATATACTTGAATGGTTCTAATCAGTGGCAAATTAAAGGAGAAAGGTTATATTTGACACGAGCAGTTTGACACATCCAATTGAATCTAGGTTTCTATAACGTGGCATGTCTCATTAACAAATTGAATTTAATAGTCTATTTTCTCTTATCCATCTTCTCATTAGACGTTTTCTTCTCCTTAACCTCCTTCTTCCTCTTCTGCTACTTCTCCCTCTTTATCCTTATTCTCCCTCCTCCGCTTGTTTGTTTTATTCTTTATGCTTTGACAACCTGTATTTACTATTTTTTTCACTCCGAACTATTTTTAATTTTAATGTTTGTTACAAGTTAAGTGTTGTATGGGATGGTTAAGTGGGAGAGAGGGCCAGTTGCGCCCGAACTTCGCCCTCCCAGGATAAAATAAAGGTAGACATTCTATTCTATGACACTCGTGGACAAGGACACCATCTAGAAGTTAAGATAATAAGACGATTTAGCCTTGTCATCAGGCAAATGCAATTTTTGCATCCATCCAGGGAATCTATTTTTCCTAATAAAGGCCACAGAAGTCTGAGACTTTTCAGTGGGCAATGAGGTGAATGATGATAATGAAGTTATGAATAGAGGACCTTTAGCTTTAGGTGAGTACCGAACCACCGGTCAAGTGATAATAAAGGAGATAAAGTCAAGCTTCCAGTCACCCTTTCAACCGGAAACATATTGCAGGATCTTTTTAACGAGTATTAAACGTCTGAACTTCAAACATGTCTTGTGGCATTCATTACACACACCATGAAAGCAGTTGGTGCATGTTCAGAACATACAATTTATGCAAATATGAAGTCCTATTAGATACAAATATTAACAATTTACCCTGAACCTTCTACGTTTTTTAAGGTAAGCAATTCCTTCAATCTATCTGACCAAATATAATTTTGGATAAATATTAATCCCAATGATTGCCAGATGCATAAAAATCATATTTGTCTTAATATGGCCGCCATTTTCCAATTTTTCGGGTTTGACTCGCCATCTTGTCAGTCACCAATTCAAATATCACAAATTAAAAAAATAATAGAATTACACTAAAGTTCCATCGTCTGTTTACTAACATTTTTCGGCTCAAATGTTTTTTATAAAAATTTAATATTATAAATTATTTTCAACAGTTTTTAGTGTTTTGTTTCAAGTGAACTTTTAAATTAATAGTGGTTAAGTGAGAAGATTCATTTAGTTATATTTTGAGTGAAGGTTTTCTAGAAAATCTTAAATTTTTAGTGTGTGTTAACCTCAATGTTTAGGACAATGTAAAATATTCAAAATTTGTGAAGGGAGCAGTTTTGGACTCGAGTCTGTTGCGCCTTCACATTCGTTGTAGATTTGTCACAATAAATAAATAAATAAATACTATTAGCTTGAACGGTAGGATACATACACCATAAAAAATTCAAAAGTTTTGAAAAATTTGTAGAAAAAATCTTTTTAATTCCTAAAATTATAATACAGTGATACTTACGTTAATACATTTCTCTCAATCGGTATCATGCTTCAAAGCTTAGAGATTATAGACCACATCGTTTATAAAATAATTTCGCCTGAAATAACTATTATAAAAAACAAATAAACATTTACATTTTAAGCTTTTGAATGGAATATAGTTATATCTATGCATGCAATCTGTAATTATCACGAAAAACATTGAATAATAAAAACTCGAATACTTCAGATTTGTCACTGACAAGTAATTTTTGTCAGTGATTCACTGTTTCGGTGATCTCGAATGTATTCAATTCATTTTGGTTCACAAGCTATCTTCTCCAGTTTCCAGAATTCTTAACGCTTTTCGTAAGTTGCTGACAGCCTCTGATACATCATCGTAATTTAAAGCACTGCCAGCCCACTTGCAGTACTTTTGTGCTTTGGAGATTTTCTCCGGTGATAATTTGTCCCCTGAAAGCATTTGATAATTATTAAAAAAAAGAAGACGACAGAAGAAAACTTTGTAGAGAACAAGACAGGAGAGGAAAAGAAGAAGAAGAAGAGTAGAATTCAGGAGACTAAAAACCGTCGATGTCCTAGAACGCGGATTTAGATTAAATAGACAGCGGACATGGCCGCATACAGCATACACTACAATATATATATATATATATTGCTTTCGAAATATAGTTCATAATGATATAATATTATATATTGTTACGAGTTCTATCACTAAAATAATGCTGGAAACACTTAACTTAACTTTAATTAACACTCGAACTTTATTTACACAAATTACTTACAACACGCACTAATCAGTTATATCACACAAGAAAACCCAATAAGAAACAAACAGTTCACTAACGTTCAACTAATAATGAATTTTCTGTACAAAAACTAATTACTAACTGTCAGAAGGCCAATCAATAATTTAATAAATAACTATCCAATAAACTGTTCAAACATGTACAAATAAATTCCTAAAAAAGTTAAACACTCAATAAAGAAATGGAACACCTAAGAAGCGCAATCTGTCACTGTATTTTATACATGTAATCACCATTCATACACACAGCACTATGAAGGTGTACACTATAAAGTCTGCTATTGTCACTTTATCACATTAACTTTCGAATGACAACTGAACTGAACTGCTGTTTACAAGGAAACCCCGTTTATATACTATTTTTGTTTTCTATTCTTCCCTTTTTTTCTTTCCTTTAAATCTTTCAAATCCAACTGAACAGAATTCTATTTTATTAGATTTATATATTTCTGAATTTGTAATGCTACTATATTTAATTATATATTATTGGTGTATATATTTCTATATCTGTAAATCTGGAATGATTATAAAAACGACAATATCATTATTATCCTACAAAACTGAAAATAAAGTACGATATAATAGTTTTAACTGAAACTTGAATGACTAAAGATAACGTTTTTGATTATAGTACAAATGGATATACAGTTGTAAATAAGCCAGATCAAATAAATGGAAGTATGTGTGTTTGTGAAGGATTCCATTGCCGTACATTATCTCAGCTATGCCATGATTAGATTGAAAATTTTAAACCACTTTATAACATTATTTGCAGTTTAAAGAACTTCTAATACCGAAGTTTTCTTGAATGATTTGGATGCGAGTTTGTATAGTGTTTATAAAGCTGAAAATATTCTTTTGATTGGAGATTTGAACATAGACATTTTGTGAAACAATAATTTATCTAATGAATATAGTAACAAATTTATGGTCTAAGATCTCTCGTAAATAAACCTACTCAAATTTCATGTAACACAAAAGCATGTATTGATCACATATTCTGTAGAAGTGTAAATTTCAAAGAAGAAAATGTAAGAATCTCTATACAAAAAACCTACATTACAGACCACTATTGTACTATTCTTCACATAAAAAATTCAAACACAGTTTCTAATGAAATTAAAGACATTTTTACTGAAAAGATTAACTATACAAAACTGATTGATAAGTTAAAACAAGAAAGTAGGGAAAATTAAACTTCTTCCAATGATGAAAATTTGAATTTGGATGACAAAATTAATTCATTTTACAAAAAATTGATAAGTAACATAAAATCCGCTACTGAACAAACAGAAATAGGCCACTGAAAAAATGCATAGCTCCAGGGCTGATAAGATCCATTAGAGAACGTGATAGAATGCATAAAAAATTGAACAGTCAACCATTCAATGCTCAACTGCAAACTAGGTACAAAACAGTGATAGCCGTGAGCCGTAGCAGATATCTGTTCAATCAGATAGAGATAAGCTGCGTTCTCCTGGGCACTCGACCGATTAGTTAAGGGTGACCGATTAGATTGGCAAAAAAAGACACTGTTCTCTGCTGTAAAATCACTTCCCGGTGGTTCGGAACCCACCTAAAACTGTAGGTCCAGCTCATCAATTACCATCATCCAACTCATTACCCACACACAGGTCTCAGACCTATGTGGGATTTATCCTCCAAAAACATACAGAAATTTGTTAAATAAACTTCTAAGAAAAACTAAACTGCATTATTACAAGACAAACATCTCAAATTCTAAAGGTAATAGCACAAAGAGGAATGGCATAGAGGAAATTAAATTTTAGAATTTAACCAAACCAAAAAAACCACCAGATATCGACCCAAAGATTTTAAAAAAACTATTTTTCCGAGGTAGGTAGAACTTATGCCAAGATACTTGGTGTTAATCAGCATTCAGTAAATCCACATCAAATACCTTGTTTAGCGGCTGATATTCCGGATTCCTTTTTCATGCACCCAACAATTTCTGATGACAGTACGTGTTATCAGTAACTTGAAAAGTAATTCATCTCCAGTGGTGGATGGACTGGATAGCGTGTTTTCGAAGAATATAGCAGAACCATTTGCTGTATTGTTCAACAAATGTTTTGAAACTGGTCATTTTCCATCTCATTTTGACCATTGTCAAAGTCATCAATGGAGCTAGTTATACATGCACAACACAATTTTTATGATTAACCTGAAACAACAAAACATTCAGCAAAATACCCATACCTGACAATGTTGCCGCCTCCATGGAGCTCGGATAGGAAGGCGTAAAAACGTTCTGGGGACTGGGAGTTACTGGCAGTACCGGCGTGGAAGTTGGTGGAAAGAATGGAGGGGGATTCAGGGGTGGAACATTGGGGAACTGTGGATAGGGAGAAGAGGGGAAGCCCGGGGGATCGGGCAGAGAAGGAAGACCGCCAGAGGAGGGGGGAAGATTGCCAGACAGATTGTTGACACCTCCGTGTGGGAAGTCGGGAGTTGAATCTGAAGGTCCAAATCCTGAAAGTCAAAAGAAAAATAGTTGAAATAAAAATTAAGCAATCGTACTTAACTAAAGCTTACGACCAAAAGATAGAGTTTAAAGCCCTTATTTATGAACTTACATTGAGGATGCTTCAACTCAAGGATGAATTGAAAAGCATTTCAAGACTTCATCAAGTCAAGAAAGGTTCATAAATACGGACCTGTTAGTTTCAAGTCCGTATACACAGATTTTTTTTGAGGATGAAGCCCACATAGGTCTTGGACCTGTGCGTGGGTAATGAGTTGGATGATGGTGATTGATGAGTTGGACCTACAGTTATAGGTGGGTTCCGAACCACCGAAACCACCGATTTATAGACGCGCCTTAAGGTTTCCTTAATTTAAGGTTGTTTTGAAAAGCATTAACTAAAAAGTTTTCTAAATCTACCTTAAGGCTTCCTTAACTCAAGGGAATTTTGAAAGGCATTCAGTTAGGCTTTCCAAGTTTTCCTTGAGTTAAGGAAGCCTTAAGGTAGATTCATAAATGCAGGCCTAAGTGGGTTTACGGTTCTATTTACAAATCTAACTTAAGGTTTCCTTGATTCAAGGATGCCTTGAAAAGCATTCAAGACATTTGAATTAAGGTAGTCTCAAGGTAAGTTCATAAATACGGGCCTAAGTTAGTTTAAGGCCCGTATTTATAAGTTCACCTTGTGGATTCCTTGACTTACGGGACTCTTGAAAGGCATTCAGTCAGAAAGCTTTTTAAGATCCTTGAGTTGAGGAAGCTTCAAGGTAAGTTCATAACTGCGGGCTCAAGTCAGTTCAAGGCCTGTATTTATGAATCTACTTTGAGGCTTTCTCAACTCATGGCGACCTGAAAAGCATTCACTCAAAAAGTTTTGCAATACTTCCTTGAGTTAAGTGAGCCTCAATAAATGAAGAAAGACCCACCAATAGAAGGAAACCTATAAAATTCACATTAAAAAAGAGTAATTGGACTCGATAAATAAAGAAAGGCCTCAATTAAATTCATTTCTAAAACAACTAGTAATTGAGCTCAATAAATGGATATTTAATCACAATGTTGAATGTAACCCATGGACATCAAGGAAATAAATAAAGGTCATGAATGTCCATGGATATTCTTCCAAAGCAGGGAAGTTTGTCATAAAAGGGAAATATATCTCAAATTAATCAAGAAACTATTAATTGATCACTATAAATATGAAATAAGACCTGCCTAAATTTCCTGGAACGATGTTAGTACCCGAGTCGCTTTCTTCATCATCGTCCTTTAAAGGACCCGGTACAGGAGTTTCGCCATTTTTCAAACAATTGTGAATATAGGCCGCTTTCCATTTGGCATACTTCCGGTTGGCTACTATTTCCTCCGAAACTTCGCCAAAAACTGTGAGTACGTCCATCAGGATTCCAGCTGAGTAGAATCCTTTCACTACATTCCTGTAATCAAGTGGAAACAATTTAAAATATTATCTGCAATGCCAAGCCATATCTCAGGTGGGTATCTCACTCTAAACTCTGTTGAACGTTTTTTGACAAAGATTTCCTAAGTGCAATAGCTGTACAATTCAAGCTATAATTAAAAGTATTATTGATAGCTCAAATCATAGCTTATGTTACACCTTCCAACAAATTATAGTCGGCAGACTCACTTCACTCGATCATAAACCATTCTTTGGCCTCGTAATTCTCGACAACTGGTGAAGAGTGAATGAGTGGAATCTGTGGTATTTAGCTTTTTATTTATGTTAATACAGAAAATGTCAAGCAATGTCTTTGTTACAGACCAAACATAATTATACAGTATTAAGAAATATGGAACCTATCTTTTATTTAAAAAATCACAGGGTAATACAGGCCCCAAAATTACTGTTTTTGGATTTGAATATAAAGTTGTAATTCTAGTTGATGTAGATTAGTATATTGCTGAAAATAAGAAGGAAGTTTATGAAGCAAGAAGTACAAAGTATTGAATATTTCTTCAATATTAAAATAAGAAATATAGAACCTACAATTTGAACTATTGCAAATTTTAATAGCTCGAATCATAGCTTATGCAGTCCCTTTCAATTTGCTTTACCATAGAATATTATGTAGGATGAATCATTTAGCGGTTATTTGACTTTGTAATGACAGAATGTCGTGCTTTTTGAAAACAAAACTGGTTATAATAACTGTAATACCACTGGTATTTTTTTTTTTTTTTTTTTGAGGATGAAGCCCACATAGGTCTGAGACCTGTGCGTGGGTAATGAGTTGGATGATGGTGATTTATGAGTTGGACCTACAGTTTTAGGTGGGTTCCGAACCACCTAAATGCTGTTTTTAAATGCTGTACCTCATTTGGTAGTTATCACAGAGAACATTGTTGGTTTTGTTGCAAATTTATTCTTCTCTAGGAATGATAACTAGTAAAGGTGTGTTTGGATGACATTGTCAAAAAACTAGAAAGTGCAAAAATTTTGTCGTTTTTCAAAATGGCAGGGGTAGATTTTCAAGAAGAGCAAAGGTAGGGATGTTGGAGACTCAGGGTTCTTCCCTTCTCATCATAGTAAACAGCATAATCCTAGAAACAGAACCACCTGATATATACCTGAATTTATGAACGTTCGCAATTAAAAAAGACTGAAAAGTCGTTGAGTTAACAACAACAAGTTAATATTAACAACGCACATCGTTATGGAAAAAGAAATCAACGAATTAAATATAAATTAAGCTGTGATTAAATTAATACAGAACATTACTTATAATCTTATACAAGAACAGAATGAATAATGGATAGTTACTTGTTGAAAACGGCTTCCCTATCCTGTCCATCCGCCCAGAGAAATATCTTCAGTGCGTAATTTTCTATGTAGGCCTGGGCGGCCATTTCATTTGTGATTAATTCATTGTCAGTGAAGGATTTTTTCGTGCTCTCAAGCCAATCCATCAAGCTCATAAGCAGCGATTTCGCTTCATCAGACTTCTTATCAATTTTTAAGGCGGTCTGTAGAGCATATAGCCTACCTAAAAAAACAAGTTGACGTGAATCACAGTGAAATTGTCATGCAAAAACATACAAGATTCAGAAAAATTTCGAGCGTTCCATTTATTCTTATCATGAATTATGAGAAAGTTGAAATACAACAATTCGGTCCTAAATTGCCATAAGTTATTTCAGCGCCCACAATAATAACCTTGAATATCACACCTTGAATAACTCCAATAAACTGTTGTTTATATTCATTGATATTATTTTTGGTAATTGTGCCGCAGATGTTAGCAAGAAAAAATCACTTGAAACCTTCACCAAATTGTAGTATTATGTCTCCTGATCACAATAATTATCAAGTTTTCAAGTGTCGGTCTCAATTAAATAATTAATTATCAATATTAAAAGCCCACCTTTTGAACATAACTACGGCTCTGTAAAAAGCCTTTATAGTGCCTTAAACATAAAATCATAGACGGTCAGATAGTTCGAGCAATGGAGTGCCATCAATCTATCAGTGCCATCCATTACATAATATCACTTTGTTATTGTGTAGCCGGGCCTCACTCACTCGATTCAATATTTCTTCAAAATAATTTTACCAGAATTATTAATTGAAAATAACTATCACTCGGAAATTACAGTAATAATCAGAAACGTGTGTTTTCAATGTTTATTAGGCTACAAAACATTGATTGCTTTCACCAAGAAATTAATTGCTAATAACGGGTGTGCTATGGGAGCGTGCATTGGTTCATTCGAGCCTTTTACCGTTTACCTGTAAATGAAATTTTATAAATATTTAATATCAAGTTTTGGTTTTCAGTAAAATTCCATTTACCGGTACATTAATGATAAAGATCATTATTCTGAGCTTATGAGTCTGAATAGTGGGTTTAGAATTATGAATGTGATTAGACCAATCAAAGTTTCATGCTCAGTTTCATGCACCAGTACAGACTCCCAGGCTATAATAAATATGTGCAGTAATGTAACTTCGAGAGATTTATCTCTTTTTAATATAAAGGCTTCGGGATCTGTGGTGGGTCCACATTTATTTTCTACCTGAAGCAACAAGCAACAAGTTGATGGGATCGGAAAGGGTTGTCCTATTGTTGGTAAAGATGGAAATATTCCTTCCTTCATCATTTTTCTATTGTTCTGTAATAGTTTGAAAGTTTGACCAATTTGTTGATTTTGAGCGTTCCTTGTTGGTGTTGACTATAGAGCGCACATTTTGAAGTAGATATTTTGTGGAGTTGTAAGACAAAAACTGTTGTGTAATCAATGGAACCTTCTAAGTATTTCTATGTCCTTTCAGGTTCTACGGAATGGATAGGCAGGAGAAGAAAAATAGTCTACTAAGAATAGTTTACAAAAAAAGAAAAGCTTCTTAGTCTACTAGTGATTTGGTTGTCCTGGGGGGTATTCCATAGCTCCCAGGGCGAGGGGTGTCCGGGGGTCCTCCCCAGGGAAAATTTTGATAAATAGTCTCTCTAAAATCGTATTTCAAGAGATGCTAGGCTCATGTCTAGGATATTGTGAAATATCTCACTAATCTGTGTAGATCTGGGTAAACAAAATAATTCAATTTTGGAGAATTCCAAAATTGGAGAGGAGTTACTGCTCTTGAGGTAACTGAATCTATAAGAAATAGGTAATCTAATAGGCAATATTAACATCTAATATTGAAATTGTATTTGACACAAAGTCTTTCATATTTTGTTCCAATTCAGTTACAAGAAAACTCTCTGTAAATTCCTGAAGTAGGGTATATAAAGGCAAAATAATCTGCACATATTCAATACCCACATCTCGGCATTTCTTTGTTGATTTGAAAGCAAATCATGAATCGCTTACAATCTTCACTAATAGAGAATCAACTCTCAAGCATTGTCACTTTATTGAGATTTTGTCACATTACTCCACATTACTCCAAATCGTGCCCTCTTCAGATGGCAAATCACCTTTGGGTCCAGTTCTCATACTAATCATCAACAATGGGCATTCATAGATCTAGGAACAATAGCTGTACTCTCCCACAACCCAACAACCTGTTGCTCTGTACACTACAGGTAGAAAATAAATATGGACCCATCACAGATCCCCAAGACGAAAAATGAAAAAAAAACTAGAAAATTACAATATTGTCAAAAACTTGTTTAATACATTAGATACATTTTAATTTTAAACTGCTGCTACTGCTTCAATTGATCAGTGCTAATCTTGCTCTTTTTAGTGTACCTAATTAGCTTATCTTCTACCATGCTCCACAATCCACATGAATGAACCTATATAATGTAATGCTAATTTGTTTTACATCCAAATTATTTTTATATTTGACCCAAAAACCTGCAAATCAATAAGAATCTCACTTAGAGATTACAAGGTGCCTGTTATGTTCAAAGTTTCAAATGTCAAGAATCTTCTTTCTAAGAGATTTTTCACAGGTTTATGGGTGAAATGACATAGTTGAAAACCTAAACTGCCAATGTTTATACACCTAGCACATTTTGAACATTTATTGATTGCCCAGTCAGCAGACTGTCAGAGAGTGGAACCAATCTAGTGTGGCTAGTTGAAGTTTGTGATATTTAACATAACCAAAGCTAACCTAGCCTAACCAAAGCTAACCTAACCTAGCCCAACCAAAGCTAGTCTTTAGGCTAGGCTAGCTTTGGTTAGGATGCATATTATGCAAATTATATGTTACATTTAACCTTGATAAATTGGTCTAATCTAGCAAGGCTGGGTTGATTGGGAATTTCTATAATTGGGCACAAGGCATTACAAACACAAATATCATTCAAAGGTTCCACCATGATGAACAATGAAAATTGTGTTATTTCCCTTTTTTCAATGTAGGGATGGAGTATCAATACCAAAATGATTGATATATCATATCAATATTTTGAAACTGGTATGATATTTATTGGGGAAAAAATCAATGTATTCCCGATATTCTGTCACTA
This sequence comes from Conomelus anceps, assembly GCA_948455865.1. Lineage (NCBI taxonomy): Eukaryota > Metazoa > Arthropoda > Insecta > Hemiptera > Delphacidae > Conomelus > Conomelus anceps. The sequence goes on along the minus strand of OX418226.1, from coordinate 17,942,165 downwards.
TAATGCAAAAAATGTCTTTGATAATTTTTTTATTTTAAAATTTTTACATTAAAAAATAATATCAGGTTAAAAAATAACAGTCAAAAATCATTATTCAACATAAAATGTATTATTCTTCAAATATATTCTCATTACAATATATCTGTGAGTTCAGAGTAAAACAAAAGCATCAGTTTCAGATTCTATAGCACTCTATGATATTATCATCCATCATCGTTAGTCACAGTCGTCAAAATTCATAAGCTGAAGAAATAGAAGGTACAAGCGCCCAAAGTAGGCTGTGGCGACAGATTATGTAGAAGTATGTGCAATGCATCAAGTGATAAGATTATGGAAAAAATTGAAAATGCATTTATTATTGAATAGATAAATTGTATGAGTAAATAATTCATAAACTAGAATGCAAATTATTGTGTTGCAACGATTCATGCATTCTAAACACTCAAGTCAAGTTAATTGCTAAAGATAATCATTTTGGGGTTCAGTTCAAAAGGTTTTTTCAATATTGAATAATTAATTGAGACCGACACTTAAAAACTTGATAATTGTGATCAGGAGACATAATACTACAATTTGGTGGAGGTTTCAAGTGATTTTTCTTGCTAACATATGCGGCACAATTACCTTTATTTTTATTTTAAGTTTTTGAGGAAGTGTTTGAGTACTTTTTCAACGAAAAAACATCAAAATGGTCCTATACCAGTCAAAAAAAAGAACGATTATTAGCTCAGATTACAGCTTGAGTCCATAACTCAAATTAGGGAATAAGTTATGACAATGAGAAATTGACAATCAAAGACGACGTAAATAAAGGGTTATGCCTAATATTGGGAAATCATAACTAATACTGATCCGAAAATATACTCACACCAATAACTGACTACTGGATCTCTTTCATCGTGCTCTTGGGCAGTTTTAAGATAATGTTGGATGGATCGCAGAGATGCTGGACACGGAGGTAAGTTTAAAACCATTTCTGGATAAATTGGTCACTAAATTAATAATATTTATCTTCATGTAACCAGTAGCACAAATAATAATGATGTAATAGATGACAGAATAATTTTAAGGTTAGTCTGGATCTTCTGACGTTTTTTAGATTGTGACGTCACGTACCGTAATAATAAACAGCTGATCTCTTGTCAAAAACTGGCTGGTTACTCAACTTTTGCAACAATAAAAATATTTTAAAACAAATCCGTGAATTAATAATGTATTATTTTTAGTTTATTTTTTGTTTGTTCATTTATTATTGTCACTGTTATTATCTTTAAACTTTTCCAAAGTCAAGCCTGAGAAGCGAGAATCAATGAATTCAGTTCCCATGGTTTGCAGCACGTACTATTTGAACCGCGTAGCCTAGTTCAAAAATGTCACGTAAACTCGAAACTTATCACACATATTTGTCTACTTTTAACTATAGAAACCAAAGAATATTTTATCAAATTCGAAAATTTGATATTTTTTCAAACTCAGCAAGTCTTCGTAAAAATGAGTCAATCAGCCAACAAGTTGACTATCTACAAATAGTATTCTGATGAAACTGAATGATAAATGTTTTTACACGATTTGATTGGGACGTTCTAAAACGATCGCTTATCTAACTTAATACAGTATTGGGGTATTTTTATAGTCTAAATAAAGTCTCCTAAATCTTACATTCTTTCCTTCTCATTCCGCAATATCATCTACTTAATCAATTTCAAATCAATATAGACTAACTTACTTTCTACTTATCGGCATATTGAATATACCTATTATAAAATTTTTATACTTTGTATAGAGATTCCGAAAGGGTGCTAAAAGCAAATATTTTGAAGAACCAATGAGAATGGTTTTACTGTCTAATTTGAGTCTAAAAATTATGCGTTCTATTTGTAAGTTAGTCGGAGATTGATACATTAATAGTCAGTCATCTCCGCGTTTTGTCGTTCCAATTGGACCATCTAGAAAAATAGTATACGCAATTTAAACCGCGCCACCAAGTTGAAAATAATGATAATTCTGCTTTATTGATTTGTTTGTTTGAAGTAGGTTGTATGAGTTGCGTATTGCGTACTCCCTGGAAATCTGGCTGACGTGATAATAGGGCCGAGTTCAGTTGCTAGATGGCGCGCAGTTTCCCCAATCGAGAGTGGACCCCCTCCACACGACTCAGTTCGACCGACGCCATATAATAAGAGCGAATTCAAGTGTCGCGCCAGTTTAAGTCAAGATGGCGTTTATGGTACCCGTTGTGAAGAATGATTACGATATCTACAAATCGCGGCGCATTTCCGAGTGCTCCAATTCTCAGACATGCCGCAGTCGAAAAGTGTCCGAATGTTCGAAATCGGAAGGTCCAAGCCTGAGTACATCGCCAGGAAGTGATTTTTTGGTTGGGTCTCCGGCCCACCGGTCTGTTCCTCTTACCATGTTATCGGGCTCCAGACAATACAGCAGGACATCCTCCAGGACGTCTCAGTCTAGCCTGCAAAGTCCCAGTAAATCCAGTTCGTCGTCTCCGCCGAAATCTGGATCTACCAACTCGTTGAATAAGTTTCATAATCGGTTGGTCGACAAGCTGAAGAGATCGCTGAAATCTAAGGATTCGTCAGGCGATGGTAAGTCCATCCAAACCCTAATCACAACCATTATTATCATTATCAGTGGTGTAAACGAATACCTTTCAACACGTGGGGGTTGTTGTTGCCTTACTGGTGCAAATTTATCTTGTCCTCCAGTGATGTCAGGTTAGTGTTCAACGTATCTCAACCATCTTCATAACCCACAAATCCCTTTACAAATAATACCAATCAATTCAATTTCAACCTAATTCAGGATTTGAAATCACTTTTCTAAAGCGACTTTTCAAACTTTGTAACACTATCCGTGGCTTACACATGACCTGAGAAACGATGCACTCTGTCAAGCGATTCGGCAGTCAGAAAGAAAATGGTGGACGTAATAATAGCCGTTTCTTGGCTAGAGTGCAGCAGCTTATGTCGAGATGCCAGAAGTACGGCATTTGTTCGGCTTTTTGCATAATTCTGAACCTTTGAGGGTTCTAAACAGTATACGAACAGTCAATGCTTCAAAATCTATTAGGCTATACATTATAAAAACTTGAATTCCAATACCTTTATTTGAAATGTGTAATATTTCATCGTAATAGACTAATATTTTACGTTAAAACATGTTTCTTTTGAACTAAGATAACAAAAACCTGTTGTTCTAAGTTGTATTTAAGGACATTTGAAATTTTATGACTTGAAAAAACCTTAGAATAGAATCTGGTCCACTGTAAAAGGAAAGAACCGTTACGTGAGATGTGCATAGGCTAGAGCTACGGTAGAATATTCTAGAAGGTCGTTCGGTCGATTTCTATCCAGGAAAGCAGTGGGCTTTTACAATACATACGATCGAGTTTCGTAGAATTCGTCTGTTCTGTCATTCATTAGCACACAAGCCCGCAACCTTGATGAAACGTTTTGTCACGTAATATTTACAACTATTATGAAATTATCTAGACCTTAAAATTTACCAGCCAGATTTACCAAATTTATCTTACTAGCAAAAAAGACTGTTCTCTGCTGTAAAATCACTTCCCGGTGTTTTGGAACCCACCTAAAACTAGCTATAACTCATCCAACTCATTACCCACGCACAAGTCACCGATCTATGTGGTCTTCAGCCCTCAACAAAATTAATGTTGAATTACTTACACGACTATCAGAGTAAAAAAATTCTGTTTTCTTCCTATCTTTACATGCTTGAAATGTATTCGTTTTCACATAACTATTTAAAACTGTAAAAATGACGATTACAACTACCTACCAAAATTAGTGTAGGCTACGTTTTTATAAAGTTTTTTAATTGTTTAGACCGATTACGGTAGTAATTTTGATGCTAAAATACAATTTACATTGGTCTCGGAACAAACGAAAATGTTGAACTAAATTTATATTTTACTCGCTCCAATGATTATTTACTACTACTCGGAAACTTCATATTTTTATTTATTTGTCATGTGATTATTTGGTTTTCGTATTTGAAGGGTAATCTTCCATTGTAGACTATTATTTTTAAATTTATGGATGACTCTCTTTTATAATGTTTTAAATAATCTTCAATAATGTGATTATTTCGTTGTCAAAACGCTAGTAATATTTGTTCCACAGCTTAACTATAGGCTAGATCTCCCAACTTTTGAAAAAAATGATAGTTGTATTTGCATTTTTACAAGTAGAAATAAAATCTGTTATCAGTCTTTTTATGAAACATTACGTTTTATGTATTTTTTCATGTAGCCTAGTTAATTATTTGTCTTGTTCCTAAAATATTGTTTGCAATGATGTTTATTTTGATTTCTTGAATTTTTCTTTTAGCTTTTTCTATTTATTTTACTTGTTAGGTCATCGATTTTTATAACAATACCATAGAGTATATCAATGCCTTATCTCAATTTCAAACTGATTATTGAATGAATTCAATTAAAATGATTGGAGATTTTTTCTTTTATTAAGGGAACAACATACTCTATAATCATACTCAGCCACATTAAACTTATTCTATAGTAGAAGTTATAATACTTATTGTAGCGTACATGATTTGCCTAGATCTGCGTCTTTGAATACAACATTTCAGTGAATTAGCCTAATAATGATAATAAGCGTATGACTTTTATTGGTGGAGAGGCCCTTACGGGTAATAAACTATTATTTTAGTGAAGTAATTCAAGTGGAAAGTTAAAACTACTACTTGAACGATATTTTTAAAAAGACACTTATCATGTGCTAATCTTTTCAAGATTAGAAAGTAATACTTTTCAAATTTCTAAATCTTTGGTACTCAGACACTGCAATTTGTACATGCATTAAAATGCTTTATTACGGCAATTAAATCCAATTATTACACTCAGATATGAGAACTCTAATTTTGACCTCAGTTTTAAAGTAATGATGGATAAATAGGAAAAACAAGTGATAAGAAAAATGATAAAGTTTTCTTTCGATTATAATCTGCCGTACCGCTGAGTCACATTTTGTTAGCTTTTAAAATAGAAGGGCACTATAATGTATTACTCTTAAAACTTCACTTGATGCTATTAAAAAGAGTGGAGCTGGCCTTTATTTTTGAATGGGGGGGGGGAGGAGGAGTTGATTTCCCCTCTTTTTGCTTTTAAATATCGATTAAAAAAGGTCATCGGCATCATCAAACACATTCAGTTACAGAGTAGGGAGGGAAAACTTCGGGGGGTTGGTAGTATTCCATGAGCTGTTGCTACAAAAAAAGGTCAGTGGTCACCCCCCCCCCTTCCCATACTAGGAATGCACCCCCGTATTTGAAATTTTGGCCCCTATCAAATATTTATAACGGCGCCCTTATAAAGGCTCTAAATCAAGATTTCAAGGTCAATGAGTGGTGTAAATAAACGTTGAAAGTCTGATAGTAAGGCGTGAGAAAAAGTTGCAATTGGCTCAATTTTTATTCACATCAAATAAGAATCCCAAGAGCAGAGTCCAAAATGTGAGATACTCAATTGATTCAATTTTATTAACACCACCCAATAATTTTTTTAATTGTATGGCTCTTGTTGGTGGAGAGACCCTTAGTGCAGAACATGGTGGACTTACTATTTTAGGTGGGTTCCGAACTACCAATATTTAACCTCATAAATCTCTGGCTCAAAATGTTTGAACTTTAACAGAAAAAACACAAAACAAATTTTTAAATTCTTGGATTTCTTGTTCCATAACGATCTGCGTTGCTAATATTAACTTTTTGTTTGAATTAAACGACTTGCAGTCAGTTTTAAATTGTGAATATATAATAAATGTACTCACATTTGGCCGAACGTTTTTGAGTTATTGAATCTCATCTTCAAGGCCTTTATAAATTTAAATACAAATACAAATTTTTAAATACAATCCAGCAATATTGAACTCCAAATGCAAGATGCTGTACAGCAAGCTGGGACATAGAGTTGTCAGCTTAGAATTAGCATTATCCAAAGTTTTCCTCAATCTCTTAATTTTAAGAGCGTTTCAAACCGTTGTCACAATCTTGGATAATAAGAAGAGAAAGCTTAAAACTTTCTTATCTAATTTAGACCAAAACCATTTAAAGGCTTTCAATCTCACAAGCTGATACGACCACACACAATGCACTGAATATAGTTATAAAATTCCATGTAAATAACCTAGGCTAAATAGGTACTATTCCATATAATGCTAGGCTACGGCTACGAACTATTCTGTTCTAATACTCGTAGCTTGTAGACTATGTAGACCTTCATTGCTCAATCAGTAATTATTTATTGTTCAAATACTTCTGCTATGACGCAGTAATTTATAAATAGAGGTGGGTCACAGTAGAAGTCAGCAAAATGCCTAATTTAATGCCAGGAAGTAGCGAGAAAATTGAATGTAACTGAAAGCGACATGCTACAACAGGAAGATGTTGTGATAGCCTAATGCTGCTTGTAAAAGTAGTGGGGGTCAAACAGGTTAGATTGTTCGGTGCTACGTCACGGAAAAGTACTGGAGCTCCTTTTTTTGTTTGATGTTCAGAGGGGACGAAATGCCGTTGTTTGGGTTCAATTACGGGGGGGGGGGGGGAATAATGCACTCTTGAATAGAACTACAACATCGTGAAGATTCCACCTGCAGAAAAACCTATTATTCTACAGCAGATCTGTTTGTTTCTATTTTTACTTTCTTCAAAAACATCTCGTTACTTGTTTTAGTAACATAAATAACATAAATGCTCCTTTTTTTTAAAAATATTATTCGACGGGTGGTGATGGATAGATGCAGATCTGTTTCTTTTTTACCTTTTTTGAAAACCAAGTTACTTCTTTTAGTAACATAAATGCTCCATTTAAAAACAAATATTGCTCGACGGGTGGTAATGAATAGAAGCAAATCTGTTTTTACCTTTTTTGAAAACCAAATCAATTACTTCTTTTAGTAGCAGCGATGCTCCAGTTTTTAAATATTCTTAGACGGGTGGTAATGAAAAGAATCTTGCCAGATAGAAAAACAGTGACCTCTATTCTGTATATACGATCTGCTACAGAAAGACGCATTATTATGATATTGGTAAACAAGAAGCCATACTGTCCCAATTTTCTCATCTAATGACCTTGTTGATCCGATGTTGTTATCTTCAAGCGTTTGAATAGAAATAGACTATATAATAAAATTAGACTGTTAAACAGAAATAGACTGTATAATAGAAACAGAATAATAGTGGATGTTATCACGGCTCTACAGTATATTGAACTTTCACGCTTGTCAACAATATTATTAATAAGGGTTTTCTTACGTTCTAAAATTCACTGCTAATGTAGATGAAGACTGAATAAAATTATAGTTCCGCAATCTTCCAAGCTAGGTTTATTTTTAAAAATAGTTGAAATTTATTTTCTAGATGATAAAGCCCTTATAGGTCTTAGAATAGAATAGAATTTATTGTCATTTTCATGGGAATAAACAGTCTCCTAAACAAATCAAATCATCACAAGAAACAGATCACAATTCACACAGTGAATTCTGAAATTAAATCATAAAAAAGAATAAATAATATTTCAAATTTTTACACTATTTCTACTAGGCTCTCACCAGAAAAGCAAAAATCTGAGACCTAGGAGGGTAAAATAAATTGAATTCAATTTTAGAAATATTAAATTTCGAAAAATTTGTAGTTGCAGTTTTCTTCTTGGATGAAGCCCACATAGGTTTGAGAATTGTGCGTGGATGATGGCGATTGGACTTAGTTTTAGGTGGGTTCCGAACCACCGGGAAGTGATTTTAAAGCAAAGAACAGTGTGTTTTTTGCTAGCCAATCTAATCGGTCACCCCTACAAAGAGAGCCCAGTAGAACGCAGCTTATTTCTATCTGATTGAACAGATACCAGCTACGACTCACGGCTATCACTTCCCTTGAACAGAGAAACGTTTTAGAGAGTGTTTACAAAGGGTATTGGATGTGGATCTAGGCAAATATGGGAGTACACTATTATTAGTGTTTCATTATAGATGAATCTTATTTAACCCAGTAAAATCTTATAAAATAGGCGTATTACAGTCTATGTCTATAGGCATAAGAAATTAAAATTTCCTTTCTTTTCTAGAACACGATAGACTCATAATAAGTAAGTTAGTCCTTATTGACATTCAATGAAGGAAAATGATTTCACTAGAATGTTAAATCTTTATTTCTCACTCTCAGACAGCATTTATTTATCTATTTGGTTTATTCTTATAGATATATAATTTAGGCTATTTATATAAAGCGGCTAATTCCAATCAGATTTTTATCTAGATTTTTGAAAATATTCAATCAGTCGACAGGTCCCGATTCTCTTGTAATTATTGGATTCAATAGGTACTTTTGCAGTGTTCTGATATTTTTTCAATGACATTCAAAATTTATTGTGATTAATCATGTTTTTTCTAGACAGTAATACCTTAGTGGTATTGCACTACGGGCTTAGAGAAGCCTGTCTTACATAATCTACGTTTTTTTCAGGCTGGGGGCACATGAGGTAACTCAAAATTGAGTTACAATAAATGCCTTAGAGTGTTACCATGTGATATCTCTGGAGAGAATTCTTAAGTTGGGAGATCTTCACAGTATAATGTGTAAGTTCAGAACATTATTATATACTTTTTCAATAGGCTTTTGAATTTTTTATATTTTTGGGCAAAATTATTTTGGGTTTAAATGCATTTCTGAATTCAAAATCAAAATTTGTTAGATTAGTTCAAAATTGTGCTTCACCACTGAATGTCAATCCTAACATTTCTCTACTGTTTTAATTGAAATAGTATTGGGGTTATAACATTGTTCAAAATTTGTCAGCATTAGTTTGCTTAATTATAATTAAATTTTTCATTATTTTGTTTGAATACAGTAAATTAGTCCAAGTACTCTAGAAATGTGTTCATTAAAATATAGTTGTATCAATAAAGGTATAGTTTTTACTGCAAAATTTCAATCCCACGCATTATCTAAGACCATGTAGATTTACTCTCTTAAATATATTTTTTATGGTATTTAATAAAATTAGACATATTTTTTCTCTCCTAGTTATTCTTTTGGTTTAGGTATGACCAAAAATTCAACTCCAGTAGAGATTGAATGTTTTTTACGATTAATAAACTGAGAACAACTTACAAAATTTAAGGGTACCAGAAACTTATTTTAAATATTTTGCCTTGTTTTTTAAAAGGCTCCCACAATATTATACTGTACATTTCTCCAAATTGAAAAAATTGAGAACTACATTCATTTAGGTTATGGTATTAGCTTTAAATTTCAAAATAATTTTTTGTGTTTATTCATTTCGGGTGATTTTGTAGGATAATTTTCAAATGTTTTAATCTACTAATATATTTTACTAACGTCATACTAAGTGTAATATTTTCAAAATTTCGATAGATGATATTCTATAGTAATCAGTTTGAAAATAATGATAGGCTTCTGCTAAGCATTTTAATCCCTAAAGTTATTAAGCAATAATACTCATAAAATATCAAAATTTAACACGTAAAATAGCAGGAAGTTTCAACGCTTGTAGATCCAAAAGGTAATAATTAGAATTTTATTTGTTCCTGTATACGAAAAGATTTTTTATTTTTATATTGCAATGAATGGAATATGCTCGCATGAATGATGTATATATCATAAATACAATAATTTTCACTGTTTTGATTTCTACCATGGTTCATGTTTGTTAACATTTTTACTTTGTCAATAATTCAGTTAAGTTCTGGAACTTCTAAAACATTTCTCAAATCTTACATTGGGAACTACCCTTACAATTTTTACAATAATATAATTTTTATTGAACTCAAATCAATAGCTTTGTTGTGGAACTAAACTCTGTGTTCACCAGTGAAAAAAGATTGAACTGCATCAAAACAAAATTAATCTTCCTATAAAACCATAGATTAACCTTCCTACCATTAATTGGTTTATCTGTAAAAGAGTATTGTTTAATTTATGGTAAAACTGTAAACCATAAATTTATTCAGTATTATTTGGCCTTGGAAGAATGTTGAAAAAAACAGTGAAGTATAATAATTTTTTAAACATTCATCCATATAGTCAATAAAACAGAAAGATCAATTGAATATGATAAGAAAATTGTAATGGAGCTACAGATTATAAAATAATTCGAAATTTTTAAATTTAAATGGAAACTATAGAGAAATTATTTGTTTTGTGCCCATTTTTCTCATATATACCTGAAGCTCTTTAAACAGGCAGTTTATAAAATAGCCTAACCTATACCCAAAAGTTTAAAGCCAGAACAAATGTTTTAGAAAGTTCCAAACTCAAATAACTCATAACGCTTTTCATTTTTGTGCACGCTAAATCATTTATAATTTAAACAGATCACAGTCACTTCTTCTTGTTGCTGAGGCCTTGCAGATCATGTGGAGGAGTTTGTTGTGATCTTCATTATCAGCACTATCATCGATCACCATAAAAAATCCAAAGATGTTTCTTGATTAATTTGTTTCAACCATGAAAAACCTAAAAACTGTACCTTCTCAAAGGAAAACTTCTTCTAAATGCATTACCTACTTTGTTTTTACTATGCTGTAATAGCTTAGAGACCAAGTTCATGGAAGATTTATTGAAATGTAACTTTCAACACTCATTAAATAATTCAATGGAATGAGATTTGTCCCCAAATTCTGCATGAGTTGATCTTAGTGGATAAAGCTACTTCAAAATATTAGATCAATAATTCTTATTTGATTAATCACATTTTTTTAGACTTGATTAATAGCTTTATTAGATCAAAACAACACTGTTTTGAACTGTTATGAGGTGCAAAGAGCTGAAGTTTGGTAAAGGGGCTGGCAATAATATGCGATTCTAGAAGTTGAACTGGTAAACATAGAGTCTACCGACTCCAGAGATAGTCCAAGGCGATCTCTTCCCTCATTTGTTCCCTTTGTGATTTCTTCGCACCTCTCCCCTTTTGTGATCAATGCAACAAGCCAGGTTGAGGGGTTAGGTTTAGTGGTAGAAAACACTAACTCTGCCTAATAAAGATTTTTTTCATTTCATTCATTTTAAGCCACAGCTATAGCACCTTCACATTTTCTGTTCATTGAATCTCCATATCATGTTTTTTCTTTATATCAAGCACAACCTCAGAAATGGCAGGTTTTTGCAGCCTACAATATGGTATGTTTATGAGACCCTTATTTATATTTATTGTAAATTCATGTTTGTTAGTTGTGTTTGAAGTATGGAATTGAGTCCAAAAGTTTAAAATTAAGGTTTCAAAATCCATTATTTTCCTTAGTTTTGGAGCATACCACGACCAACTACCGATTGAAAAATGCTTAGTATATTTTTTATTCCGAAAGTACTAAATAAACTTTCCAAATTGAATATTTTCTTTAGTTTTGGGCATACCACAACCCACAACCGGTGGGTTATTAGGCACATGATTGATACAATGAAGCAATTAAGAAACATCTTAGGTAGGATGTCGGTGAATTTAACACTAGATATTCTGTTTGTTGCAGCCATACTCTGTGGGAAACCAAAGTGCAACCCGAAAAAGCCAGCCTTCCAGCAGAATCGCTTGTACAGCATCCGTGAAAGCTAGGACCAGCATTGATCTATGGCCGTGAAACATGGACCATGTGTGGTGTTTGTGTGTGTGTGTTTATGACAATGAGCCTTGACAGGTTTTTGGCTTGTCTGTGTGTTGCAGGGAGTGGATGCTCTTGAGTGAAGACAGTGGCTGCCACGCCTGTTGCAGTGCCTAAATCGGGCATTGAAACCCAGAGGGCAGCCTCTTCCTATCCTGGCACAACTGTGTCTACGTCATCCTGTTGGCCAAAATGGTGGCCAACCTCATCATAACAAGGCAAACATCCGTTTTTCCACATAATCTTCAATTGTGTTTCAAAAACATTTTTCAAAATTACTATGTTGCTCTGCATAATATATCATACTGTCATGGCTGCTTGGGAGCAAACATAACCTAGAAAATGGCTGCTGGGGAGTGAACATAGCCTTGTTTTTTCAAATGGAAATCTTTCCATTGTTCTTGGTTTCTGTGCAGAAGGACTTTAGATTATTATTTCATTCATTTCTTGTTCCTGTGAAGATGGACTTTAGAACATTATTATTGCTTGTCAAGCAATCCAAATCTAAATCTAGATTGTGCTCTTCTTAGTTCTTTGGTATTTCTCTGAGAATATATTTTTTTTTTCAAAATTCTTCCAGTGTTAACATTTGTTTCTTCTTGGTGCTGAGAAAATAGAAATTGCATTATTTTTTCATCAATTGCTTAACAAGAATCAAATGTTGATTGTTCTCTCCTTAGTTCATTAGTATTTCTATAAGAATCACAATATTTACAATTTTTTACTATGTTAAACATTGGGTTCTTTTGACTTACCTTTTTTCTCCGAAATAATAATAGTTTAAATGGTGTTAAACACTGCTATGTTTGACTTTGAATCAATTCTGGGTAAAATTTCAACAAACGTGTGTTGCCAGCAATTTAACAGATTCTGTAAGTTGTAAAATAATTCAACTTTCATCTTAATTTGACAGTTTGTTACTATTCAAACATTATTCTTAATTACAACTCATGGTTTCATTGTTTCAAAATTTCAAGTGTATTTTTATAAACACATTGATATCTTTTAATTTATTGGCTGCTCCCAAAACTTATCAAAAAAGACAACTATGATGAATATATTTATAAAAAAATAATGTGGACAATGCGCTCATAATATAGCCTATAATTGAATAGTTCCAGTAATGATTATGTAATTTGAGTATGTTGTTGAAAATATTGTATTAATATTAATTACTACTAAGAGATGAAAATTATATAATTATGTGTTGCTTTGTGTAAGATGAAGTGAGCTTTCGATGGTTCATTTCAATATTGTAGGTGCTGAATTTTCATTGGCTGTAGAAATTTTGTTAAACTCATGATAGATTTTTATTCATCAAATTCATCATTAAAATACGAAACTATAAAAATTCTAATACAGTAATACTATTAAATGGTAGCCAATTTTAAAATTCATTAATATTAACATTCTAGTGAATTGGCAATTAAAATTTTTGAAATATTGTAAACAGATGGAATTTAGTTGGATGTACAATGATGAAATGTGAGAATGTGAATCAATATTTTGGGAAATTTCTTATGGACATTCTGAGTCCAGATTGTTTGACTGTATGCTGAGAAAATTATATTGTGGGAGAATTTCTGTGGTGGTAAGAAAGAGATACAGAAGACTAGCATGAAAGAGAGATGGATGAAGAAGAAAGGATGAAATGTGGATGAATAAATGAGCAAAAGAGAAAGGATTAAAAGAAATTGTGTGTAAACAGAACTCAGTCAAAAAATGTAACAAACTGAATTATCAAGCAGGGACACTGACTATATTAATTCCATACATTTTTAACAACTCATCAGTCTATAAAAAAAATACTGAATATTTTGTGGGTTTGTGACTGCCTACAGGGCTGTCCACACTTCGCCTCCAAAGATACAAATTTACACAAGGGAAATCAAAGAATTATTTAAGCAAATCTGTAGTAAAATATATTAGTATCTACCTGATTAGAGGTAACTTTGAGTCATGCTTTATAAATAAATAGTTTATAAATAATCAAAACTATTTCTACTTAAAATGATTTTATCATTAGTATATTTTGTAGATTGCAATAATCATTAATTAATATTTTTAGAAGTATTGGTTCAATAAACTATCATTTTGTTTCCAATGAAGATTCATATTGCTCCATTTATGTGCCTTTATGAGAATAACTTCTTTATTTGTAAATGGAACATTTTGCAAAGAGTTTATTATATTTATGAATGGTCTCAAATAAGTTCAATACATTAAATTATATGTTTTCAATAACGAAATAAAGACTGATGAAATGTGTTCCACTTTGATCCGGGAAAATCTATTGTTATTCAGACAATAACAATTTTTTCATTAGCAATTTATATTGGAAACAAATTAAATCCGTTCAACTTTTGATGACCTCAAAAACAACATATTATTTCCTCTGGATTTTTTACATCTTTGTAGATTTATTAAATTCCTTCAATTCATTTCTGGTCTGGATTTATTGTTGCTAATGAATATAAATTGGTATGATAATATTAATAAAAGTCATTTATCTATGTCATTTAATGGAAGTCACAGTATTCTTTAGAATATATATATTGAAACTGCAATAGATTCATTAACCAAAACAATTATTTCAGTACCTTTATGTTTTAGAACTCTGAAGCATTGTTGAAACTATGGTGAGATTTGATATTACCAATTGTAATGATGGTGATGATCAAAATATATTTTTGATTAAATGTATTTTTGATCCATAATAATGAAAACATTGGTGATATTTATATGCTTATATTAGATTCAATATACGGATACGCTTGTTTATTAAACTTAGTCCTAAGTTATTAGAAAATTTCAAATCAATTATTTTGCCATGAAAAACTGTGTTATGTATTCACTATTTATATATCATTAAAGGATTCACTACATCTTCACAATCATTATATTAATTTATTCAAATTATTGATAAATTCTCATGATTAAGTCAAGTTAATTTACTACTTGTGTGATACTTCATTTAAGTGACTTCCACCAGCCGAGATAGTTCATTGAATTAAAAAAAATTATTTTGGTGCAGTATTTAAATTCAGTTTTCTCAATTTTTTGTCTATAGACATTCATGAGACGATCATCTTACTGCCATATAATTATTTGGATCAAGACCAATGCTAGAGGTCATTTCTGTAGATATAAAACTAAACAAGAGAAAGTAGTCAAAAATGTCAGGCTTACATTATAAATTGCCAAATAATATTTTCATGAGTAATCGCAAAATAAAGGAGAATTTTTAATTTTTTTTTTAAATCACGAAATTAAGAAGGCAATAGGTAACCAATTAACTTACTTGTAGTTAAACTTAATTTTTAACCAATTTTATTCTTAAACTCTGAAAAAAATTTCAATCGAAAATAATCAAAGTTAGTTGATTTTGGAATTTAATAAATCTTCTAAATTTCTCTTCAAACTTTAAATTGGAAAATTTTTGTTTTATACACTACTATTTCTTTTAACAAGAAAATTTTTAGAAATGTTTTGTAGAAATTTGAGTAATTGTTTTTGATTAAGTTTTTAGGTTTTTCAGAATGGTGAAGTGTTTTTTATTTGAGATACATATTTTATAATAAAAAGCTCAGTATTAAATCTGGTGTACTCCAAATCATTCCCTCGCTAATGTCATTTTAGATAAGTCATTTTTAGTGAAATTGATGTGTGCCTGATATTGCTAGGGCTAGGATTAACCTCGATTTAACCTGCTTATAACCCTTATTTAGTTTGTATACGTTTATTGTTATTTGATTGTAGGGCAGAACACTTTCAGTGCTCTGTATGTTATGACTGAGGTTTTCTATTATGACTGAATAGTGCTTTAGATAGTTGTATTTTAGTATCAATTTTGCTTCCTTTCTTAATTTTATTTACATAACTGATGACAGATTTTCTGATTAGATTTGTTCTGATTTAATTTTTTTATGTTCAGTCACAATTTTTCCTTTGACAGATATGTTTTCAGATTTTTCAAGCTATTAGATTTGTTCTGATTAAAAATTTTTGATATTCACATCACAGTTTTTTCTTCTGTTGAAGTTTTTCATATTTTTCTAGGATTATTATATCACTTGAAACGTTTAAACGGGCTGTTTAGTGTAATAGTGTGATGAAGATTTCTATGTAAGTGTATTGATAATTGTAAGACAAAAATGTAGATGAATTCATGGGAATTTTTTGTATTTATAGTTGGAATTATGAATAAAATGCAGTGCTCTCACAAATTCTAAAAAATTATTGCTTCACATCTTGGCTGCTTCAAAAATTTGAAATGCATTATAAGGAATATTAAAATTATCTCTGCAACAGCAGTACCTAATGAAAACTTTTCAACCTAAGAAAATTCAAATTTCAATAATTTTTGAATTGCCATCTGAAGCTAGTTGGAATTCACCTCTAAAATATTTTATTTTGATATATCCATACAATTAAATACAGAAATTATCCTATTTTTCGAGCCACCAAGTATTAAAAATATAAGGACAAACTCAGGAAAATGTGAACTATTTTACAAAATAGTAGCTGATAATGTCACTACTTGTACTTTCCAAAGATAACTTTGTCATTTTAAAAGTAGGTAATTAACACAAGTCATTAGGAAATTAATATTTATATTACAATTTACAAATCTAAGAAATTTGTTAAATCATATATATTTACTTTTATTAATCCATCCTTGATCTTAAAAACGAATCATGTGGGCGAATGTAATAAATTATTAATAACATGTATAGGAGATAATTTTCAAAAATGTTGACATGTTCTTATCAGAGAGATAATCTACTCATAAACAGTATTTTTATCCTAAGAAAATGTTGTAATTATTTTCAAAATCGTTGACTGAAATCTGATGTTATAAGGTTCAAATCGTTTAATTTCTGAAATAGAATGAAGAAAATACTTGAAATTTGGTGCAACTAGCTGTAGTCAAGAAAGCTTTGTATTTAAATAGCAATACTTGCTATTACCACTATTTGATATGTTCAGAAAGAAAATAAATCAAACATTATCAATGAATTTTATTGTCAACTTTTCAAATTCTTAGTGCTTCTGTTGAACCATTCACTATTATTTGATACACTTTATTACATAATTGCAGTGGTTTTATTGATTTTTTTTTACAGCTCAGAAACGTGCTGCTGTCTTTGTAGATACTAAAAATCTTTGATCACAATAAATGCAATAATTATATCAACTCAACTCTTCAAAAAAAAATTTTCAATTCATTTTTTTCTGGATGTCTAATGATCCTTATTTTATTGTCGTAATTCGCAGTATATTTTTACTTTTACTTTAAAACTAAATTCTGTAAATTATCTTTGAAACAGTGGAAAAATAAACAAAGCTTCTGTCATTAAAGTTATTGTAAATATAAATCGTTTATACATTATGTATAATTCATGTACATATATATATCTGTACCTTAAAGAGGGTAGTTTATTATACTTTTATAATGAAAATACGAAATTATTTCGGATGACGTAGAAAAATTGTAGAACATTTTCACATGGAAAATTGAAATTTTCATACTATTGAAAATGCCTAAATTATTATTTGTTGGAACAACGCAATAATTTTTTTCAATATTTGTAAGTTATTTTTATTTATGAAATAAATGCTGTTAATTGATTGGCTATTGAAGTTTGTTACTTGTTTTCCATAACCTCTTAGTTATTCCTTGTCAAGGGCTGTCCCAGGGGGAGGACAAAAAATGGAAAGTAAGAAGGGGAAATCTCGCAAAAAAGGTCAGCAAAATCCAATTTGTGACTTCCCAGCTGGGACTGCTCTTGGCTATATTATAGGGCTTAAAATTATTTGAACGCTGATGTATTTTTTTATTGAAAAGCTATAATCTAATTGGTCATTCAACATGAGCAAAACAATGGCTATTTCAGTGTATCCTCCCTTACAATACGCTAAAAATGAGATGGAAAATCGCCAAGTCTCGTGCAAAAAGCGAATTCAGAATTATTCAAGTTTTCAAAAATACTATGACAAGAAAACTTATTTTTATTGGTTTGATAATATTTATAAATATGAAAAATCAATTGATATAAATCAAGTTCTATATATTAAATTATGCATAAGACTGATTTATAAACCACTTTTTTTATTATTAGAACACGAGACTAATAAATACATTTTATTGAAATTAAAAATGATGTAACAGTCGAAAATATAGTCTTGTGTTTCAATGATTAAAATGGTTTGTTCATCAGTCTTATTCATTACAGATAATTATCACAATATCATCTTATCAACACCAAGAAGAAATTAAATCATTTTGGAAAATCACAGAATAATAATTTATTTTGGATTTGCGCTTCTCAGGGGTTTTCAAAAAAGATTGACCGACCTATGTAGTAATTATAACTATATTATAGTAAATCGAAGGAATAGTATACGAAGGAAATGTTTAAAATTGTTCATTCGTCTAGTCTTCAGTACTAAATAAGGTAGGGAGGAAAACTGTTATCATAGAAGCCAAATAGCTCATAAAATTTTATGCTTTTAGTCTCTTATTGAAAAAACTGCATTACCTCATGTGAATAAGAACTAACAAGCCTAATTGATTACAAACCCACCGCCGTATGCTTTAGTAGGTTCTTACGTTATACTTAAAAAGTCTTAGCTGTCAAATTTTAGTGACATTTATTATCCTGTTGTCAGTTAACCAGAGACAACTTTTAAGTGCTAATTCAAGTGACAGCTATTCACTACCGACGATCGCGCTATTGAAAAAATAACAAAAATCTTAATTAGAAAAAATTCAGTAATTAGTTTGAAATTCATGAGCTATTCAAAGGTGGAAAGGGTAATTTATTGAAAATATATTGCCAAAGAGCAACGACTGTTGAAGATATAGCACATTTGCACATTACAACATTATAAAGTCGGCATTTACTAAAAATGTATACTGTACTGTACTATTAATATAAAGTTTTATAATGATGATTCCAAGACAGATTCATGAGTAGTCACATATTCTCAGGACTGCGGTTGGATTGTTGATGGCAGCTATGACTTTCTGTTACCTTCCTTATTACCTTTTACCCAGTGGTTTGTAACCCACCTAAAATTGTAGGTTCACCCCCAGAACATGCTTATTTTTTCAATCATCTTCATTTTTATACAATTTGTTCAGGTGTGATCAAACTGTGCACGGTCGTTCTCAGAATTCAAGAAACACCCTAATCAGGTGGTCAAACTGCGTATGTGGTTCCATCCAGGGTAGGGTCGAACTGCGCGTTGCCTATAAATCGTATAGCACAGCAAACATTTAAAGTAAGGTGAAGATTTTTGCATTAGAATTTTTTGAATAAATGGGTTTGCTCGAAATTTCACCAACAAGTTGAAAATAGCTTCAAGATAAAAATCTACACTACGATTTCTGATATATGGTTTTACTCCAGAGGCTAGGTTGGGTTAGGTTAGGTAGAAGGTGTGATTAACTGCGTATAATTGGCCGTAGGTGCAAGGTGCAACATGCGCAGTTCGACCATAGCCCCAGGGGCCCAGAAATAATCCGCTTAGTAATTTCTTGACCACATGCACAGTTTGACCCTATCCATTTATTCTTTCTTTCCCTCTCCAAACAAACCGACAGTTAATAACAATAGAATGAGGGCTTCAGAGCCCCCTTCAACATATTCTTATTTTCTTTTTGTTCAGTTATCTTCTCTCTTGCTCCCCTCCTATTCTTTCTCTTCTTCCTTTCCTTCAGTATTTCGTATTTTAGTCATGCTATACACGGTGTCGCGAAAAAAGGGACCAGCGAAATAAGCGGCTATCACGAAATAGTATGTGCACCTGTGAGGTAACTACTTGAGTGAAGTTAGTGACCTGCGAAAAAAGCGACAATTATTGATTTTTACCTGTGTCCTAAGAGGTTGACACTTACTCTGGCATACTGATTTCCATCACACTTTATCCAGGCTTTGGACTGGCTAAATGATAGATGGATATTTCTATCATTTAGGCGTGTTTAAAATCAGCTAGAAGATAGCATCGTCAGTAATTTTTTTATTCTTTTTGAAATTTTTATGCTTTTTTCACATATTATGAATAATATTTACAGATATATTAACATATATTTACAGAATGTTAGGTTAGGTTAGCCCCACTATAGAGTGGGACGGATTTTCACAAATTCCTTGGATATACCCTCCGACGGATTTACCCTCAATCATTTTGGACGCTTATTTCGCGCATAAGATCGGTTGAATGACCTCGAACGGGGGGGGGGGGGGGGCGAGACTCAGGTAGTTTAGCCGCTTATTTCACGCATTCCATAATGGTCCCTTTTTTCGCTGGTCGCTTTTTTCCCGTATTCCTATAAACTTTCCATCTTCTATCCCTCTGCACAGTAGTATTAGTAGCTCCTGGATTGAAAAGTAGGGTGTTGCAGTTGCACTTGTTCCATATAAATCTCTCCATAAAAAAAATAATGAAAAGTGCAGTCTGTAGTGTACATATACCCGTTCAACCAAACTACAACCGTTTATCCTAGTACCGTACCTAAACTAAATACTATACATTTCGTACACTCGAAAGCACTTTTTTGAGAAATACCACTTGTTTTTAATCTACTGTTAAATCACTGGATATAAGTTAATATTTAGATTCTTCATGAGAATATAAACACGTACTTATGAAGTAAATACTGAGTATTATAGCAAAGGCACATATTTTTTTGTAAGTGTTCATATTCACTTTTAAAATACCGGTATCTAAATATTAATTAATTTTCAAAGTGAAAATTGAACAACACTAACTGTTAATAATTACTTTTATACTGAGCTTTTTACAGTATTGCTTCCATTGTTATCTGTTAATAAATTATAGCCCCTGACTATTGCCACAAAACTTATTTTGACCGGGACATGCTTCAAAATATATTAAAATCTCAATACAGTCAGTCTGAACTGTCATTCAGTTTTCATTTTTCATCATTCTTTTTTGTTTTTTGAACAGTCATTCATGTCTGAACTGTAACAATCACATGATAAAAGTGGGCATCGTTCCAATTTGTTCCACAGTAATAATAA
Source organism: Conomelus anceps (assembly GCA_948455865.1). NCBI lineage: Eukaryota > Metazoa > Arthropoda > Insecta > Hemiptera > Delphacidae > Conomelus > Conomelus anceps. Next base: position 17,921,449 of record OX418226.1, on the reverse strand, counting down.
TAATAACAGGCCTACTTTTCTAATTCCAAGTTTTATCGATAGTCGTCACATGAAGCTTGGCAGTCATAATTTCTAAACTAGATAAGTTCTATAGTTTCCATTTAGGATTTTATTCCGTAGAAGGAGAAGAAGATTAGTGATAACGGGTGAGACAAACTACAGACACAAATAGATGCAGTGATGTCATCACAGTATGCGACTAAACATTGGTGACAATTTTAGCAGGCAGATAGTGGGTCTTGCCAACGATGATAGGCTCGGAGTCACAAATTGGTGTTTTTGAAAATGGTGCCAAGTTTTTTCTAATCAAGAAGGAAATTACTAGATGAAATTTGCTGTGAGACTGCTTGAAGTTGACGATATTGAACTAGTCTATTTATTTATTGAAATTACTGTCAGTGGGGACACTAGGATAAATCCATTGTTACCCTTATAACTCTGAAGTTTAGACACAATTGCGAAAATCATCCATTTGAGAAGAGAAGTACGGAAATATGTCACCATTGGTTTTAATGTTAAAGTTTGAAAGATACAAGTTTCATTTCACAAATTTGATTCAAGGAATGTTTTATTTTAAAACACGTTGTGACATTGATGATGAAGCAATAAATTTTGATCAGGTCAGAAGAATTTCAATGCCAGAGATGAATTTATTTGTCTTCGACATTGAGACGTTCATAACATTTTTGTTTTTAATGTAATTAATTTCCTGGATTTCTTGTTCCATGACGAACTGCGTTGTTAATATTAACTTTTCAAGTGAATTCAACGACTTGCAGTCAAATTTTTATTAAAATAAGTAGTACAGTAAAGCCTCGATAATTCGGCCCTCGAAAATCCGGCCCGATTCTAAAAGCTGTATTTTTTAGATAATAACTGATAAAAAATAATTGAGCCAGTTTTGAGAAATGCCTCCAAATCCAGCACCGTACTTTGTCATGTTGCAAATGTATTCATCTGGAGTTTTGTTAATTTCAGATTCTTATAGAACAGTAGAGCTTGTTGTTAACTTCTTAGAGAAGACCCCTTTTATATATCGCGTCGGGCGGTCGTCTTGCGACGCCTTAATCTAATTATATTACAGTACATTATATTAAGCTTTTATACACAGCGACCGACGACGACCGCCCGACGCGATGTATGTAAGGGGTCACAGAACTCATTACTGTACATTTTAAATGGTCTCTCGATGGTCCGGCTTTTACGTAAATCCGGCCCGTTTAGGCCGAATTATCGAGGTTTTACTGTATTTCACTTACTCTGTAGGCCGAACGTTTTCAAGTTGTTAAAACCCATCTCTCTGTAGGCCGAACGTTTTCGAGTTGTTAAAACCCATCTTCAAGGCCTTGAAAACAACTCGAAAACGTTCGGCCTACAGAGTAAGTGAAATACTACTTATTTTAATAAAAATTTGGCTGCAAGTCGTTGAATTCACTTGAAAAGTTAATGTAATTAATTGTCTTACATCGGGTCGGGAGGAGTGAGTTGATGGATGCAAGATGGAACAGGAGCTTCCATCTTGCATGACATCCCATCATAAGCGGGTAAGACCTTAGTTAATTTTACAATTTTATTTATGAGAAAGAATAGGCTGACCCCACAACCAATCAACAGTACTTGCTCTATCATGCATTCATCTTTCTCTAAGTGACCCTTCACATTAGGCGACTCAGCAGCGCTGCTGATAAGGATGTCACTATAAATGATCTTTTATTTCCACTACAAAAGTAAAAACTGAACAATACCAACATGTACTACCAGCTGCAGTGCTGCTAACTAATATTTGCATTGCTGTTACCACTATTTTCACGGAGTCATAAGTCGCGCAGAGTCGAAAATAGAGTCGTACGACTGAGTCGCGCTACAAAATTATTTTGCAGCACTGCTGTGCTGAGTCGCCTAATGTGAAGGCACACTAACATTTAAAATATTTAGATAATATGCCAAGCAAGTTACCAACCCCCTTACTTCTACTAAATTACTAGGTTGCCCGTCCAGCGTCCAATAAATATTTATATTTTGTTTTGAGATAAAAGTTAGAGTTAGAGATGTCAAATTATTTTGTTTAAATATAGATACAATTCTATTTTGAGTGAGCAAACTTTCATTTCAATCAACCTGAGCTGCGCAGCCTATTACAAATAGTCTATAAAGCTTTTACAGAAGTAGTATTAAAACATACAACAGTAGAAAAACAACTAACATTGTTACAGCATGTTTTTCTGATCATATATCCCGATTTTAAGTCGTGTTGGAGTGTTCTACTTTCTCATCCAAAATTTACGCTAATTTGACTAGATTATAAATTGCAATGTAAAATCACACAGAACATTCGGAGTCAAAAACTAATCCGTACATGAAAATGAAATCAAAATGTAGAAATAGAAAAAAGGTTGTAGGTGTAAATCGATGAAAGATGTCATTTAAAAATAGTAGGCTATTACCTGTTAATAAACGCTTAGACATGACGGAAATAGAGCGCAGGCTTGAGGTAGGGTAACCTACCAACTTTCAAACAAGCTGTCTGAAAAAAATTCGCTGTTTCCACTCTGCAGCATTCGTTTTTCATTTCATCACTTTATACAGCTTTATAATTAAAATCGTTCACAGAAACCTTAAATTTCATGGTACAAGAAAAAATCGAGTTGGTATGAACTCAACAAAATTAGTAGGTCATGATAACATTTAAAAAAATCAAATTTCAAGTTTTTTTACTTGTACTGAATGAAGAAAGATAAAAGAGCTCCGCTCTGCAGTCCACCATGGTTTATTTAGAATGTGTCAGCATTGTGGTCATTGCGCGTGGGCTCAAAAGGTTTCAGGCTAAGTTACACCAGAAATCGGTTTTCAACAAATTTTGTTGCAAAACATATTGCAAACTTGTTGCAGAAAATGTTGAGCGTTTCCACTCGCAGCAGAATTGTTTGCAACAAGTTCACAACATGTTTTCAACAAAATTTGTTCGATTGGAAGCGCGCTAAATACTAAGAGGCAATCGATGCAAAAGTAATTTTCAACGTAGTAATTTCCTATTCAATATCTGACATTATCGTCAACGGAAAACTATTATTACGATTTTCTGCATGAAAAGCATTGTTGAGAAAATTGGTTTCCCAGCAATAAGAAAATATTGAAGATTATTGATTTTTTTCAACTCAATTCAATTTATTCACATAACACACAATACAATAAAACAAAATTGATCAATTAGATTATTGATTCACAATAAAACAGCAACACATTATATTTTGTGCATACGGGACGGAGTGCTTTGCAAAAGTATGGTTAAATTTAACATGCGATTTATGGATTTCAACCGTCCATGTCAATACAATATTACAAAAAAAGGGAATTAGGAGCTGCAATACTGATACGAATTTGATAAATGTGTTGCTTTGGCCTGTGACTTGAAGCTTTTTTGCATCATGACTTATATATCAGCTGCTCTATGAGCTTCCTGTATCTTAACACATTTTAAAACAATAATAGTGTCCATAAGTGAAATTTAAACATTAATTTTGAAAAGTCTGAAAGGATAATCAAAAATCGGGCTTCCAGGTGCACTGAATCGAGTTTGGAGGAAGCTTAGTGCCGAATTTAGTGTTCCAAATCGTTGCCGTTTTTGGGAAATCCGTAAAACAAAAAAAGCACACGCAGATACACCCCTACTCTCTGTTATTATATAGATGTACCTATTACTATGTACAGTACGAGTTTGGTGTGATGGATCCAAGACAACTCTACTCTAAAGAAATAATCCAGAGAATACACAGGAACACAGCACACTTTGAAAACAGAAACCATAGCCACAATACAAGAAACAGGCACCTTCTTATTGCGAATGTAGCAAGGAAAGCCTTATACCAGAGACACTTCAACCATTTAGCTCCCAAATTGTACAACCTGCTTCCTGAAAACATCAAGAGCACAGCATCTGAAACAAGATTCAAATCTGCAGTCCACAAATGGATATTAAATACAGGAAGGCAAAACTTGGAAATAATTATCTCAAACAACATGTGAGCTCACTTACCTAATAATTCCGCACTAACCCCCCCCCCCCCCACTCTAGAACATGGGTAAACCATAGTTGAGTAGGGTAATTTCCAAAAATTATTTCTCAAAAATTGCAGTTTTATAGTTATTAGATTCCCATTTAGTTTGCTAATATATATTATATTGTTTTATAGTTTTAATTATTTATTGATTGGAAATAAAGTATTTATTTATTTATTGATTGGAAATAAAGTATCTACTTTATTCGAGCTACAGAGGGTTTAGATATCCATAATAATAATAATAATCCATCAATTAGTAATTAACTAAGAAACTTTTGAAAAATAAATATATGTATGAGGTCACAGAATTTCATGACTACCGAAATGTACGGTTTCAATTTTCAGCTTCAAATAAAATAATTTCAAATAATATTAAATAACACAACAATAGGATTGGAATTTGCTTACGGTAGGTAATTAATAATGATTCAGCTTTATATTCCGCATTTATTAAATTTAAGACACAGCAGTTTACTACTACGTAGTATGGGTTTCCTATGGGTCAAACAAGTTTGTAACATTTGTTGGAGAAGTTTTTTGTTGAAGAAGTAATTTTTAATGTGAGCATAACTTCTTTCCTCAAAATTCTTGGTAAATAATTCTTGCTCAAAACTCACTCAAAGCAAGGACAGGACGTTCTAAAGAAAACCAAGTATTTAAATTTAAAGTCAGATTCCCTACACAATAAACTTCTGTTTCTAAGAAAATACAATTTTTGCATTGCTAATTTTTAATTATGGTTTTCCTGTGAAAGCTCTCTTTTCCTTGAGGTGAGGGGGGAATGTTTTCCGGGCTACTTAGAAAGCATTACTCCGAAACACTTAGAAAGTATTTGGCATTAAATACACAAATGCATTTAGTATTATACATAAAAATTTATTTTATTGCAATTTCCCTCCGATTCCAGCAAGGTGTGACTGTTTACTTTTTTTTAGTTTTCAACGTAAAGTTTATGTAGAACGTATAACAGAAAATGGATCATAAAATAGTGTTATTTATAACCAGGAAATCTCTGTGTCATAAGGAAACCATAAAGTATTCAAAGAATAATAATAATTTATGTAAGATTGATGCACTGTATTTTTTATGGTAGACATCACGTGTTGTTTACATTATTATTCAGGTGACCTTGACTATTAGTGACCACCTAATTACCATAATAAAATGGAGACTCTAATTATACTGAATGATTCATTGACAATGAATGGCTTCTTCGCATATGACATTATTAATGAATAATGTGAAATCTTTAACTGACTGTTTGGTGTGTAAACTATTGTAGGCTATATAACTCACTTTTACAAGGAAAAGTAAATGAGACAACGAGATGTTTATGCAATTTGGAAGGGTGCTATGAAGAGAACAAAGGAAGGCTGCTATGACATGATTTTTTTGAGGATGAAGCCCGCATGGGTCTGAGACCTGTGCGTGGGTAATGAGCTGGATGTTGGTGATTGGTGAGTTAGACCTACAGTTTACAGCCGCGTCTCCACCAACCGAACATGTCTGTCGAACATTGTTGGCGAATACAAAAAACGGGCAAACATTGAACATAAGGGTCACCGAACATGTTCGTGAGTTCAATTGAAATGTTCGGTCTGTGAGCGAACAGGTTACCGCCACTAACCCCACCACACCGATCATAATGTTCGAAAAGGCGTCCACACCAAACCAACTCCAAAAAAAGTTCGGCAACATCAGCTGATTCCAGCGAACACTGTTCGCCGAGCATGTTCGGTTGGTGGTGACGCGGCTTTAGGTGGGTTCTGAGCCACCGGAAAGTGATTTTACAGCAGAGAAGTTGTTAGTCTTTTTTGCTGGCCAATCCAATCGGTCAAAGAGGGCCAAGGAGCTCGTAACTCTCACTTATCTTTATCTGATTGAACAGATACCTGCTACGGTTCACGGCTATCACTTCCCAATCTTTATCTTTATCTGTTTACTAGTAGTTCTGTGAACATATTTTACATGTACTCAATGATAATCACAATCATCATACCTAAAACTTGATAAAGTTTGTGTACGGTAGTCTATCTCATGTCTGTCTTCCACAAAAAGTAACTCTGTTTTTCATCACCAAGGCTGTGTTTCTATTTTCCATACAGCTGATTCTCAAATCAGATGATATTTCACATGTCTGTTGAATGATATTAATTACCATTTACTTATTACAATGCCTTAGATGGGGCGCACGTTGAGCAGTGCGACACAGGCGCGCAGGGCAGAGCAGAGCAGGGCAGAAACGTGTCGCACAGTTTAAAGCGCATGTTGGGAGGCAGTCTCATTCTACAGTGCGACGCAGGTGGATGTGCTTTTTGAGGTGTATTGTGTTTGTCAACATTTTTTCAAGATTTCTTGATCAAAGGTCAGAGTCAGATTCGGATGCGGAGTTTGATTCATTGCTATTGCTGTACATAATAATAATAATAAGAATAATAATTTTTTATTCAGCCAATCAAAATGCACAATACATTTTTATATGACAAAAATACATTCCAAGGTGCAAAATGTATAAGTATACAATAAAATAAATAAACTTTAATCTTTTAAATAAGCAAATAAAAAATAAATAAAATAAAATTATAGAATATTCAAGACAAAATAAATATAGGATATTAAACTAAAAATTATTTAAGAATTAAAAAAAAAGATTGTTCACCCCTCTCTAAGCCAAGCTTGTGCTGAGGGGTGAGTCGCTTAACCAAATAACTTCACCCTGGACTGAAAATATCTTTCAACAAACTAAAATATAACTCTCAATAAACTAAAAAAAAAATATCTCCTTATTCACATTTGTTAGCATATAGGCCAATTCAATGTTTTTCAATATTATAACAAACAAAGGAATTTTTACTTTACTGTGGATTAATAAGATTAAAAAAATAAACTATCATCCATCTTGATTGAAACATGAGGTCAAGAGGGGACAAAGCGAGGGAAAAGTGACTACTTGAAAAAACGGAATACGAATGGGGCATTCGCAATGAAAAAAGAACTATCACCAGAACAGTTTGAAAATGTTTGTCGTCTTAGTCGAGAAGAGTTTGAAGAAGTACACCAGATGATTAAACCTTTAATTGTCTCAGAGGGCTGTAACGCCCAAAGGCCTGTGGGAACTGAAGAAAAACTCGATCAATAACAATTATTGTTCTTCCATATTGAAAGATTTTAGTACACCAACAAAATAACGTAGTGACGAGTGCACGAGCGGCGCAGTTTCTGTGTCTCTGTCACATGTGCGACACAGACCAATGCTGCTCTGCCCTGCTCTGCCCTGCCCTGCGCGCCAACGTGCGCGTGATTTCTGCGCTCCTACAGCGGAGCATAGTAAACGCATGGGACACAGAAACTGTGCTGCTCTGCTCTGCTCTGCTCTGCGCCACCGACATCTCAACGTGCGCCTGGCCTTTATTGTGGCTTGACGTGAAATAAGTCTTATTCGTCTCAGATACAAAAAAGTCTACATCAATTACTTTTGTTTTCCAAACGTCTCTGTCATGAATGGATTGCCTTGGACACAGAAAGTAGCTCAGAGGTGTGCCTAATAGTAAACAAACTCACCTGTGCAGCCAGACCCTGCGTAAAGGTGGTGGGAATGGACTGAGCATAGAGTTTCAGAACTTGTTTCAGTGGGTTTGGCATAGATGCAACTCTGTCAGCTCAGTGAGGAAAGCAAACGCAAACTGCCTTATTCCTCGTTTGCGTAGTACGTTTTTTGGACCAAAACATGATATTGAGGTCTAAAGAGTCACAGTCGAAATCGGCTTTGGTATACTATATTTGCATAAATCATTTACTTAGTAATCACTTGAAATATTAGAAATGATTTTTTTTCTCAAATATAACTTTATAATGATAACTTAATTCATATGAAAGCTTCACCAGATGATTAATAGGGCTTGAGGGACTTAATATATATCAAATTCCAATTGCATATGACGAAGAAGCTCATTTAAATATTAAATATCATATGATCCCTATAAAAGAAGGCCTAAGTGCCTTTCTCTTTTTCCCTTTTAAATATCATTCAAATGCAAGCAAATTTCGAAAATCCACACACATATATCGCTGGACATTGCTTAAAGGAAGATCCATGCAAAAAAATGTCATTGAATTTGGTCCATGCGTTCAGCTGTAAAAGTGTTACAGACAAAATGCTGTAAATAAAAAACGGTTAACTTGAAACAGAGCCCTCTCTTCGTTCGGTTAATTATTATTTACCTGGTGGTTTAGAACCCACATAAACTGTAGGTCCACCAAACATGATACACTATTCATTACATCATTGCATCAACTCATTACCCAAGCACAAGTCTGTGGGATACTGGATACTGGGGTTCATCAGTAAGAAACAAAAACGAAAAAGCAAACTTAAAATTAGAACTTTTTTCCAGAGGATGAAGTCCACATAGGTTTGAGACCTGTGCGTGGATAATGAGTTGGATGATGGTGATTTATGAGTTGGACCTACAGTTTTAGGTGGGTTCCGAACCACCGAGAAGTGATTTTACAGCAGAGAACAGTGTCGTTTTTGCTGGCCAATCTAATCGGTCACCGTTACGAACAGGACCTACGAGAACGCAGCTTATCTCTATCTGATTGAACAGATATCTGCTACGCCTCGCGGCTATCACGAGCTATAAATATATATATATTTATATGATGTGAAAAAATTTAGAGAATGGTCAGAATGATATCAAATACAATCATGATACTGGAGCTTTTAATTGTTGGCTAAGATCTAAGTGTAAAGTGTAGTAACTTTATCACATATAATCGAATATTTCAGTATTACTACTTTATAATGCCGTTTTTTATAAACTTTTTCGATGAGCTTTTGATAGAGTAATGAACGTCCGACAATAGTATATTTCGCACCTAGGGCCGAAAATGTGTGTTTGCCGGCTCGAGATCGCGGTTTTCAAGTTCGAGACGAAGTCGAGAACTTGAAGCGTTTGAGAGCCGGCAAAACATTTTTGCCCGTGTTGCGAACGCTATTTTTCGCCACACTACGAAAAAAAAACAACAATGTTAAGATGGAAATTTTGAAAGCGAAATTTTAAGGCTATGGTACTTGCAAGAATACAAGGAACGGCTATCACCTTTTTATCCAACCTACAGCGCTCTGGGTGGGCATTTTGTCAACTACTACAACTGTTCACCAAAAGGTTAGATGGTTAGGTTTTTTGTTGTTATTCCTGTTCCTGATTCGAAACCTGCATAAAACAACCAAAAACCTAACCAACTAACCTTTCTATACCAACAGTTGCAGTAGTAGTCAAAATTCCTAAAAACAAAAAACCTAACCAACCAACCTTTTGGTGAGAGGTTACCAACATTTGTAATAGTTGACAAAATTCCCACCCAGAGCTCTGTAGGTTGGATAAAAAGGTGCTATTGTTTGATATCAAAACTACAAAATAATACATATTAAGTTATAAAAAGTGATCATTTTTGACATTTTAAATACTACGTACATATTAAATTATAAAAAATAAACATTTATTGATGGTTTAAATATTTTTGTTTTACATAAAAGTTGGAAGGATTCATTTTTACAATCATGACTGCTGTATCCAGACACGATCAGCTGTCATTCAAGGTCATTTTCTTTTCCGCCCTAGGGCGGTAAACGTTTACAGACCTCGACGGAAACCAAACACTTTCGGCCTCCATATGACGCACGAAAAACAGCTCATTACGTCCTAGTGTGGCGAAAAAACATTTACCTCACTATTTCGAGCCACAGCCAATATAGCTGCCAAAGTCAACAAGAGATAAAACAGTCTCAAAAGAAGAAAATTGTTGTAGCAAGATATTTTTCAACTTTAAAACAATATTGTTACAAAAATGGAGATTGCACGTATATTGTACAAGTACATTGAATAGAATCAAATGAAAGCGAATAAAACTACGAAAGACAAACATAAACTTTCTAGTCATCGTTTGAGTCATTAATATTATTTGGAAATCATTATCAAAGAAAAGTTTTATCATAGAAAGTTGGTTGGAGTCAAAACTCAACTAACGATGATGCCATGATGTGAGCATGAAATCCAGACTTCATTTTAAAATCGAAATTTATAGTAGAATTTACAATATTTTTTTCATCTGACACATAGCAGTGGCGAATATAGATTATATTTGGGGGGTCAAGACCAATAATAACAAGTTTGGAATTCTTTGTTTTAGTATAGTTTAGTAGATTACTCACCCGGTGGTTCGGAACCCACCTAAAATAGTAGGTCCACCAAGTTCCTCATAACATGTTTCAAACGGCGAGATGGAGCTTGATAGAGTAATGAACCCCGTAGGGGTCTTCCCACCAATAAAAACGTATGCTTATCATTATCATTATCAATGCAGTACGGTAATCTGACATCTGACAAATTCAATGATTAGGCCAAATAATATCATATTTTTGGAATATTATTTTTTAAAGTTTCCTAGTAAGTCAAATATTTGACAACACAAATTTGTGTGCATAAGAGATTTTTAACCAAATTTATCTTCATTTCGGAGAGGATCCCAGACTCACTGGGCCACTCCCTTATATGCCACTCCCCTGGATGATAGACAAGTTTTGCGATATTTCTTAAGACAATGTTGAGTTTATTATCATACTCTTGTTTCCTTTCCCTTTCACCTTATCCCACATCAATTGGGATCGGTGGAAAGTGAATCTCATGCGGCGGTGTTGTAAAAAATTCTAATAGACCAATCAGACGCCACCGGTAACATTTACCGGTTACCGGTAAGGCTCCCATAAATTTATTTTTATGGTACAGGACGTATGTTCCTGACGCCTACCCTTGCCAACAGGTGTACGGGAAAGGGTTTGGACATATCATACCCAGGACCAAACTTATTATCACATTGTCATTGATAATAAATTATATTATTTCTATCTTATATTTCATGTTATGATGTTATTCATTTTAATTTTATTTATATAATCTAGACTAGTATATATTTTCTCGTAGACGATAAGCAGAACACATAAAATAAATGAGAATTGTAATTTTTCTACCTTGCTTGAAGCAAGTATTCAGTGCCTGTATTTCGGGCACCCTGCCTCGTATTCAGCCTCAAGCAAGAAGAAAATTTTCATTTGTTATTTATTCTATATGTTCTGCATGTTTTCTATCTAGCATTCCACTCGCAGTTCGTCATTGATCAACAAATACTAAGTAATCTAGACTAGGTGATCTATATTCTAATGTGAAGAAGCAACTGGCTTTTCAGATATTTTCTATTGATACTGTACATCAGAGATCCAGTAAACATATTGGATACCCTTTTGTCAAGCAGCCTGACCTCTCTTCATTCCTCCTCAAGAAAACTCAATAAAAATGGAAATCATCTTTAGAACTCTATAGCCTATAACTTGAAAATAAATGACAAGTCATGTAAACCATGTTGTAAAAAATAAATTGGCAGGTCATAAACATGCATTGTCAGTTTTTCTATGCTAGTCCTCACATTGTAATAGCTATGTAATTGAAGACATATTCTTTCCTATATACATAGGATATATGATATATAATAGGATATAACAGTCTTGTTCGTGCTGCGAGACATGAACAGTCTGGTCTCGACAAGTGAAAAGAGTTCAGGAAGAAGAGGGATGATAAAGCAGTAAAAGAGAGATGGAAAATCGGGAATAATCTGAGAAAGGATGGGCGTGTATAAGAGAGAGAGAGTGAGAGTGTGTGAGAAAGAGTGGGTTAGAGATAGAGTAAGAGAGACTCAGATAATGAGTAAACTCAGATAATGCAAAAGAGAGAGAGAGACTGTGAAAGAGAGAGAGAGTGAGAGTGTGTGAGAAAGAGTGGGTTAGAGATAGAGTAAGAGAGACTCAGATAATGAGTAAACTCAGATAATGCAAAAGAGAGAGAGGGACTGTGAAAGAGAGAGTGAGTGAGAGTGTGTGAGAAAGAGTGGGTTAGAGATAGAGTAAGAGAGACTCAGATAATGCAAAAGAGAGAGAGTGACTGTGAAAGAGGATGATTGCCAGAGTGATGAAGAGAGTGGAATAGTTTGAGAGAAAGTGCAAGAGAGATGGAATGTGCAAGTGGCTGAGAGAGAATGAAAAAAGTGAGTGATTGAGTGAGAGAGTCTAAGAGAACGGCTGAGTAAGATTTTGATAGAGTATGAGAAATAAAGAGGAGAGAATTAGAGAAAGAGAGACTGATTGTTTGGAAAAGAGAATGAGTAAGAGAAAGTGAAAGAAGAGAGAGAGAGAGAGTATGAGAAATGAGGAAGGTGTGTATGTGTGATGAGAATGAGTATGTGAAAGGTGAGTGAGAGAGGAAATAGTAAAAAGATTGAGTACTTGAAATGCACAGCTGCATGACAAGGCAGGGCCTCACTATGTATTAAATGCATATAGTTAGGCCCTGGCCAAGGTCACCTGACAACATTCCCGTAGTTTTCTCCTCTACTTTTATTTCTTTTTCTCCATCTCTTTTCATTCATTCTCTTTCGGCTATCTCTTTCCTCTCTTCTCGATCCTTTTCTAAATTCCTTAGTCTCCCGAACTCGACTGTCTGCCCCTCGGACCTCGTAATGCAACCCAGTCGAAAACGGCCATTCACTCTTCATTATTATGTTCAATTTAGCTGTTCTTTTTTTAAATTTCATTTGTTTGCAAAAAATTGCGTATTTTATGTGTTTTTATAGTCTAATAATAAACAACTAAACATCGTTGTAAATTTGTTACAATAAATAAATAATGGAGCAAATATATTTTATTTGGAGGATGAAGCCCACATAGATCTGAGACCTGTACGTGGGTAATGAGTTGGATGATGGTGATTGATGAGTTGGACCTACATTTTTAGGTGGGTTCCGAACCCCTGGGAAGTGATTTTACAGCAGAGAACAGTGTCTTTTTTGCTGGCCAATCTAATCGGTCACCGTTACAAACAGGGCCTACGAGAACGCAGCTTATCTATCTGATTGAACAAAACCTGCTGCGGCTCGCGGCTATCACTTCCCTAATTGGGGAACATTCCGCACGGGATTCACTTGATATGGAATAAGTTAATGAGCATGTTGGTAGGCCTACATAATAGGAGGTGTGAATAAAGTTGAATATGCATTCAAAAGTTGACTCTTTTGAGTTGAGTGACTGTTGATCTGCTGAGTCGCCAGGAATCCGATCAGATGGCATGAGAAACAGCTGTGATTGACACAAAATTTTATTCTCATCAAATAAAAAGAATCATAAACGTCAATTTACTCACCAGACTCAACTATATTCACATCACCCAATAATTTGGTTGGCTGTGCCACAACACAATAGTGTTGCACTATTTTTCAGGTTCTTTATCCAATATCGAATAAATTATATGAATAATAAATTAATCATGGTCCAATAGTGATAACTCTGCTTCCTCTGAAGATCTGGGCATGCGCAGAACTGACCTGATCAAGAAAATAACGATAAAAAAAAATGACGTAAATTTTGCTAAAACTTTATTATAAATATCATCGACGACTTCTTATAAAAGGCGGTAAGAAACTATAATTTCTATCTCGGATTTCCCATTGAAAATACGTCTACTGAACTTGGTTTCCAAGTGAACTAGGCTTGAAAAGATCCACGAAATAATAGAGGTTAAAATATTTATTTATCTTTTTTTATAACTAGTATAGATTCCATCAGTGGCGCACCCAGAAATGAAATGACCCACGGGTGGAAGGGGGGGGGGGGGTTGCTGGAAGTCGTCAAAACCATTGTAGTTGTCAGTGTGTTTCTATTTACTTTAAAACTTCGAGTTTTTCAAGTAAGTATTTTATTTAAATCTTTGTATGGAAATTGGCTTTGGGTGCGCCACTGGATTCCATTGAAACATTCATTCAGTATATAAAATTCTTCTATCATAATCACTGGGGCTCTATATGGTTCAAGAAGAAACAATTTCAATTCAAATTCACTTTCAATCTGACTTTTTTGGGGTTTCATCCTTTTTCCAGAGGAAGACTGACTTCTAATAATTATAATAATGAAACTTTATAAGAAATAGCCCTTATCTATCAGTAAAGCTCCTAGATTGCGGGTGTCGTCATAATAACCAGAAGCACCTTTGAGAGGAGAGAGAAGATGAATTGTGAAAAAAAGGAAAGAAAGAACAGAAGAAGGAATAAGAGGTGATGGAGAAGAAGAAAAAAAGAATGGATGAAGGAACATGAAGAAGAGCGTATAGATGTAAAAATGTGAAGAAAAGGGGAAGAAGGAACGGAAGAAGAAGGAGGAGGAGAAGGAGAAGAAAAATATGGATGAAGGAATAGGGAGAAGAGCGTATAGATGAAAGAGAAAGAACGTGGGAAGCTGAAGAAGAAGCAGAAAAATGGCGAAGGAGAAAATTGAAAAAAAGGATAACATGAGGAAGAAATTTGAAAGAAGAATGAATATAAAGTAGGAAAAGGCGGATCGGCTGTCAGGGAACCGGCAGGCAGAGAACAGGGCAGTGCATCTATTTTTAGTTGGAGATTGGCCTTTCAAGGCTATCCTGGCACAGGCACAGGCAACGCCTTTCCGCTGCTGTCTGCAGTCTGCAGTAGCAACAACAACTTGCAAAGGCAACCTCTTCCACTCCCATACTAGCAAACATCAGGCTACCAGGAGAGTTCCAACAATGGCAAATGTGGAGGCAAATGTCCCGTACAAACGGGAAGTGATAGCCGAGTGCCGTAGCTGTTCAATCAAAGTTAAGCTACGAAACTCTTCTTTCTAAGGGTGACCGATTGGATTGGCCGGCAAAAATGCTGTTATCTGCTGTAAAATCACTTCCCGGTGGTTCGGAACCCACCTAAAACTGTAGGTCCAACTCATCAATCACCATCATCCAATTCATTAGCCACGCACAGATCTCAGACCAAGGTGGGCTTCATCCTCCGAAAAAAAGGAAAAATTGTTGAGTTCATGGGAACCTTACCGGTAACGGGTAAATGTTGCCGGTGATGTGTGATTGGTCTATTCAAATTTTTTCACAACTACGAATCTGAATAGAACAATGGTTGATTTCCTGGGAGCTTTACCAGTAAATAAATGTTACCGGTGATGTCTGATTGGTCTATTCAAATCTTTTAACTTCTATGAATTTGAAACCAATCAGTCGCTACCTGTTACCGGTACGGCACCTCAACCAATTATTCACCTGCAGCAGTAAACTTGTAGGGGAGAGATAGCCGCGAGCGGTGGCAGGTATCTGTTCAGTTCGATAAATCACGATCGTCTGGATTCTCTCTTCAAGGGTAACCGATTGGTTTGGCCAGCAAAAAAGACTTTGTTCTCTGCTGTAAAATCACTTCCTACTCGGTGTTTCGGAATCCACCTATAGGCCAGCAAAAAACTCTGTTCTCTGCTGTCAAGTCGTTCTTCAGTGGCTTGGGTCCCATCTACAATCTACAACTAGGTCCAACTTATCAATCAACATCATCCGACTCATTCAATGCCACTCATTGGTCTAAACCCTGTAAGAGCTCCATACTCCAAAAAAAGAAAAAACTACAGTAAGGTGTTTGGGAACTCATTCTTCAAACATTTTATTTTTAGCCACCAATATGGAAAAGTAATAAATAAGTAATTTCATTTCTCAATAAACAATGGTACAACAATCTTCAACATACACAAGCACAAGTGGTCAA
Source organism: Conomelus anceps (assembly GCA_948455865.1). Lineage (NCBI taxonomy): Eukaryota > Metazoa > Arthropoda > Insecta > Hemiptera > Delphacidae > Conomelus > Conomelus anceps. Next base: position 17,905,736 of record OX418226.1, on the reverse strand, counting down.
AAAATGCTTGTTTTTTACTGATGATGCCCACATAAGTATGAGTTTTTTGAGTGGGTAATGAGGTATAGTCATAATTAAAAATGAAAATGTAATACTGTGTTTTAATTAAGGAACAAAAGTATTCAAACTAGTGCTAATAATAATAATAATAATATTTACAGTGCTCAATTATGTTATGAATGCAAGAAAAACAATAGTCGACACTAGTTGTTTTTGTAAACATTGCTTCCATTCATTGATGGCACTTGCTTCAAAGAGTTTGTAAATTGACACTTGTTTTCTTTTTTCTCCCAACACGTCTCTCTCACTCCTGTTTGGCAAGTGCATTTCAAGCACATTCGCACACAATAGAGAATGTTCCAGATTGTGCTACCAGCTTCCAGAATTTCCTGGAATACTTTCAAACACTATATAAGGAGTAGTCCGCATAAACAAGATTCAGTGTCATTTGCTGTTCACACATTCATATCCGGTGCCAGTTTATATAGACATTGTGATTACACATATCAAGTGCTTGTGATCAGTTTATGTGGTAAATTCTTTGACAATACTCAATGCTATTACTGGGTTTATCAAATACCATAACAGACTGTGCTTCTCAAGTGTTCAATTTATTTATTGAGTGTTTGACTGTTTTTAGACATATCTTTTTACTTCATTGAACAGTTTATTGGATAGTTGTTTATTAAACTATCGATCGGCTTATTCATAGTCAGTAATTAATTTTTGTACAGTAATACCGAAAATTCATTATTAGTTGAACGTTATTGTTTTTTTTTTCTTATTGGGTTTTCTTGTGATAAGTGCGTGTTGTAATTTGTGTAAATGAAGTGCGAGTGTTAATTTCGTGTTGCCAGCATTATTTTAGTGATAGAACCCATAACATTATGTTACATTGACAGTAAATAATGTAGAATTGAAGTAAAGTCAGTGCAAAGATGAGGGAAGACTAAAATAAAAATAAATATGGAACCGGAAATGTAAATGTGGTTAGATAAGTGAGGATGTGAGATAATTTTGTATATTTAGGTAGCAAACCTTCATAAGAACCTTACAATAGCAACCTTTATTAAGAGGAGAGTAGGATTCAGCAAATGTATATGACTGCCGTGTCTAAAAATTTAAGGATACAGTTCAGTGGAAACAATTAGTCTGGACGCGTGGATCTGGTTTCACTACTAGCCGTCCTGTAAAAGTTGGCAAGTTGACCTTGAAGACATCTGCAGCGTTGCATGGGCCCCATGTTTTTAGAAATGAGCGATAAACACTCCTCTCTCCACCCCGCGCCGTGGCTGACTACCAAACGGCGGCGCGCCCAGACTAATTTATTGTTTCTACTGTACAATTAAGGAGAAATCAAATTTCTTTGAGATGAAAATTGAAAAAAATTTGATTAAGGTTGAAGCGTTCAAGCTCATTTTGTAAACTCAGCAGTTCTGTCGGCTAGTTGATTAAGCAAGTTGAAAAAGCAAAAGATGATAATTCAATTAAAAAAGAGAGGATAGTAAAAGTGAAATGGGGAGGAAATAAGATAAAATAATAGAATATATATAAGGAGTTTCTTTCTTGTAAGAATAGAAATTCATTTTTATACCAATTTTGAGCAAAAGTCTCATAACTTTCCATAAGTGTTGTACTGGCAGACCTCTGATATTTTTTGTGTTTAAAATTTTTGAAGATAGCCTTAAATACCTCATTAATATTATTTTTCGTATGGATTTGGATTCAGTTTTCAATCTTAATCTTGAATTATTCACCAAAAAATTAAAGCCTATCAAGAAAAAAATCTGACCTTAAAATTTAAGGTCAGAATTTTTTTACATTTTTACAATTACATTTAATGTAATTGTTATGTTGTAATGAAAGTGGTTATACATCTGAAAATTTCCATGTCCATTTAGGAATATAATATCGTAGACCAACCATCTGCAATAATTGATTTATCTTTATTCTATGATATATGAAACGTGTACCAATATTCATCTTTAGAATAAGAACGGCGAAACTTTTTATTTGATTTAACACACCTTGCTGTTGTCTACTTATCAATTGACAAATTGAAGTCTCTGATCTAAAGTACCAATTATTCTTCCAAAGAACTTCGACTGATATTCATGGCCAAACTTATTCCTTCTTCCGCTTTTACACTTCCTCATTTGTGTGGGTGCCATGAGAAGGGCCTTCTAGAAACAGATGAGGGAGAAATGGCGAAGCAGCTGTCTTCTCTTCCTCATTCCTCCTCATCATCCTCCTCCACCACCTCCTCATCATCCAGCTCCTCCTCATCATCTTCCTCCTCATCCCCTTCCTCCTTCCGCCTATCATCCTCACGGGGGCTTGAACTGTTTGGCAACACAAAAACGATAGCTTTCAAACTAGAGTTTAAAATTATTCTTGTTGCACATAGCTTTTAATGTTCTAACTTTGTCAACAATCCAAGTTGTCCAAAAACTCGCCGAGCTCTAAAAACAGACGAAGGTGTTCTCTTATTTCTCTTTCTTCTTTTTTATCATCTCCTCCCTCCTCCCTTTTCAATCATCCATTTGAAAGATTAACAGTTAGCCAAAAAGCTATACAGACGACGTTTATATCGTAAAGCACTTAATATTTTCAACGTCACTATCTTTGACCTTCACTTTATTTTTCATCTCAACGTAGATTAACTTTTTAAACTTTAATCCAAAAATACCATAATGTAGATTACATAAGTATGCACATAGGTAGGACATTAATCGCAGTTAATTCTTGTTTATTACTAGTAATCCTTGTTGTAGCTTGAATAATTATTTGATAGAACATAATAAATTGATAATACAGCCAGGGTATGTACCCCCCCCCCCCCCGCCCGCAATAATTCTCAACCGGCACTAAAATAGCTATTTGTGTAACTAGAGTGAAAAGTAGGAGTTTTCTGCACCGAGAGAAAAAAGTTTCTCGAGTGCAGAAACAATACTTTGCGCTCCAATTATACATTACATTTTTCCTACAGTAATGTATAAAGTAATTTAACAGAACAAAACAGGACATACATAACCTGAAAATTCCTCACATAACCTATCTTCGAATCAAATCGACTTTAACAACTACAGCTGACTATTTCGTAGCTGAAACAGAGTAGCCAACCTATTTTTGAATGTAGAATAGGGAACCTGCGTATTACATGCTCACTGTTTTGTGTTGTTACGTTGCAAACCTGGAGTGCGGAAAAGTACTTTCACGCACTGGAATTTACTTTCCCGCACTGTTGCAGAAATAACGTATCTTGCGTGCTACAGTTAGTGCAAAAATAGGCACTTTTTCGGGTAGGAGATAGTTATTTATGTATTAAGAGCGTGAAGCACGACTTTATTGCTCGAGCCAAAACATTTACTGTGCGACGCATAGCGGAGCGCAGTAATTTTGCAAGAGCAATAATAATAATAATAAGCGTATGGCTTTTAATGGTGGGGAGACCCTTACGGGTTGTTCCACCTTGCCGTTTGTGCCATGTTACGGGGAACATGGTGAACCTACTGTTTTAGGTGGGTTCCGAACCACCGGGTAAGTGATAATAAAGCTTGTAACATCAAGTCATTGAAGAACGGTCACCCATCCAAGCGCAGTCTTGAGCGGTCGTGACTGAACATCACGATCACTTGAACACCACGCTCACCGCATGACCAATCACCACCCTTAGGGTACGTCCAAGATGCACGCTGGTAAAAGCAGGAAGTCAGACTCAGATTTCTCGGCGCCGACTGTCTGACTCCGAGTGGCAGGAGGATGTGGCCATTATGCAAGCAGGTTGCCAGTGCAGAAAGAGCTGACTCCAGTGTACCATGGAACTTACAAGTGAACAGGCTGCAGCTTTATTGCTGCTTAGTGACAATGTTGCAACCAAGTTAAAACCAATGAGAAGTGAAATACATCCAATTAATAAATTGAGATCTGTTTACGGAGAGTACAAACACCTATTTCCACAATCAATCTTCATTTCTAGAGAAATCTTCCTCCAACAAGCATCAACAGTGTTCTTTTAGGCGCTTATCCCATATCGGGGGATTAAGTTCTGGGGGGGATTAGTATCGGGGGGTGAGTACTGGAGTGCCGCAGGGCACAGTGCTGGGACCTATCTTATTTTTGATCTATATAAATGATCTCAGTACTGAGCTTGAGCATGGTTCCCTCTACTCATTTGCGGATGACACTGTGGCAGTGTTTCATGGTTCAAGTTGGGTTGAAACTTGTGAGAGGGCTAACAGTGGTCTGTCTATAGTGAAAGACTGGTTAGACAATAGTCTGGTATCTATGAATGTTGCCAAGACTGTTGTTGTACCTTTCTCCCTAACTTCTGCAGGTTCTCCCACTGATGTTGACGAATGCAATATTGTTATTCATGAGACAGGCTGTGGTCGTAATGAGTGTGCGTGTGTCCAACTGGAACTCCAGGAAAATGTTAAGTATTTGGGTATCATAATAGATAAGCACTTATGTTGGGAGAGTCATGTATCATATTTATGTTCCAGACTGAGAGGATTGATTTATAAATTTGTTCAGTTGAGAAATATGTTGCCTCTTCACCACATGAAAATAGTATTTTTAGCATTGATACAGTCCATTGTGAGCTATGGAATCATTGGCTGGGGCAACTGTAGGACATCTATTATGCAGCCGCTTATTTTATTACATAAGAAAATAATAAAAATTTGTCTGAAAAAACCAATTAGATACCCTTCTGAATATCTATACAGAGATTTCCAGGTTTTTACCATTCCTCAATTATTTGAATTTGACTTGATGAAATTTATTTATTTAAGACCACATGCTTTTCCTGTGGCTCCAGTTCACAATCATGCTACTCGAAGACAAAGTAGAGAGCCCCTGGAGGAGCCTCGTCTCAGGACTTCTGCAGCTGCAGATCATGCTTTTGCCAGGGGGCCCCATTTATTCAATCAACTTCCTCTATCAATGGCCACTTTACCAAACTTTGTTATGTTCAAGAATAGTCTCCGATATTTCCTTCAAATGAAACAAAATTGAAGATTTAGCATAAGAGCCTTTTGTTTGTTTTTCTTTTATTGTTATTATTTTTTATATTGTTTTGGGTGCACTGGTTTGTTAAATAGTTGATTTGCAGTGAGTTAGCAAACAGTTCAGGGTACACGTTTCTGAAAAGTTGTAATGATTTTATAGGGTTTTTTTTCAAGTCATTATAGTTAAAGTGAGATTTTGTTTCAATCAATAAGGATGATGTTTTTTTTTATCTGATTAATCCATGTTTTTTTTTGTTTGTTAATAATATTGTGAAAAGGAGATAATTTTTTTTTTTAGTTTTTAATATTTTTTTTTAGTTTATTGAAAGATATTTTCAGTCCACAGTAGTTATTTGGTTAAGTGACTCACCCTTCAGCACAAGCTTGGCTTAGAGAGGGGTGAACCATCTTTTTTTTTCATTTTAAAATAATTATTAGTTTAATATCCTATATTTATTTTGATTTTAAATATTCCATAACTTTATTTTATTTAATTTTAATTTTTTTCATTTATTTATGGCAGTTTTATTTGCTTATTTAAAAATAAAACTTTATTTATTTTATTGTATAGGGTGCTTATATATTTTGCATTTTGAAATATCATTGTGTCATATGAAAATGCATTGTACATTTTGATTTTGATTGGTTGAATAAAAAATTTATTTATTTATTTAAGTTGCACTTTTGAAACAAAATCTTCGATATCCATCGGAATAAAATAAAAATAAACACTCAATACACAAACGAAAATCACTCCGACAGGCAGGTTGTTTGAAACCGGAATGAACAAATCATTCCGGTAAAAATCTGAGTCAGACAGCCAGCGCGCCGGTAGTCTGCATGCAGGTGCATTATGGCCACTCCCGCTTAGCAACATGGAATTTTACGCACGCCGACTCGGCGGCGATCGGCGCCGATCGCCTGACTCAGAAAACCAGCGTGCATCTTGGACGTACCCTTAGGGAATTTTTTTCATTTATTTATGGCAGTTTTATTTGCTTATTTAAAAATAAAACTTTATTTATTTTATTGTATAGGGTGCTTATACCCTTAGGGTACCCTTAGGGTACGTCCAAGATGCACGCTGGTTTTCTGAGTTAGGCGATCGGCGCCGATCGCCGCCGAGTCGGCGTGCGTAAAATTCCATGTTGCTAAGCGGGAGTGGCCATAATGCACCTGCATGCAGACTACTGGCGCGCTGGCTGTCTGACTCAGATTTTTACCGGAATGATTTGTTCATTCCGGTTTCAGACAACCTGCCTGTCGGAGTGATTTTCGTTTGTGTATTGAGTGTTTATTTTTATTTTATTCCGATGGATATCGAAGATTTTGTTTCAAAAGTGCAACTTAATCCCCCGATATGGGATAAACGCCTAAAAGAACACTCCAATAGGAACACTGTTGATGCTTGTTGGAGGAAGATTTCTCTAGAAATGAAGATTGATTGTGGAAATAGGTGTTTGTATTTCCCATAAACAGATCTCAATTTATTAATTGGATGTATTTCACTTCTCATTGGTTTTAACTTGGTTGCAACATTGTCACTAAGCAGCAATAAAGCTGCAGCCTGTTCACTTGTAAGTTCCATGGTACACTGGAGTCAGCTCTTTCTGCACTGACAACCTGCTTGCATAATGGCCACATCCTCCTGCCACTCTGAGTCAGACAGTCGGCGCCGAGAAATCTGAGTCTGACTTCCTGCTTTTACCAGCGTGCATCTTGGACGAAGAAGCTTCACGCGTGAATTACATAAAATATTTTTCCTACAACTTGAACGTTATTTTCTGTAATTTTCAATTAATCAAATTCATTTAATTCATTTATTGGCCATATTCACACAAAATATCAACAAAGAAGCAAAACAAAGAACATACATACTTAAAGTTAATAACAAATCCAAAAACAACTATTTATACATGCAATACGGCACTACTGGCAGAAGTAGGACTTGATCGCCAGCAGTGAGCTCAAAATTTAGGTAAGTTCAGAAAAGCAAGAAAGTGAAAAAATAAGAAAGAAAATTCAGGAAAGGAAAGGAGACATGTTATTAAGAATACATCAAACTATTTTGTAGTAAATGTTAGTTTTTATCCATTCATCTATTTCAGTGCTGAGCTTCTTAGTAAATCTATTATTTATGAAGTGACTGGGGACTATATTGGCAAGGTACTCCATGTAATATGTGAATTGGTGTTTATTTATAGTTAATCTGGTGAATGATCTATTATAAACATTAAATGCAGATGGACGTATATTGTGTAAGTTAGTATTTACTGTGAGAAGATCTTTATTTTTATTAATAAGAGTGATAATTTTTTTAGCAAAGACCTGTCTAAGCGTAGGAACTTTAAATTCAACAAATAGACATTTGCTGGGATATAATCTGGGTCTTCTTAAAGCTGCTCTAATCAAATGTTTCTGTAAAGTGAATATCTTATTGAAATGTGTGTCAAAGGTGCCCCCCCACAACTCTATCCCATATTCAAACAAAGATTGGCCATAGGCATGATATATGGTTCTTATAATTTTGATGTCATTTAACCTATTAATTTTATAAAATATGTAGATAAGATACTTTAATTTAGATATTAGATGCTGTAGATGAAAATTCCATTTTAAGTTACTATCAACCATTAATCCCAGATATTTTAGAAAGTGAACTTTTTCTATAGTTTGACAGAGACAATTGTTTTGGTTTCTAGGAGTATCAATATCATGGTTGTGTATTTTTATGTATAAGCCAGGTGGAGGTTCACCACTTATGGTAGGAGAAAATGCAATAAATTTTGTCTTAAGCATGTTTAAAGTGAGCATGTGATTGTCAAACCAAGACTTAGCCATGGCCAATCCTTCATTAGCATTGTCATATGCCTCATTCCATGATTCACCTGTGAATATCAACACAGTATCATCAGCAAATGATATTTTGGTGCAATTTGGAATATCTATCTTGAGTAAATCATTTAAATAAATAAGAAATAATAAGGGAGATAAAACGGTACCTTGGGGGAGGCCAAAATTTGTTAAGTTTCTAGTATCAATTTTATTATTTAAGGACATAGTTTGTATTCTATCATCTAGGTAGTTGGTGATTAATTGTTTAGCTATTCCTCGAATACCACACCCCTCAAGCTTATCTATTAATGATGCATGAGGTATTGTATCGAAAGCCTTGGCCAGGTCCAAGAAAATGGCCAAGGTTTTAATGTTATTATTGAAATTATTACTAACTAGATTAGTAAGTAACATAAGAGCATCCTTAGTCGATTTGCCAGACTGAAAACCAAACTGATTTTCGGAAATGAATTTATTTTTTATTAGAAAGTGTGTTAACCTATTTTTCAAAATTCTTTCTATTATTTTTGCAAAATTACTAAGTAGGCTAATAGGTCTATAATTTTTGGGGTTATACTTATCACCTGCTTTGTGAATAATTTTTATTTTAGCTATTTTAAAACGTTTTGGGAAGTACCCTTCACTGAAGCATTTATTTATTATTATTTTTAGTGGTTCAACAATGTAAGGAGCTATTTGTTTAAGGCAATGACCAGTGAATTTATCCTCACCTGGAGCAGCATTACTCTTCAGTTCACGTATAGCATTAGAAATTTCCATATTACTTGTAGGATGTAGAAAAAAGCTACTAACTGGAGCAGTATTTGGAGGCTGTGGGATGACTACATTATTATTTATATTATTATTCAAGATATTAGCATAATTTTTTCCAACATTAACAAAATAATTATTGAATATTCCTGCATCGAGATCTGGTTCTGTCCTAGACTTTTTATTTATATCTAAAATTTCTCTGATGTTTTCCCATGTCTTTTTAGTATTACCCCTATTTAAGTTGAATTTAATATTGAAATATTCAATTTTCGCATTTTTGACAATATTATTTAATGTATTTCTATAGTTTTTATATTCTTCTTTTAGTGTCATATTATGAGGTTGCTTTTTTAATTTTCTAGCAATTTTATCTCTTTTATGCATTGCACTTACCATGCTTGGAGTTATCCATTTTTTTATGGGCTTTCTTTTATGTGATAACTGTACAATATCCGTGTGTCTGTCAAGGTAAGACTTGAGTTTATTGATAAATGTGTCAACCATTTCATCAATGTTATCAAGATTCGAGATTTTCAAGCCATCCCAATTTTCATATTTAAGGTCTTCTTTTAATGTTTCAAAGTTAATTTTTTCTAGTTTAGTTTTATCTGGCGTATTTTTCTCGACCATATCAGAGGTGCACTTTATATGGAAAGAAGTGCAGTAGTGGTCAGTGATATTAGTTTTGATTATTGCTGCGAATGTATCGTCCATTTTGAAAGATCTTGATTTGAAAAATATGTGATCTATACAAGTATTGCTATTGTTTTGTGATCGTGTAGTTTTATTTATATATGATTTGAAGCCATTAAGTTGCATTACACCAAGATATTCATTACTCAAATTATCATTCCGTATTATATCTATGTTTATATCGCCTATTAAGATAATGTTATCAGTATTTATTGACCGTAGATATGAATCTAAACTGTTGAGAAATTCGTTTATATTTAAAGAAGGTGATCGATAAAGGGCTATTAATTTGAAATTTTTTTCATCAGTTTGAAAATCCAGACAGATTGTGTTTACAAAGTCAATCTTTATTTCTATCCTATTAAACTTAACTTCATTCCTCACAAAAATACACAGCCCATCACATTTAGTAAACTTATTGCTTTGATTAATTGAAGTATAGCCATCGATATTAAAATTAAATTCGAAAGAGTTGTCAATCCAAGTTTCAGAAAGAACAATTATATCAAAACTTGTTTTACTATTGCCTATATAATAAAGAAATTCATCAAAGTTTTTCTTAATACTACGTATATTCATGTGAATAATATTGAAAGGTCCATGTGTCTGTCCATGATAATTTAGTGGGTTGAAAGAGAAAAAATCGTTTACTTCAATTGTGTCATTATTGTGATAGTATATGAGTGAATCATCCAAGTCTGAAAAAATTATTTCAGTCATTGAATCAGCAAATGAATAACAATACACTGGAATTTAATTACAGTTCCCATTTTTTGTCGAGTTGACATATCACATCCTATCACGTAAACAACAAATAAATCAATAATTGGCCTCGATTCTAAAATGAAAATTTTATTTACCATAGTCGGTTTTATTTAGAAGTGCTTGGATTGCTTTTATGTACATTGGACAGTTAGTGTCATTGACTCTATGCTTGTGCTCATTTTTTTGTTTTTGGCAATTGACACATGTGGGGCCCTGTGATTTATTAGGACATATTTTGAAATCATGACCCTCTTGAGCGCAATGACCACAAATTTGGGATTTGCTCTTACAGTATTTAGCAACATGTCCAATACCTTGACACTTGAAACAGCGGGAGACCGAAACATAGTCCTTAACCCTACAAGACGACCAATCCACGTATATACGCGCTTTATTGATCATTTCTCGCCGTATGTCCGGAGAACACTCAATCACCCAATGAGTATGCTCTTTACTTTTTTGTCCTACTTTAAACAATGGGGAAAAATCCCGGTCAAAATTTTTTTTATCTATTGTGCTAGAGAAGTTCCTATTATAAATATCTAGTTTCAGATTGCTCTCATCAAGTTCCGCTGAGACGTTATATATGATGACTCTTGGCTTTTTCAGTTCTGGTACGCTAATTTTGAAATTTTTATTTTCCACTATATTTTTCCCTAACACTTTATTTTTATCCTCAGATGGATCCATTACTAGCAAAACTCCACCACCGCGCACATTCATTGCCTTCTTAATTTTCAAAGATTCCTCTTTCGGAATATTTTTCCTCAGAGATTTTCGGATTTTATCACTAGATTCACTTTCACTACCTTCCATTATGCTTGGTTTCACTATGACAATGTTATTTTTTTCCACAATCTTCCGCAGTTGTTGTCTCATCTCAGGCTGCTGCTTCACGTCCTTATTCATTCTCGCTGGAAGCTGGACCGTCTCAGCAAACGATCTTGTAGTCGTAGACTGCACTTTGATGATCTCAGTTGAGAGCTGGTTCACACTTTTTTCCAATTTCTCCAGCCTGGTTGCCACTTCATTCTTTTCCTTGGTTTGAGTGGTGCGTCTCGTCTCAACTCTGGTTATTATTATTGCAAGCTTGTTGCAAAGCGAGTTATATTGATCGAAATCGCTTCTGGATAGCTTTTTTTTCTCAAAGGTTTCACTACCCCAGTTTATGAGGTCAGAGTACAGGTCGTGAAGAGTTCCCACGTCTTCCATAAGGCTCTGGTCGATGATGGTGGACATGTTGCCCGGATTTAGATCAACTTCTCCTACGTTGTTGAGGCTGTGACTCTCTATGCTTATTGCATTCCTAATTTGGTCCTGATCTCCATCTTCTTCCTCGAATTCGGGTGCCAAGAAAGATGGTAATTTGACCGGTGAACGAAGTTTCGCCGGCTTATCCATTATTGGAGTTTTTTGACACTAACAAGTTCATAACACTTAATTTACGATGTTAGAAAATACAACGACAAAAAAATGCTGACTGCACAATACTGCGAAACTACGAAATAAACTACGATGTTAGCACTACGATGTCTACTCTATCGCGTTCGGCTGAATACTGTCAACTGAAGTTCTGGATTCCATCACAATAAAAGCTTGTAGTTTGTAACATCACAGACCGTGCGCGGATTTGGTTAGCGTGCGCCATTGTTGAGGTTATGAGAATTTCACGGATTCCGTGATCCACCAATGAGAAGACATCAAAATCAAAACAGAAGCGTAAAGAAAACAGCTGGCGAGCGTAAAGTACTTTACCGCTTGCGGAGCAGTAAAGAGGTATTTTACAAATAGTTTTCAGTACGTAAAGAACTACTTTACGAGCAGTTGCAGGAGAGTACTTTCATGCACTGGAATTTCCTTTCCCGCACTGTTGCAGAAATAGCGTATTTTGCGTGGTACAGTTAGTGCAAAAATAGGCACTTTTTCGTGTAGGAAAAAAAAATTATTTGTGTCTTCCATGGAGATATAGAGATGAGGATATTTTTTTAGGTGATATCTCCACCAAAAATCTTTCTCAGATATAGACTAATCCCTCCCCCCACACAGAAAAATTCTTGGTTCACCCCTAAGTCGGAGTACAGCGTGTTACGTTTCTCGGTACTAGAATTTGTCTTATACGACTAATTTTGTTTGAAAAAACAAGCATGATTGTACTCTAGAAGCAATTAACTAGAATGACGTTTCATTGTCAGAATAATATTTTGAAAGATTAAATTATCGTTACGAATGTAACTGACAAGCGCCGTCTCGCGCTAAATGTTTCATTCGTTAAAAGTTTCAATAAAAACTGAATTAGTTCTGCGAATAAATTGCTATGGAGCCTCCAATTTTAGACAATTGAATGAGCACAACGACTGCTATAAGCGCTTATTATCTGCTGAATTATTGCAGCATGCAATAAATTCACTCAACTAAAACATTCTGTCGATCTCAATTATGTAGATATTTTTATCTCGTTTTCTATAACTGTATGATTGACGACAGATCTATAGATTAGAAAATTGGACTTGTCAAAGAGAATTCATGGTTTTTATTTATAGTCAATTAGAATTGGAATTTCATTGTGCAAGTATTTTTAAAAAACGTCTGTAAACGCCAAATTGATGCTGCTGTTGTATGAAAACGCCATAAAATCACAAAATGTCATTCCCCAACTACTTCAGTCAGTAATCAACCTTCTACTAATAGAGACAATCTTCCACTTCCAAACAACAACAAAAAAACAGAAATTATCCACAAGATGAGTTTTTTGAAGCCTTTCCTCAAATTTGAGACAGTTTTTAAGACCTTTAGTCATATTCTCTATGAAATTTTGGTCACCCCCCATAATATCATTGGTCACCCCCCCCCCCACGTCTGATCATCTAGTTATGCCACTGCTTGGAAGGCATGTCATACCGCCCAGGGTATATGACAATGGTAAGGGACCATGGCCCCTTTACGTTTCCACAACCCCCAGAAAGTGATATAGTCCTGTTTTGGCCGGTCACCCATCACAACACGGTCCCGAAGGCTCGTGGCTAAACATCACGATCGATTGTTGAAGAGATCTACGCGCATAAATTGGCGGATTTAAGGGGGCTGTAAGGGCTGAAGCCCAGAGCGGAAATATTTAAGGGGCGGGCTTTTCAGAATAAGGGTTTCTGTTAAAAATATTAAGAATTAACTTTTCATGTGAAATTTAACGACTTGCAGTCAAATATTCATTAAGAATAAGTATAACTTACTTAATCTGTAGGAAATATTAAGAAATAGTTCAAATAAAAGAAATTTAATATTGAAGGAAGAGTCACAAGACCTGTGCCTACACTCTAATCTTTTGTAGTAACAGGTAACTGGCAGTCACCACAGTCCTCAATATTGCGGCTCTGTCATTGCAAGTACAATAAATTAATGATATTCTGTACAATCGTTACACCTGTAGTTCTGTGGTAGTCCTACAAATCTTGAATGCAATACAGTGTTATCATTAGCGATTAGCCTACTGCAATATCCCTTGAATTTTCTAGTCTTCGGCTAGATTTGTGATAAATAATGTATCACACTGATAAAACGAGAATTAAGATTATAATACACTTGCGGAGGATTTCAAGGATTTTTTTTAATCATAACACAACAACATGGTGTGCGTAAACTAGTCAATGTGTGTAGGATCAGGGGGATAGATCTCCTCCTCCAGAGACAAAAGAAATACTAGAATTTGAGCCACAAGATGCAATTTTTGAAAAAAAAAATCAAAAAAGATAACTGGAATCACTGAAAATTTAGTTTTTGATAGATTATTTTTTCATAAAATTTCCGGGGCAGTACGGTACCCCAAAACCCCCTTTTAGACGAAATTAGTCTTGAGCCATATAAATTGGAAGAGGACTCTTCCTTCTCTCCCATTACTATAAAATGTACTGCCTAAAATCTACAACCCATCCCCCCCCCCTCATAGGGGTAGGGCGGCTGATTGTTGCCAGCCCCTAGGTGGCAAAAGTGTACATCTGCTTCTGTAACCGTCCACCCATGTAGTCCGACTTCAAGGTCAACGCGCAGGCTTTGTCGAGTACTGAGTCGAATACAAACTCGGGCGTCTAGTAACTCGGGCTCGGCTTGCGAAGCACACGGGCAACCGCCTGATAGTTCAGTTGAGTTCACTCTACCACCCACTCACACCATCAGCCTCACAAAAGACAGGCGCTGAATGTTGGGGCGGAGCTATCTGGCTCGTCGAAACACAGGTCTCGGCTCCTGTACTGATTCCAAGGCCTGGCAGTATCTGGGACTAGCGCGTAACGAGTGCGTTGTTCGTTTGTGCTGTTGTTTTGTGCTGCATTGAGTGCTAAAATACTATTTATTTATTTGCCACTATTATTTTTGACTTATTCATTGACAGAATAACAATCACAACAAATCCTTTTAGTGCAACTTAATTAGGCTAATACAGAATATGTTTTATCAATAATTCTCTGACATAGAACACACCACATCACATCAAATCCTTATAGTGCAGCTTGATTAATACAGAATATGTTTTATCAATAATTCTTTGACACAAAACCCACCAGTGGTCCACCCAGGGGGAGGCTTAGGGCTCAGATTATTGTGCCTAAATATTCTATTTTATCTAGTTGTAGGGAAGGGCAATCACACGACTAGCTTTTGCCTGTGCATTGATGCAGCTTAATTCTTGACGGCTTAAATACTGTTTTCAAAATGAAGTGGACGAATGATGCCGTAATGGAATTTCTGGACTTGTACGAAGCTGAGCCCATCATCTGGAATGCAGACCTCCCAGCCCACAAAGACCGCAACCAGATCTACGAGGCGTGGATACGAATTAAGGACAAATTTTCCGTAGATTGTACAGTGCAAGAGTTGAAACATAGAAAGCAACTAGTATTGGCAACATACAGGAAAATAGCTAGAAGGAAATACAGGTATCATGCAAAAGGTATGCCATACACGCCGCCGGAATGGTTCGCCTTTGAAAAAATGGACTCCTTTCTGCATCCAGTGTACAAGCCAAAAGGACTGTATCAAGCTGACCCAACAGTAACAAAAGTTAGTGATATCGAGGTAAAGTGTTTTGTACTTACATTTTTTACATCTTAAGGTGAATGAATAGAACAAATTTTGTCTATTCCACATTAATGATTTTTATTATTTAAAAAACCAAACTCGAGTTTCAATGCTCATGGCATCATCATCAGTGGTTGAGCCTAAACTTATGATGATGCCATGAGCATTGAAACTCGAGTTTGGTTTTTTAAATAATAAAAATCATTAATGTGGAATAGACAACATTTGTTTTATTCATTCACCTTAATATGGAGAAGTTCCACAACATTACTGAATTAAGTGTGAATTTTTTACATCTGTTTAGTAATGCATTAGCAGAGAATTTCAAGGATTTTTTGAAGAAGCATATCACAAAACATGGTGTGTGTAGGCCTAAACTAGTCTTTGCAGTAACTATATGGGAAAAGATCAAAGGCATTTTTCCATCCAGACAATAAATTTTTTAATTGAGCTTTGAGGGACAATTTTTTTACATAAGAGTCTAAGAAGTTGTCTGGAATCACTAAAAAAATTGCTTAGTGGTTTTTTCAATTCTGGGGTATTACCCCTGAACACCCCCTTTAAAAAACAAATTTTGTATGGTACCCCAATCAGGTGAGGTGGGGGTTCAAAAATAGCACAGTAAAAATATTTTCAAGTAGGCATGCTTTAAATTTTTTACGAAATCAATGAGGGTCTGGGTCTCCCATTGACAATGATGGAAGAACTAGATAAATTTTCTTAGTAATGGCGAAGGTGATATTGTGGAAGGTATCCATAATGAATGATAAGACGGAATTGTCACAACCACATTTATTAATAAATAAATGTGGTTGTGACAATTTCGTCTTATTATTCATTAACTAGATAAATTTTACTGTGACACATGAAATGGATCAAATCATGTCTAAAATCGCTTAAAGTGTGGTTTTAGAGGGAATATTTTTCAAAATCTTTCTGTGGGAGTACCCTTGAACCCCACTTTCAGAAGAAATTAGTCTTAGGCTATTTACCTTCAAAAAAATTGTTTCTGGATTCTTCCTTAAGGAAGACTCTTTTAGAAGGGGGGTTATAGAGTACTCCCCTGGAATTAAAAGAATCACTAACCAATATTTGCTTAACCTTTACTAAAAACAGTAGTGCCTAGGGTGTGCAGCCCTAGGTGGGAAAAGTATAAAGCCGCCCTTGAGCCTACTACTTTTGAATTTAGACTTTGCCACATCTACAACAGTAGACTACAGTATTCCATACCATAAATTCATAACCATACGCATGCGCACTGGAGTCCTCCTCTTTTGCACTACCGTACTGTACTTGTCAGCCAATGCCATTCTCATAGTGCGCCAACTACAGAAAATTATGAATAATAAGATGAAATTGTCACAAGCACATTTATTTAAAAAAATTTGAGAAACTAGTTTCGGTTGTTATACCATTATCAATCTCAATCAAACTGAAACTAAAGTACAGAGAAGCTTAATATATACTAAACATGGAATGATACTATAGGCTAAGCGAGAAAGAGGCTGATCTTCATCAAAGGTTGAGATTGGCTGACAAGTCACACCCCCTGGTGGGAGGAGTAACAAGCAAAAATATGAGTCAAATCAATAACTAAAACTGTGAACATCTGGAAAGAAACAAAGAAGAAAAATATGTAATAAGGCTGAAATTGAATCAAATTAAAACTAAAAAATTAGAAGCTCACTGAAATGCAGTCAAGGTCAACTGAGAAATTCACGAACGAACCGTTTTTAAATGTAAGCTGGAACTACGATGAAACCAAGTTAGTTGTATTGAATTAATACAACTAACAAAATAAATTTGGTAATTTAAACTAGTATTGGAATCGTTTTTTACCAACCTAGTTATCTCCAAAGCTTTTAAATGTTCAATTGTCTGCCTTTGCCAATCAAATGCAGAAATTAAACATTTTCTTCAGCCTTGAACTTGTGCCCATTATTAATGAGATGCTCTGCAAAATTTTAATCTCCTTTTTGGATCCAATCCGCGATATGTTCATTTATTCTACATTTGAAACTTCTACCGGGCTGACCCACATAACAAGCATTACAATCACCGCAATTCAATTTATAAACCCCACTTTTATCCTAGATATCAATTTTGTCTTTACTACACCCGAATAAACTCTTTAAAATAGGTTTGGTTTGAAAAGCTACATCAAAACCGGTCTTTTGGGGGGGGGGGGGGGGGCATCATCATGTTATTTTGGAAATCAGAGAAAAATTATAGCAAAGAGGAATCGGAATGGATTTGATGTAATATTATAATGTTAATACGAAATTATTCATGATGGTTTAGGAGTACCTTTGTTGTAATGTTACTCTAAATTGTTTGATTGATGAAATGCCAAGCATTCACGTACTTTACTGCCAAGCAACCCAAAACTTTAATTGGTGTAAATAGAATAATAATTAATGTAGTAAAAAAATTAAGTTCAACCCATAATTATTTAATGAATATATCTCACATAAACATCAAATGGGGATATCACATTGAAATGTCCATAATATGAACTTAACTACAAAAAATATTTTATTGGTTAAGACAGCAGCTATCAATACGATATTTTTTAAATAGATAATATGAATCCTGGGAGCTGATTAGAATTCTCACAGAAAAATTATTTCTAAAAATCTCCTCATCCTCTTTATAAACTTATCTTTGGACAGATTTCTTGTTTCCAGGGACAATAATTAATTGTTCTCTTTTAATTCCCTTTATTGAATTGGGGCACAATACAGTACCTTACCGCAGACTCCTTGAAAATTTATTTCAATAAAATTGAGGGGTACTCCTTGGAAACTTTTTTCAAATAAAATTCCTACAAAAACAAATCTTCAACGAGTCTTCTTTTAATCTTGCCAAAAATTGTCTCACAATGGCCTGCTAAAATTCAAAATTTCTTTTGTCTAGGGGGGGGGGACGTCCCCCTGATTCTTTCCCATAGTTACGCCACTGGCACAAACTGTTAATGAAAAATGACATACATTATTTGCAATTGAAAAACTATTCATTCAGCCAAAATATCCCAACAATTTTTTGAAGATTCAGGGTCTAGGCTCTAGGGTGATTATCTGAGTGAATGTAAAACAGTGCTAGGAAAACAAGTCAACTTTTTCTGCCATAGTAGTTCTCAGCCAGAAAAACAGAAAATAGTAATCCAGAAAACCCTTTCAGAACTGGCATCATTTACAGACCAAGTACTATAGTACACAATATTTTCAATGGAAAATTAATTGTTGGTCAGGAATTGCTGTCTCAATTTTCTCCCTTGTCAGCAACTTTGGAAACTCTCATTTTCTTCTACTTTTTGTTTTATCCTTATTTTCCCCTCTTTTTTCCCTTTTTCGTCATTTTTTATTTTCATCTCTCTCCTACCAATTTCTATCCTTTTACTTCTTGTCATCTCTTTTTCACTGTTTTCTATCATTTCCATTAGTTCCTCTTTTCTTCTTTTTTCTTTCTTCTTCTTCTTTTTTCTTTCTTCTTCTTCTTTTTTCTTCTCTCTCTTTCCCTTCCTCTTCTTTTTCTTCTTCTTCTTCTTCTGCGTTTTGGGGGGGGGAATTTCCCCTTCCTCCCCCGTGGAACCGCCACTGCTTCCCCAGTATCAGTTACAGCAATGCTAGCACTGACTGCTAGTCTCCTACTTATTTTATTTAAAATTTTATTGACAATGATCTCCCATATCCATTTGTAATAGCTATATGTTTAATTGTACTAATCTCTTTTTCAAAGTGATGTTTGCTCAGTTCTGCAAAAAAAATTTGCAGAGCATCTCATTAATAATGTCAGGCTGAAGTTCAAGGCTAAAGAAAATGTTGAATTTCTGCATTTGATTGGCAAAGGCAGACAATTGAACATTTTAGAAGCTTTGGAGATTACTAGGTTGGTAAAAAACTATTCCAATACTAGTTTAAATGACCAAATTTATTTCAACCAATTCACACAACCAACTAGGTTTCATCATAGTTCCAGCTTACATTTAAAAACGGTTCTTTCATGTATTTCTCGGTTGACCTTGACTGCATTTCAGTGAGCTTCTAATTTTTTAGTTTTAATTTGATTCAATTTCAGCCTTATTACATATTTTTCTTCTTTGTTTCTTTCTAGACGTTCACAGTTTTTAGTTATTGATTTGACTCATATTTTTGCTTGTTACTCCTCCCACCAGGGGGCGTGACTTGTCAGCCAATCTCAACCTTTGATGAAGGTCAGCCTCTTTCTCGCTTAGCCAATAGTATCATTCCATGTTTAGTATAATTATATTAAGCTTCTCTTTACTTTAGTTTCAGTTTGATTGAGATTGATAAGAGTAAATTTATCTAGTTCTTCCATCATTGTCAATGGGAGACCCAGACCCTCATTGATTTGGTAAAAAAATTAAAGCATGCCTACTTGAAAATATTTTTACTGTACTATTTTTGAACCCCCACCTCACCTGATTTGGGATATTATTTAATTATTTATTATCAAATGGTATAACAACCGAAACTAGTTTCTCAAAATTTTCTTAATAAATGTGGTTGTGACCATTTCATCTTCTTTTTCATTATGGATACCTTCCACAATATCACCTTCGTCACTACAAAGAATGGTACAGTATATTACTGTTTACTGTTCAATGTTAAATTGAAAGTGAGCAATGGCCGATTTGTAGCTAAAAGCTTCTGCGGTTTAAAGAGGTAGTTCCCAAACATCTCCCGAAGGAGTACTCCCGAACAACAATTTTTAATAAACTACTCATTATACTCTTTGATTATTAGAGAACCCCTTCTTCCTCCTAATATGGTGTACCTACTATATAGTGCCTGGAGAAGTGACAGCTCGTACATGGGCGAGCTCACGATAATTTCTATTGAATTTTATGTTCTGATTATTTTCAAGTTTTACTCATAGAGCAGAATTTTTATTATTATATTTATTTCTTGGTAATTTTTCATTTGGCGAACTCTTTTAAAGTTGTATGATGATATGAAATGTGAAGTGTGTTAATTATGTCGATTTCAAATCAATCAAATCATCTTTATTCCCATAAAATATACACTGTGCAATATACGGAAAGAAAATAATCAATAAAGTACCAGCACATAAAGAATATAATCATAATTATACATTAGCTCCTTTCACTTCTAATTATATCATGCGGTGAGCGTGGTGTTCAAGTGATCGTGATGTTGCCACTGTTGCAAGACTGCGCTTGGATGGGTGACCGTGCTTCAATGACTTGATGTTACAAGCTTTATTATCACTTACCCGGTGGTTCGGAACCCAACTAAAATAGTAGGTCCACCATGTTCCCCGTAACATGGCACAAACGGCGAGGTGGAACTACCCGTAAGGGTCTCCCCACCATTAAAAGCCATACGCTTATTATTATTATTATTATTATATGAAATATAAATTCCTGCATAGGCATTGTTGCCTGTGCGTGGGAATGAGTCTAGAGGACGAGTATATTTTAATTTTGTTCATTGAAAAGTTTAGTTTTAATTCGATATGAAAAAAGTAAGCAGACTCCCCCACCCCCACAGAAGAAAAATATAAAAAATAAAATTGAGGAATGAATCATTTATTTATTTAAGTGTTTGTAATACTATTTGTTTTGCTGGTTGTTTTTAGATGTCTGACGATTACGAAGACATTGGTGATATAAATGGAGACCGTTCATTGGATGGTGAGGACACAGCAAGTGACAAATTAGATGATGGGTCTACCACCTCTATAAGCAAACGGCCATTGATTAAAAAAAGGAGAACTATGAAAAGTGAGAGCCCATCTGAGGCATTGGTGGAAATGGAATTGCATAATTTGGAAAAAATTGCAGCAGCTTACAAACCGAAATTACAAACAAAGCAGCATCAACAACCAAAGGACGAATGTGAATTATTTTGTGAACTTTTATGCATGAAACTAAAAGCCCTAGATGATGAAGGACGTGAAATTGCAATGCATGAGATAAACAACGTGGTGTTCCAGCACAGAAAATCGAAGAAACAAGAGACACCAGAAAAACCTGAAGCAAAGTAATTAATTCATACAACTTTGAATTTTATACTCTAATAAATTCAAACACATTTTTTACAATTATAAATACTAATACTAATAGTTTGTACTTTGTTATGAAATATTTGCCTGTTCCTAGACGTCAGATCTCACTGGGTGTTAAATCCGAAAGCAGAAACCAATCGGTCAAAACAAATAAATTATTCCAGATAAGGCTGCATTTGTACTGTGCAACAATTTTATACAACAAAGTTTGATTAACAAGGTTTCATAACAAAGTTGTTATATGGCATGACTTGATGTTATAAGATTTATTATCACTTACCTGGTGGTTCGGAACCCACCTAAAATAGTAGGTCCACCTCAAACAGCGAGGAGGAACTACCTGTCAGGGTCTCCCCACCAATAAAAGCCATACGTTTATTAATATATGACATTGTTATGAACATTAAAAACTATTAATATAGGGTATATTTACAGGGCATAAATTATCGTGGAACATAAATATTATTGAGCCCATTGATTTATTAATTGGCTGAGTCATCTTAATTTACCCATTTAATAGATGAATGAATAAATAAATAGCATACGAATGCATGCCTGTTAATACATTTTATATAGTTTCATTTGAAACAAATGATGAGCTCAATAGAATTCTACATGAATATTTATTTATTATTCTTTGTAAACAAAGTTATCAGAGGGTGATTGTAGGTATAGCTCATAATTCATACAAATTTGCAATTTTATATTATACTATTATAGCCTACTCTAATAAATACAAACACATTTTTTACAAAAAAATACTGATATTATTAGTTTGTACCTGCATAGAAAAATACCTGCACTAGCGCACCTCTTCTTGTAACATCAATTACCATCCAGATGACCAACGAACAAAGCCAACTTTATTGTGACAATGTGGGCAGGTGTGGAAGCGTTGCAGTTAGTCCAGTAAAGGCCAAGGTTGGTAGAAAGACATGTTTACATCAATTAGTGGAATAGGTACTCATGTAGAAATTGACCCTGTCATATGTTATAAATAAAACTGTTTAAATTGTCTTTTCAATAAATCCACACACTTGTAAGCTCATCAATTTGTCATTGTTTTATTTACCTATAAAATGTGCTCAATCATTTATGCTCATTCTGTGTATAACAACTTGGTTATGTAACACTTTGATTTTCAAAAATTGTATTCCTCTATGAAAAGTTGTACAACCTGGTTATTTGCCAGTGTTTTATTACACTGTGTAAAACGCACCCTAGATACAAACTTTCTAACAATCGATATTATTATCAAATTAAAATTATTCTTTGTATTTTGTTGCTCTATAAACTTTGGTTATGCAACATAACTTAGAAAACAAATTACAATAGATGTGAATTATTAAAAATAAATTGCATTAGTTGTGTATGCAACGTTGTATAATTTCTTTGACATAAATACAGATGTCTGCCTGTGTCACAAGTGAGATGTAAGCTTTATTGGTAAAACATAGGGGCGCATGGCAACTGAAAGCTGCGTTGTGACGGGACAGCGACGGCTGGTCAAACCAAACCAACGGTTTTCAATAAACGCCTGTCCACCGCTTTTGGTGGTCAGCTTTTCATTGAAAATCGTTAATTTGGTTGAGCAGCTGTCCGAGCACAGCACAGCTTTCGTTGGCCCGCCGGACTAAATAGAAATTATTGAACAAAATGATTCATAATGAATGACACTTGTTGTCAACACAACACTTGAATGAGAATGACGTGACTGTCAAAATTATAGTATCTCGTGGTTTTATAATAAAAGTGGTTTTTACATCAAGTCTTATGGACTCAGAGTCCATATAAGCATTTAAGATTTGTTATACCTGAAATGAATATAAGATTTATTATATTCGTATTTATTATTGGGTGTGTATCACAATATCAGTACATCACCATCATCAATACAAGGAAGATTAATGATTGAAAGTGAAATAAAATAATGGAAATTCGCAGAAAAGAGGAAACGACGCTATGTGTAACACCTTCATAAAAGGAAAACTGCATAAAATTCATCAGGTAACCTAGTAGGCTGAATTGAAGGTTATACCAATGTCATACCTGAAGGATTAGCTCATCAAGAAGTGTACCTTGAATTAGGATCTGTTTTTTAAATGTTTTCCTTTTCCAATCCAATTGAATAGTATTAGATTATTGCTCTCACCTGCCATATTGTTTCTTCTCATCCACTTAGGCATGCTGCCATTTGTGATGTAATAGAATTGAATCAAATGGGGAAATTACTAAATAATCTATAATGGAATCAGTGCGTAATCGAAAGATTTATTCATCGATCTTAGAACTACGAAGCTCTTGGATTTAAGTGGAAATTACTCACCGTCATATAATTTTTATATTTCCCAAAAGTATGTTTACAAGATAATCAAACATTGAAATAGTATTAGCGAAATACAAACATTTCAGAGATTCTTGGATCTTGTTCCATAACGATCTGCGTTTTTAATATTAACGTTTTGTATTTGTTGTAAATTTAACGACTTGCAGACAGTTTTATATTGTGAATATATAATAAATGTACTCACATTCGGCCAAATGTGAAGGCCGAATGTGAGTACATTCATTATCTATATTAACAATATAAAACTGACTGAAAGTCGTTAAATTTACAACAAAAAGTTAATTTCAGAGATATTACAATATCAAATCATGTACTGAAATTTACAAGCAACTTATTGAAGAATTTAGCTGTGAAAATAACAAAGTAAAAAAGCCATTTTGTTTCAACTTACGGTACTTGCATAAAACACATTTGGCACTGCCATCAGAAGTAAAACTTGTGCCAGCAGTGAGCTACAGAATAATAATTTTTATCAAATAAACAAATCTGAGAAAAACCTTAATAAAACTGTTAAAATAAAATAATCATAAGAAGACTTCATAAAATATGGTGAATGTAGTAATGGCAATAACAAAAACGTCTCCCTTTAAACGTCATACCAAAAGGATCAAGACGTCTTCCTTGTACAAAACATGGCTGAGTTCAATTGGGCTCCAGTAATATATTAACAATCCTTAACTGTTTATAGCGTCAATTTAAAAAATTTATCAATCGATTCATCTATTTTGCTGCGATTCTACTGTCAATGAAATCGTTTTTTGTTAGTTTTTTTTGGAGGATGAAGCCCAAATAGGTCGGAGACCTGTGCGTGGGTAATGAATTGGATGATGGTGATTGATGAGTTGGACCTTCAGTATCTTGTAGTTGCAGTATCACGTATCAGTATCAGTATCAGTAGTTGCAGTAGTATGGAATTTGATGTCTGCATATATATGTTGAGCTTTGTAAGGTTTGCATTGTATCCATTTGTATGGTTGATGAGTATATTGTAGGGTATTGTGAGTGCTAAATAGTTATTTGTTTTTATTTATGCATAAAATTGCCTTTTTTTGTCTATGTGTGTCTAAGGTACATTAATTCTATTAAAAAATCTCTACTAGAATACAACCTCGGTCTTCCTAATGCAGCTCTTATTATATATGCTTTTGTAGAATTTGTTTGAAGTACCGTATGTATTACAAGCTGTACCCTACACCTTGATGATTTAATTTAGTTATTTATTATCATTATTTTTTATAAGGTGAAATGTGCAAATAAATAAATTTGAATGGGTCCCTCCAAAAATTACACTGGATCCACTACCAAACAAATTTCTATAATATTTTGTATTAGCAAAAGAGAGGATCCAGAACACAGTAAAATCCAGTTGAGGAGTAACGAGTAAATTTATTTCGAGTTTGCATGCAAATTAATCCAGTTGGGTAAATTTAGACTCATTTGAAGTAGTTTCAGTTGACGTAGCGATGTTTTTTTCGCGCAAACTTTAAGTTAAAGCCATATTTTACATTGGCGAACCAGCAGCTACTAACTAGGATACTCCTGGTTGTCATTGATGAAAATAGCGAGCTCTTGTAAAATTAGCACAATTTCTATTTTCGAAAAGCTAGGCGCCAAAATAGTGACGTTAAAGAACGGAATTTGCATGCGCTTCGAAGTTTGGTCAACAGTGTTGCGAAAAACAGAATTGCGTGGGCAAAGATGTGATGTATATTTTTTAGGGTGGACGCGCAAAATGGACTGTAACCCCGCAGACTCTGGACAAGACAAGGAAATAGGTTTTTTATGATATGCACGCATTTAAATATGTTTCTTCACCTCACCCTGTTTCTTTTCCATGTTTGTCTCCAATGTAGACAATAAAGGACTCTTAAATTGACTAAATAGAGTCTGTAGAGTACAGCAAAAATTCGGAGCTCCGGTACGAGAATTGTAACAAATAATTATTCTATTAATTAATTATGACAAATTTACAACGAATGTGAAGGTGCAACAGACTCAAGTCCAAAACTGCTCCCTTCACAAATTTTGAATGTGTTATATTGTCCAAAAACATTGAGGTTAACACAGACTAAAAATTTAAGATGCTAAAACCTTCACTCTAAAAATAACAAAATTTTTTTTTTTTTTTTTTTTGTAGATTACGTCTTGGAGACTCCAGTTAAGGAGTATAAGACAAGTCAGATCAACAATATTATACACTAGATAACATAATTACTTCAATTAGTTGAGGTGAGGCTTAATTTTGATGTGAAAGGAACTCTTGTACACTATAAAAAGCTTTATCAACGAAATATTTCTTCAATTGTTTTTTAAATATTTCTATATTTTCAAGACTCTTCAAAAACTGCGGTAGCTTTTTTGATTCTTCTCACTCAAACAATTGTTAGTAAACATACTACAATAGACAGTTATTTAAAAAATAAAAAGCATTTTACAAATAACCCATTTTAATTTGCATAAAATCAATGCTTTTGCAATCCCACAAGGGGGGGAATAGTTTATGATAGTCATGACCAAGCGCTGCTCTCTACTTTAAAATCACTTCCCGGTAATTCGGAACGCACCTAAAATAGCAGGTCCACCATGTTCCCCAAAACATGACTCATAAAACCATGACTCCCAACCAATAAAAGCCATATGATATTATTATTATTATATTATTACTAGTCATACGGTACTCTTAAAAATTCACTGATGGTGACTATACCGAAGAGTTGGTCTATTTTCTTAACTTAATGTGATAATATCAGGTAGCAGGTATCTGTTCAGTCAGACAAAGATAAGCTACGAATTCCTGGGCCCCTCTTTGTAAGGGTGACCGATAAGAATAGCCAGCAAAAAATACTTTGTTCTCTGCTGTAAAATCACTTCCCGATGGCTCGAAACCCACCTAAAACTGTAGGTCCAACTCATCAATCGCACCATCATCTGCTCATTACCCAACACGGGTCTCAGACCTATGTGGGCTTAGTGTTAATAACACTAAGTTAAGTTTTTCCTTATATTGATGATTTTCTCTGACCAATATGGTCCTATATGAAATGATTTGTCCAATTTAGATTTATCCATCATTCACGGTCAATCTACATGTAATAACTGTATGTTTTAAGGGTGTCGAGAGTTTAATTGGCTGTATATTTAATTCGCGCCGAGAGTTTTACATAGGCTTAAAGATAGTAGGGTTCATCAGAAAAACTTGAAAACTTACTCTAGAATCTAGAGTAACTTGACATTATTGATATTTAATATTAGCCTAAATCAGAATTCTTCTCCATCATCAGTAGACCGCTGTTCAAGAGACTTGGTCTCCTAACTGTACAGTTGAATTTTTCTTTGGTGAACTACTCGGCTGGATGCGCAGAAGCGTAGATTGCTTTTGCGCATGCGCCATCAAAGGAAGAGCTCAGTCAGTGACCACGCCTTCCTGCGCGAATAGTTCGTCACAGAAAAGTCCACCTGTACCTTGCTTGTATAACTGTACCCTGTACCTTGCAGATATATTATGGGTATGATGTTACATTATGTGCAAAAAAGTAATCTAACCAAAATCTTAATTATTGTTGTGGTTATCCATTTTTCGTGAACTGCAGTAGAACTATTCATATGTATTATCTTGCTGTGCAGAACTGACCTTTTTGAGTCGCGGCGGACGCGTTTCGAACTATGTTGTTCTTCTTCGGCGCCGAAGAAGAACAACATAGTTCGAAACGCGTCCGCCGCGACTCAAAAAGGTCAGTTCTGCACAGCAAGATAATACATATGAATATGATGTTGAAGATCCATCTTGTTTCCACTAATATGTATTATAAACTTAAAAAACACTTTTGAATGGAAATTGACTCACATTATGGCGTGACGGCCGTTTCGCTCTGTTGTCTAGAGCATCATCAGGGTATAGGTACTGTGGGTCGTCTGATGATGCTCTAGACAACAGAACGAAACGGCCGTCACGCCATAATGTGAGTCAATTTCCATTCAAAAGTGTTTTTTAAGTTTATAATATACATATGAATAACAAAATCTTAACGTACATGATTATAATACACGAAGCCGAGGAGATTATCACTTGGTGAGTCACAATAGAACAAAAACCTATTCGAACAAAAACCTAGTTACATCGATAGGAAACTAACAAGCTACCACAGTTTCTAAAGGGTCTTGGAAATATCGAAAAACTAAAAAAAAATAGAGAAAATATTTAGTTGAAAAATTTTTTTATAGTGCACAAGAGTTCCTTTCAGATCAAAATCAAGCCTTTCCTCAAGACAAATTTGAATTGTATATTGTGGTTACTAGTGAATAAAATGGTAATAGAAGTATTGATCTGACTTGACTTGTCTTATAACTTGTAATCCATAACCAGAGTCTTAAGACGTAATCTCCAAATAAATAAGCAAAAATTTCCGTCACTCCGGATAATCTAATTAATGACGTCATTCAACATTTTGTTCGCGTAAACTAGATCTGGCAACGTCGCCAATTTGAATGGCAGTCACGATTCACAATCCACAAATTGTCATACGCGTCCTGTTAGTAAATTGCATTAGCTGCTAGCAGACAGTAGACGATGAAGTGCAGTGTTCTTCCTCTATAGCTATAGACCTACATACATATACAGTGTCCACTACTACATAATACAGTGGTGCCTTTCCACCTTCCTCTTGCCTTTCAGCATGCCTCTCTTCGTTCAACTTTCAATCTTTTATTGAACATTCAGCTATGCAGTTGAAAGTGAATAAATAAACCGATACAACGGAGTGAACAGAGTATCCAAGGAACTGGTGAATTTACATAAAATAATAATAATAATAATTATTATTATTGTAATTATTATTATCAGTTCTGTTGAAAGGCAAATGTACCATTTAAAATTATTTGATTTCTATAAACATCATATTATGCTTCTTGATTCACAAAAAATACATCGGCCGTTCTTGAGAAAGAGTTTTGTTTCTTTTTCTTCTTGTTCAACAGATCTCAAAATATATCACATGCCCCAATATTTCCTGTTTTTCCAATTCGACTATTTAAAATAATTTAAGAATAGATTTCAACACAGGCCTAATAAAAATGAAAACGTCAATGCTTGCACTATAAAAGTAATGTGGATAATTGGGCTAAACATCAGTCTTTGTAATTTTCTTCAATTATTATTATTTTTTTTTTGTATTTGAAATGTACCAGCTGTCCAATATTTTGATTTTTACTAACGTAGAGCCTATAGTGGAAATCTGTTTTACATCATAATTATTTTTATATTCAACTCCAAAACCTATAGCGATCTCTCTTGAACCATGAGGAAGCTATGCACCAAATTTCAAGAGTCTAGAATTTTCCTTCCAAGTGCTAGAGCACAGGAGTACAGACGGACAGACAAGAGCATGATTTCAATAAGGCACTGTTGGGTTAGTGTAGTATGGCTTTATTGGTGGGGAGACCCTTATGGGTATTTCGACCTTACCATTTGAGCCATGTTACAAGGAGCATGGTGGACTATTTTAGGTGGGTTGCGAACCTAAAGTCTGCAAGAAAATACTTCCAACACAGACCAAGACAGTGGAAAAAGAGGTCTGATGCTCTATCCCTTACAATTCACTCCCACCACATAGCAGCATTCCCTCCGTTTCTCATAATGACAACAGAAAAGTGACAATGCGCATTCTACTGTGCGCAGGTCCGACTCTCCTCTCTTCCTCCAATCCTCATGACTACAGAGCATCTGTGGTGGTGGAAGAATGCTTCCCCTATTCCATGTTGAAGTATTTTCTTGAGGACTTTAGTCAACATCAAGTTGTTAAGCACGGTCACCCATCCAAGCATATAGTATGGCCTTTTAGAACCGGCTTCTAGAAAAATTGTCCACTCACTCGGCCCGTGTAATCGAGGTATATTTAATGCAGCTAAGAAATTCTCCTCTAAGACAGGATGCACGCACTATTGAAAGGTAAGGCATACCAATGTCTTCTACTCAATAAACATCCAGAAAGGTCTCGCATTAAAAAATACCTGGAAGTAATAAAGAGACTGTATCTACGCGGCAATTTAATAGACACAGTACAACAACCGAAGGAAACAACTTTCACTTGACTCTATCAACCGTGGTGCATTCATTTCAGGCCTACACAAGTCTACAAAACCCACGTTCACGTTATCTATGAACTGGTGAGCCAGCCAGGTGCAGAACATATATCTTTAGGGAAATAGAAACTCGAATAATAAAATCTAATCAGCTTCTAGGTCCACTCCTTACGCCTACTGTTTAAATAAGTTAAGGAAACGTGGTTAGGAACCCACCTAAAAGTGTAGATTCACCTCATCTTCAACTCATTACTCATGCACAGGCCTATGTGGGCTTCATCCTCCGAAAAAGAGGAAGGTTACTCTAATTGAATAGTGTAGAGGTGGGCTATACTCTAAAAACACGGAGATATTTTAATAGGAGTTTAATACATATTTTAAGATAATTTTAAGCGAAAACCAGTTGACTGTGCAACGACAAAAAGTAAGAAAAAGAGAGTAAACTAATCAACAATAATCAACCTATAGAAAATGTAAAATCTAAGATATAAACATCTTAGATGATTAAACATAGATGATTAAACATCTATTGATGCTGCCCTCTGTGGACAAACGTCTCTGTCTCTAGCGTTCTGTGTGATTAACGAGGTGTATTATTTATCTGTGAGTTTCAAGTTGAGAATAAGAAGAAGAAAAAATGAGAAGAAGAGAAAGAGAAGACGGAGGAGAACAAGAAGCAAGAACAGAGAGAAAAGAAGAAGGTGATGAAGAAAAAGAAGACGGAGAAAGAGAAGAAGACAAATAAGGAGAAGAAAGGGAAGAGCAAGAAAAAATAGATTATTAAATAAATTTACAAGTAAATTATGTCACGTCCTAGAAATCCAGATTACATTGATTCAATTTAAGAAGAAAAAAACGAAGGATGATGGCGAATAAGAAGGTGAAGACGAAAGAGAAGAAGACTAATAAGGAGAAGGAAGGAAAGAACAAGAAAAAATAGACTATTAAATTGAAAATATAAATAATGAGTTATGTCACATTCTAGAAATGCAGATGTAATTGAATCGGGCAGCCTGCTATTAGAAAAATAAAATACAAATTACTGGACAACAGACTATGAGAATGTAATACTCCAACATAGCACAGTTCAGCCTATCAGAGGCTTCCGTTACAATAACCAATAGTATCATTTGTGTAGAGTAAATAATAATAATAAACATAGAATGACATAGATGATCAATGCCGCAGGTGTAGAATCGCCCCAGAAACAATTGACCACATTGTTGGTGGCTGCTCATCACTAGTTGGAGTGGAGTATCTGAAGCGCCTAAATGATGTGGCCAAGATCATCCAGCAGAGATTAGCCTTACAGTATGGTTTTGTGGAAGAGGAGTGCCCATACTATGTCTATCTTCCAGCTCCGGTACTTGAAAATAATAGTGCCAAAATATACTGGGACCGGCCAATCAGAACTGACTTGACAGTGATGGCTAACAGGCCAGATGTGATGATTATGGACAAACAAAAGAATAATTGATGTGGAATTCCACCCAATCACAACATGAGAACAACTCAAGCGGAAAAAATCAATAAATATGCAGCTTTAGCTGAAGAATTGAAGGCATTATTCCATCTGGACTCTGTCAGAATTGTCCCAGTTGTCATGTCGGCGATTGGTATTGTCCCAAGGCCCAAGGGCCTTGACAAGTGGTCTGAAAGAGCTGGGTATGAATTGTTTGATAGCGGCAATCCAAAAGTCAGTCATACCTAATACTTGCCACATTGTAAGAAAATTCCTTTCCCAATAGCTTGTAGAATACCTGGCACATATGCCTGTATTTTATGAGAAGAACCCATTCAAATAGAATGTGAAAAATAGAGATCATAATAATAATAATAGAAAATAATAATTCAAAAACAGAAAGACAAATTGTAACTGGTTCAAACAAGTTCAACTTGATTTTAATGAATTTAATACTACAGAGAATACAATCAAGAAATTTGTTGGAATATGAAAATAGAAGATTCCAAGAACATCCTAAAGCTAGAAGCGGTACTGTAGTATCAGAGGAGAGAAGAAAGACAACATCGGAGAGAATAAAGGAGTACTGTAAAAAGTGGAAAGAAGCTGAAAGAAGCATCAATGAAAAAATAATTGATTCTACGTACCCCAAAGTGGGTGATTAAAAAAAATAATAATAATTCCACCATCAAAATTATACATTAAACATGTTTTCACCTGTTTAGGAAGAAACATGAACTATTACTAGTAGTGTGGCCATTAATATCGGCCCTATTCATAAATAAATTAAATAATATTGTTAGCGAGTGTAAGTTATAACAGGCAATAAATATAATATCATTTTTAGGCAAGTTTGTGGGTAAGAAATCAAGTTCAAGAAGTATTTCTAAGTCAAAGCAGCACTTAGTGAAAACTAGGGTAAGGCCAAACTTCTCACGTTTCGAACAGCTTGAGTGAAAAACCAAGTTGTGTCCTGTCTGTCCTCTGTCATAGTAATGGGGGCTTAAAATAAGCAGTGTAAAGGAGATGATAATGGATGGGTCAGAAAATGAAAGATGAGGATGTTGGGTTACCAAGGACTGGAACATAAGGACCGGAACCTTATATAACCTATGCCCTAAGTATTCTAATGTTTGGATATTCATCTATGAAATTATGAACCAGTGGGTGATTAAAAAAATACTAGAATAGAAAAAGGGCTTTAAAATTATATTTAGAGACAGATATTAAGAAATAGGTGTTTTGTACATCTTGCAAAATAAAGCTATTAGTCTACTCTCCATTGAAATGATGTATCCAAAAATGAAGAAAAATAATGTGATCATGAATTACCTTATTTCGATATGCAATATAATTTCTACGAGTATATTGGTTCTGTGTTAATTTTTTTTGTAATTCTCATCCTACATTGATTCTGATTTATGAAAAATAGGGCCGAAGTAAGTTTGATAATTTTTTATCTTTTATCTGGACAGATTAAACTTTACTCCTTTCAAAAGAAGAGGCATTCTACTACTCATTACTTTAAAAAGTACACAATACAGTTGACCTTGAATGTTGAAGATAAAATGCACCTCAACTCTTCACGGTAATCCGTCATGGTAGGTTTTTTTCTTTTTTATGGAGGAGCTCATCTAAATAGGTATTCAAGATAAGATTAACGAGTGAATGTAAAAAAAAACGTGAAACGCAATAACAAATTTTGTCATTTTTTATCAATACCTGCTGAATGGCTAGTCGTCCAATTTCTTTTGAAACTTAGTAATTTTTGAACTTTTTAGCGTTAAAAATCACTAAACAAAAAACAATTAAATAATAACTATAAAAATTATAAGCTTAAAACTTTATACAGAAGTTCACACTATCTTATATATCTCTCTCCAATTTAAAAACCACTACTTTCATTGAGCTAGTGTTTGTCTCTAACAAAACATAATAGGCAACAGAAATTAAAATTAAAAAAATTAAAATAAACATATACTATATACTAATTATATACATAACTGTAGTAACTTATATGAATGATTTACATTTGTAATGACCAATTCATTTTTAATGTTTATTTTTAGAAATTAGTTTGAAGTGACTGACAATTAAACAAACTGACAAATATACGGAAACAGAATTTAATAAGTCGCCCGACCGGCAATTGGGAGGTCTGTGGTTCGATTCCCAGTGGTGGTTAATATTTTTGTGCAGTAGCATTCATCGATTTCCATCAGCAATTCAATACTGTTGACAATATCCGCCATTGCGGAAGTCTCCAGTATAATTTAATTAATAGCACTTGAAGGACTTCGAAATTATTAAATTCTGTTTATTTTTAAAAAATTCAGTATTATTACTAAATTTGCTTTATTATTTTAGAATTTCCTTCTTGGAAATTTCCAATCAGAGAATAAAAAAGTGAATGATAATTTTATCAGTTTTGGTTTCTTGTTAATAAGTTCTCCAAAAGGTTTCTCATTGATTGATTGATCACTTACTCGGTGGTTCGAAACCCTCCTAACACGTTCATCTCATTACCCACGCATAAGTCTCAGACTCATGTGGACTTCAACAGCAAGAGAAAAAAATGCACTGGCACAAAGGATCTAGTCATGCTGTTGTAGCTAATTTTTTTTTTGAGGATGAAGCCCACATATGTCTGAGACCTGTGCGTGGGTAATGAGTTGATGATTGTGATTGATGAGTTGAACCTACAGTTTTAGGTGGGTTCCGAACCACCGGGAAGTGATTTTACAGCTGAGAATAGTGTATTTTTTGCTGGTTATCTAGTCGGTCACCCTTACAAAGAGTGCCTAGGAGACTGCGTCTGATTGAACAGATACCTGCTACGACTACTATTTAAACTATAGCTATAAATACTCAGTGCACTCTGGGATTATACAGTTATTTTCAATACAGGGCTTGACTGATGGCTATTTATAAAATAACAGGGACATTATACGATCTTGTAACATTCTAGATGAACACTCTTATAGCTTCTACTACAACTACACCTATACATCACAACATAAACACATAGGCAAACAGTTTATTGACATTTTGCCACAACTCAAATTTATTTTTACTTGAACAATGAATGTTCTGAGGGCAGAAGACGACATTCTAATATATAAACGTTTTCTGTTGACGAAATTCTGTAGTGCTCCAAGTGACAAAAAATGAATTAAGTGATAATATGCGAGTTCAAAAGAAGAAAAAAGAAAGATCAGACGGAGAAGAGGGGGGGGGGAAGAAGAAGACAAAGGAGAAGGAGGATGATAAGTAGAGGAGGAGGAGGAGGAGGAGGAAGAAGAAAAGGGGAAGAAGAAAAAGAGGAAATATCAGAGAAATCATTAATTATTATCATTGAGTTTTGGCACGTACTCTGAGTTACTAGGAAGAAGGAAGGTTCCCTTTTGAGCCACCCGATAGTGGAAGCTACCCTAGCTGCTCGTAAATATGTAATCACATGTATATAAATAGGTGTTTCATTTCATTATGGCAGTTATTATCGAGTATTGGATGCTCCACTGTGCAAGCACTCTTACTATAACTGAATAGTTACAGTAGTTGTTATAGTATGAATAAATTAATAATTTAGCTACAAAAAAAACTCAAAATATTCTTTGTGCTAGTGATTTTTTCTTATTAGGAACCTCGTAATCTTAACTCAGTGTTCATTACGCATTGCTTGATCAATATTATTGAGCCCCAATTACAATTTAGGGAAGTGATAGCCGTGAGCCTTAGCAGGTATCTGTTCAACCAGATAGAGATAAGCTATACAAACTCCTGGGCCTCCTTTGTAAGGGTGATCGATTGGATTGGCCTGTAGAAAAGACTGTTCTCTGTTGTAAAATCACTTCCCAGTGGTTCAAAACCCACCTAAAACTGTAGGTCCATCTCATCAATCACCATCATCAAATTCATTACCCACGCTCAGGTGGGTAAGAAGATTTGCGGGCTCCATCCTAAGAAAAATTAATAATGATCCTAACCAACAGATCCTGTGTTGTTTATGTAATAAGCATTAAAAATAGGACAGACGCCCTTGACAGTTTCAACTACATTCGTCTGCCAGTCAAAGTCAATAACCCAGTCAACAGTCCATTTACTTCAACAAAATGAAACGCACTTAGGCCATAAACTACTAGACTACAGACAAACCGACCAATTGGCTCGACTAGTATTTGCTATTGGCCAGGTCAAAGGACAATAACAAAACCGTTTTGTATCCATTCTGTTTTTGAAACAAAACTCACAGAGTTAAAGTACTGCGTAGTTGGCTACAAATATTGTTGAAAAATCACACATCAAGGACAATAGTGCAACCCATTCTGTTTTTGAACAAAACTCATATTACTGAAGTAACTTAGTTTGCTATAATTTTTGTTGATAAGATAACACACCGCAGTGGCGCACCCAGAATTCTGTTTGGGGGGGGGGGGGCACAGGAACGAAAATTCAGGGGTGGGGATAGTCCAGCTTAATCCTTGGCAATGCCATACTAGAATCATCTAGCTCGATGTACGAATTGACAACACTACTCGTACCGTGTTGCCTAGTCTACAAGTCCGACTGTAGCAAGTTCATTTAAAACCTCTACTATTAAACGGTATGTCGCTATCAACGAACCCATAAGACCAATAGAAGGGGCGTATACACTAGCGTAGCATACAGGAGGTGAAGCCATGTCCGCCATCCATGTAGTGGATAGAAATACGAAATCGTGTTTTCAAGAGCAGAAAATTTCAATGCGCGCTCTCCAAATAAACTGCAGTTTAAGGTCTTATGTGTTCGCTGGTCGCTATGCACACCCAAAATTCCAAGCAGTTAGTGTAGGTTGTGATAGCTTCTCAGGTATGATTTCAAATATTTAAAATGAAAAAATTACCGCTCAGCAGTATGGTACACAAAGTTACTGACAGAATTGCCAAAATTTGTAGGAGTTAGTTTCGCAATGGTGATTATCATTGAGTACATAGAGTATGTTCCTCTGTGCAAGTATCCTTTATTCTTGGCCTACTGTTCACACAACTACTAGTACTGTGTCTAATTTAGAATGAATTTTGACTTGGTGACATAAAATAAAAAATTCTGTAGGCAAGGGTGATCCCAGGGATTAAGACTCGCGAAAATTGGAATAATACTAGTGGAAGGGTTGGCAGGAGGAATGTCTCGCGAAAATGGCCATCAAAATCTTAATTGGTGACTTTTGGGAGAAAACTTTTCCCCACTTAACCGCAAACTTTTCAACTATGTGATTCCAAACTTTTAAGCTGGGACCATCCTTGGCTGTAAACCTAGTAATAATGGGCATATTAAAATTTTCAAAAAGTAAATTAAACGTAGGCTCTTGAAAAACTAAAAATGTAGATATTTAAAGATCCCTATCACTAGAACTATTATCTTGAAATGAGAATTAAAGATAGAGTGGCCGGCGCAACTGAATTTATTGACTCTTAATACATGTTTCATAATTTGAGCTCAAGATGGCGGGTTATTGATAGTGTGGTTACGGGTTCAGTTCCTGTTTTTATCAAGAGGTCTTGCCATTTTAAATTATCTAAATTTATAGATTATCTATTAATAGAAATTCTATCTTGGAAAAAATTAACGTAAAATATTTTAATGACTTTTCAAAGTCTGTAAATTACTATCAACGTTTTCGTCAACGTGAAACAACATGGAGGAAGTAGGATATTGTTGGTAAACAAATAACATGTTATTGTTATTGAAATAAAATTATTGACGTATCAAACATAAATGTAATTTTGGTGCCTCATTTTCATGCATCCGGTTACTAACGAGCATGATATTTGGTGGAGCTATCTTTTTATCTTGCAGCGTATGGAATAGCCAGCGAACACATAAGACCAAAATATTTGGTCGCTGGGAATAGCTTATTTCATAGATGTATGGAATAATTATAATAATTTTCTAGTACTGTATATTTTTATTCATAGTGGTCTATTAAATAGGGATACCAGATTTGAATGCCTCAATGATACAAAGAGCCATGCAATTTACACGTGTAATAATTTCCTTGATTTTCCTCAATCAAATTGAAAGTAAAAACATGTAATTTTTGTTAATCAAAGGGTAATGTTCTTGTAATTTCCCAATCATATCTAATTCTGAATAGTCTATTCAAAACGAGACATTTCTTATATGAAGAACTCTCAAATCTAGTTATTTGAAAACAAATTCAAGTAATGATGTGTTATAGAGCAAACAGGGATTGGAACCCTGAATTTTCTCAAGTTTAGCTTGATGTATACTCATTTAAAGCATTGAAGTAAAGCTCAATTGATGAATCTAATAAATCAAATAACAGGCTTCAAATAACATGGAACCTTTGAGACGTAGAGATGAAGGCATGGCATATTAAAATCAGTCCGCAAATCTCATAGGGCATTGAATTATACTCTAAAGCCAGTATTAATAAGCATTCCTTCAGTTTCTCTTGACTTGAGGTACTCTTAAAAAGTAATGTATGTATATAGAAATTTCAGGAGTCCCTCGAGCCAAGAGGCACGGAAGGAGCGTTTATAAATTCATAAGGAAGACCCTACTTATTTATAATTTTTATAAAAATCTATAATTTATAATTATAAGAACACCCTATAAAGCCCCGTATTTAAGAACGTTCCTTCAGTGTCTCTTGACTCGAGGAAATCTTAAATGTCTATTCTAAATGCATTTCAAGAGTTCCGCAAGTTAAAAGACACTGGAGGAACGCTCATAAATACTGCCCTTTAGACCATTACCCGGCGAACCGTCGATCGCGATCGACCGGTCGATTGCACGACAATTTTGAGTCGATCGCGTCGATTTCTGGAATTTTTGTCAAAACAAAACAATGTGTGAATTGTACGCGAAAGGAAGACATATATTCTAGTTTTAAAGACTATGTTACAAATGACAAAATACCCTTGAATGAATTAAACGGCTTTATAGCACTGTGCCAAAAAGAGTTCCCAAATTTTTTGTCATTTCGGTGTATAATTCATCATCAAGCTTTGTGCGGAAAATTTTTTAATCTTAATAACGTGATGTTATGAAGGCAGTGGTAAAACTTGTGAACGGAATAAGAGCACGCTTCAAATGAGACAATTTTGATCTGCCGGCCGGTATAGAAGTTCTGAAAGAGCGCAAAGAGGACTATTCATACTTAAAAGATACGTTGTGGCTGCAAGATTTAGCATTTCTTATTGTTGTTACTGAGTTGAAATTATCGAGTTGAACTTACAACTGCAAGGCAAGAATATGAATATTTTGACACTGATGTCAGCTGTGAAGGCAATTTCATCAAAACTATGGGAAAAGAAAATCCGTAAGTTTGACCTCAAACATTTTCCTACTCTGGAAAAATTAATCCAAAAATAAGCGAGTAAAATCAAGTTGACAATGAAGAAGTAGTTGAGCATGAAGACCGCCTGGGTGAAGAATACCAGTCCTCTGACAATGTTAGACACGTTAAAATATTAAGCCAGTTATAGAAAGAGTTCGAAAATCGTTTCTTTGATTTTAAAGCGCTTGAAATCAGTGCTGAGTTAGTAGCAAATCCTTTCATGACTGTCGATGTTGAACATGTTGCTAAAAAATTCCAAAAACAGTTTCAAAGTTACGCCACCGCTATTGAGCTAGAAGTAACAACCTGAAAACTGCTTTAACTGAGGATTTTCCAAATTCTGGACTCTTGTTCCCAAAGAAAAATACCCGTCACTTATCTGTGCAGCTCTGAAACTTATGTCGCTATTTTCTTCAACCTATTATTGCGAGTCTACATTTTCCAATATTACCTTTACGTTACCTATTGGGCCTCATTGACCGATGAGCACTTGGACAACTGCATAAGACTGGCGCTGGCGTCTACGAGCTACAATCCAGATTTAGCAAAGCTGTCGAGAGAAATGGAATGTCAAACTTCTCACTGAAAGTGAGGTTGGAATATTTAATTTAATTTAGTAACAGGTTTTGCTTGCTTTTTAATAAAGATCAGACCATTTTATTTAAATTAATAAAATACTTATTTCTTTAGTTAGTTAAACAGATAGTATTACTTAATTTATTATTGAAAGTCTCCTTCACATTCTAGCCAGAAGAGCAGAAGATATTTTAGCTATACGTCATCGGAACGCTTCAGTCTATTGAGGTTCTTATACTATTTTTAGTTTATGATAATCGATTGCCCTACTATACGTTAGTACTAGTTGTGCATACAATATTGAATAAATGTTAGAGTGAATTTTAGTTAAATTATTATTATTACCGGTACCTGATATTTGATCATTGAGTTTCATATTCAATTTTTGCTTTCTGATAATCGATTGCCCTATTATACGTTAGTACTACTAGTGCATAC
This sequence comes from Conomelus anceps, assembly GCA_948455865.1. Lineage (NCBI taxonomy): Eukaryota > Metazoa > Arthropoda > Insecta > Hemiptera > Delphacidae > Conomelus > Conomelus anceps. The sequence goes on along the minus strand of OX418226.1, from coordinate 17,866,296 downwards.
AATTTTGAATAAATTTTAGAGTGAATTTTTAATTGAATTAGTTTATATTTGATCAGCTTTTACGTTTTCTATCAATATTTTGGTTGAATAATCAGTGCAGTGTTCTTATGTTATTTCTCATTCAATAGAGTAATAATTTTTAACTGTGCTTTTTCCACTGTGAATTTTTTTAATAAAGCAGTTTTTTGGGTTTAAAAAGCATGTTGTTTTTCTTATTTTATTGTATTTCACCTAGATGAATGGATTTGAATAGATTTTAATTTCTACATTCCAGGATTTCTTGTTCCATGACGAACTGCGTTGTTAATATTAACGTTTCAAGTGAATTCAACAACTTGCAGTCAAATTTTTATTAAAAATAAGTAGTATTTTACTTAGATTAAAATTTGTAAGTAAAATACTACTTATTCTTAATAAAAATTTGACTGCAAGTCGTTGAATTCACTTAAAAAGTTAATTTCTACATATTTAGTGTTAAAAAAAGGCAATAAATTTATCTGCTAGTCAAATAATAAAAATTCTAATAGTAATTGCAATGTAGAATTCTATTTATAGTCTAATAATAATGATAATCGAAAAATGAATGACAAAAAGACCATAAGTCTGTCTCTATTGGCCAACATGCCACACCCTACCTTCACAGTTCCAATCAATTTTATTAATAGGAAATTAATTTTTTGTATTCCTTTTGATGCTATAAATCATGCCCGAAACCTCCGCAACTGCGTCTTAACTTCGCCTACCCAGGTTTAAATAAAGGCAGTAATTCAATTCAATTGCGGACTTTGACAACTGCATTAAATAACTAATGGGAATCAATGAATGCCACAGCACAAAATATTTATTCAATGCCGGGAATCGAACCACGGACCTTCCAATCGCCCGTCGGAGGCCATAACTACTAGACCACACTGACAACCTCTGTGCAATAGCATTTATTTGAGTCATGATAGCCAGGATATGCAAATTATTAGATGTTGCAATTTTATTAAATTTCTAAATATTAACAAGATATTAATTTCCGGTATTCCCTTAGATGCTATAAAATTATCAACTACAGAAAACTAATATTTTGTTAATATTCAGCAACTTAATAGCATCTAATAATTCGCAATTTTTTTTAATGGACCAAAGAGAGTTGTGAGGATTTTTTATTATTGAGTTCAGTTCATCTGTGAATTCAATGCCAGAATATGAAGGAAATGCTTATTCAAGCTTTAAAAACTTTTAAGCTAAAACAACTTTTATCTATTGAAGGCGACTGTAGAATAACCTGTCTATCAGACCATTAAAACATTCAATGTACGATGTTCTACGTTCTACGATATTTTTGTTGATTCATCCAATGATCCATGACGCTTACAGTTTTATTGGTATTTTCTTCTGAGAGTGTAATAAATCTTGAAAATTTCTGACAAACAATCTAATAAACCATTTTGTTATGAACCCGGAAATCTTCAACCTTGAAGGCTTGAAGAACGTGAAGCTATAAGTGTAGTCTACTTGAGAAATTTCTTTATCTTTATTCCTCATTCAATAATCTCTAAAATTAACGTGAAAGTTCTTGAAAATTACTCCACTTTTAATAATTATTGACACTTCTATCTGAACAAATTTTATTATCTTTGTGGTTGTAGCAATATTTATCACCCTTTTCCACACATAGGCCTACAGTTCATAACACATTTGGAAAATGACTGATTTCATAACTTTTCTTCATTTCTAGATAACATTCGAAACGTATTGGTTATTTCATAACATTTCGTAGAAGGCACGTTTCAATTCAGAATCTGAAAATTCCATCACTTTGTGAAGCTGATATTGAAGGTGTTTCCTATAAATAAATCATCTTCTTCATGCTTCTTCTTTTTCTTCTCTTTTTTCGGTTCTTTTCTTCTTCTTGTTGTTATTCTTCTTATCCTCCTTTCTCTTCCTCCTTCTCCTTCTCTTCTTCCTTCTACTTCTTTTCTTCTTCTTCCTTCAAGTTTTTTCGTCTTCTCTTTCTTTTATTTCTTTTTCTCGCTTCTTCTCTTCTTCTTCTTTCTGTTCTTCTTATCCTCCTTCTTTTTCTTCTTCTCTTCCTCCTCCTTCCTCCTTATTACGTAAATGCTTCACATAAAATCACATTGTTAATATCCAAACTTTTTCTCATCTTTGTGTTGTTAATAATATGCTTTTCAATAATTCACAATTATATTTTGTAAATTTACGTAAATAAAGTAATTTTATCTTATCCTCCTATACTTCTTCCTCTTCCTTCTACTTCTTTTTCTTCTTCTTCTCCCTCTCCCTTCTAGTTTTCTCTACTTCTTTTTCTTCTGTTCTCCGGACTTCAACCCTCACCCACAAGGCTGTGAGGGGTGCAGGTAGTTTAATCTCTAGGACCAGACAATAATGGATAATTATGCTTCATTAGCAGATTGCCCTATTCAATTGGATCTGGATTTATAGTGTGTAATAACCTAGTTACAAATTCAATTTCAAATTCGTTTTTCCCTGAACCTTCTTCTCCTCCACCTCCTCCTCCTCCTCTTAATCATGTAACCATATTTATTAAATTAGTTCGCATAAATTGAATGATTATAACTGTATGTTATACTGTGCTCCTATATGCGGACAAGCTCTTCAAGCTTTGCATGTAAGCATATTCTTGCACATTTTGTTATTTACTCTGACTTTTTAAAGTTTCATGTTTGTTTCATTACTGAGAATAAAATAATTATTAAATTATTTATTAATTTATCTGTGAGTGATAAATAATCACTTGAGTGATTTAGATTTGTAGTTGGTACATGATAATGTTGATAAAGAGAAAGAAAGTGGGTGACACAATGAGTGATAAAGAGTGTGGGTGATAAATAATAGAATGAGGAAATTAGTGATGATCTGTATCAATGTTATGTTAAAGATCCATGTTTCCACTAATATATAATAACAACTTGAAAAACACTTTCAAGTGGAAATTATTACTCACATTATTACGTGACGGCCGTTTCACTCTGATGTTAAGAGCATTGTCAGACGACCCACACTCACGTGAGTGTACAGCAGAAACAATTAGTCTGGCCGCGTGGCTCTGGTTTCACTACTAGCCGTCCTGTAAAAGTTGGCAAGTTGACCTTGAATACATCTGCAGCGTCGCATGGGCCATATGTTTTTAGAAATGAGCGATAAACACTCCCCTTGTCATGGCTGACTACCAAACGGCTGTGCGCCCAGACTAATTGTTTCTACTGTACTGTGGGTCGTCTGACGATGCTCTTAACATCAGAGAGAAACGGCCGTCACGCTTTAACGTGAGTCATAATTTCCAGGTGTTTTTTAAAGTTTTTATTATGTGTGTCAATATGATCATGTTTGTAACGAGAAAAAAGTGGTTGACACAGTGAGTAATAAAGGGTGGGATTAGATTAGATTATTTACTTTATTCATGTAGATTACAAAATTAACAGTCTTAGATTCTAGATTATGATAGTTGAAAATATTTAAGTACTGTAATTATTGTTCTATGAATTTTACAAATCTAAGGTAAAGAATTATTCTTTGATATGAATAATATTGTATATTATACAATGCAATTTGATAACGATATTATGATTGTGATGTATCTACATGAAAGGGCGAAGTTTGAACATATAAATGTCCATTCTTGGAAGAGGATATTCAAGAATATCCTCCTCATCAACACTTGACCACAGAGAGAGAGAGAGAGAGAGAGAGAGAGAGAGAGAGAGAGAGAGAGAGAGAGAGAGAGAGAGAGAGAGAGTGTGTGTGTGAGAGAGAGATAGAGAGAGAGAGAGAGAGAGAGAGTGATAAATAATAGTACGAGGAAAATAGTGTGTAATAAAGAGTGTGAAATGCAGTTTTGAGTTGAGTGGAATTGAGTTGCGAGCACTTAGCATGAATAAATTGGAGAAAAGAGGGAACATACAACTTCTTTATTATACTTTATATGCGGCACTTCTACCCGTTATGAATAATTCACCACACCAAACTCGGCTGGCCTTCTTTCAAATATGAGATCTAGTTATGCATTCACATTTATGACATCCTGGCATTCACTGGCTATGCATCTCTAATATGAATATTTATGTTAGAAAATTCATTGTGAATGAGGCTTTAATCAAGAATTTCATTGAAATTTTCTGGTTCATAGAATATTAATTTGAATTATTCGTCATGCGTTAGGTTTTAATCATAAATTTGATTGAAATGTTCTGGTTCATTAGAATATTATTAATGTTAATTATTTGTCATGGAAGCGGTTATGATCAGGCAGTGGCGGTCCCAGGGGGGGATGGGAGGGATATATCCCCCCCCCGAAATATCAAGATGGATCCCCCCCCCCTAAAAAAGAATTTATTCATAAGTATGAATGTATAGTTTTTGCGAGAAATAAATTTAATCTGTGTCATTGTTACTTGTTAGCTAGAAGAATAAACAAGAAGGATGTGTACGCATCCTTACATCCATTAGGCTACATTGTTGTGTAACAATCTGAGTATTTTTTGGCTATTCCTTCGGAACATACATGTTAAAAATAGGGACTAACCATAAATAAAAAATTCGCAGTGAGCACTTGATTTATTTTTGATTTCATTATTCGTTTCTTTAACTGAACTTTGTCATCATGCTCATTAGCTCATTAAATAATCACATTGACTTTTAATCAATTTTCTTTGTTTAGCTAAAGGAAATCAAAGGAAAAACACATACTATGGTTAGGTCCTATTTCACCTAGGTACAATAAACTTTAAATGAAAAACTATTTTATTAGCTAACATAAATACTATTAGCTTGAACATATTTTAGAGCTCAAATACGTATAAAAATACGTTTTTAGGCTTTAAATTCCACATTTTTTTCCCGGGGGAGGGGGGGGAACCCAGACCCCCCGGTGGTCATCCCCCCCCCCAAATGAAATCCTGGGACCGCCACTGTGATCAGGAATTGCATTCAAATATTCAGGATCATTAGAAAGCAGGGGCACTAAATTAATAAATGTATACTGGAAAAGTGCATTAGTAGATCAAGTGCGAGTAATTAGGGTAACAAATCATTGAGAAGGAAACAGTTGTATTAAATCAATTTTCTAAACACATTTGCTCTAATAGTACATTATTTTTGAGGGAACGTTACGTGTGAGACAGCCCTCGAATAAATTTCCTTTTTTACTGAGTTCAGTCTGAGGTGAATGAGCAATGAAGGATTTATATGAAAGTGATAGCCGTGAGCCGCAGCAGGTATCTGTTCAATCAGATAGAGATAAGCTGTGTTCTCCTGGGCACTCTTTGTAAAGGTGACCGATTAGATTGGCCAGCGAAAAGACACTGTTCTCCGCTGTAAAATCACTTCCCGGTGGTTCGGAACCCACCTAAAACTGTAGGTCCAGCTCATCAATCACCATCATCCAACTCATAACCCACGCACAGGTCTCAGACCTATGTTGGCTTCATAAAATTTTTTTGTGGAGGTAGGCTTACTCCTTACAATTTTTAATAATTCAACATTTATCTTCTTTTTGTTGAGGGATGAAGCCCATATAGGTCAGAGACCAGTGCGTGGGTAATGAGTTAGATGATGGTGATTGATGAGTTGGACCTACAGTTTTAGGTGGGTTACGAACCACCGTGAAGTGATTTTACAGCAGAGAACAGAGTCTTTTGCTGGTCAATCACAGAGAGGGCCCAGGAGAGCGTTGCTTATCTAATCTGATTGAACTGATACCTGCTACGGCCCACGGCTATCACTGGTGACATAGATATTTATTTATTCTTATTTTAAAAGGTATAAGTCATCCAATGATTCACTGGTTGCAAGATATCATGAAATAAATCATCATCTTTGTATATCACTGTACAGTTGAGTAGGCCTAATGCTAGTTTTGTTTATAAATATTTTACATGTTAATATTCTCGAGTCAATATTATTTACTAGTTATCAAAAACATAGCTTTGTAAATATTGTTTCAATTATTATTTCTCCTGTTTCTTATTTTACTTTTCATTACATATTGCCTTTCCTCTTCTGCAATTTACCCATATTACCTTTTGACTCATACTTTTCTTGGTATAACTATAAGCACAAATTCTTCCACTTATACTTTCTCTTATATTTTTCTCCTTTTTTAAGTCATTCTCTTCTTCAAAACTTTATCTTTGACTCATTTTTTGTTCTTCTTCCTTTTTCCTCTACTGTTTGTTTTTCTTCTCTACTTATCATTTTTTTTATTTTGTATCATGCTCTCATTTTTACTTTTTCTTTTCTTATTCTTCTTTCCCCTCCACTTATTCTTATTCGTCCCCTCTATTTCCACTTTCCCTCTACCTCTTTTATCTCCTTCATTTCATTCTCTTTTCACTTCTTTTTCTTTTTTCACTTCCTCTTATTAACATTCTCCACGTTTTTGCTATGCTCTTCTTTTGATTTTTCTCTTTCTTCTTTTTAATCTTCACCTTATTTTCCACCACCTCCTTCCACTTTTTCTCATTTCCCTCTTCATCTAGCTCTTCTTATTCTTCTTCATCATCATCTTCTTTTCCCTCCTCTTGATTTCCTTTATCCCCCTTCCCCTTCTTTTTCCCTTTTCATCTATTTTTCTCCTTCACAACTATCTTCTCTTCTCCTTCTTCTTTTCAACTATATATTTTTCTTCTCCTCTTCCCCTTTCTTATTCTCTTTTTCAACTATCTCTTCTTCCCCTTCTTCATCATTTCCCAACCTACTTGCATCAACCATCGATATATAAGAAGTGTTCTTATAATATATCGATGACATCAACACATCGACCTATCACTACTACTACTACTACACATACACAACCTCAGAATTCACACTCCCACAAATATTAATGAGGAAAGCATTTATGTACTGGTGTTATCTATCTACATAAGCCATACAAATAAATACATAGATATACCAGAGTACAACCTGCTGCATGCCATATGCTTCGGGGGTGAACGATTTTCAACTGGTGTGACGTCACCGTTGCCATAACAACCAGACCGATCGATACCAACAACGCACCAATTCCACGCTGAAGGTTTCTTGGTCATTCAAAGGCAAGGGCTGGGGTTTGTGGCGGGGGGAATGAGTATGGGGAGACCGTAGATCGAAAAAGAAAAATAAGAAAGGGGAATATCTAAGAGGGATAGGAAGGGAGTAGAAAGAGTGAATGAGAGTGAGTGATGGAGAAAGGGATTGATAGAAGTGAGAGAGATGTAGAGTGAGAGAGAAGAGAGTATGTTAAATTTAGTGAGAAAGAAAGAGGGACAACAAAATGATACAGAAGAGAGAGAACGAGAATGGCTGAGTGGAAGAAGTGTGTGAGAGAAAAAGTAGAGAGTGTGGGTGAGTGAGGGAGTGGAAGAAAGTGAATGAGAGGGTTTAATCGTGGTGTTGAATTTCTTTTGTTTTATCTTTAAGGCTGTGCGCAGGGTTTTTGGTCTTTATTTTTTTTCGAAGTTCATTGTATTAAGGTAATGAAATGTTAACTATTGCCATGAGAAATTATATTTTCATCAAATATTTTATGGAATATGGTTTTAAAGTTGATTTTTTTGGTTTTTGGGGCAATTGAACTCACCTACGAGTTATTTTAAACATTTGATAATTTGTTTATAACTGAAAGGCACCTTGGGGAAAAGAATGACACATTTTTTATTACAATTAAACAATTTGTTTTTTCAAAATAATTTTTTGAAAAACTGAAATTTTTCGCATGTTTTAAGAAAAAATATTTCAGAAAACTAATTGTTTGATAGGAATGGAAAATATGTCATTTTATTCCTCAATGTGTCTTCCATTTGAAAAAAAATTATCAAAAGTTCAAAATAACTTGTAGGGGAGATCAATTGCCCCCCCAAAACCGAAAAATTTCAACTTTAAACTCCCATATTCCATAAAATATTTGTTGAAAAAATAATTTCCCATGGCAATAGTCAACATTTCAATACGTTAATAATATCCAATACAATAAACTTCGAAAAAAAATTATAACCAAAAACCCTGCGCACAGCCGGGGTAATAATAATAGAATTAATTAGTAATAATAAAATTCTTACTGTTCAATATTACCCACTTGGTAGGTTATGCTTGTAATTTTTTACAAGTTACATCTCTCATTTGATCAAATTAAAATGCTTATTTGATCTTAATTTGTCTCCTATCAATTTTTCTTAATTTTAGATTTGTTTTATATTTTATGTTCAACTCAGTCAAAGTCTAATACAATATTTCTGTTGAATATCACATATTAGGCCCTATTCTTGATGTGTTAATAGTTTTGGTTTATTATCTGTTAAAAACATGGCACTGGAAGTGATCTTCATTTTGTAAATTGTTGAATAAATTAATACACTGAGTTTAGACATGCTGTATTCAAATTTTATGTGGGTTCGGAACCCACCTAGAACTGTAGGTCCAACTCATCAATCACCATCATCCAACTCATCACCCACGCACAGGTCTCAGACCTATGTGGGCTTCATCCTCAAAAAAAATTCTTCTATTTGTAAGCTATACAACTGGGTTCAAATTAGTATTGATATTCAACATTTTCACAATTTATCAATGTGATGGTTACATTCCATTTAAAATTATTTTAATATAGCTTTTCAAGGCTACCATAATAATCAATCATCAAACTCATGGTAACTTTTCTATTTAACAAAGATCATACACTATTATTTCTGATGATTTATGATTATTTCTTATGAATAATTATGCTGGAACAATTCCTTAATTTCTGTTTTGTTAACTGTTTTCAGTTATTAAAAAATCATATATCAGATTTTAGAAAACAAAAGGAAGTTAAAATTAACAAATTGAGTGTTTTTACAGCATTTAGAATTTTATTTGAACAGTATTTGTTTGCTGAAACATTTTTTTTTTTTTTGTTGAGGATAATTCCCTTGTTTATAAAGTTCATAAACTAATATAATTTAACTATCACTGGTATAACACTGACTTTTGAGAGGGAATTAACACTCACTTTTTGGTATGACAATCGTTTAGAATTTCATTTACATTGTACAAGCTATAATCAATGATAAAACAAATAGAATTAACTTTTTGAGTGAATTCAATTAAAATTTTTATTAAGAATAAGTTGAATTTAGTTACTCTGTAGGCCGAACGTTTTCGAACCTTGGAGATCCATTCTCAGAGGCGTCCTTCTTGATCATCGATGTCAGTTTTTTTGATCAAGAAGGACGCCTCTAAAAATGGATCTCCAAGATTCGAAAACGTTCGACCTACAGAGTAAGTAAATTCTACTTATTCTTAATAAAAAATTGTCTGCAAGTCGTTGAATTCACTTAAAAAGTTAATATTAACAACGCAGTTCATCATGAAACAAGAAATCCTGGAATCAAATAGAATTGCTACCATTTGTTTTCATTGTCTAAATGAGAATTTCTGATTTAAGATTTGAGAATGATAATTTCGAGGTTGGTCTCTTCTAATGTACATCAGGTGGTGTAAATGTCAATCAGAAACCAAGATAACCTTTCCAGAGCCTAGACAAATATCTCAAGAGAAGGATAATAGTGCTCATGTACATAGCCTATGTGAGTGAACAGTATCCAGTCTCCATACATCAACGATCAGATGAAGATTGTCTCTTCAAATAGACCAAATAAATTTTGTCCAAGGATAGTAAACAATTATAAACATTCCAGGGTCGAAATCTTGACCATAGTCAAACTATCACCTCTTCTAATAATAGTAAGCGTATGGTTTTGTTGGTGGGGAGACCCATTTCAACGTAATAGATCATGTATAAATTTTAACCAAGGATAGTCAACAATGACAAAATTCCAGGGTCAAAATCTTGACCATAGTTAACTAGCAGCAATAATTATCGTTTCCGAACCCAAACAAATACCTAGAGACAGTTTATTACAGTGACTGTGCTTCAAGGTCAGATCTTCCCAAAGATCAGGCTCAAATCCTGACCCCGCACAACCAGAAAAGCCCAGTGACGTATGCAACATTTTATTGTCGAAAACCGTGCTAGTAATGCAATGGGAGGTGTTTGGCGGGGGTGGGGGGGATTAGAAGTAGCGGAAAAGGGGGACCAGTTTCGATCCCAAATTACAAACACCCCGCGAAAACTGTATTGTGGAAGCAGCGTTTGTGAGGCAACGCCCTTGAGGGGAGGACGTTAATCCAATCAGCAACTAAAGGGGAACTAACAGGAAGTGGGGACGCCATACAGCTGTGGAACATCTGAGTCACCGAGTTGTTCCCCTTTAATAGGTATAGAATAGTGGGGGAACTGTTCCCCAGATAGTACTACGCCGTTCATAACATCCCCCACCGAAATAAATCGACCGGGGGTTGTCCTTTTGTCCCCCCAGAAGGGGGGAGGGGTAGAACTGGATGAAGTGCGGTTTTAAGGGGGCAGGGATTCGTTCTTTGCCTCATTTTATGCTCTCTTTTCTTGTGGTATGATCTTTTGCCCAATCTGAATACAACAGTTAACCTCTTTTTTAAATGTTTTTTCTTCTTTGATCACATAATTTGTACACAAGCCCATAATCCTAACCTTACAAGGTTTATTTCTTTGAAACTTACCCAATGATGGTTCATTATCCGTTCCACTTTTATACCAAGCTGCATACATGATAGCATTCGTATGATCCAGTGGCGGTCCCAGGGGGGGGGATGGGAGGGATATATCCCACCCCAAATATCAAGATGGATCCCCCCCCTAAAAAAGAATTTATTCACAATAATTATGTATGTATAGTTTTTGCGAGAAATAAATTTAATCTGTGTCATTGTTACTTGTTAGCTAGAAGAATAAACTCCCGATGTGTAAAGTTCTTGTACGAATAAAATTATTCTTGTTTTACTACAAGTTACACATACTATGGGTTGGGTCCTATTTCACCCAGGTACAATAAACTTTAAATGAAAAACTATTTTATTAGCTAAAATAAATACTATTAGTTTGAGCATATTTTAGAGCTCAAATACGTATAAAAATACGTTTTTAGACTTTAAATTCCACATTCTTTTCCGGGGGGGGGGGGGCAGAAACCCCGGTGGTCCCCCCCCCAGAAATGAAATCCTGGGACCGCCACTGGTATGATCTATACATTTTGAATGGTGAAACAGATACCTAGTATAAAATTTGAATAGTCTGTTTAAACTCATTGAAATACAGTGAATATGAATTAATTCAACAATTTCAACTTAGCCTGCATAGTAGTGTTTATTTATTTCCTAATATGCCAGACCTAATATTTTTGTTATGAAAATTCTCAACTAGATCAATACAAGTATCTGTGAAATGAAGTTCACTTCAAATTCTATTTCAATTTTCAACCTTTTAAATTTTGATTAGAGATTGTAATTAGCTGTTTTTCCATACCATATTATGTAATTGTTATATAAAGGCTATATCTATAGTAAATAATCGACCCCACACTGTTTATTTACGTCAACGGGGTGTATAAAATTAGTTTTTCTTCAGAACATTGTTTAATTTGTACGCTTTTGTATACTGTATTAGAAAAATAAATTTCTTCCTTTCTTCTAAATTACAAAATGAAGATCACTTCCAATGCCATCTTTTTTACAGAGATGGAACTATTAACACATCAAGAACAGGGCCTAATATGTGATATTCAACAGAAATACTGTATTAGACTTTGACTGTGTTAAACATAAAATAAAACAAATCTAAAATGATGAAAAATTGATAGGTGATAAATTAAGATCAAATAAGATTTAAATTTGATAAAATGAGATGTGGAACTTGTGAAAAATTACAACCATAACCTACCGAGTGGGTAATATTAAACATTAATAACTTCAGACTAATGTTAAGTTAAAGATTAAAGAAAAGAAATTCAACACGGTGTGGCACCGTGTAATCTTCTACCCACAAATTAATGAACTAAACTGAACTATGAAAAATAATTTTTTTAAACAGAATTTATTAATTTCGAATTCCTTTAATTGCTATCAGTTTATACTGGACTTCCGCAATGGCGGATATTGACAACAGTATTTAATAGCTGATGGAAATCGATGAATGCTATTGTACAAAAATATCAGTCACCACCGGGAATCGAACCACGGACCTCCCAATTGCCGGTCGGGCGCCTTAACCACTAGACCATGGAGACCTTTCTGCACAGTAGCATTCATTTTTAACTTGGCCATATCGGCTCGTATCTCACAAGTTAGTTCGAAGTTACTGACAATTGAACAGACAAAATAATTTTTTGTGAAAATAAACCATCACATTGCATTTCATGTGTGACTATTATTTGGAAGAGTAAAACAATAAATTGTCACACATAAAATGAAAGTACTTTATTTCCACATAAAAGGGTTTTTCGTAGTTTAATCCAATATTATAATTCTGTTATAATTTATAAAGAATTCAATGTTTTTGATAGGTGGGAAATTCAAATGAAGTAACCATTTGTGACTGGAGGTTGACAATCACCATAAACAGTAAAAACACTCCCCGGTAGTTCGGAACCCATCTAAAACTATAGGTCAACTCATCAATCACAATCATTAACAAAGCACAGATCTCAGTCCTATGTAAACTCCATCCTCCGAATATTACATTCAACTTTGGTGAACAAAACACCACACCGGCTTTCAAATGTCGTTGGCATTGCTGAGAGTAAAATTCAATTTGAAGTGAATTTCATTAGAAATACTTTACGAATATTATATCAATTTATCACTCACCTCTTATTTGCAATTAATTTGCAGTTTCCTTCGTATTTCCCCAGCTTATTGAAAAGCAGTGACCTGGATCAAACAATGAACACGCTTCATGCATTAAAGGACTTTAGAACAAGGAAAACGGCGGACAGCAAGACAAAAAGCAATAAAACAAAAAACCAGTCAGAAAATATCATCTCATCATTCCCATATTGGAAATAGCGAATATTCGAAATGCATTTTTTATTTTCCATCTCTTTCCGTTGTGTTATTGATTGCTATCCTTCCCCTAGCCTGTCGTCATAAATAGAGCTTTATTGAAATGTTTTTCTCCAACTTCTGCAGTTGTGAGCTGACGCTTTTGAGCCTGCTATTGAAGTTTTAATAATAATTTTCCAGTCAGGAAGAACTGTGATTGCTCTGAAAAAACGTAGAGTTGACTTTTGGGGGAAATCTATCAAATGTAATAGACAGCTAGACGCTGTCCTCTGTCGACGAAACTCAGGAACTGGAAAATAAGTGATTGAAGGAGGAGGTGATGAAAAGGAATGAGGAAAAAATGAAAAAGAAGAAGATCAAAAAGGAGAAGATGAAAGAAGGAGAAGAAAAAAGAAGAAGACAGAGGGGAAGAAAAAGAAGAAGGAAAGGAAGAAGAAAAAGAAGGAGGAGAGAAACTTGACGAAGAAGAAAATGAAGAAGGGGAAGAGAGCTGAGAAAAAAAGAGAGAAATGTTAGATCAAATTTTCAAATAGGTTATGTCCACTCTACGAAACTCCATTGAAACCTGCTAGTACCTTTATAACCGCTGCTTTAGATTACGTTCGATGTTGAACGATTGACACTCCGACACACAGTTTTATAGTGGGGAATCATATTTTTTTAAATTTAGCAATGGAATAACTGTGTTTTTTATTCAATAATATATTGTAATGTTTGAGCTTATATCAATAAACTCCTCTGGATGTGTTTTCCATCATCCAGAGGAATTATTATTATTATTGAAATTAATTATCATCTCTTCTTTTTTCTTCTCAATCTTCTTCATATATGAGTCTCTTTATTCATTGAATCTCTTTCCCATTTCCTTTATCCTTAACATTCGTCACCTGCCTCCTTCCCGATACTTCCCACTTTCGTTTTTCCTTCATTCTTTTTTATTACCAACACTCATTTTCATCTCATCTTGTTCTTCTCCTGATTCTTAATCGTTTTGTTCTTCTCCTTTTCATCCCTTCTTAGAAAAAATTAAATTACCCCATTGTTTGAAGTTCAAATGATAAGTTTCCCTAAGCGCTGAAAAACTTTATCGGCTCAGATATCAATAATGCTGCTATACTACACTACTACCAGGATAATGGCAATACTAGGAATTTAACCAGGGTCTGATCCATTTTCCTGGTATGGACGATAATTTGAGCTGGCTATTTTAGTTACCTGTCCCCCTCCAGGGACAGCAATAGCTGTTACCAGTGGCTTAGCTAGGGGGGGGGGGATCAGGGAGATAGATCCCCCCCCCCCTAAGGGACAATGAAGTTTTGGAATTTTAACAAGTGCTGACTGTTTTTGACAAAAGAGTTGGTAACTGAAATCGATAAAAATATGCTTTGAAAGGTACGCTATGCCTACAATTTTTCAAAATAAAAAACGGGGGAACATCCCGAACCCCCCTTGCAAATGAAATTTTTAAAACGCTACCGTACATACGCCCAATCATGGGAGGGATAGAAAAATTGTTGAGTGAAAATAGTTTCAAGTAGGCCTGCTTTTAAGTTTGTCTTCTTGAACAATATAATTTTAGCCCAAGATTCTCGATCTCCCATTGATATGGCAATGATGCAAAATCAAGATAAAAATCACTGATTTGACTTACAATGTGGGTTGTAATGTCAAAATGGATTCATGTCAACAATCGCTTGAAATGTAGTTTTAGATTGACTATTTTTCAAAAAATTCCACGGTGAACACCCCCCACCCCAACCATCCCTTTTAAAAGAAAGAGCTGTAGATAGGCCACTGTCTTAAATTACTGTATTGTTAGAGAACCCTCCTCTCCTATGATTACAGGTGATAGTATAAATAGTGCTTAGAATCTGCCCCCTACACCACAAACATCATTGGTCATCCCCCCCCCCCCCCCAGACTGATCCTCTAGTTACGCCACAGGCTGTTACACTTACATTATTGTTCCCTGTGCCCTGGGAATTATTAGGTCCACGTACTTGTGGTCTTTAATTCTTATTATCATCAATGAGCTGCCATCTTTGAGTCAACTAATTCGTTTTTTTTCAATTTCATTTTCTAAATCATGTACATCGATTTTGAATTCTGTAATGAATGCAAATAAGTTTAATTTACAGATGGATTATTAGTAATTAATAAAATTCTATTATTATTAAACTTCTGGTATTTATTTTCAATTCATGAGCTGCAGCTCATTATCTTTTGAATCAATTATGTTGTTTTTCAATTTGATTTTCCATCCCATACGCAGCGGATTTTTTAAGCTGAAAGCCAACAATAATGAATGCAATTAAATTTGCAGATCACTTGATGATTAATAATCAATTTATAGATTAATTTTAATAGTATAATTAATTATTATTGATTATAAATTTCAATTTTTTAAATTCATCAACTCAAAAAGTCATACTTTTTCATTATAGAAAATGCAGTAATAATCATTGGGAAATAAATCATTTAAGGAAAATAAAATTCATTTATGTGAATTCATCTAACTTTCCACAATGCTGTTTGAGCTTGACTTTCCCGTCCTGGGTGTATCCCGATTCCCTCACTGCCTCTGCTCTATTGTCACTGAACAGTATTGTTACATAATATTATTACAACCTGCGCACTCCGCTATTACCTCTCATACTGTTAAAATGTGATAGTCGCGAGCCGTAGCAGGTATCTGTTCAATCAGAGAGATAAGCTGCGTTCTCGTAGGTCCTGTTCGTAACGGTGACCGATTAGATTGGCCAGAAAAAATACACTGTTCTCTGCTGTAAAATCAATTCCCGGTGGTTCGGAACCCACCTAAAACTGTAGGTCCAACTCATCAATCACCATCATACAACTCATTACCCACGCACAGGTCTCAGACCTATGTGGGCTTCATCCTCCAAAAAAAAAAAAAAAAATGTCTCACCAGTGTCAAGTTGTGTCAAAGAGAAAGAAATTTATTATTAATGAATAGTTATGTTTTCCTTCCAAAAAGTATTAAAAAGGAAATTTTAATACTTTTGAGGTGAACTGAGTCACACCCCATACAGTCTTTGCTGTTTATTAGCTGCGTCAGCATTTCAAATGTGTAAAAATCTTACAATAATGAAGCTCTTACAATAAACTCTAGATTTTTCGCTTCAAATTTATATATTAAATCATTTTACCAATGGAAGGGAACCGGGCATGATTTTTATAGACCTGTTCACGTCTGGGAGGGAATAAGGCTATGATTTTTACCGGGCTGAGGTCCTGGGAGGAAATCGGGCGTAGCCTTCCCGGCCTATTTCTAAAGCGTCCTCTTTTCTTGGAATAACATAAAGTCACAGAACATATTGGATTATAAAGACAATGAATCGCACAACGTTAAACTGTTGGACCATGCAAAGACAACGAAATAGATTTCCAAGATCTTTCAAAGAAACTCTTCGACCCAAAGAGACAGGACGGAATAGTTACTATACCGCCCTGCTCTGAAAAGGCAACAAAACAAGAATTTCCAAGAGTTTTAAAATAAAAGCCTCATATTTCAAGCTCTTCTCAATCAGAAGAGCCGCCATATTGTCTAGAAAACAATAAGTTTCTGTGTTTTCAATGAAGAAACCCAAATAAACCTGGATTCCAAGAAAATGTATTGAATAAAAGCTCCTCTCCAAGAAATTTTCGGCTTTTCATTCATTTTAAGACCAGCTTCTTTTTCTCCTTCTTTGTCTTTCTTCTTTTCCCACTGTCTACCTTCTTCTATTTCATATTTTCAAACATTCATTTCTATTTCTTGTATCTTCTATTTCAAAACAAAAATAACCTTGACTCAATGGTTGAGAGGTTATATCTTGTATTCCCCCGAAATTCTAAACCGACACCCAATAAAAGATTTATCTTCAACTTTCATGGAGAACAGAACCTTTTTTTAGGTGTTATATATTTGATTAGGTGATATTTATAATTGTATGACTTGTCTCATAGTTTATATTTATTTAATGCTTTGGGCTACTTTTGCATTGCTTGAACTTATTGCTAACTGCTTTGCTTGGGCTTACTTTTGTATTGCTTTGTATGACTAATTCTGTTGTATGTTTCTTTCTCTATTATGTATGAACGTGAATGCTTCCTGTACTTAATGACAATAAAATTATCTATCTAATAGCCTATCCTCGCCGAAATGAAATCTGGATTTGCCCCTGTTTTCAATTACATTTCAACCTTTACCAATTACCTTTCACGAGAAAATCTGTTCACATTCCAGTTTTCAACTCTGCATGGTAGGGTAAACACACACATAGGCCTACGTCACTGCAAATCTCGGAAATGACAAAGTCTATTTTGAAATTTATGGCTTTGCGTTTCTGGGAATGGAATATCAAGCAGATATATTTAGTATTAGGACAGCCTGCATGCTTCGAAACATTGTATTGTAAGCGAGTTGATCCATGCGGCATTGTTTGCTTGCTGTAGTACGGATTTGAAAACAAAGCTTCTATTGATTTGTTGAGTCCCATAAGCTTGTGGTTGTAAAGCACGCGTAGATGCCCTCATTTGGGTGAATTTTCTCATACACTTTTCTCTCTTTCCATTCTCTCGTGCTCTCTCTCTCTCTCTCTCTCTCTCTCTCTCTCGGTTGAGTGTATTCAGGAATTTTGTATTTTTTCGGAGATGTAGCCCACGTAGGTCTAAGACCGTGCGTTGCTAATGAGTTGGACCTACAGTTGAAGGTGGGTTCCGAACCACCGTGAAGAGTTTTTACAGCAGAGAGAGTCTTATTCCAAACTTCACCACTTCATGAAATTGCGTCACTTACATTTTCATAACAAACAGTACTTATAACATCATTAAGATGAAGCTCATACAAATAAGAACATCGTTCGTAATTTCCAGCAAAATTGTTTTGAAGACCAAATAAAATAATAGCAAATGAATGACTTTCCATAGTTACGTAGTAAACTACGCCTTTAATTTTCCAAGGAGAAATCTATAATGAGAGAAGACAAGGTTATCTACCAAGAGTTGAACGAACTTGCCAGCTTTTGTTTACAAAGTCATGTTTCTAGTTAACTTTCGAAAATGCCGTCAAGAGTTCACCAACTGCTTAATGGCTGGAAATAACGTGAGAGATTATAGTTTTATTGCTGGAGACTACTGTTGGAAAATGCTTGTCCAAACGATGGCTAGAGTTAGAGCGACACTAATTGCATAGATTAACAGCCTAGCGCAGTGTATAATCTAGCTAGACGAGCTGTACAAGAATTTGTTCAAATTTTTAAACAATGATAAGTTTCTCTTTTGTTGTAGTCTACTAAACTACTAACCAAAAGTGGAAGGTTTATCAGATTGAAAATAATTTACTATTTAGAATTACCGGATTGTAAACTCTAGCTTGTAAACTCGCTCAATTTAAGCTGCGTTTACATTAGCAACAAAAGATGTTTAGAAACAATGTTCCTCAAATCGAAAAATAACCACTCTCAACCTGTTTCTAAACAGTGTCTAGGAACATGAATTCGGTGTTTCTCAACAAGTTTCCCGTAGAAAGCGGTAAGATCAAAGGGTGTTTAGAAACATTGTGGATGTTTCCGAAACAAGACTTTACATTTAGGAACACTGTTCCGAAACATGTCATCAGACGGCATCTTCCAAGGTTCAAGACTAAAATAAAAATGAATAGAATGGCTATCCTTAAATGTTTTGGAACATTACTGCTTAAATAAATTTCATGACTAGCAAAATGTTCATCAACAAAGTTCTAAAAATATATTATTCAGCAAATATAAAAATACGCCATTTCAATTATGTTCAATCACTTCAGAGCCTTTTCAACTTGTATTTAAATGTTATTCTATTATTACTATAATTATTTAGTCTCTCAGTTCAAACTGTTCTCAGGTCTCTCAGTTCGAGGAACAATTGTTCCTTAAACAATGTTTATAAACAAAGTTTTGTTGCTAATGTAGGCTACACGCAGCTTTAAACGGCGATTCAAATGTGGATTACATGAAGGAGAACATGATTGAAATTAATCATTTTTCGACTTTGAAAATCATTGAGCATGTTTACATATGAGATATGACCAAAGACAATTCATTACTTGAATTAAGTAGCAAGTAGACTACTTAATTACCATGTACTACATGTAATTACTTCCTAACCTCTTTAATATGTCCTTGAGACTCACTTATCTCAAGGGAGATTTGGAAAGCCCTTTCTCTCAAGACTTTTCAAATCTCCCTTGAGTTAAACAGTTAAGGAAGTCTCAAGGTAAGTTAATAATACGGGAATTAGTTCCTAATCGTCTATGAAAGTACAACAATAAATTAATCAATTATTACATTATAGTACATCATTTAGTCTTATCGTACATCAGTTAAAAAATAAAAATATAATTATTTTATTCACGCAAATTTACAAAATTTCATTGTGACTGTTTAAAAAGCATATTATTAATAACAAAAAAGATTGAAAATAAGAAAAAGTTTGAATATTAACAATGAGAGTTTATGTGAAGTATTTACATAATACGGACGATGTCTGGACAGAATTTCGTCCATTCAAACTTAACATTGATAAGTTCGAACTAAGAGACTAAATAGAATAAAAATAGAATAACATTTAAATACAAGTTGAAAAGGTTCTGAAGTGATTGAACATAATTGAAGTGGCGTATTTTTTATATTTTCTGAACAATACAAATAGGATATTATTTACAAAATGAAAGAAGAAGATTGTCAGTCGCTGTATGGTTGAAAAGATGCAGTCATTCTCTCCAAAAGATACCTCTTCAATGACGAGGTGAAGCCCGCTCGACTCTCAATGCATCTAATAGAATTTGGGAGTGCGTTCTAAGCTCGACATGCACTTACAACGAATGATATAGTACAGATTGTAGTACGGTGGTTCGGAATGCTACGGGTATTATCCCCGATTCCCCTGTTCTATAGTATGTGAAACTTTATTCTGTCTGCCTTCAGACACAAATTTGAAATCGCTTTTAAAGTAATTAAGTTTGCCGGCCATATTTGAGGATTTCTTTGACAAGTTTGATTATTCTGAATAGTTTTTGATCTGGGAGTTTGAGAGTTGAGCTTGCAATGTGGGATTGAGTAATTCGTGCATGCCGTTGAAGAGAGTAGACGTGCCGAAGACAGTAGTTCTGACTGCGCTGCAGTCTATCAATCAGAATCAAGCTGTCATGTCATTTATTACAGAATTACAGTACCGCACAAGAAATGTGGAAAGATGAGAGACTTAACCAGTAACAATCTGACACTTTTAGGAAGAATATCTTGCATTTTCTTTGAAGGATACATTGCTGAAAAAACCTTCTTACATGTTCTAATAACTTGCTCTAACCAATCAAGTGTTGAGTTCATGGTTACACCCAAGCACAGATTAAGAAATTGTAACCCAAGTTTTCAACTGAACTACAGTATGGTTTTGCATTGCCATCAACAGAGATTTTGTGAGTTAAGTTCAAGTTAATGCTGTTTATCAAAAGTGAATAACCAATGATTGTAGGTTGCGTTTTTACAGGATGGAGTTTGAGACCATTTTCCTAGTCCATTCAATAATATGATCAATATCTTCATTCATCATATTAACAGTTGCACTGATTTTCGATTTCGGACACCTGGAGTAAATTTGTAGGCCATCTGCATAAGTATGGATACTGGAAAACTTGATAAAGGAGGAAAGATCATTAGCATACAGAGTGAAAAGAAGGGGACCAAGGATAGAACCTTGTGGGACACCATGTATTAAATTTTTCTATTGAGATATGTTATTACCATCAGAGACAAATTGTTTTCTACCTATAAGAAAAGATTGGAACCATATTAGGGCTTCATGACTGAAGCCGAGCAGAGCTAATTTATTGATTAAAACATTATGATCAACATTGTCAAATGCTTTAGAAAAATCAGACTCAAAACAGTACATTTCCATTGATCTATAGGAAACCTGATATCTTCAGTGACACGCAATAGTGCAGTCTCAGTTGAGTGAGATTTTCTAAACCCAGAATTATGTAGCTTACTGTACTTCTCAAGGAACTCAACTACCTGAGAATGGACAAGTCTTTCAAGAACAAGATAGTGCTGATAGAATGCTAATAGGCCTAGCCTTCAACTTTATTCTCTATTTTGTCTTCAGTTAGTAGAGAGATTGTGCAAGACTACGATAACAATAACGCTAACCTGAACACTATATGCATTTGCCTATTCTAAAAGCAAGATGCTATAGAACACAGAACAGGCAGAAGTGTGGAGTGTTCAGGTCAGCATTAATATTATCGTTAGCATAATTTTGCCCAAACTCTCTATTTTTATCAAGTTAAACATAATATTTGTAACTTAATTTATTTTATTATCCTACAGCCTATCGCATGAAAAACCTGAGTGGAAACGCCAATCCCACAGACAATGAGTGAACTAATGGTACCTACATATTATACGGAGGCCACTATTTAACAAGGTTAACATAACCTTGCTATATCGTGAATTCCTAGATATCGAATTCAATAATGTACCTAACACAAGCAATCTTCAGAAAAATCCTAGCGTCACGATCTAGCGAGGTTAGGTTAAGCTTGTTAAATAAGTGGCTTCCGAATAATACGTAACTTAAGTACCGAAGTTACTACAGGGATTGCTTGTTTTCGAAAATCCAGAAACGCCACGTTACAACAGTCACGTACCCAGATCGAGGAGAGGTTAGTTTGGAAAGAGAGAGAACGAAAATAGAGTAAGGGGTGAGAGGAAGGTTAGGAGAGAGAGATTTAACAAAATTACTGCGAAATCGATTGGGTCACACCAAGTCAGGATCAGACCGAAAAGAATTGTGCGAGAAAGGAACGGGAAGCAAAGAAACAGGAGAGGAAGGAAGATAGACCCAGGATAGAGAGGGGGTAAGAGAGAGATAGGATGATGAATAGAGTGGGAGTAAGAGAGAGAATGAACGTGGGAAACCAGGGGACGTTTTTTTGAGTGTGAGGTGTTTTGCCGCCATGACCTAGATGAGATTCCCGCCAGTTTTGTTCGCTGCGTAGTTGAACGCCCTCTATTTTCTACGCATGCGCGTAAGTGGCTGTAAATGCATGCCAGGTCACACGTAGGCCTACAGCACACCGAATTCACACGCACTTTCCGTATTCTGTAAACTGCGCCAACGGATTTTGACACGTGCAAGTTGCACAAGCCGAGTCCTGGACCAGAAGACCCATAATGCGTTGCAAATTCATAATTGGAAGACCCATTTGCAAATTCTTTATTGATCTAAACTTTTGAAATTGATGACTTACATTTTGGTGTGACGGCCGTTTCGCACTGTCGTCATATACCTTCAGTATGATGAAATGGGTTCTGACCCAAAAATTTAGCCAGAAATCATAATATTTTACAGTAATCTTTCTGTTTCAATCAGAATGGGCCGCCTTTGTAAGGGTGACCGATTGGACTGGCCAGCCTCATTTAAGGAGGTTCGGAACCCCCTAAAATTTCAGGTCCACCATGTTTCCAATGACTTGGCTCAAGCGGCGAGGTGGAACTACCCGTAAGGGTCTCTCCACCAATAAAAGCCATACGTATTTATTTTTTCATTAATCAATGTCAGGCTACTGTGAAATTGGTGACTCACCTATTGGTGTGACGGCCGTTCCGCACTTTTGTCATGCATCTTCAGCACACAAATATTAGTCAAGACTCGAAATGTTTTACAGTAATATAAACCTATTCAATGGAGAATCAAATGGGCCCGACTTAATTATCCTGAAGAAAATAATACTGACATTTGTGTTTCGGATGAATAAAGTAATGATAAAATCGATAACAATATATAATCGTCTTGATGCTGCCCTCTGTCGACTAAAATCTAGCGCTCCATGTGACAAATGAACAAGAGTTGGAAAAACATGAAGGAGGAAGGGTGGAGAAGAAGAAAAAGAAGCAGAAGAGAAGAATAGAAATAGAAGACGTAGAAGAATTAGAAGAAGGAAGATAAGAAGGGGAAGATGAATAAGAAAAAATAAACTGTTAAATTGAATCGATGAATAATAAGTTATGCCAAGTTCTAGATACCCAGATTCAATTGCGTCGGGCAACCTGCTAGAATAATGCAATACGGTACATGTTAGGTTGAGGAACCCATTGAGCTGAACACTCCTTTTTCCCTGTGACGCAATGAATGAGTAAAGTAAATAATAGAACAATAAAGAATAGTTTTGACTGCAGTTAACAATTTAAACAAGGGTTATCAGCCATACTTGCAGTTCGTCAAGGATACCAAATAGTATATGAAACTGATAACTGTAACTGTGGGACTTGTGCGACAATAAAAATCCACTTTAGGCACTGAAAGAAGTTGAGAAAAGTCTGCAAAAAAAGAATCATTCAAGTGAAGCAATTCAAATCTGCTCAAATTTTTTTGCCAAAAAGACAAAATAAAGGATGAATTTTATTCAAGTTTCATCACCTTACAAGTATTTAGTAACAATCACATCAAAAATGTGGAATTACACTTTAGACCCATATAAAGATGTAATACAATTTCTTATACCTCAAATATTACACAAAAATTGAAGTCTGGCCTGCTTCAGTTCGATCAAATTTTAAAACCTATTTCAATTTATTGTTTATCTGGTTTCACTGGTATGAGTATGATGTGCCATTGTATAACTTCCATTGTATAACTTCTGCATCAATACTATTTAATTTTGTATATTTCAGATGTATTTTTTATGTTTCTGATGTTGATATGTATCTCATGTAGATATGTTTCTTTGTTATGAAAGATGAATAATTTTTTTTAAATTGAAAATTTGAATTAATATTTTACTTTGTTACAAATATGACGCTATAAAAAGCATTATAACACTTTTTTATACCTCTAATAAAATGCTGACACAAAATTGAAATTGGATCCCTCAGCTCCATACGATTAAATGCTACATTTTATATTATCTATATAGTTCTAGTTGGCTTTTACACTGTAGCTACTTTTCGTAATAAATTTCACTGATATTAATACTGTTATGAATTTACGTAAATAAAACAGTCAGAGGCGTTTTAAACATGGATTTTATTAAAGAATAACTTTTGGAAAATTAACACTCGAACTGCTTAACACGAACTCAACTATTTATACTCTATTGGAAAACCTTCTGGAGCTTTCAAATATTGCAAACATTATATTTGCTATTACCAGCTGATTTTTACATAAACAACTTGTCACCTGGCCGTAGCACTGCTCCCTCCTTAAGACTGTTCTGTCCCAGAACAGTTACAGGTCTGCAGATTGGGGGTGGCCTTACTGGATACAACTGACTAGCTGCCCATGGAGCAAACATGCAAACTGAGATGGTAATCCCAGTTTCTTTGAAGATTGTTTCAATCATTGGCCTCACGATTTTCCAGTCCAACCCATCATAGCCACAACCTAATCGGGGAATTCCAAGCTGCTTCACTCCCAGAGTTTGAAGACAATTCCGCAGATGATTTAGGCTCTCCCACAAGGCTTGATAGGTGGACTCCTGCTGAGGTTGATCTTTTGTCACCAAGCAGAAGAGCTGTTTTCCTTGCCTCTGAAGGTGTAGTGTTCTTCCAACAGCTGGTCTCTGAAGTTCCAGATCATTCAGTCCTCCAAACTTTTTCCTAAATACTGTAGCAATACCCCGAGAAGCTCCAAGATTTTTAGCTACACAGTGAGCCAGAGCATAGTCTTTTGGTAGGGTGAACAAATCTTGATAACAGACTTTTGTAACCTCAGCTTTCTGGAACATGTCCAAATTGGCCATAAATTCTTCAAAGTTGGGATCAACTGGTTGAATAGTTCTCACATCTTGGGCATTACCTGCAGTATTGTCTCCCTGGAATGGTGCCAGTCGATTGAAGTGGACAACTCTTGGTTTTCCTCTAGGTTTCTTGATCCGGTAGACTACATCATTGATTCTAGTAACCACTTCAAAAGGTCCATCCCAGGAAGTCTGTAATTTGGGAGAGTACCCTTGCCGTCGCTGTGGGTTGTAGAACCAAACTAAGTCTCCAGGCTGGTATCCACCATGATCTGCCTTGATATCATAGCGTTCTTTCATCTTGTCACTGGTTCCTTGGATGTTGGTTCGAACAATCTCATGAATCTCATCCATCTGTTTCCAAAACTGGGTGACATAGTCCTCTCCTACCAAATCCTCTCCAGGTGTACATCCAAACTTTAAGTCACAAGGCAGTCTAATATCTCGCCCAAACACTACCTTGGCTGGTGAAAGTTTTGTAGACTCATTGACAGAGCTTCGGTATGCCATCAGGAATAGGTGAAGATATTGATCCCAGTCTCGTTGATGCTTGGATACAACTTTTGACAGGTATTTTCCCATGGTCCTGTTCATACGCTCCACCATTCCATCTGACTGAGGGTGAAGGGGTGTAGTCCTTGTCTTATGGATTCCCAGCACCTCACATATACGGGAAAACACTGAAGACTCAAAGTTCCTTCCTTGATCAGAATGTAACTCTAATGGGACACCAAACTGACTGACAAATTCCTTGATTATTACATCAGCAACACTGACTGCTTCTTGATTTGGCAAGGCATAGGCTTCGACCCATTTGCTGAAATAATCCATCACTACCAGGATATACTTATTCCCACTGTCAGACAATGGAAATGGTCCAGCTATGTCAATGGCTATTCGCTCAAAAGGTGCTCCAACATTGTATTGTTTCATGGGGGCCTTCTTTCTATGCAAGGGGCCATTTGCAGATGCACAAACAGTGCAATTGCGACACCAGTTCTTGACATCTTTGCTTGAATTTGGCCAGTAAAACCTCTCTCGTACTTTCTCCAGTGTCTTATGAACTCCAAAATGGCCCCCAGAGACTCCATCATGTATTTGTCTCAGCACTTCAGGAATCCTTTTCCTGGGAACAATAATTTGCAGCTTATGCTGATCACCAGCTGCATTCTCTAGCTTCCTTTTCAGGATTCCTCTGTCCTCCACAATAGAGTCCCATTGTGCCCAGAGGGACTTGACATGTGGTGGAAAAGGTGCTATTTCTTGCCAACTAGGTCGTCTTGCAGAACGTTTCCACAACCAAAGGTGCTTCAGATCAGGGTCTTCTTCCTGATCCTTAAGTAACTCAGCACCTTGCCAGTGGTCATTGGCAATAGTTGTCCTATGTACCAAAACTTCCTTCCCATCCTGGCATGAGCAGTGTTTGCAGTCCTCCTCACAGGGTCTTCGAGAAAGGGCATCAGCATTCAGGTGACTATTTCCAGCTCGGTGTACAAATTTAAAGTCATATTCTTGTAAGTGCTGGATCCATCTTGCCACTTGTCCTTCAGGAGACTTGAACCGGAGAAGCCATGTCAAGGATGCATGATCAGTTCTCAGCAGGAATTGACGTCCATATAAGTATTTGTGGAAGTGGCTGATTGATTTCACTACTGCTAGCAGTTCTCTTCTAGTAACACAGTAGTTACGCTCAGGTTTTGACAGCACCTTGTTAAAATATCCAATGACCTTTTCCTCCCCATCTTGCTCTTGAGAAAGTACTCCACCAATTGCTGTGTTGCTGGCATCAGTGTCAAGAATGAACTTGCCTTCAACTCTTGGGTAAGCCAATATAGGTGCTTGGCAAAGTGTCTCCTTTAGTCTGTTGAAGGCCTGCTGGCAATTTTTGTCCCAGAGAAAACTCTGTTTCTCCTCTGTCAGCTTGATGAGGGGTTTTGCTATACCAGAGAATCCCATCACAAACCGTCGATAATATGTGCAAAGGCCAAGGAAACTCCGCACTTCTGATTTGTCTTTGGGCACTGGCCACTTGGTTATGGCTGTTACCTTCTCAGGATCCATAGACACACCTTTATCAGATACCACATGCCCTAGGTAATTAACCTGTCTTTTAAACAGATTGCACTTCTTTGGGTTGAGCTTCAGGTTAGCTTGTCTTAGTCTTTCAAATACTTGCTTCAAGTTTTCCAGCTGATGTTGGAAAGACTTTCCCAAGACAATGATGTCATCCAGGTAGACTAGGCAAGTTTCCCATGACAGTCCCCTCAACACATTCTCCATTAATCTTTCAAAGGTTGCTGGAGCATTACACAAGCCAAATGGCATCACAGTGAATTGCCAAAGACCTTCTCCGATTGAAAATGCAGTCTTTTCTTTGTCCTTAGGTTCAAGTCCAACTTGCCAGTATCCACTTTTCAGGTCCAGAGTCGAAAACAACTTGCAACCTTCCAGGCTATCCAGTGTGTCATCAATTCGAGGTAGAGGGTAACTGTCTTTTTTGGTGACGTCATTCAGAAGACGATAGTCCACACAGAACCGGAGTGTATTATCCTTTTTTTTTTTACAAGCACCACTGGTGAAATCCAAGGGCTATTGGATGGTTCAATTATACCTTCATTTTCCATTTCCTTAATTATTTTTCTAGCTTCCTCTCTTTTAGCCAGAGGTAACCTTCTAGGGTTCTGGCGGATGGGTTTGGCATTTCCAGTATCTATTGCATGCTCAACTATGTTGGTTCTGCCTTTTGGGCCCTCTCCTATATCAAAAATATCCTGATAATTAGTTATGAGGTCCCTTACTTCATTTTGTTGTTCTTTGACTAGATCTTGACAGGATACTTCAACAAAGGCCTTCAGCTTCTCTGGGAGACACTTCTTCTGTGGTTGAGTTGTCTGCATTTGTTGTATGACAGATGTGACTGGTGAGCAATGTCCCAAAGTACTACTTCTCTTCAAAGTAACTTCATAATCATTCACATTCATCAAGAGGACAGGGAATTCTTGGCTAGTAAGAAAAAGTGTCCTAGCCACTAGGACACCATGACCAAGCTCCTCCTCATGGATTTCTGGCTCTAGCAACACATTAATCCCCACAGGGACATCCTCAATTGTCGTAGCATGAGTCACAATCTGGCTCCTTGCTGGTATTGTGATTTCTTTCAGCAGTTGTATATGGGCTGTACAGTCTTTTCCAGAGTGTAGAACAACTTCATCTCCACCAATGGTCAATGTCTTCCTTCTAAGATCCAACTCTAGGCCAAAAGTAGAAAGAAAATCCAAGCCTAGTATGACTTCTTCACTAATCTCTGCCACAAGTACACAATGTTTAAAACAGGCCTTACCAATCTTGAAGGTGGCAATCATCTCTCCACAGACACTCACAGGCCCACCTGTAGCAGTTTTCAGCTTCCAGGTTGTTGGTGAGATATCTTGCTGGTTAGCTACTGTTTTGGAGTTTATTATTGTCTTAGTGGCTCCAGTATCTATAAGTAATTTATAGGAGCTTCCATTCACCATTCCATTAATGTAAAGACTGTGGGGTTTATCAAATAACATTGCAATGACTGGTTTTGTACATGGGGAGAGGGTCTTCTGTCTACAGGTTGATGGTTGCCCCTTTACATCAACCCTCTTTAGTTTTCCTGATTCTTCTCAGTGGTTGATTTATTTGGGCACTTATAACGCAGGTGCCCTCTCTCTCCACAGCGCCAGCAACGTATCTCCCTCCTTCCTGTTCTTAACTTTTCTATGACTTTCTTCACCAATTCTTCCAGAGACTCATCACTACTATCCTTTGCTTCAACAGCCCGGACTCGGGCATTACCCTTCACTGATTGTCGTACTGCTTCAAATTCCAAAGCCTGGGTGAGGGCCTCACTGAGTGTCTGAGGGCGAGCCAATTTAATAGTTTGTTGAGTTTCAGGTTCCCAAAGACCATCCAGGAACCTCTCAATGGCTAGAATCTCATATACTCTATCATCCACAGATGGGTAGGCTTTTCTTACCAGGTGGGCAATATCACTTTTGAACTCTTGGAGTGATTCGTTTGGCTTCTGGATCCTATTCTTGAGTTGTGAACGGTAAAGTTGATCCATGTGTTGATGGCCAAACCTCATTTCTATGTGTCTCAGAAGCACATCGAAGTTCTGCCTATCAGCCATAGGGATTGTTTGGAGAACTGCTAATGCATCTCCACGGAGTGACAGGCTAAGCATTGCAGCTTTCACTGCAGGTGTCCAGCCATGTATGTCAGCAGCTGTCTCAAGCAAGGAACGGTAATCTTCCCATGGCATCTTTCCATCAAAAGTGGGTAGCCCAATTGGATGACTTGGCAGGATGATAGGTGCTTTTTGATAACTTACAGAAGTGTCTTCTCTAATTTGATTAACAGAGGCAACATCAACCATAGAGATTGATCTTTTAATGCCATTATTGTGTTCCTGTAGTTTTTCAAACTTCTTTTCAAATTTATCTTCCATGTTTTTCATTTTCTCTTCCATGTCTTTCATTTCATTTCTTACAAAATTATGATTTTTCTCAAATTTATCTTCCATGTTTTTTATTTCATTTCTTAAGAAATTATGATTTTCCTGCAATTTTTCCTCAAATATATCTCTGTTCTCTTCTAATTTTCTTTCCAAAGCTGACTTTAACTCACCATATGGGGTTTCAAAGAGGAATATGTCCGGATCCAAACCTTCCTCAACCAATGCCACACGAAGTCGTTCTTGCAGAATAGCTTTATTACCACTTATTTCAAGATCTCGTTCTTCTAATTCTTGTTTTAATTCACTCACTTTCAAACATGAAAGTTTTAAACCTTTTCCAGCCATTTTAAATCTCAAACCAGTATAACTGTTAAAAGTAAACACAAAAAAATGGATGAACAAATGAATAGTTGAAAAACACTAATAAAATCACTTTTCGAATAGATAAACCCACCTCAAATGCACTTATCCCATTTCTGACACCAATTGTTATGAATTTACGTAAATAAAACAGTCAGAGGCGTTTTAAACATGGATTTTATTAAAGAATAACTTTTGGAAAATTAACACTCGAACTGCTTAACACGAACTCAACTATTTATACTCTATTGGAAAACCTTCTGGAGCTTTCAAACATTGCAAACATTATATTTGCTATTACCAGCTGATTTTTACATAAACAACTTGTCACCTGGCCGTAGCAATACTATAATATTATGAGAATGTGATGATGGAGCATTATTCTTTACATACCTCGAATAATGACAACAAAATATTAGTATTCGACCTGTCTCAACCTCAACTCCATCATTCATCGATTTTACCTACTTATCTACCTCTCCAGTAAGCTCAATAAATGCTACTACATAGTTTATTCATACGTTTTATTAATTTCAGAGATTAAAACTATCAACAATAGTATTGTCAGTTCAAATATGTTCAGGCACTCAATTAAAAAAATATTTAGTATTAAATAAAGGGAGTTCATTACACTTTTATAAAAAAATGCATCAATATAAAATAATTACTAAGATATTGTCAACATAGTTTGATTGTATACGTCATCACTACTAATTGTCTGATAACTAAAAGTAAAGTACAGTAATTGCATATTACATTTATAGTACATCAGCAGTAAGCATTCGAAGTTACTGGTACTGGAATTCATGTCACTACTGTAAAAACAGGAAATTGTATTTCACAACATAAATTATTATGAAAATTGGTCAAATTTTTTTCAAAAATAAAAACATTTAAATGACAAACTGATAGATCTGCTACATTCATTTCTTGATATTTTCCCCACTGACATAGTATATAACAAACAGCTACTTGCTGTTATCTGTCGACAAGACTCTAAGGCTAGGGGAGGGATTAAAGGAGAGAAAGAAGAATGAGGAGAAAAATAGAGAAGAAGGGGACGAAAAAGGTTGAAAAAAGAAGATGGAGGAGGAGAAGGGGTCGGAAGATGTGTAGCAGGAGGCGAAGGAAAAGGAGGTGGAGGAGGAAATAATTTACTCTTTGACCAATATGAAAATTCCAACACTTTTCATGCCTCAAATAATGCAGAAAAAAAACAAATTTGACCTGTCGCTACTCTATTTTCCCGGTTTCTGAGTTGTAAGTTTAATGGATCATTAACCCAACCCATTGCTCCAGCATTGAGTTAATGATCCATTAAGTTAATGAACAACTCAGAAACCGGGCATATCTCATTTAAATCCATTTACCTATTTAATTAGTATCCAGTAGGCTTTAAGTGGAATAGGTGCTACATATTTAATACTGTAATTCACTCAGGGGTCAGGGACGAACTTAAAAATATTATGATGAGCATTTAAACTCTTTCATAAATTACTCATATAATGCTGACTCTAATAACGGTTGAGTTCCTGAAAGCATTCAGTTTGTCGGTAAAGGGAATTTTACCAGAAACCAAGTCGTCTGATCGGTCTATTTAAATTCATAGACTTTCAAAATGTTGAATAGACCAATTAAACGCCTTTATTTTTGGTGAAATTTCATTTACCCGTAAAAGATAAAACTCAGATATTGTTAAACCAATGTTGTTAGAAATTGAAACCCGATCTGTCCCATCTTATTTAAAATGAAAAATAAATTTAGAAAATTAAGTAAACACCAGGAACGTGACTAAGATTTAAAATTTAAATATTGACAAAACAAAGCCACAGACCGCTGCTAGGGATAAACAAGTTGTTAGTTTTAAAAATAGATTTATCTCTTATTTTTCTCCCAGAGCCTAATAGTAGCTAATAATAGCCAATAATAATCTTGCTTACTAAACCGGTAGTCATGGTGGAGGGGAAGGAAGAGGAAGGTCATCAACTGTTTGGTAATGGAATCAAAACAAGTTCATAAATATTTTTTTCTTGGAAGATAATCAAATCTCGAAAAGCTACTCGATACCAGTCTTTCTGTATGTCAAGGAAGGCTATTGACGTATTAGTTACTACATGTCAACAAGGAAATCCTACTCTCACAATACCTAGGTCTATAGTTCATTCACATAAACAATGATGTATCAAGCGTAATTACTTTAAACTCATTCATAAGCCATAGCAAACAATATAAATATACTTGGATATTATATTATAATTGGATATTCTTGGGTCATAGTTGATAAGAGGTTATTGAAACATTCACAAAAAATAACAAATTCGGTCATAGTTTTTCTTTATTTATGATATTGATAGCAGTTTTGACTAAATTAAAAAGCTAACAAATATAGATTTTTGAAAAAAATGTTTACTACAATAAGCAGATAAAACTCGAAATAATTAATTGAATTTACTTACAAATTGGGGTCATACACAATAATTATAATAGTTGATAACGAGTTCTATTTCGGTACATTTTATGGGTCAGAGATAGTGGTTCTTTTTGTGAAATTTAAGTTTGTGTATATTATAAAA
The DNA here is from genome assembly GCA_948455865.1 of Conomelus anceps. Taxonomy (NCBI): domain Eukaryota; kingdom Metazoa; phylum Arthropoda; class Insecta; order Hemiptera; family Delphacidae; genus Conomelus; species Conomelus anceps. The sequence continues at coordinate 17,834,183 of OX418226.1, read as the reverse complement.
AAGGGTGATTGATAGTACTCTGTGTGCCAAATCTACAGTATTTATTTGTAATTCAGTCAATTGCTTTCTTTTAAGAAATAGTTTTCTCAAACTTAAATTGATTAGTAGATATTTTCACAGACCTCAAACAGAACACAGTAAAAAATTAAACTTTTCTCTTACTTGTGCCTCAAAAGTACGAAAAAAAGAATTCAAATTTCTTATTTATTGTAAATGTTTTGCACGTCGTCTATGGGTATGTTATTAAAATATCTATTATTATACTTGTAGTTCGTCATGGATCAAGTTCTATAATTTAATAAGTTTTAAATCGATTAATTAGCCTAAGTGATCATTGTAAACAACCTTACAACTTTTCTCAAGTATATATTGACAAGCTGTAACGCGAAAATTAATTATCCTAATACAATACGATGCCAAATTTCATTCCCCCCCCCCCACACCAATATCTTATATTTTTTAGTATTCACTTGTGATATCTCTTTTAATTTGATTTGTTTTAAAATCATATTGCATACTTATCTGTATTTTATAATACCAGTAGTTGAAATTTTATAAGGTCAAGTGTGGAAGAAGAGACTTTATAGTCTCACTTTTGCCTTTAAAGAATGTTGAATATAACAACTATAATAATAATAATTATTGATGGAGTTGAAGGATGAAAATAGAAGCATAGTCAAACCATTCAAGATGGTTGATGGTTGGTCTATGATAGATTATTTCAAGAAAAATCTAAAGGTAAAAGGGGAACTGAAGTGTCCGAGGAGAGGAGAAAGGCAACATCGGAGAGAAAGAGAGAAAGAGAGAGTATTGGCGAAAGCGCAAGGAACATTCACAAAAGAAGAATAATTGATTTACCCCAAAGTGGGTGATACGAAAAAAATGGAATGCAAAATAATTTTTTGACACAGAAATTGAAGTTAATTAACTTGGACTCAGTATCTACAATTGCTACATTTAGTTCAATTTGCTGCATTCATAAAATAGCACACAAAAATTTATTTTAATGAATGAACATTTGTGCAAAATTCTAGAAATGACACGTATTTCCTCATTGGAGAATAATAATTCTAAATTCTCACCAATATTGCGCTATGTCACGTAAGGACGCAATCTAACTTACCTCCTTCGGCAAGGGGATTATAATGAAGGTCATGGTATGAGTGCGGAATAATATAGGGATAGGAATAACTACGTACCGGTAGTAAGTTTACTTCCCCTTTTCAAGTAGGCTATACAGTGAAAATGCGTGGTTTCCCTGTATGAATATTTTAGTGATACGATTTTCTATTTGCAGAAATATCATAATACCGATTGAAACCAAGGCAGACATCGCATTTCCTAAACAAAAATTGTTTGAGGTCAGATCATTTAAGAATTTAATAAATATTTATCATGAGAAACTTCCTCATTTATTTTTTACCCGGAGGATGAAGCCCACATAGGCCTGAGACCTGTGCTTGGCTGGATGATGGTGATTGATGAGTTGGATCTACAGTTTTAGGTGGGCTTCGAACTACCGCTACCAGGAAGTGATTTTACAGCAGAGAACAGAGCTTTTTTTGCTGGCCAATCCAGTCGGTCACCCTTACAAAGTGGGCCCATGAGTTCGTAGCTTATCTTTATCTGATTGAACAGATACCTGCTACGGGTCACGGCTATCACTAGTGACGTATAGATATACTACACCGATACACGGCTATCACTGGAAACAGGTGACGTAGATACAGTACTTTAATCAATCAATATAACTTATTAAAAACTCCTCCCGAACCCCACGCGAGAAAAAATCTGAAGTGACATTTGCCTACATAGTACAACAAAAAAGAGCTATCTATTTCAAGATATTGATTTAAAACTGAGCAAATATCACTCCATTATACGTCACAGCTCTCTGAATAAAATTATACCTGTCCTTGACCCTGGTTTATCGTCAGCATCCCTCTAATAGAAGCCTATCAATTTCATCCAACGTTTTATAACTGAAACTTCATTCAACAATCGCGATTGTCAATTTAAGCCAACGGTTAAAGTTTTATTATTGTAACTATCAATGAATCAAAAATGTGTCAGAAGCTTTTTATTACATGCAATAGAGTTCTGACGTCATAGCATCGCCCTATCCATAGCAACGTAGTTGAGTCTATTGAATGAATAAAAGTGTGGACAAATAATAAATCAAATGAGGATTCATCACTCATCACCATTTATAGAAGCCGGTAGTAGGAGGCTTCAATTGAAAAAATATTTAGTTGATAAATATATAGTGTACAAGAGTTCCTTTTACATCAAAATTAAGCCTCACCCCATCAAATTGATATAGTAATTATGGTAACTAGTGTATAAGAGTATAATTGTTGATCTGACTTGCCTACAAAAAAAAAAAGGCCTACATAGTTGAGATGAGATTGGGATTGGCAACTAAGTAGTGAATTTATTGTTAGGTTGTACAAAGTGGAATAGTATACAATGATACATCAAAACTGACTAGAATTGTTTTTGAAGATATATATTGAAGACTCCGGTTATAGATAGAATAGAAGGATTGCCTTTATTTTTTTCCGGCTGAGTTAGGGCGGAGCTGGCCCTCTCTTTTAAGAGCGGATGGGGATGACGTCACGGAATGATATTTGCACTAAATTATAGTACTAATATAGTTAATATTCAATTGAAACAGAGAATCGAGCCTGCATTTATGAACGTACCTCAAGGTTTCTTAAAATCAAGGGAGACTTGTAAAGCCTTTCGAGTGGATGTTTATCAAGTCTACTTTGAGATAAGGAAGCCTCAAGGTAGCTTCATAAATGCGGGTCTTAATTTGTGAATACTTTAAGAAAAATTGATAATCTGAGAATACAATATTGTAGATCTCAAGGGGGAATCGAAAACTCTTCAAGAGTATTCAAATTGCCTTGAGTTGAAGGAATCCTCAAGGTAGGTTTCTAAATACGGGGCTTAATTTGGGAATACTTCAGTAAAGAATAGATCATAAGAGAACAATATTAAAGAATAAAACAGAACGATTAGTCATCAGAAGAAAATGGATGCTAAAAAACGGCGTAAATTGTCTCAAATGAAACGATTGACAAGGATGTAACTTAAAATTGAAATCAGTAAAGAATAAAATGATTAAGAACAGAACAGAAAGACGAAAGCAGAGCAAAACAGAAGTAAATACGAATGGCCACAAATTAAACGAATTGGAAGTAAGTAAAATTAAGAATGGTAAAGAACGGAATGGGTGGTATCCTTTAGGACGACCTAACAGTTTGATCGACGTACTGCTAGCTAACCAAACCTAACCTAACCTGGATAGAAACACCTGGATGTGACTGAAACACCTCATACGAAGACGACCTTTGTTTACTAGGTCGGTCAAAACTACAGTCGTACAAATGGTGTCCTCCCGAACGGAATAATTAAGAATTAAACAGAAAGTCAAAACGAGAACAAAACAGAAGTAAATAAAAGCTAACAACATGGAATACTGCAAATTGCCACACGTGAAAAGATTTACATGGAAATAAAATTAAAATAAGCAAAGAACACATTAATAAAAATCAAGATAAGATAATAAGAATATATTGCGAATTGGTACAAAAATGAAATGGTCTACAATGAAGTTCAGCAAATTATCAGTAAAATGAAGATATAAAGTAATTGTAGATCATATTCTACCAAGTATTAGGATTAGGAATGTCTGGGAACCGAATTTCAAAACAAGGAATTTGAGGAATATGTTTTGAACTAGACAAATGGAGAACCTAACATTCACTCCAAATCGACAAGTGAGAAATCGTCATTTTACTACAACATAGATATATTTTATAGCATAGATTAATGTTAATATATCTATGCTATAAACGTTATTAATATGGATGCAATTCGACTAACCTTCCTGCAGTATTTGAGTCTTCTTTCACAGCAGCTTTGCGATTTAGTATAAAATATGTAGCAGAGTCACAGTAAAGGTTTAGTTTCTATTCTATGGCCGAGTCTTTTATTCTTCTCAACTAAATTTATAAAGATCACAAGCAACCTCTGATTTTCATCACATTCTGGGCCTTCCCCGTCTGCTCATTGCACCAATATACCAAAATGCCATAAACCATGAAATCAAGACTGATCTCGACACTGAAATCAACACTGAATTAGAATGATCAATTTATTATTATGCAATAAAATACAAAATTGGTTCCAGTGGAATTGTTTATTGCACAATAACATGGACTCCATCATCCAAGATGGTTAAACAAGATGTTGTCAATTCTAATGTATAATTTTTCTAGAAATAAGCAACTGAAAAAAATAAAATGGACATTGAAGCTCAAGTATTGTTTTCATTAATAGATTTTCAGTAGAATTTCCAACATTGAATCACAATGTCGAAAATCACTACATTTTTTCCAAGACAATGTAAAATTCAAGTTCAAATTCTTGAATAGATTTTCAGTTGATTTGACAATATTGTATCACATAGTGGAAAGTTTTATATTTCTGAAGACAATGTAAAGTTCAAATACAATTGGAATTGTAAATAATATAACGTGCGATGTTTTCCATGACGAAATACTTTACGAACAATCGAACTTTATACTGAAACTAAAAAGTGAAATAAATCCCTCCAGTTTTAGTGAGTAAAAATAATAATCCAGTGTCAGTTTAATATAATATTAGATCAATATAATGTTATTCAATCACGATTCATTTAGATGGATTCATTCAGAGATATCCAAACCCCTTTGGGATAATGAATCAATCTATTTAAACTTTCAAAATAATATAATACACATCGTCGTCTAAGTTGTATAAATCTCTAAAACCAAAGTTTCAGCCTCTATGATATGAAATTGGATCTTTATTAATCTTCTAAGAAAATTTAAAAAATAGTATCAATGCAATACAAACTTGCAATAGAAACTGTTCGGTCTTTCATTGCCATAAAAAAGTGAAAAATCTATGAAAATATGCTATTGTAACAAAAACAAAAATGGAATTTAGCCAATAACAAGCCTCTTAAACTCTAACCTGAATGCCCAACTTGATAGATCGTGTTTACTAGTTGGGATTTCAATGACATGAAATTAAAATTCTTAAGGAAATTCTCCTCCTTCTTCTGGCCCTAAAATCTTTGCAGGATCCTGGCACCTTGAACTACAGTACTTCCATCAAAATTACCTACAAACGTTCCAATCCAACAAAAAATCCTCTGCTCAGAAATCTTTCCTACTGTGATACCTGACTCCACTCAGGAGTAAATCACAATCTGTTCCCAACAATAGGCATGTATGTATCAAATATGCCTCAGACATCTGAAACACACCGGAGAATATTTTTATACTTCATGATTGGAATAAATATAAGAATTGTAAATTATCGATATAATTTGAAATTTGGATTATTTGTGTTATGTAGGCACTATTGACGATTTTAAATAATTATTTATCACGCAATGTATAGTTATGGCCTTATTAAATTGGGAAGAATGAGAAATTCTGAATCCAGTTGTGTTAAAAACTCATTTTTGAAATTTTTAGAGCTGTGGCCGTATTACTTTGACAGTGCGATATCTCTGCCCAATATTGATTGTGTTTCAAGAGTGAAAAAATGTTTATACAAACTCCGCCGTTTTGTTTAAATGCAAATTCTCATAACTCAATATCATTTGCTTTACCGATACCACTATTGTTCATATTTCCTTGTTTGATTTGAGACAATCGAATGCATTCAATGAGGTTTGTTTTGGCATTAGCTGTAAGCCTCTATTATTTGTAATTTTCATGTATGTATTTGGAATAAATAAATAAATATTTCCAACACAATGTTAATAATAGCATCGACCAAAGGCCGTATTTTTGAACGTTCCTTCAGTGTCTCTTGATGTTACATATTTAATACATATGTAATGTTTTTACATAGACATATCAAGAGTCTTTCGAGACAAGACTATTTATTTATACAATCTACTATACAATCTACAATTATTAGATTTTGTAATTTATGAACATTTATTCTGAAATTGTTATGATGTGAAGATCTAAATAAAAGTTTTTGATTTGATTTGAAAAAAAAGACAAACTGAAGAAAACGTTATTAAATAAGGGCATAAGTCTGCAATCTATGTGATGTTAATAATATTGTATTTGATCACTCACATGCAATAGTTTTAAAAATTATAGTTTTTTTCTTAACTTAGTACGGTAATTAAAACAGCTAAGTACGGTAATTAAAACAGCCCAGCACTATTAGAAAATTAAACACAATAGGTATTACTTCATGTATAAGAGTAAGAAAAGAAGAATGATAAAAACATTTTCATGCGAAATTCGAAGAAAAAAAAGAAAATCTTTAAAAAAAAGGTAAGAAAACATAAGTAGTCATCTTAAAGAAGTCACTACTTACCCAGCCAATGGTTTCACAGGATATAAGCTCTGTTCTAGCTTCTCCAATCAACAGCGTTGAAAGACTAAGGCATTAGACGACTGTATTCAAAGAAAAACGTACTCTTTTTTACTCCTTCCCAAATTTTTGAAGCATAATGTAGCCTGGAATAATTAAAAATACAATTGGAAAACAATAATTAAAAGAAAACTACAATAACAAGCATACACGAAAATATTGTAAAATGTTTTATAAAATGATTCGGTTACAGTGAAATATTAGAATGATTGTTTTCCGTACTGAGCGAACATAAATAAATTAAAATGCCAAGATCTCTAGAGCATTGCTAATATTGATGAAGAATTAGAATGATTGTACTGTGGAGCACCCAATAAACGATGACTATCACCATCGTAAAATCAAACACATGCTTTTGAATGGTGGCATTCACATTGCTACCATCTGTCTATTTACTCTCTACTGTCTACTACACTATGGTAGCATAGTTGGTTGAAGCGCTTGTCTGTGATTAGATAAGACTCTGGCCTGCTTCGTCTCCTGCACCCTTGGATTCGAATCTCATTCAACTATGGAAGTTTCTCATCATTCATCCATTTACCTCAGTACCCACGCAGAAGACTCATAAGGGAAGTGATAGCCGCGAGCCGTAGCAGGTATCTGTTCAATCAGAGAGATAAGCTGCGTTCTCGTAGGTCCTGTTTGTAACGGTGACCGATTAGATCGGCCGTCAAAAAAGACACTGTTCTCTGCTGTAAAATCATTTTCCGGTGGTTCGGAACCCACTAAAACTGTAGGTCCAACTCATCAATCACCATCATCCAACTCATTACCCACGCACAGGTCTCAGACCTATGTGGGCTTCATCCTCAAAAAAAAAGAAAAGAGAATCATCCGAAACATAAAAAAATCTAACTCTTACTAATTTACAGCTTTGAAAACTCAAAGGTGTATTACAATTTTCATATTAAATGTAAAAAGAAAAAAATTAAAAAATATGAATGTAATATGACATTTGCACATTTAATATTAAAAATGACAATATTTTATATATTAAATGTAAAAAGAAAACAATAAAAAAATATGAATGTAATACGAAATTTGCAAATTTAATATTAAAAATCACAATATTTTATCTATTTACAAGGACTAAACTACAAGGGAATTCAAATATGGAACAGGCTTCAAGCCCAAAGCTGATTTTTTCACAACATTTCAACTACAAAATCCAAATAGGGTAGGTAAGAACTCAAGGAAAATTCAGCCTCACTGAAAAATTCCACTTGAAAAAATATAACTTAATTAATTGATCAAATATACTTTTAAAATATAGGCTATATACAATTTTGTAAATTTCATAAATAATGAATGAAACTGATGTTGTCCAAACCACTCAATTAAAACATGAGAATATAGTTTCGACTGTTACATCAATCTCAATAAACTCATTAGCTTCTTCGGAGTGTTTATACTTATCATTTTCAATCTCAATATAAGTGCTATTGTACTAGAGTACTTTTTTTTAGGATGAAGCCCACATAGGTCTGAGACCTGTGGGTGGGTAATGAATTGGATGATGGCGATTGATGAGTTGCACCTACAGTTTTAGGTGGGTTCCGAACCGCCGGGAAGTGATTTTACAGCAGAGAACAGTGTTGCTGCCCAATCTAATCGGTCACCCTTACAAAGAGAGACCAAGAGAATGCAGCCTTTCTTCATCTGATTGAACATATACCAGCTACGGCTCACGGCTACCACTTATTTCTATACTATAAGTTTATTGAGTCCTTAGTTTTTAAAGTGAACTTCTAAATTGCTATTCTTACTTGGGAGAGAAGCAGTAATTGTAGGCTACTTGAAAGTGAAATTACTAGTTAAAATTGGACATAACCTAAAATTTGGATTTTTTAGTTGAAAATTTGTAAAGAAAGCAGTAGTGGGCTGTGCCTGTTGCATCTTAGCTTGTTTTTTTTTTTAATGAATAAAGAAATAAACAGTCGAAACTATAGTCGATCGTGTTTTAATAATTAATGTGGTTTGAACATCAGCCTTATTCAGCTACCACAATATCACCCATAAAATTTCACGATAAACTCACCAATTTTTCTCAGTCAAAGTGTTATGGGTCAACGGACTTCTGGTGGCACCATGTATTTGAAAACGGAGCTTCTTCATTAGTTCTTCATAACCGGGATGACCTTTAAAATGGCTATCACTGTTCTGCTCTTCTATGAGGTCCGGCAAAAGATAAATGTTGAGATTATCTTCGCTGAAAGATAGCGACTCAAATACCCCCGTATTTGCAATGCTTAGACCAGTCTGCGTTTGTAATTTGGATCTGGCAAATGTCTGATTGTAGACGGTCTGCAAATTGAGAATAAGTGTTGATACAAAACATAGATAAATAAGTTATTTTATTCGATATGAATTACTTATTCATTGTAATATGCATTTCATCTGAAATTATTTTTATAGTAATTTATTTATTACGCTTTTTTCTTACTTGTTTAGATTCATTTATTTTTCTAGACATACATTAGACTAATATTCAATTTCCACCATAACCTTCATTTTCCCTATTCTTCTTTTCCCCAATTTCTTCTTTTCCCCAATTTCTTCTTTTTTGTAATTTGTATTATATAATTGATTTCCATTTTGTAATTTTGCAGTTTTTATTATGTTGGCACCTGCTGAAAAACCCACAAGTTTTAGAGGGACCTTTATTTGGAACTTGTAAATAAATAAATGATTGATTGATTACCATGGCTACATTATAAAGTAGACATAATAGGTTAGAAAGCGATGACGGGTGAAAGCGATGGAGGGTGATCGAGGTAGCAGTGTACTGTGCATACGTTTTGAGAACAGGCTCTGCGAATTTTGAAGAATAGAGTATTAATTCGAACGGATAAGTAGTATTTTTGTTTATTATTGTTAGTATTTATAATATCTTAATAATCTCCATTATTAATTTGTCTATTATAATTTAAAGTATCTTAAAAAAAAGTCAAATTCTATTTTCGAGGTTAGGTGTACCGATATTGATAAATTCTCTTGTAATTAAATAGTCTCAAGTTGACAATTGTAATAAATTAAGTAATATTTCATTGAACATTTAACTAAAATCAATTGAAAACAATTTTTAGCTAGGAAAATGAGTCCAAACAAGGCATCTAAATCAAATTGTTTAACTAAAACTCAGGTAGCTACGCGATCTCAGCAATTATTAACAAAAAAATCTCCAACAAAAGCTACTGTAGATGTAGAAGAAAAGGTTGCTAAACTATTGAGTGATCACACCGAATTGAAAACAAAATTAGAAACATCACTAAAAAATTCTGAGGAAGAACGAAAAGGGTTGGTGGATCACATAAAATCTCTGGAAGTTATTATAAAATTGCAGGAGGAAGACCATAAAACTGAAATACTAAATCTCACGAGTCAATGTAGGTCTATGTCAGAGGAAATCGAAATATTAAAATCAAAAATAAACTTGGCTAATGTAAGATCTGAACCTCTGATCAATACAAAAAAAGTAGAACCTAAATCAAATGGGGAAAAAATTAATAGAAATGGTCAAACAAAAACGTATAGTCAGGTTTTGCAAACAGCAACCAAAACTAAAGTAAGGGAAAATAACGATAGGAAAGGTAGAGTACTGCTCTTGACATCCAGTCATGGACGAGACTGTAGTGACCTACTAAATAAAAGATTAAAAAATAAGTATGAAGTTCAGAGCTTTTTCAAACCAAGTGCCCCTATAAACGCTATCGTAGAGTCAGCACAGGAACAAACTAAAGATTTTGGAAAAAACGATTTTCTAATAGTACTGGGTGGCTCAAACAATATAAATGAACCTAATCTAAAACATCTTCCTGAAATAAATGAAAAAATTAAAGAGATTGTGCCACTCAGCCAAAAAACGAATGTAATAATAAGTACAATTCCGTATAGGTTTGATAGGCCAGAGCTAAATGAAGCCATCAAGTCAACAAATAAATCAATTCATAATACAATCAACAGCCTAAAAAATAAGAATTCTAAGCAGTTGGGGATTTGTTTTCCAAATGAAAGGCTGAAAAAACAAAACTTCACTAATCATGGTCTACATCTAAATCAATCTGGCAAAGTAATATTTTGTAATAGGCTGGCAGAGCTGATTGAAAGTCGTTTGCAATCTACTGTCAATAATTCTCCTAAACAATCATCTAACGAACCTTTTTTAGTAAAGTGGCTCAAAACCGGGAAGGGAAACTAGTTTCAAATGATAAATTCATATCTTCAATTGTATTAAAAGACGTTAATCGATCAAAAAATCAGGATAGCATTAGTGGAAGGAACTCTTGTAGCAACCTGATAGGCTCCCAAGATTCTAAGAGATTAAGTAAATCTACTTCAATATGCAAAAGCAACGATAAAGTAATAAGGGATGATAGGGAAGTACCGGTACTCACTGTGTTCCATCAGAATATTCAATACATTCGTAACAAAATAGAATCGAAGTACTTTTTAAAGAAGAGGCTCCTGATATAGCTATTTTCACAGAGCATGGTTTAAAAGAAGATGAATTGTCAAAACTTAATATTCCAAACTATTCATTGAAAACGTCGTATTGCAGGACATCTCATCGAAGTGAGCTATCTTCACTAAAAATGCTAAGAATATGCAAACATTCAATTTAGAATATGTAGAGAAATTTGCTGTGGAAATGGATTTAGAAGTTTCTGGGTTAAGAGTAAAAATCGACGATAATTTCGAAGTAGCGGTTTTAGGTATTTATAGGTCACCAAATGGCGAATGGAACAATTTTTGTGAACTATTCAATAGGATTTTAGAGATTACTACTACTCGTTTTACAAACGTTATCGTAGCGGGAGATTTCAATACAGACTTTGCAACACAGAATAAAATGACAGAAGATTTAAGGGATATTATATACATGAATAACTTGGAAATAAAAGTTCATGAATATACCAGAGTCACAAGAACATCAAAAACAATAATTGATAACATCCTTACTAATATAGATTACTCTAAAACAAGATTAGGCGGCTCGGAACCATCTGATCATGACTATCAAATCTTAGAGGTGGGGTTGCAAGGTTATAAATCAATTAAAAAGAGTAGAGTAATGAAAGAAATTCAACAATGTGAACAGGGGATTGTTTGAAGCAGAATCTGCTACAAGAAAACTGGAGTAGGGTTTACAATAGCAATAGTTTGAATAACAAATATGATAGTTTCATTGATATTTTAAGGTTTCATATTACTATGAGTTGTCCAGTTATAAAAGTCCCTGTAAAAAACAAATTAGACAAAATTGAAGAGTGGATAACTGATGATATCCTTGCAGAAAGAAATAGGGTTAAAGATGCATATGATGAATTCAAACTATCTAGAAATATGTTAAGTGAAGATAATTACAAAGCTCTAAAGAAAAACTATACAAAAGAAGTGAAAAGAGCGAAATGTAAGAAAACAGCTGAAATTTTGAATAATAGTGTGTACTTTAACACAGCAGTGTGGGATGCAATAAACAAAAATAGGCAAGAAGCTCATGTAGATGCTTATACTAGTGTCCCCAGAATAATTAACGAAAATGACAAATATATTGATGATAGAGTAGACATTTGTAATTTCTTTAACAGATATTATCAACTGGTTGCTAAGAATCTTCAAAAATCTCTTAATACAGGTATTAGTGACATGAGGAATACTGAGGGGATTCAGAACGAATTAAAATTCCACCCAGTATCCCAAGACGAGTTGTCAAATATCATTGATAGTTTAAATAAGAAGAAAACTGTAGGAATGGATGGGGTATCCAGTAAAATTCTGAAAGAATGTAAAGATCAATTGTTAGACCCTTTGATTCATCTGATCAATCATTCATTAGAACAAGGTGTTTTTCCAGATAATTTAAAAGAGGGGAAGATCTTGCCAATCTTCAAAAGTGGTGATAGAGAAAAGGTAGAAAACTATAGGCCCATTAGTATTTTAAATGTAATAAGTAAAATTTTTGAAAGAGTAGTTCTAAATAGGTTACTTCTGCACCTTCAAGAAGCTAATTTTATCTGTGATGAACAGCATGGCTTCCAGAAAGGGAGATCAACAAAGACAGCCATAGTTTCTCTAGTTGAAAAACTAATAGATATAATAGATTCAGGTGATAAAGCTACTGCAATCTTCTTAGATCTGTCAAAGGCATTTGATTGTGTTAATCATAGAACTTTATTGGAAATACTGCAAAATGTAGGTGCAAATGGGGTTGAACTGAAATGGTTTGAATCATATCTTATTGGGAGAAAACAATGTGTAGAACTAACTACAGTAGTTGGTAATAGCATAGTAAAGAATAAATCTAATAAATGAGAGGTGCAAGCTGGAGTGCCTCGGGGTCAATACTAGGTCCATTGCTTTTTTTGTTATATGTCAACCGTTTACCTAAAGAATTAATGAGTGGTAGAGCCCTCTTATTTGCTGACGATACATCACTCTTTTTCAGCAATTCCATTATTCTAGATAATTTAGAAATAAGTGCCCATATAGGTGTGCAGTCCATTGTCCAATTTTTAAATCAGTTGAAATTAACTATAAATAGTAAAAAATGCCAATACCTTCAATTCAAAAACAAACATAATTTAAATGAAGATAGGGCTATTAACGTGTTTATAAACGATAATCAATTTGACCGGGAAGAAAAAATTGCATTTCTAGGAGTTATGTTGGATAGACGATTGACCTGGACTCCATACATTGAGAAAATATGTAGTAAAATTTCATTTGGGGTATTTGTCCTGCGACAGATCGCTAGATTGAATGACAAAAAGTTACTTTTTACAGCTTACCATGGGCTCTTACTGTCACATATTAGGTATGCTATCTTAGTATGGGGTAATTCATCAAAACAAAATCTTGATAGGGTGTTTAAGATCCAAAAGAAAGCGGTTAGGTGTATAGAAAGAGTAAATAGATTAGATTCATGTAGGCCGTTGTTCAAGAGACTTGGTCTCCTAACTGTACCCTGCTTATATGTGTATGAAGCTACTCTATATGTAAAAACGAATGATATTAACCAAAATCTTGATGTACATGATTATAATACAAGACGCCGAGGAGATTATCACTTGGTGAGTCACAATAGTAGCTTATTCAAACAAAAACCTACTTATATTGGTAGGAAATTCTACAACAAGCTACCGCAGTTTTTGAAGAGTCTTGAAAATATAGAAATATTTAAAAAACAATTGAAGAAATATTTAGTTGATAAAGCTTTTTATAGTGTACAAGAGTTCCTTTCACATCAAAATTAAGCCTCACCTCAACTAATTGAAGTAATTATGGTATCTAGTGTATAATATTGTTGATCTGAGTGGCTTATACTCCTTAATTGGAGTCTCCAAGACGTAATCTACAAAAAAAAAAAAAAAAAATGACTATACAGTTAAATTTAATCCACGTATTATCACTATGACCTAGCAAACATCCTTAATGAAATGGACAGAGTTCTTCGGGAGTAGTACCATATGAAAATAAATATAAAGAAAACCAAGTTGATGAAATGCAGCACAGATGAAAGACCACAACAAAACCTGCATATAGCAATTGGGGACAAAGAACTAGAGGAAGTAAAGAGTTCACATACCTTGGAAGCAAAATTACAGTTGATGGCAGAAGCAGACAAAAAATAATAAGCAGGATACATCAAGTCAAAATAGCCTTTAACTTGAAAAGAAACATGCTTACCAACAAGAATATTAATATAGAGAAAAGATTAGGTATATGTCTGGAGTGTGGCACTATATGGATGTGAATCATGGACAGTTGGTGAGAGGGAAAGGAAGAGATTGGAAACGTTTGAAACTTGGTGTTACCGAAGAATTTTGAAAGTCAGCTGGATGGATAGAATGACCAATGAGGAGGTTTTTAGAAGAGCTGGAGAAAAGAGACGCTTATGGAACAGCATTCAAACAAGAAGAGACAGACTGATGGGCACATATTACGCCGAGACCATCACATCGTGAAAGACATAATAGAGGGCATGATTGAAGGAAGAAACCCACGTGGAAGACCAAGGCTGTCTTTCTTGCCTCAGATCATGGGATGTGCATCGTATGTGGACCTTAAGAGAAAGGCGGAGAATAGGATGGAATGGCGAGCTGCTGCAAACCAACCCCAGGGTTGACTACTAAAGAAGAAGAAGAATTATCAAATTACTGTAGAATCATAATGAAGCTATTTTAACACTATTGTCAATTTCAGTATAGGTCTAGACTCTAGACCAATCAGAATTCAGGATTTCTTCAAAACAATGTCGAAATGACTGTTATGCATTGGTCACATCAGCTGATTCAAACATTTTGAAATCAATTTCAATTTTAATATTTAGAACCTAACAACAACAAACATGCATCCTAGGTTATGTTAGAGTGGGCAAGTTATCCGATTGTTTGGTAAGTTAAATTACACGTACTACATTGGTAATCGTAGATAAAATATTGTATACAACGATTGTATTTTGCCTATAAGCCACTAGATGTTTAGGACTTTAGGACACTAGTTTCACTCCTGTCTTAACTTACACCTAACTTGTGGCTCAAATGCAGTCAAAATACAATCGTTGCATAAAATACTGCATTATGAAAGTGGAGATATATGCTACATATTTTCCATTCAACAATTATAAATTAGTTTTACAGCATATATATATTATAGCCGATTTCGATTGTAGATGACTCTTCAGACCTTAACTTCATTTTTTAGTCCAAAGAGCGTACTACACAAACGAGGAGTGAAGTAGTCTTTGATTGCCTTCCTCACTGAGAAAAGAAAATTATATCAGAATGCCAAGCCCACCGAAACAAATTCTGAAGCTTTATGCCAGACAGTCTACTAATACACAGGGTCTGGCAGCATAGGTGAGTGCGTATACTATTTACTTATTTAAATTAAAAGAAAAAAAAACAATTTCAAAACTGACGAAGAGAAATATAAAAATGTTGCACACCTCTGAACTACTTCCTGCGTCCAAGTCATTGTTCGACAAAGACGTTTGGAAAATATCATAATAATAATAATAAAAAATAATTGATGTAGCCAGCCTCTTTTGTATCTGAGATAAACAAAATTCAATTCATCTCTAGCCACAATAAGGCTAATATTATTATAATAAGGATTATGTTATGTTATAATATATTATAACGATATAATTATTAAATATTGATGGCGGAATTAAGTTTATTATATTTCAATTAACAAATACTAAATGCAATCAACGTGAATAATTTGCAAATTTCCAAATAAGGCTAATAACTCAATTGAAAACAATTGCGATACGGGAGTCTTCAGTAGATAAATAGCAATTGTAAATCTAAAATTTTATACTTTTATTTAATATTAATAAAACCTAGTTATATATAAATACATTTAAAAAAAACAGAGAAAAAACAAGAATCCTATATCGAGCTTCAAGACATACAGTAAATAAAAAAATTATTATCTATGCCAGAAACAATAAATGATTGTAAATAGCATACACAGCATTTCACACAACTGTCATATTAGCAATAAAAATATAATTAAAAAAAGGAATAAAAAATTCTACTGGGAAATACACACCAAACCATGTCTTATTTATAGTAGGCATATCTTGAGCAGATAAAATTTAAATAATAATAAGAAAGTTGAAAATTAGACTATAAAAATAGTTGAGTTCATGGGAGCCTCAACTTTTACCCGTAAATGGAATTTTACCAAAAACTAAGGCCCCTGATTGATCTATACAAATTTTTTCAACGTCTATGAGTTCGAATAGACCAACCGGTAAATTCCATTTACCGGTCAACGGTAAGACTCCCATGAACTCAACCATTGAAGTGTATTCGCAATAAAAAAATTAAACCCTCAGGAACGGAATATGAAATACATGGGTCTCTTCAGTTATTTCAAATAAAAGGATGCCTTTTAAGTCGGTTTCGAATAGGTCACTGGGCACTTACTTGCATCATTTCTAATCTTGGATTTGAGAAATCAGCAGCTTCAGCATGCGTGTGAAGAAATAAGACATGTGGAAAATATTCAACAAGCTCTTCGTCTTGCGATGTAGTGGGGGTTGGAGGCTTCAACATTTCAGCAGACTGAAGAAACCTGTTTAAAGTAAAATCAATAGATGAGAAGCTATTAAAAAACTCAAATTAAATAACTGAAATTCTTGACAGAAAAAATTTGACAGGCTCAATTATTTATTAATACATCATTCATGCCAAAACTTCAGTATTATCAATAATTGTCAGAAAAATAATACATACCTGTAATCACATCATATTATTTCAGAAATAAATAAAGCGTTTAATTGGTGTAGTAATTTTAAATGATACAATTATTATCATTACTATTATTAGATAAAAAAAAGAAATACTTCAACTATTGTCTACACTTTTCTATGACATTGTAGATGAAAAATTATCAATGAATTTAACTATTAAATTTGACATTTAAATTTGAATATGAAGAAATGCTCCAACTAAATTATTGTTTCCACTTTAAAATTATATTATCAATGAATTAGTATCAATAAATTTGAAATTACACACACACTCATAATAACGATTAAGTGTATATAAATAATCAGGTAATCTGCATGTAAATAATCGAAATAAAATGTGATAGAATTGCTCATTATTAAAATAAGAGGAGAATTTTCATTTCACATGTAGATTGAATTGTAAATTCAACTATAGTTCGCTTTATGAGTGCACCCTGCGTAACTTGAATGAACGCTAAATCGCTGAACTGACAAATAGGCCGGTCAAACAAGCCAATGCTTCTCCTGACCTCACAAGACCAAACCAAATAAACTGCACACCTGAATACAATAAATTAAGGTTTGCTGAAAAATTAAAGATGTCTATGTAGTAAACATCTAACGATAGAACACTTTTTAATGGAAAGAAAAACCTCAAAAACCTAGAAACAAAAATAAAGATTAAAATGGCGAAAATACGAAATAAAAATAATATTGCAAACACATAGACTAGAACGGATAAGCTTCAAATAAGCTTATAATTATTAGCTATAAGCTTAATAATTATTACGGATAAGCAACGAATAATTAAATGAGAAAATAAAATAAGGTCATACAGAATTGGCTAGAAATGCAACCATGAAGATTTAATAAAATAGTTATTACAAAAAATAAGGAATATAGTATAACTATTGTGCAAGAAAACCAAAAGAAATATAATTGAAACTATAGTATTAGAGCGGCCAGCTATCAAAAGCTGTGCTGAGCTATGCTGTGCTGTAACAGCTGTTCAAACCGAATCAATATTTTTAAATGAAATTTAATCGGCCAAAGCTGTGCTGGACAGCGTATTACAACATAACACAGCACACGCCAGCATCGAAACGCCCGAAGTTTGTTTTTGTAGCTTTATACAGCTTCCCTCACCACTCACTGAACTAAGAGTGCTGAGCAGCTAAGGTCTGCTATGGGCTCGGTTGCCAATTCCCTGCAACGCAGCATAGCATAGCTTAGCACCGCCTTCGGTAGCTCTTTAAAATTCTGCTGTTAGATGGTTGCTGTAGTATCTCTTAAGCAACTCATTTACGAAGTGTGTGTAATAAGACTGATTTTATGGTAAGGTTTTTATTTTTCAAACAACAATGTTATCCCCTTCAAAGTAGTTCCCTTTATAAACCTGCAAAGTGATGGAAGTCTTCAACTGGTCGGTCAGTCTTTTGAATGTTCTCCAGAGTTTTAAAATGAAGTACTTTTAGAACATGTTTCAGTTTAGGGAATAGGAAAAAGGATTCAAATCTGATGAATGTCATTGTTATTTGGGAGCACGCATTCGAAATTAGGGAGAAATTTAGAAGAAAAAGAAGTATTCCAATATAAGTTTTAAAGATTCATTGAAGAGATTTCTTTTTAAAATATGCAAATATAGCTTTTGATCAAGAAAAAACTTGTAAAGACTTAACTGTGCAATTATTATTATTATTATTACTGTATCATTATTATTTATATTATTATGGGGGGAGGAGAAGGAGGAAGAGCAGGAGCAGGAGGAGGAGGAGGAGGAGGAGGAGGGAGGAGGAGGACGATGAGGATGAGGTTGAAGAGGAGAAGGAGAAGGATAAGAAGGAAAAGGAGGAAGAGGAGAAGGACGAGGGACGAGGAGGAGGAGTAAGAGTAGGAGTAGGAGAGGAGGATGAGAAGTAGGAGGATAAGGAGAAAAAGGAGGAGGAGGAGTGAGAAGGAGAAGGAGTAGGAATAGGAGAAGTAGCAGTAGTAGTAGGAGGAGTCGGAGAGGAGGAGTAGATAGATAGATGGCTTTTATTTGCGCACTTTACAAGTAATAGAAGTACTGTGGTCGAGGAGAGTAGGAGGAAAAGAAGGAGGAAGAGGCGGAGGAGGGGGCGGTGGGGTTGGAGGAGTAACAATAATGCGTTGAGGATCAACAATAATGCGTTTTGAAGTCAAAATGCCACTGATGGAAATTTAAAAAAATTTAAATTGTTAAAAGCTACAACAGTTGAAGACTTTCAGCACTGCTACAAAGAGTGGGATCACTCCACCGGCGTATAGCTGGATAAGGAAGCTACTTTGAGGGTCGATCATTGTTAGAAAAAATAAAAACATCAATTAGTATAAAATCCGTCTCTTTATACTTTTCTCAAACACTTCGCATATGGTTTATAAAACATTGTACAAGTTATTTGATGAATAAATGATTCTTTACCAACTTCACTTACCTCAACAAATTCGGATCGAAAAACCAATCCTGTACGACAATTACAATATGACAGACGGATAGCAGAAACGCGGCGATCTGCAGCGAATTGACTTCGGACGAATTTTTATCGGACGAAAAGTCGAGAGTGCAGTCGGACACGAGTCGGTTGATCGGCTGTCCGACCATGTCGAGTTGATTATGCCGGTTGGTTGTGTGGTCCATCACGGAGCCCGACAACACTGGCTGCGAGTCCAACAGTATCAGACGATTTGTCGTAACGTACATGTCCACACCAGTTGTACAATGATTCGCTTTTTCTTGTTGCTCGAAAGTCTGTACCTTGAAGACTGTGTCTTTCCTTGAAAGCAGACAGGTGAGTGAGGACTGTATTAATTAATGTTCCTTCAGTTTCTCTTGACTTTTGAAATGTATGTATTTATATGGGCATTTGAAGAGTCCCTCGAGTCAAGAGACACTGAATGAATGTACATAAATACGGGAATTCATCTATCAAGAACCAATGTTTATATTGTATTACTTATGAGGTAAATTATATGATATAATTAAAAATGTTGTTGTTTACCATGGCAACCAGATAATGTTTTTCGGCTCAAAAGTTTTTATAAAAATTTAATATTATAAACTATTTTTAACTGTTTTTAGTGTTTCAAGTGAACTTTTAAATTAATAGTGGTAAAGTGAGAAGATTCGTTTTATTATTTTTCGAGTGGTTTTCAGCATATTTTAAATTTTTAGTCTGTGTTAACCTCAATGTTTTGGACAATGGAAAATATTCAAAATTTGTGAAGGGAGCAGTTTTGGACTTGAGTCTGTTGCACCTTCACATTCGTTGTAAATTTGTCACAATAAATAAATGAATAGTGATTCTATGAGGGAAACACATGGGATGAGATATTTGCTACAGCTGAAACAGAGATGATAAACAGAGCTGAAACGGAGTCAGTCAGTAGTTGAGGGAGAGCTTGCTAACTCTGAATGCAGGAAAGAAAAATTTTCTGGTTTTCTCACTAACAGAGAGAACGAAGCCTGAGAACTTTCTTTATAATGGTGAAGCCTGTAGATTTGTAGATTACTGAAGCCTGACTAGAGATTGCATCAATGTGGAAGGGTGGACCATCACTGTAAATGCCCGTCTATTCAAAGAACTGAGCAAATAAAGTATTTAGGTACAATAGTGGATGACAACCTCAAATGGGACAAACATTTCATTATGAAATTATTTGCATGCAGTATTATTTCTGCAAACGGCATGACTGATTGAAATTATTTTCACATTATATATATATATATACATACATACATATTTTATTTCATTTTAAGTTATTTATTCTTTTATTTGTATTACCATGATTGAAGTGTTTTTTGTTTTTTACTTTAGTTTGTATTATATATTTTTTCTTTTAGTGCCAGCATGTCATTATTTTGTTTCATATTCTGTAATCTATTGTTTGTTTTTTTTTGTGCAGAAATAAAGTTTATTATTATTATTATTATTACATGTCAATTAGGGAAGTAATAGTCGCGAGCCGTAGCAGGTATCTGTTCAATCAGATAGAGATAAGCTGCGTTCTCGTAGGTCCTGTTTGTAACGGTGACCGATTAGATTGGCCAGAAAAAATGACACTGTTCTCTGCTGTAAAATCACTTCCCGGTGGTTCGGAACCCACCTAAAACTGTAGGTCCAACTCATCAATCACCATCATCCAACTCATTACCCACGCACAGGTATGAGACCTATGTGGGCTTCATCCTCAAAAAAAAATTATATATAAATCAAGATCAGGAAACTCATATTTAAATTCTATCAACTTCGAAAAATTCTAAGCACAGAAATTGTAAAAACAGTTTACTATGCTTTGGTTGAATCAGTTTTAAGATATGTTATAATTGTTTGGGGAGCAGCAAGTTATGTTCACATTGATCCACTCTTCAAAGTTCAAAAACAAGTTCTAAAAATAATAGGTTTCAGAAATTCTTTGTTCCCATCTCATCAACTATTTATTGAAAGTACTGATGTGTTAAGACAACTATTCATTCATGCAGTGCTATTCAATATGAAGAAAAAAAACAGGAAATAATAGGTTTATAGATCACTCACATAATACTAGAAATACTAATATGGTAACACCAAGAATGAACACATATTTTGGTCAGAGATATTTTCTTTACATTGGGTCAAACATTTTCAATAAACTATATATAAAAGAGGAGACTAGACTTCGCCATTTCAAGAGTAGTTTAAGAATGTGGCTGATTGCTTATTAGTATGTCTAAGCGATGCTTTGATGACTAGTGAGTAAGTCAGAATAGATTCATCAATTGCCTAAGTAAATAATATAGTTTTAATGAAAAAGTATAGTACTAATAAGGCTATGATAATTTATTATAGTATTGATTTCATGTCTTTGTTTTGTTTAACGACTCTACAACCAAGTTTATTAATTTTTATACTGTTTTTTTTTTGTTTTTGCAAAATTGTTTCAGAGAATTTTATTCCATTTTACAAATTGTATTTTTCATGTATATAAAATGAATAAACTCCTCTGAATATTGGACAAATGTTTGGAGAAAAATTGAAATTGAATTGAAATTTTCAACAGTGTTTGTATGATCATCTATTTCATAAACGTCTCTGTTCTGTACTCTGTCGAAGGAATTTTAGCGCTGGAGAATAGAGGTGAGAAAGAATGAGAAAGATAAAGAGGCAGAAGAAGATATAGAAGAAGGGGAAGAAGTAGAAGACAGGAGGAGGAGGAGAAGAGGAAAAGGAGGAAGAGAAAGAGGAGGATAGAGATGAAAGCATAAATGATATAAAAGTCTTTGTTCTGTCCTCTGACGACAGAGATCTAGCACTGGAGAATAAAGAGGACAAAAAGAATGAGAAATATGAAGAAACAGCGAAGATATAGAAGGAGAGGAAGGAGGAAGAGGGGGAAGGAGGAGGAGGAGGAAGAGGGGGAAGGAGGAGGAGGAGGAGGAGAGAAGGAGGCAGAAGAAGAAGGCATCTTTATTTAATCGTCTATGTTCAGTTACCTGTTGACCGAACTCTAGCACTGGAGAATAAGGAGAGAAAGAAGAATGAGAAGAAATGAAGCAGAAGGAGGGGAAAGAAGGTTGAAGAAAAAGAAGGTGAAAGGAGAAGGAGAAGAAGGTGGAAGAGAAATATAAAAAAATAAGAAGACGGTGGAAGAAGACGACAGAAAAATAAGAGTAAGTGGAATAGGAAGAAGAAAAAGAAGAGGAAGTGGAATAGGTAGAAGAAAAAGAGGAAGAGGGATAAGAATGAGGTTATTATATTACATTTGTGAATAGGTTATGTCAAGAAATATCAAGGTTTTCTACCAACAGCTTTAATTCGTTTGCTAAATTGAAAATATTTTGAAATGAACCATTGAACGCTCTATTATTAAC
Source organism: Conomelus anceps (assembly GCA_948455865.1). Classification (NCBI taxonomy): domain Eukaryota; kingdom Metazoa; phylum Arthropoda; class Insecta; order Hemiptera; family Delphacidae; genus Conomelus; species Conomelus anceps. The sequence continues at coordinate 17,811,615 of OX418226.1, read as the reverse complement.
TCTAGTGACTAGAGCTCTAATCCAACTTAGAATTGATAATTTAAAAAAAAAACCAATGATAAATGTTAACACATCAGTGGTGAAGTGTTGACCCAGACACTGTAAAATAAACAGAATTTATTAATTTCGAATTCCTTTAATTGCTATTACTTTATACTGAAGACTTCCGCAATGGCGGATATTGACAACAGCATTGAACAGCTGATGGGAATCGATGAATGCTACTGTAAAAAAATAAATTAATAAATTCTGTTTATGTATATTTGTCAGTTTATTCAATTGTCAGTCACTTCAAACTAACTGTAAAATAGATTGATGAGCGTCTTTGTTCAAGATATTACAAAGTTTGTAATTGAAGACAGTGTATTTCCTTGAAAACATGGTGGACTGATGAAAACTTTTTACATTGCTCAGTAAGGAAAATGTTATTTCAGACAGTTTAGTGTATTAATAGTAACTTTTTATGTGAAATTTAACGACTTGCAGTCAAATATTCAATAAGAATAAGTATAATTTACTTACTCTAAGTATAATTTAACTTACTAAGTATAATACTTATTCTTATTGAATATTTGACTGCAAGTCGTTAAATTTCACATAAAAAGTTAATATTAACAACGCAGTTCGTCATGGAACAAGAGTGGCCGTAGCCGAGTGGGTTAAGTGCTGGTTTGCTAGCCCAAAGGTCCCGGGTTCGATCCCAGTTCTGACCAAAAGTTTTTACCTCGGGCCACTCCCGTGTTTCGGAGGACACGTTAAGCTGTCGGTCCCGGCTGCCTAAAAACAGTCGTTAAGTCACGTCAGAGGCCCTGAACTTATTCAGGTGCGACCTGATAACTCTGACACCAGACCTGAGCCAGCCAGGTCACACGATATTATTATTATTATGGAACAAGAAATACAGGTATTAATAGTGTTCCTATGTCATTCCGTTTTATTAGCAGATCAGCTAGGCTTGATAGCTTGAACCAGAGGTCTCCAAACTTTCCAGCCCTCGGGCCAAAATAATTACCCTAGTACGTTCCGAGGGCCAGAACCGTCTTCATTTTCTACTATCTATAGTGTTTTAAGGAATCCTCACCTCATCCTCCTCCTTTTCCTTCTCTCATCCTACTTCCCCTCTCATACCTCCAACACTAACTTCACCTATGAGAACGAACTTGTTCCTTATTAGAAGAGTAATTTTTAGAGAAATTTGATCATACATTTTTTCTGAAAATAAATATATTGAAATAAAAAATTATTCCTTTCATTAAAGATGACAAAGATTACAAGAATGAAGATGACAAACTGGTAGCTATCCCTATCAATTTACTCAATCATTAATCACCTTGTTTTAAGTAGTAAATTGAATAGGATTTATGTAAAAAGCTGAAAAATTGGATAAAACATGTTACAAGTCTGTTGTTGGCGTAATTATTGTGATATTTCATAATATACACAAAAAATGTTGTAAAAACTGGAGCTTTCAAGTTTTTAGTGAACTAACTTGCTTAAAAGTCAGGCGTTTAAGGCGAGCGAAGCGAACCGGCAGGACCACTTATCTATAACTTTCAAAGTCGTCAAGTATGCGCCTTCAGCAAACATACAATTTTTGCTAAATCTGATAGTAAAATGATATACCGTATTGATAATTAGTACAATCAAGTAATTGAATAGTGGAATTATTAGTAGAAAATAATATTAAGTGGCAAAACCCTATGAACTGTCGCGGGCCGGATTGCTCACACTATCGCGGGCCGGATTGATCGCATTGGCGGGCTCGATTTGGCCCGCGGGCCGTAGTTTGGAGACACTTGGCTTAAATTATCAATACGATGTATAAAAAATAATAATAAATAATACTAATAAAAATAAATAATATGATAAATAATAAATATTTGATTGAAATGATAATAGCTGCTTTGAAATATGATAATTACTTACTGGTCAATAGAATTTCCGGCCAGATGAGAGACTAGAGTCGACTTGCCAACACCTTGCATACCTAGTACACCGACTACAAGAAAATCCGTTTGCTCAGTCAGATACTTCAGAGCTGCATCATTGAACTGCAGGAAATCATCCAACAACTTCACACTTGACTTCATTTCAGGCGGATGAGCCAACGGATTGATATCTAAGAAATATCAAAATTTATAAAATTAAAAAGAAAATAAAGCATATGTGATTACCACCATTCCACAGCATTTGTTCGATTTTACGATTGTGATTATCATCGAGTACTGAATGCCACATTGTACAAGAACTCTTATTGAAATTCCTGTTAAGAAAACACAAACCTAAACCTGACCCCCTGCTAATTGGAGACTAAACTCTTCGAGTTGCTGCAAGCATGATAAGCGAAAACCACGGACTCAATGTTGAAACAGAAATTTTCCCTGGAGGAAAACTCCAAGATATTAGTAGATTTTTAGCGAACTATGACATACTACCTCAAAAAATGTAGTAAATATTGGCTCCAACAATTTTCCAACAATTTAGTAAATTACAAAACACCTAATCCCTTTGGTACACAATAGAAGCTGGCATGAAAAAACACAAAGTGGTTCATAGATGGTGTAATGTAAAGACACTAGGGACATTTATGTCACGGAGACGAACGATGCTTTCAAATTCGCGTGTATATAGCGAACTTTCATTGACACATCGCTAGCTTGTGGAACTGACTGCTATAGACCTGACGGTATTCACCCCAACAAAAAGGGAGCTCAAAACTTGACTGATAGAATCATGGAATCGGCTAAAATAGGAGAAAACACACATTCACAAGCACATGTTTCATATCCTTATAACATTTCAACTGAATCTAATCCATCAAAGACCACACCTGCAAACTCAGGACATACTTCACAAATTCTGAACATTGGGACAAGTAACACAAAAAAACTGCATTACTTCTCCCAGCAACCCCACTCAATAACTAGACTAATACCAAGACAAAAACCAAAACTTAATAGATCAGTCAAACAAACTAAACAATAATGAATAAAGAAGTAAAGAACAAATATTTTTCTTTAACATACAACGAGGCCGTAAAAAAATAGACCAACTAACTATAGAGCTAGACAAGATAAAGCCACACATTTTAATCATAGCAGAACATGGACTTGACAGAAAAAAACTAGAATCTACTGCCATACCAGGATATACATTACAATCAGATTTCTCAAGAAAGAAACACATGATATACCATGCAATTCACACTGCATACAGCAATATCGTATCCTAACAATTATATCATTTATACAAAACAATTATGTATGTAACCACATTTAAATCTAATTATAAATGCAGAAACAATATTCATATACACAACACAAACAATAATTTCGACTTACCATACAATAGACTACAAAAATCACAGAACCAACCTGACTACATGGGAAGTAAATTTAACAACTTGCTCCCAAACAATAAAAAAAACATCCAAAACAAATCCGAGAAAAAATTCAAACAAGCCGTTAAAAATTATTTATTGAACACAGTGACTAGCAAAGTAAGCTAAAAAAAAATCCCTGATATTTAATAAAATTTTCTCTGATCTAACCTAACCTGATCTTTAATAGAATTTTCCCTGACCAATATAAGGTACTACCCGTTAGGCTCTCTTCGCTCGCCATAACCGTCTAGCCAGGGGGGTGGTTTAAAATTCGTACAAAATCGTGAATCGATCCAGCACTTTTGTTGTTGATCATGTTGTTGTGGATACGGGCAGTTATTCAATTCACAGCTCCATTATTTCTAATTTTTAAATTTTCACTTTAGACCGTATTTTTGGAATTTTTCAAAATTCTTTCTTAGCATGCATCTAGAGCCCCAACGGGACATGTTTACCAAATTTCAACTTAATTCGCCATGTGGTTTTCGAGAAACGCTGATGAATGAGTCAGTGAATCAGGGGTATTTGGCTTTTATATAGATAAAAAACAAAAAGACCTTAGCGAATAATCAAAACCATTTTCTGTTTGTGAGCCTACTTAGCTTAATTGTCTAGTTGTCCATCTATAAACGCATTTCAAGTTCGTTATTGGAGCATTTCATGTGAGGGTTTCTATAACTCATCTCATACTACTCTTGATTTAATAATAGTTAATGACTCATCATTTGTGACTCATCACGGCCAGGTACCTGCTCCAGGGCTCTCATCTCATGACACTCCAGAAATTCGTCGCTTGATGTCTAAACGGGATGCAGCCAAGCGTAAATCCAGGAGATCTAACAATCCTAATGACCTTACCCGATTCAGGAAATTAAGAAACAAAGTTAAACAGGAGCTGCGCAATTCTAGGAATCGCTACACTTATAATGCTTTACTGCAACAGAATACTTCTCGTGATAAGTGGAAGCTAGTGAAGTCCTTGGGTATTGGCAAGAATACAGTTCATGCCATTGCTTTTGATTTGAATGAATTGAATAATTTCTTTGTCTCACCTCCTGGAGATGTAACTCTTGCAGCTCAATATGCTGATACACTCAACAATACACATTTTCGTATTCCTGTCATAGATCAGTTTAATTTTTCACCAGTTGATCACTTGCAGGTTTTGAAGGTGCTCAGTTGTGTCACATCCAATGCAACTGGGTCCGATTCTATAACAATTCGTTTCATCAAAGATACATTGTTTGTCACCCTTCCTGTCATAACTTTCATTTATAATCAATCCTTCCTCACATCTTCTTTTCCATTGCCATGGAAGTCATCTCTAATCACACCTCTAAGGAAATCTCCTCATCCCACTTCTGCTTCTGACTTTAGACCAATTTCAATAGTTTCTGCTTTATCCAAGGGCCAGGAGCGCTTGGCTCTGGAACAGGTAAATCAGTATTTGAGTATAAATGATATTTTGAATAAGTTTCAGTCAGGCTTTCGTTCAATTCACAGCACTACTACTGCACTAGTCCATGTAACTGACTCAATTCGTTTAGCTATGGATGAATCAAATGCAACTATTTTGGTTCTGTTTGACCTATCTAAAGCCTTTGATTGTGTTTATCACCCACTCTTGCTGCTCAAACTAAAGCGAATGGGCTTCTCTGATGATTCAATGTCCTGGTTCGAGTCCTATTTAGCTTCCAGACAGCAGTGTATCAAGAACTGTAATGAATTTTCTGCCTGGAAACCAATAACTAGAGGAGTACCACAAGGTTCCATTTTAGATCCTTTTCTCATTATTCATCAATGATTTGAACCAAGTGTTTGCTCACTGTGACTTCCATTTGTTTGCTGATGATCTCCAGATTTATTATAGCTTTAAGCCAAGTGATGTGGCTGTGGAAAGAATCAACAGAGATGTGGCTGCTGTCAGTGATTATGTAAAAAATCATGGATTGTGCTTAAATGTGGGTAAAACCAAATCTACCTTCATTTGTCATCCCCAATTAAGACGTCAATTTGATGTTGCAAACATCCCTAAAGTGACTGTGGACCAGAACCAGCTTCAGTACAGCACCTCGGTGCGTAGCTTGGGTCTTATAATTGACAAGTCATTAAAGTGGAATGAGCAGGTGCAGTCAGTATGCAGAAAAGTATTTGCTGCTGTGCACACGTTGAAAAGGGTTGGAGATGGCATTCCACTTAATATGAAGCTAATGCTGGTGAAATCATTGATTTTTCCTCATTTTTCCTATTGTGATGTGGTATATTGTGATTTGAGTGCAGATCTTGCCATTAAGCTGCAAAGAGCTCAGAACTATTGTCTTAGATTTGTGTATGGCCTGAGATAATATGACCACATCTCTTCTTATTATGACCAAGCTTCAGTTTTGAGGTTGAATGTAGAATGAAAGAGACCTGCATGTGATCACCCTTACTGAGAAAGTCCTTAGATATAAGTTGCCATTCTATATCTTCTGTAGATTTATCCACCTATCACAAATTAGCTCCATGAGAACCCGAAATTATGCTCATACTTTGGTTACACCGCAGCACAGAACAACAATTTACAATAAATCATTCCTAGTGAGGGCAATTAGATTCTGGAACTTGTTGCCAGAGGACATTAAGTCGCTTGGTGGTGGGGCTCGGTTTGTGCGTGCGGTTGCTGGTTGGTTGTTGGGTGGCGGTGGGCTTATTTGAGTCGAAGAACCAGGGTTTATTCTCAGCAATTGTTTATGAGTATGCTAGTGAGTGTGAATGTGTTTGTCATGATTTTTTATTTTTTTTTGTCTTTCAACATTTTTCCATCATCTTCCTTCCCTTTTATATTTCAAAATATTGCATTAGAGAGGTTCTTTGTTTTTTCATTAATGAATTCCCATTAATATTCACTCTCTGATGATATCCTCTTTTTTTCTCTTTCATTTTCATCTATTGATCTTTTTCCTCTTTTCTTTCAATTATATTAAACATATTAAGTTCCCTGTTCAGATCATTTTAACCAATTTATCTTCTTAACTCTAATATCTTTCTACTGAACAGATTCGTCCATTTCTTCATATCATCTCTTCTTTACATTTTTTTTGTGTTTCTCCTACAGGTTTAGTGAAGTGCTTAAATTCATATGGTTGATTATATTCGCTTTTGTTTGAAACTTATCTAAATATTTTGTTATTTTTGTATTATTGTGTTCTCGACGTGGTCAAGTGGTAGAGTGGACATTACTGTCCAAACTTCGCCACGTCAACAAATAAGTAAGTCATTCTATTCTATTCTAATTAGTAGGCTATAAATATTATTTGGTATATAATTACTACAAAGTTTTCCCGATATTTTTTTAAAATTCCATGACTTTTCCAGAATTGAAAAATTCCTTGACTTTTCCCTGTCGCTAGTCATCCTATTGAATAACCCCTTATACTCAATAAAAGAGTACATCGCGCTGACAGAAAAAACCTTATACATCTTAAACCTTCTTGTTACATCAAAACAAAACCTTAAAACAAATTTAACCTCACCCTTGAGGTAGTATTTGACGTACCTCTAGTCTCGAGGACTATGGTGGTGAAAGTGAAAGTATTGTTGATTATTTACCAGCACACATTATAGTCATATAGATAGATGAAGTGTACAAATTATTTCTAAAATCAAATAACTTAGTTCAAGTTCAACAATTTGAAGGTTACTTACTTTCTGTATTGGAGTTTTTGGCAGCAATATGATAGAGGGGAGTTTGGTTATCATTTTCTTTTTTTGTTCTGAAAATAAGAGAGATTATCTCTTAGATGAATAAAGGTTAGTTGACAAAAATAGGTAGTAAGAAATACTATACATGAAGTCTGAATACATGAAGATCCGGTAACGCAATTAGAAGCAGCTCAACAATGTGTATGATTGAAAAAATCTAAAACAAAATTATTTTATTTAATCATCAACACAGCTCAATCATTACCTGCTTGTCACCTAATAGCTAATAAGAATAATTATTCAAGTGGCTATAAAGTCTGAGATCTGACGTAAAGAGGACGGCAGCCATCGTCTTGATTTTTTGAAGCAGACATAATGAGCCGTAGATTAAAGCACACGTAATCTCCATTCATGGAATGAATCACCAGTAATGAATTGCAACATACCCTTGCTTTTATTTCTTGATTTACTTTGGAAGCTGCAGCCTACTTGCGCCAAGCCTTATAATTGATTTCAAGTTCAAATGACTAGGTTTCAAGTTCACATTTAGTCTCTTTTCAGCAACACATGACATTAGAAAATCCTGCCTTACCTTGCCGCTCTCTGGCCAGAAGGCAATGCCCTGTTATCACCTTCTCTGGTTCGCAAAATAATTGTTGGTTGAGAAAGTGGCTTATCTTGGCTTTCATTAACCCTCGGCTTCACACCAAAACCCGAACCCGATCGTCCATCTTTGTCGCGGTCTGAATCAGTTTTTGTTAAAATTATTGGTAAACGTCTTGTTCCATATTGTTTGTCTTCCCTGTCCTGCAATCAGAATATGTTAAAATGTTTATCTGACTGAAAAATACGAACGTTATCAACTTCATGGGAGTGCAGTATATGGGCTTCTGTCAATAGTGTCTAAATTTAATAACTTGGACGATTATGTTTATGTAAACATTATTAGTATTATTCACTTGATTGATGTCGTTTAATGGTAAATTAGCTTGATGTATGTTTTTTATGCATCAAAATAATAAAGGTATGAGGTGGTTCAGTCTCATCTAGCCAGGTTAGGTTAGGTTTGGTTATGGGCTTCTCTTAAAAATAACGTAAATTTTTCATCATATTCATCTGAAAATGATCTAAATCGTAGTGAGTAACCTCTCCCGTGTTTACATAATCATGAAACGTACAAATTATTCAATTAATTCATTTTATTGACAGAAGCCCATATAGTGCACTTTCTCCCATTAAACAACTGCTTACCTTGTAAGAGTTATAAAATTTCTTTCGTCGTAGATCTCTGTTCTTGTCAAACTCTCTGTCACCCATTCTGAGATAATAATACTCGATAGAGGTAATTAATTTAATTTACAACAAAAAGAATCGTAAAGACAAGAGGATTAACATAATCCAAAAACGCAAAAAAGAGCTAAGTAAAACTGTACATAACCTATAAATGTACATAAACCTTAAACCTATAAACTGGAAACTGCTGCAATCTACAGATCTGCACAGCGCCACTGTTCCCACTTAAACAAATGGAATTTATGTTTTTCTCATTTTGAGAAATATCATGATGATAATAGAACTAAAAAAAAAATATCAAAAAATTTAATGTGTTAAATGGATATTCCTCATCTATGAAGCAATTTTTCAATAGGTATATTGGATAGATTTGATATGAGCTGAATGAGCAACAAATGTTTAGGTGGCTGAACTGATTCAGAAGAGCCAAATCCACTTTCTCTTTTCAGTTTCACTTTGAAGTTCAGGTTCAGGTTATGTTTTTGTTCTTGTTAGTGTTAGTTGTGATTTGAGAAAAGTATTAAATTTAACCATGCTTGATAATGGAAAATTGTGTAGAATTTGTGGTTTGCTTTTAGATAATGATAAAGAAGGAACAGAATTGTTTATAGAAGCCAATATGATAATGTTGAACTACTTGTTCAATGTGAAGGTGGGTCTAGCATTCTTTTCGAGTGTAACTTTCTAATTTGAAATAGAATAGCATTTGGGTCTTTTGCAGAAGATCCTCTTTGATAAAATTGGACCGCCACGAGAATGACATCCTCAACACTACGTTTTAACTGGACGTTCTCGTGGCGCGCCAAAATTAAACCAGAACTCCATTGAACTATTCATAAATGTATTATCAGTATTTATTGAGTATCCAAACTTTTCGAATTTTCCAACAATTTTTCCCTACAGACTCAACACACACTAGTAAGTAATAATACACTGATATTTTGCGGGGGCGAGGCTTATTTGGCATTTAAATTAGAGTTATCTAATGGAACTATTTTTTTTTCGCGTATGAATATTTGCATCTGTTGAATATTATACCATAATGTGACAGGTTTCCAGTTGACAGACCAAAACAAACTTCACGAAAAAGAAACGAAAAAAGTAAAGCGTATATTGTGTAACATTGCCAGACTAGGCAAGGTTAGATTTGGTTTGGTTAGGTGGAATCATTTAGTTTTCTTTGGTCAGCCAACTGGTAGGATTGGGGAACTGAAAGGTAGGGAAACTAACCAATCTACACATGTGAGAGAGAAGTTGAAAGCATTAGTTTTCTTTGAAATGCTATAATTTTGTATTTTCGACCAGAGAGTCGATTATAGCGTATTATAGTATTATAGCGTATTATACGCATTATAGCGTAGCGTAGAATGCTACACTACGACTCTAGTATGATACACACCCCAGAGCCCGGCTTCACCCGATTATTGTTAGATCACATGATGATAGATAGTATTTGGAAAATATAGCTTTTCCTTGGAAATGCTATGATTTTTTATTATCGGCGAGAGTTGATTGTTTGAATTTATCCATTATGTGAGACGCCGTTTGTAAGTAGAGATTTGTGATATGGAGTGCAGCCTGAAATTTTTAGGATTTTGAAGTATTGAAAGGTTAGTGAGCATAGTTTTTCCGTTGTTTAATGCATGAAAGAACTGAAGGTACGAGGTGGTTCCATCATAGCCTACTAGCCTTGTTAGCCACTAGGGAATGTTTGGTTAGGCGCACAGAGCCCAAATTGTGTTTGGGGGTGGTAGTATTGTGGCAGTGTTATATTCACTTGATCGATGTTGTTTAATGGTAAATTAGCTTGATTTGTGTTGTTTTATGCATTAAAGTACTAAATCTCTGAGGTGGTTCAGTCACATCTAGCCTTGTTAGCCACTCAGGGAAGGTTTGGTTAGGCACGCAGTGTTTGGGGGCGGTAGTGCTTCGGAAATGTTATATTCTCTTGATTGATATCATTTTGTGGTTCGGAGCTCCTCATATGTTTGCAAATTATGAATTATTCAAATAAAAAATTAACTTATATAAAAAAAATTTCCAAAAGTTTTTTTTTGGTGAAAAAAAAAAACGCGACCCCCAAAAAATTTCAACGGATTATTGCTTCGTGGGGTGTGTAGATGTCACAAAAAAAAAAATTGTTGGAAAATTCGAAAAGTTTGGATAGTCAATAATTACCGTATTATCATGCTGTGCAGAACTGACCTTTTTGAGTCGCGGCGGACGCGTTTCGAACTATGTTGTTCTTCTTCGGCGCTTGGTTGCAGACAGTAGTTTTTCTAGTATGTAAGGTCTGGTGGTCGTAGGAAGGTAGTGGGAGGAGTGGATGTGGTGGGGGTGTTTTTAGGAGGGGTTTGTGATGATGTTGAAGAGGGTATGAGATTTGAAATTAAGTTGGTCATTGAGTATGAATTGAGGATGTGAAATGGAATGTTTGTAAATTTCGAATTGTTCAAGAGTATTGAGTTTTTGACTTTTGGGGGCAATGTGGAGGATGTGGAGGTTTTGATCAATGTTGGTGAATGAATGATTTTTTGTGAGTAGATGTTCAGCATAATTTGATTTTGTCTGTGGTTGGGTGAGTGCTTTTATGTGTTCTTTGAATCTGGTTGTGAAAGATCTGCCAGTTTGTCCAATATAGAAGCTGTCACATTCGTTGCATGTCAGTTTGTAAGTGCCAGAATGATTATGAATGTTGGAGGTGGTGGTGGTGTAGTTGGTGGTGAGTTTTCTTAAGGTGTTGTTGGTTTTGAATGCGACTGTGTAGTTGAGCTTTCTGAAGGTATTTGCTATTGTTTGTGTTGTATGATTGATGTATGTTAATATGATGTATTTGGAGTCTGGTAGGGGTTGTGTGGATTTTTGTTGTTTGTGAATGATTCTATGGAGTTTTTTGTCAATGATGGATGGGTTGTATCCGTTTTTTGAGGCTATGTATTTGATGGTATTGAGTTCAGTTTGGTAGTCAGTGGAGTTCATGGGTATGTTGATGAGTCTGTGAATCATGAAGTTAAGAGCTGCATGTTTGTGTTGGGTTGGATGGTTGGAGTGATTATGAATTATCATGTCTGTGGAGGTAGGTTTCCTGTAAATTTTGAACACCATTGAAGTTGAACCAGGCGACTATTGAAGTTTGTTTTTCAGTTCAAAGTTAATTTATAATTTTGTCAGGAATCTTCTTTAAAAGACATTAAAATATGAAAATCTCTAGGAAAAGAGTCTGGTTTGATGACTCATCATTTGACACATCATTAAACCCTTGTATAAAAGCTAAGTATTAAAAGAGACGATATTTCAAAGATTTTTTTCAAAAAAAGAGTATGTTCGTGCTCAGCACCAAAACTATTGTAAGTTATATTCAGTGGCTTGAGTTGAAACTCCAATTTAGACTGTAACAGCAGAATGTATCAACATATCAGCAGCTTTGAAGAAATATTTCACTATCGTCTTGTTTTGAGAGAATAACAGGATTAATTCAATCAAGGATAAAACTTTTCACTTGTTTTCAGTTGCTCCAAAGTGATAAACTTCCTAAAAAAGTGTGCGGCAGCTGCATTTACAAATTAAACAGTTTCAATTTGTTTAAGAAATGCCTCTTTAAAACGCAAGCATCATTTGAATTGGCGATTGGAGAAAAATGTTTCCTTCTGGATACATCTACAACTGCAACCACAGTGAGTTCGATGTACATTATTTTTATACTAATAATTATTTATTTTAATAGATTCTGACAACTCATTCATGGCAGTGCGTAGAAATTAGTTTTGGTTTGTAGACAAGTAGACAGCGTTTCAAGCCACGCGCCCAGACTAATTGTTCCTACTCTACCTAGCTTGGCTAAGAACGGATTTGAGACTCCAATTATAAGCGCGACTGCACTTTTAAGTTAAGATCATCTTAAAGTAAGGTTCATGAATACGAACTTTAGTCTAAGCTTTACTTATATTAGGTGAGTTTACTAGCTGAAAAGTGAGGTTATAAGCCGACCCAGTTGTCCCTGCAACATTTACGTAGTGTAAATTCTTATATTAGTGTAAATTAGAGTTGTTTAATGTAAATTATTAATGTTGAATTATTTATCAGGAGTCAGATCTTTGTTGTGGGAGCTGGGTTGGCTTTTAGGGTTACAGCTGCTCGCTGGCTTGAACCTGTTAGTGTAAGACTTATTGCCGCATAGTCTGACTTATCCGATCTGACTTGAGTCGATCTTTGATAAGTCACGTTCATAAATACGGGCCTTAATCTCTGATCAGTTATTATTATCATCATCATCATCAAATAAAAATTATTATTTTGTGATAATGAATTATCACAACGAATTACTAAGACTTAAATTCATTTTATTATACTATTTCTTATCTTTTTTTATTTATCACTATTTTATTCTTACAGATTACCTCATTGTTGTAGGTAAATATGATTTAGTGACACCTTCCAAACCTAGTTTTCATAAAACTAGTTTATTTCAACATTGACTGCTAATTTTCTTTGAGTTATTTTGGAAAATGTTACAATAATTTTATTAAATAGCTAAATGTTTGTGATCATTGTCTTGCTATTTTTTCAACTAATCTTATCATTTTCACAGACATCTTCTACCACAAATGATCATGAAGAACCAATGGATAATCCCCTGGAAATGGAAATGACGGCCAATGACGAATCCGATTATTCAATTGAAGATCAACAAAATGATGGAGCAACAGCTGATAAAGAACATAATGAATCAATGGATAATCATCAACATAGTGAATCAACAACTAATCAACAACATAGAGAATCAACAGCCAATCAACAACAAAGTGAATCAACAGCCAATCAACAGACACATCAGCAAAATGCTTCTGATAAAATATCTAGACCTCCAGGAAAGATTGTTGTAGAAATCATACCCATTGAACCTAACCCTGACGATCTAAACCCTATTGAAATTGATGATGATGATTACGATCTAGATAATAATTGTTCGTTTGATGAACGTTTTGGCAGGGTTGATGATCCTCTAAGACTGAGCCCTGATATTAAAAATGAACCAAACTCAAGTTATAAAGCTGAAGGAGAACGAGTTTCACAAGTTAGCACAGAAATCAAAAAGGAGTTCGATGAAAATTCTTACACCTGTGAAGTAAGTTTTCACAATAAATATTCATTCTCATTTTGCAATCAAAATCAGCAGTCACTAAATTAAGTGGGCGGGTAGATTTGTGGTGTTGCAATTATGAATAATTTACAAAGAGAAATACAAAATTCATGTTATCAGTGCACTACCAAGAATCTTGGTAATAACTTATCAAAATATGTAAAAAAACCAATTGGGAAAATATTTAGTTGAAAAAGCTTTTTGTAGGGTACAAGTGTTCCTTCCAGATCTCAATTAAGCATTGCCTCAACTAATTGGAAGTGTAATTGTAGTTAATAATGGGTAAGATTAGTAATAATTTTATATTATAATGGTTGATCTGACTTGTCTTATGCTCCATAATCGAGTCTTCAATACGTAATCTTAAAAAAAAACCAATCACTCAGCCTTTTTATACGACTGACTTAAATCTTCTTCTGCTCCATTTTACAATCCAAATAAGTGGTCTCCAAATTGAGTGGATTTGTGGGAGTTACATCAGAATTCACAAAGAGCAGTATAAAATCATACTAGCAGTGCATTTAATCGATAGCTCTGATAATACAGTGCAGCCTCTGTGCAAGACTGACTTGAATTCGCCATTAGTGTTTGTAAAGTCAGTTGTCGTGTTAGCAATACCACAATTCTACTCACCCGCTTTATTTCTTGGTCTATGCTTTCAAAGCAGATTATTATAGTTTCTTGGGTAGCTCCAGTAGTTAACATCGTTCATTACTCATTCCGAAAAAGACAATAAAAATATTAATTAAAGGAGCTGGTTACAAATATTGCAAAAAGCTAATTTTTACAAGTATCACTGTAAATAGCCTATTTGTGTTAATTGGGGAAGTGATTAGCTAACAGGTATGTTATGTTCAATCAGAACGTAAACAAATATATGTCCAATCAGATAAGTTACGAGCGCTCAGGTTGTTCTCATAATGGTGACCGCTTTGACTTGGCCAGCAAAAAGACTGTTCTCTGCTGTAAATCACATTCGGTTGGTTCGGAACTCACCAAAAACTGAAGGTCCAACTCATCATTCATCATCACCCAACTCATTACCCACGCCCATGTTTGATTCATCTTCCAAAACAACTGATTTAGTTGAAATTAGAAAGAATTTGTCAAGTTACAGTCTTAGCACATGCGCATGCACAATACCAGAAGCCTGCTTAAACGTAAAGTAGACTCAGTAAACTTGTTGATTGAAAAATTCTTGGCATGAAAATTCCTTATAAATTGCTTGTTGGTTTAAATTATATAATTAAACTTCTTGTTGCAATTTTCTTAAAATACTGATTAAATTGCTTGAAATACTTAGTAAATTGCTTGATGGTAGAGATTCTGTGGAAATTTAAAATTACCGTGGGCCGACTGTTCAAAGAGTTTTTATTTTCCAAGTGAGTTGTTTTGGGGTTTTTAACAAATGTGAATGAATTTTGTGTATGTTTTTGTCAATGATATCATCAGAGACTTGTGCGTGGGTAATGAGTGAATGGTTAACCTAGTTTTATTTATTTATTGAGACAAATTTACAATGAATATAAAGATGCATCGACTTAAGTCCATAACTGCTCTCTTCACAAATTTTTGAATGTTTAGTCCAAAACTCTGAGGTTATTTCGCCCTCAACATATAAATTTACTACAAAAATTCACTAAAAAAATATATGTTTTTTTTTCACTTGAAGGCGATTGATTTAGAAGGGTTCCAAACCACCGGATAAGTGATGATAAAGCAGATAAAACAGAAGTCATTGCTGCCGGTCACCCCTCCAAGCACAATTTAAACAGGGTGGCCACCTACCGGGAAAACCGGGAGAACCTGGAATTCCTCATGATTTTACATAACCGTGAAAAATTCCGTGAATTCCTCATGAATTTTTCCAGTTACTCATGAATTTTTCATAAATGCCAATTAATTTAGTAAAGTGTACCGTAACAATAAACTCAAAATACTCAAATAAAAAACCACTTGATGGCTAGCAATAATAATTATTGGCAATGTTTGTGAACTATCTAAAAACATCGATGATTTTGGAAAATATCGATGTTTGAAAAACATCGGTCGCAAAACATTGATGTTTTTTCCTGTTTTGCCATAACTAGTGTTGTCGCGAGTATATTTTTTGTTATCGTTAAGCCGGATTTATATTAGTAGATTTTTCTTCTAGGTTACATTCA
The DNA here is from genome assembly GCA_948455865.1 of Conomelus anceps. Classification (NCBI taxonomy): domain Eukaryota; kingdom Metazoa; phylum Arthropoda; class Insecta; order Hemiptera; family Delphacidae; genus Conomelus; species Conomelus anceps. The sequence goes on along the minus strand of OX418226.1, from coordinate 17,795,951 downwards.
AGTTTTATTGAAACAAGGGAAATTTAATGAACACATAATAAATTCTTAAATATATTGATAACTTTGACACTGCAGTCTATTTTTGTAAGGATTTCTCGTTTTTTAACTAATCACTGAGTGTTGAAAATGGACTCTGTCCGAAAGCGCTCCACACACATGAGTAGTTGAAAAAACGTAATAATTCCTCACAAAAATAGACTGCAGTGTCAAAAATTATCAATATATTTGAAAATTTAAATACACTATTTGCAATTCGTCATGGAAGATCAAACTGAAGATTTCCATAATAAATTCTTTATGAATGTATATATCTTGTTGTTCCTCAAATACCGCGGATACTCCACCTGGAAGATTTGAAATTTTACTCTGGAAAACCGGGAATTACTCATGAATTTTTAATCTCAAAATGGGTGGCCACCCTGTTAAAACGCTCGTGTCTTAACATCACAACTACCCGAGCTCAATACGGCTCAAAACGCAGTTTTCGAGTCATTCAATAACATTTATCCTGTGCGCAGGCTTTTTGGTCAGAATTTTTTCGAAGTTTCTTGCATTGGGTGTTAGAAAATTTTTATTTATTAATTATGTGTGATATACATAATTGAAAGACACCTTGGGAATAGAATGACACATTTTTTATTTCAAACTAATAATTAACTTAGTTATCTGAAAATATCTTTTTTTATTTAAAAAATTCATATTTTTAAATTTTTATTTGAAAAACCAATGTCAGATTGAAATGAAATATACGTTATTTTATTCCTCCAGTGGTTATAAAAATTATCAAAAGTTTAAAATAATTCCTCGGTGAGATCAATTGGCCCCAAAAAACCGAAAAAATTCAACTCTGACCCCCCTTATTTTACAAAATAATTCTTGTTTTTTTCTCATGGCAATAGATAAGATTTCAAAGTCCGAATAACATCCAATGCAAGAAACTTTGAAAAAAATATATGACCAAAAACCCTCCTCACAGCCTCGATGTATTGACGTTATGCAAATTTAATGTATTAATACAGTGCTTATGTTAATATAATTTATTATTTACCTTTCAATATTTATTTATTTATCTATTTATTACAAAACGCAATCAAGTAACGATACAACAGGCACAGCCCACTACTGCTTTCTTTACAAATTTTCAATTAAAAAATCCAAATTTTAGGTTATGACCAAGTTCAACTAGAAATTTTACTTTGAAGAACAATTCCTGATTTTTTCCAAAACATGAATATTAATTTAGATGTTTACTTTAAAAACGAAGCACAAAAACTCTCTAATAGTCCAAATAAAGTGAATATAATTTTGAATTTTGTTCGAGATTTCAGAGCTAAAAATGTAGAAGTTAAGTCAATTCAAACATATTATTAACACATTACTGAAAATTCTCATCAGTGATCAACTCACCTTGATGAACTTTCTTATAAATATGCTAATACAATTTTTTATTATTTGCAGAACAGTGAAAGAAGTCATGATTCTGGAAGCCAAAACGATCTAGAGACCAACTATCTACTGACTGATATTAAGCAGGATGATTTAAGTGAACCTGAATACACCATTTTAAACTCGACTGTAAATACTCGACGCAGAAGCTTTCCACAACAAACTAATTCTTTGGTCAGCAGAGAACCAAGTTTTGAACAAGAGTTTAAAAAGCTGAAACTAAGTGAGCAAGATAGGCAAATTATTGAACAATCGAAAAATTTGAAAGTGTGCGTTGTACGACTTCCACTTTTAGGGTAAGAACTTCTGGATTTCTTTTTTTTTCATCAGTGTTACTAATATGATTAGCAGGTTTCCCGATTCATGATTTCTAGAATGTGTCACAACCTATCTACAAATTTAATTTCAATACTGTTTTTCTTATCCCTCTTCTATTTCTTTTTTCTTATTCTGCTTCTCCTTCTTTTTCTCCTCCTCTTCCTCCTCCTCCTCAAACTACCCATATATGTAATAGTGTTTGCAAGCATGCATCAGTTTAAGAGATTAGAAAGGTTCCCACTTAAGAGCATCACAATATTGTTGGTGAAATACTTGATATTTCGTTTTATTGACTTTTGCTACATAGATCTCACTGCTGACCAGAATACAAGATTGCAGGGGTCCCTGTAGTTTGTCCCTGAATTGAGGAGTTTAAGCTAAGCCAGTTTTGAAGTGGCTGAAGCTAATTGATTGTAGGGCTGTGGTGCACTATATGGGCTTCTATCAATAACTTGTTGTCAATTGAATATCTTGGACGTTTACAATTATGTATTATGGGAGAGGCTGCATACTATGATTATACTCATTTTCAGATGGAATCTAGTTGGATAAAGACATAATTCACTTAATGGAGTCATTTTTAAGAGAAGCCCATATACTGCAAATTGAATTACTTGGACGATTATGATTATGTGAACACTATTAGTATTATTCATTAATACTATGATATTAATTAATTAATTGAATAAAAATGTTTTTATAATAATAAAATGTTAAATTTCATCAAAATTTAATAACAGAAAAAACAATAAACTAAACGGAACTAAAAGGTTAGTGTTAGGTTTGGTTAGGTTAGCTTAGTGTTAGGTTTGGTTAGTGTTAGGTTAGGTTAGGTTAGAATGAGGGACCTGAATATCTGTGTGATTCCTGTACCCTTCTTTACGACATCCTTCCAAATCAAGGTAACAGATCTCACGAGCTCACCCTTCAAATACCCCGCCATCGTACAGCTATTTTCAATTCATCATTTCTCATTATGCCTGTCGTGAATGGAATTCCTTGCCCAATCGCCATCTGTAGCTATTTTCAAGGAGAGGTTTTTTGACTGTCTGCTAACTCTGCTTGGAGTTAATTAAACCATCAGTAACTAACCGCCTAATTACTGTTTCTTTCTAATCCGTTAATTTAATATTTTCTTTTCCATTCCATATTTATCTTATCTCTCACATTGTTATCTATCTGTTTCTAAGTTCCTATATTATATATTTTTCTCATATCGTTTTAATAGTTTTTTAGGAAGTTTCCTTGCAAATGTCTTTTTTTTGTTCCATTTAGTGTTCTGTATTTTTAGTATTCTATAGTGTTCATTTCGTTCATTATTATCATCATCATAAATCTTCTAGTTTCATGAGTACTAGTGTTTGTCATAGGTATTTTAAGACCTAGCAACGTACGTTTTAATAAATAAATATTGAATATCAAATATCTTCTTCTTCTTCTTCTTCTTCTTCTTCTTCTTCAATCCCTTGTTCTCCGGCGTTAGAGTTTCATCAACAAATGTAACAACAAGTAACTATTTATTGTATTGGATGAATAGGCTACTTATTGAGATGTGGGTTTAGTTTTGGAACGGCTGTTATAGTATTACTTTGTAATGTCAGTTTTATCTTTATGTCTATTAATATAATGTGTATCGTAAATATAATATTTTTATATTCGTTTTATGCATTTTAATGTTCACTCTATACTTTTAATTCTTTCACATTACACGAATTCAATAAAGAGAAGAATAAATTAAAAATGTAAATTGAATCTTGTTTGAATTACCGCAACTAATGTCTCACTAAATTTGTATTTATTACTATTTATTTTAATGAAATTAGTAATTAACTTTTCAGGTCAATTCAACAACTTGCAGTCAATTTTTATTAAGAATAAGTAATATTTTACTTACCGTACTCTAGGCCAAACGTTTTCGAATCGTTGAGATTCATTTTCAAAGGCGTCCTTCTTGATAATGAATCTCAACGATTCGAAAACGTTTGGCCTAGAGAGTACGGTAAGTAAAATATTACTTATTCTTAATAAAAATTGACTGCAAGTCGTTGAATTCACTTAAAAAGTTAATATTAACAACGCAGTTCGTCATGGAGCCAGAAATCCAGAAATTAGTAATACTCTATTGCTTAGACCATGCAAGGTAGGGTCCTTGCACAGTGGAGCATTCAATACTCTATGATAATCGCAATCGTCAAATAAAACACATGCTATCGAATGGAGGTATTCACGGCACTTCAATCTGTCATACGCCATTCTACAGCATGTTTTTGATATTGCGATGGTGATTATCATCGAGTATTGGATGCTCCACTCTTCTACTGTGCATGCAGCCTTTGTAGCTCAATTAGCTCACTAACAAGCACCTAACATTTCAATTAGCAAAATGAGCTAAATCAAATCTAGCTCTGTAGCTAATGAATAATAAGACTTGAAATTGTCACAACCACATTTATTCTAAACCGTGAGATACTAGTTTCGGTTGTTACACCATTATAAATCTGGAACAAACCCAAAGACTTCAAGTCTCATTATGGATATTATGGGTATCAAGACTCATTCATTATGGATATCTTCCTCAATATCACCTTCGCCACTACAAAGAAAACTCTGTAGCTAACTATAATACATGCGGTCGGCGAAATATTCTAACCTATGTAATAATAATATACAGGTTATTACACATTTAACGAAATTAATGTAGATAACTTGGATCAAATCTAAACGAAGCATGTTTTTCGAGACCGAATTTTGCGTATTTTGTTTGACATCTCAGATATGGGTGATCCTAGAGGTCTGGGACGTGTTTTATTTAATTTTTCAGTTCATTTTACATAGAATCCAATAAATGTAACACCTAACTTAACACCATAAGAAAATCAGTTTGACTTTATTTCCGTCCTTTCCTAGAAAATCGGACGAATTCTTTCACTAGCCGTAACTCCATAACAAAGCAATTCTGGACATATGTTTATATAAACTTTTTCCATTATTTTGATGGAAGGAAACCACCTTAGAAGTATGTCGGGTTACTCGTGGGTATATTATTATTACATAGGTTAGAATATTTCGCCGACCGCATGTATTATAGTTAGCTACAGAGTTTTCTTTGTAGTCTCGAAGGTGATATTGAGGAAGATATCCATAATGAATGAGTCTTGATACCCATAATATACATAATGTAGTCTGTGACTGATGAGATGGCAAGTCTACGTTGAATAGAACATTGCCTAATGACGTCTACACTCATCTGATTATAATGGACTTTGCGTTAATAATTATAGTAGTATATGCAACGATTGTGTTATGACTGCCTTTTAGCAACAAGTATCTTACGGTTTAAAATAAATGTGGTTGTAACAACTTCAATTGAAATATTATGTGCTTGTTAAGCTAATTGAGCGAATGCAAGTTAGGACACATGAAGCGTGTTGCTTTAAGGCAAAATACAATCGTTGGATACAATATTTTATCTCAGACTATCAATAAATTACGTTTAATTTAACTTACCAATGAATTCGATAACTTGCCCAAAATATAACATAACCTACAATGTGTGATTGTTGTCGACAGTTCCGATTTGATATCCAGTTCTATTTCGAAATGTTTAAATCAGTTGATGTGACTATTCCATTACATTAATTTCGGCACTGTTTTGAAGAAATCCTGAGTTCTGATTGGTATAGACTCCTGTACTGAAAAGTGAAAATAATGTTTAAATAGCTTCATTGTACAACTAGTTTGATAATCCATGGAATAAAGTAAGCTATATTGGCATTGCTTCCAAACCTCGTATGTCTACTTAAAAACAACATGGCCGTAGATAAGAGTTCATTTATCCAATATCATGTATGGGGATAGACAGGCTATTAAATAGTTATTATTATTATTATAATCTACCGACAAATTCAATTAATCTTCTTTCTCTTATCCCTCTTTTTCTTCTTGTCCTCGTCCTCCTCCTTCTCCTTCTTCTTCTTCTTCTTTTTTTACTTTTACTACTTCTTCTTCTTCTCTCCCCTTTAATCCCTTATTCTATAGTTCTATAGTGTTAGTTTCATTGACTGACCTTCTTTCTATGTTATATTATTTCAAGCATCCTGGTATTAATTTTAAACTTCTTATATAGGGGAGGATATGTCACTAATAAAAGCCGTTCAGAGAGGGAAGAAGACTACTGGACAATGTGGAGAGAGGGGAAAGCCTTAATTGAAATGAACTATGAGGAAGCAAAAGAAACTTCAGTAATCAGGAGACCTCGGCATGTTGAATAAGAATGGCAAAATCAGCAAAAATGAAGGAATATTGGAGAATCAGGAGGGAACAAAATCTAAGCACAAGGAACGCCGCTTTCATATTTGTACCTTCAACTCCAAATTTCGTTTACCGGTAAATGGAATTTCACTGGAAACCAATACGTCTGATTGGTCCATTCGAATTCATAGAAGTTTAACAATTTGAATAAATCAATCGAAATTTTTAGGATTTGGTAAAATTCCTTTAACCGGTGAACGGTAAGGCTCCCATGAACCATTTTTTGTTCGTTATGTGACCACAGTTAGCCACAAATTTGCAGTCACAGTCAGTCTTTTGAATGAACCTTTATTGGACAAATAACAGCTAATAGCTGATAATTATACAGTATGCTATAGATCTCCATGCAGTCTGAACCTAAGAAGTATTTTATTATTCATAGTATTTTTTTCAACAGACATGAATGTACAACAAACGAAAATGGAAACAGCCACTCTCAGAAACTGGAGGAGCATTGGAGAATGAAGGGAAACAATCAAGATATTTGGAGAAGTAGTGCTGAGGAAGTAGCTGAGCGATTGAGATTAGCGAGAGAGAAAAACGACAGGATACAGAGACAGAAATCGGCTAAAATGAAGGAATACTGGAGAAAGAAGAAAGAGGAGAGAGCTATGGAAAGGTAGGTTAAGACAAGAATTTGCTCAATGCCCAATACCGCCAGACATCAATAAAGTTCCACCTTTTTGAATCACTCATCAAAACAAAGCTCAATGAAGGATTTTCTGTGGAAAAAATTATATAAGGTGAATTTCACACCATCGATAAAACACTACTAGAGGGTCATTTCCCCAAAAGTCCCAAAAATCCCTCAGGATCTTCCCCCTAGCCCCCCTCAGTTTCAAAATATCAGTGATGGCAAAGACTTTCTTTATACTGTACTTTGAAAATAACAGTTCTCTATTAAAAACAGTTCTAACTTGGAAACTACTCAGGATTTGCAAAATTAGACCTAATTTTTAGGTAGAATTTTCCTCATTCACAAAAATGACATCAAAACCTCAAAAAACACTTTTAATACTGAGCAAAATCATATTGTTTAGAATACAAGACAAGCAATGTCGCATCGCTTCCATTGATTGATGAACGTGCCTCAAAGAGATTGTTAATTGACTCTTCTTGACTCACTCTCCCTGAATGTGCTACTGGCTTCTGGCATTTACTGGAATACTTTCAAACACTATATATGAAGAAGTCCACTTGAAAAAGAGTCAGTTTGTCCAGTGGCAGCTCATACAGACAGTGTATAAATCCAGTGCAAGTTGATTGACAGTGTATGTTATCTGGTGCCAGTTGAGTGACAGAGTATATAAACAAAAATGTACTTCAAAACCAGTCACCTCTGTAATTTGTACAGCAGTGTAACTGTGCCAAGGACTGCTAATGACCAAAGATCAAAGCCAGAACGTCTGAATATTCATTTCAATACAGAACCAATGATAACCAAAGAGAAGTTTGAAGACCTCATGGCGCTCTGTTCAGGTCCAACACCAATTATTAGATGCAAAGAACACGTTTTGTTCTATAAGAATTTTCCCCATGTCTAGGAAGCTCCAACATTTATTTTTTATCATTGTAACTTTAGTGAGACTTTATCACTGTAAGATTAGTGACTGTAGTAGTAGAGTAGAAAAATGAGAACAGTATAGGTAAAAAACAACTTTTAACGTGCACTTAGCCATCCATTATTGATGGATTAATTGTTTATCATTTGATAAAAATTATTTTATTTTATTGACTCTTATGATGATTTTATTATGATTTTTCGCTGTGAACATTAACTACTGTAAGACAGTCTTCTTAGTTGAGAAGAGTATTCAGTTTTACCGTGCTGAGTGGAACATTCAGCAGTAAATTGGATTATCAGTTTGTTTGTTTTTACTGTAATCATTATTCATGTTCACAAGATGATTGATTTCTAAATTTCTTTTCATGCTATCAATTGTAAGTAATTTTAGGTAACACAAAGGAACTTTTCGTTTTATAGCATTAAAAGAAATTTCAAAAGTAGCCATCTTGTGAACATTCAGAAATTTAATAGAATAAGTGTGAAATCTTCAAAAAATAACTCAAATCATGTAACCACTTAGCACTTTCTATTAGTTTAAAGTATATAAATTTTAATCATTTTAATAATGAGAACCGTGGATTATTGTGATTTATCTTTTTTGACACTGGAATCTTATATTTTGAAATATATTACACATTCTAAGTTTTGATAACTTATTATTATTGTGTATATATATTGTGTATACAAACCAAATTTCATCTCATTTCAAATTTTAAATTATGGCTCTATTAACTATTTCACAGTGGTTATAGTAGGATTTGGAGAATTATATAACAATTTTCCATTTGGAAAAATGAATCATAATACCAGTATTGAGTGGTGTAAGTTGATAATTGTATGCTCAGTTGCCAGAGCATAATGACATATCTATTTTGAAAGGTGGTGGGAGAAAAACAGAAAGTGCTAGAAGACTGACTCTGTGACAAATAATTCATTAGTAATGATAGGAAATGTAATCCAATGCTCCTCAAAAAATGATTAAACTGCTCTCCTGAAAAATCACTGAAATCAAGATACGTCGTACTACCCCCAACTTAAGAAATTGTTCTGACCCAGAATTCAGCAATACTATGTGCAGCACGATTTCCATGGGGTTTTCAAAGTTTTTGGTTTATCCCAATCTTGCAGCCAAATTTTCTGTCTGACAAGAGATGTATCCAACACATTTCTTGTAGGTAATTCAATTACCTGGAATTTTACCCCAATCGCATCTTTCTAGCCTGCCTAGATCCCAAGTTATAAACATGTAAAAATAAAAATTTCCCATTTTATCAAAATTTAGGAAATTTTACATTTTTGTAGCTTAGGATCTATGCATGCTACAATGATGCAATTGGTGCCAAATTCCAGATAACAAAGGCTTGTTTCACACTTGCATGACTGGTCGTTTACACGATGACGACATGTCGTCACCAACGACATAAAAATTGGAACCGCTCACATATGTACATTCACCTGACCACAACACTTTACTATAGACAATGTACAACGCTCTTCCACAATTACCAACAAACAACAATTCAACGCGTACACAGAGTAGCTATCTTGCTCAAAACAGTAGGCTGTTGTGTCGGAGATGTGTATACAGTTCCAGTGGCTTGCTGCGCCCTCTAGTCGTTCGTACGACACCGACAGTTGGCACGACTCGAGGGATGTCATGGCTCCCTTGGCACTAGCATGACAGTCGTGAGTATTGACGACATTTGTCAGCCTAGTGTGAAGAAGCTGATATCCCACTTTGCCCTTAGTCGGATGAACGACACATGACACATGACATGTCGTTGTAATGTGAAGCGAGCCTAAATTGTCTACAAAATTGCTATAAGATACATTTCTTTAGAGACAAAAAGCTAGACTGTAACCTACTTAAAAAACAAAAAAAAATTCAAAACCCACGAAAGTCTGGATACATATTATAATATGAGGATTATTATAGATTAGGATCAAAAAGCTATATAAAGAATTTCCAAAATTTTGAAAAAATGAAAAATGTTTATTTTTGCATGATTATAACTTGGGATCCATGTAGCCTAGAAAGATACGATCGGTATCAGATTTCAGGTAATTAAATTGTCTACCAGAATGGTGTACATTTCAGATGCATTTCCTGTCAGACAGTTTGTAAGATTGGAAAAACAATAACATTTTGAAAGGACATGAAAGTCTGGTTACATTTATGGTTTTGCTCAGTAAAGTGTTCTCTCAGGTTTTGTTGCCATTGATGTGAATGAGGAACATGCCAGTTAATAAAGTTCATAAATAAAAATTCAGAACATACAAACAGTAATCGAAATCATTGGAGCCGTTTCTCAGAAAATCGTAAAGAATCGATTTTTGACATCATTAATGTACCACAATATCCGAATATCATATTTTTATTCAAGTACAATTATATTTAAAGTATAAATATTCAAGTATAAATATTCAAGTATTTTATAATTCATAGTAGTTTTTCCAACAGACAGGAATGTGCAACAAATGAAATTGAAAAGAGCCACTCTGAGCAACTGGAGGAGTATGGGGGAATGAAGGGAAACAATCAAGAGATTTGGAGAAGTAGTGCTGAGGAAGTAGCTGAGCGATTGAGATTAGCGCGAGTGAAAAACGACAGGATACAGAGACAGAAATCTGCAAAAATGAAGGAATACTGGAGAAAGAAGAGGGAGGAGAGAGCTATGGTAAGGTAAGTTAAGACAAGAATTTGCTCAATGCCCAATACCGCCAGACATCAATAAAGTTCCGTCTTTTTGAATCATTTATCAACACAAAGATGATAGATCACTTAGCCTAAGGTTACTATGGATTCTGACCAAAATGTGTGTTTGTAAATAAACAGTCAAGTGCTGACATTAGGTTGGGAAAAGTACACTTTTGAGGAGTTAAAACACTGTCAGTGAAAGCGTCCCCTTTGAATTTACTGTAAGGAAGATTCATTCCACTTTTTTGTCTGAGACTTAACTTTGCAAAGATATTATAAGCTTGAAAATCGAAAAAATTCACTTTTAAACAACAATATTTTCATAAAAAGCACGTCATTTGATAAAGCTCATAAATAAAAATTCAGAACTCAAAAAATCAAAATCTTTGGAGCCGTTTTTGAGAAAACCGTGAAAAATCGATTTTTGACATATTTAAAGTACCACCTTTTTAATTTCTCATCCTTGAAAAGTGAGGTGAAAAAAAATTCAAAATTTCAAGTGATTCCATTTTTGGGGCTTGAGAATTTGTGGTCATTCATTTTAGAATACATAAACATATACCGAATACATACACATAGACCAAAACCCAAAAACCATTTTTTTAGACACAGAGGACCTTGAAACGTAATAGTTTGTCTTAAAACTTGGATACTTTAATTTTTATGGAAAGCAATACTTCTCTTACTTACGGTAGTAGGGCTAGGAAAGTAAAAATGAAATAATTGATAAAAATATCTTACAGAGCCTTATATAGTAGTCAGAACCTTAGCTTATGACTATATGCTATGGATCTTTTATATTTGTAGTATTTTTTTCAACAGACAGGACTGTACAGCAAACGAAAATGGAAACAGCCGCTCTGAGAAACTAAAGGAGTATTGGAGAATGAAGAGAAACAATCAAGAAATTTTGAGAAGTAATGAAGAAGGGGACTTTCAATCAAGAAATTTTGAGAAAGGGACTGAACGTTTGAGAATTATGAGAGAGCAAAACAACAGGATAAAGAGACAGAAATCTGCTAAAATTAAGGAATACTGGAGAAAGAAGAGGGAGGAGAAAGCTACGGAAAGGTAGGTCAAGTCATGAGATACTCTAAAATTTGCACAACGCCCATTGTGTTTTCTGAATATGAAAAACATTTTGTGTGGCACTCTTACATGACTTTCCTTGTCTACTCGGGTCTTATTCAACAGAGTAAATCATGTCTAAATCATGCTATTGTGATAAAAAAGTAGACTGCTGTACAGTTAGTAGGTGAGACATGAGACATAAGAATAGTAATCAAAATCGCTGTAGCCGTTTCTTAGAAAATTGTAAAGAATAGATTTTTGACATTATTAATGTACCACAGTTTTTGAATATCATATTTATATTCCAGTACAATTATATTTAAAGTATAAATATTCAAGTATTTTATTATTCATAGTAGTTTTTCCAACAGACAAGATTGCACAACAAACGAAAATGAAAACAGCCACTCTGAGAAACTGGAGGAGCATTGGATAATGAAGGGAACCAATCAAGACATTTTGAGAAGTAGTGCTGAGGAAGAAGCTGAGCGATTAAGATTAGCAAGAGAGAAAAACGATAGGATGCAGAGACAGAAATCTGCAAAAATGAAGGAATACTGGAGAAAGACGAGAGAGGCGGGAGCTTTGGAAAGGTAGGTTAAGTCATGAGTTAAACTAAAATTTGACAATGTCCATTGTTTTTTTTTTCAACATGATCACAAATCTGTTGTGGCACTCTTTCATGAATTTCTTGTGTATTCTGGTCTTCTTCTATAGAGAACTAAATCATATGTTTTTGTGATGAAAAAGTAGACTGCGGTTCAGTGTTAGTAGGTGAGACATGAGCTATGAAAATGGGATGCGCATGCGCAGTACACTGTTTACTAACCTGAAGTCACGTCCCAGCAACAAAGTGCCAGCCATAGTGCAACGAATACTACTAGATGATATGGAAAACGCAGCATGTATGCAGCATAAAATTCATTTAGATTTTTAGATGCTCAAACATTTTCTTGAAGTTATCAGCTTAAGGAAAACCAGTGAACACAAAAAAGTTGTTATATGAGTGTGAGCACTCATCTTTTCGTCAATAAATTATATTTATGTTAAATGCTGATTATGTCTGTATGACTTATGGCTTATTTTTTTGTATCACCCTCTTTAGGGTACTTGAAATCAATTATTCTCCTTTTCTGGATGTTCCTTGCACTTCTGTAACCTAGACTGTAACCTACTTAAAAAAACCAAAAAAATTTCAAAACCCACGAAAGTCTGGCTACATATTATAATATGAGGATTATTATAGATTAGGATCGAAAAGCTATATGAAGAATTTCCAAAATTTTGAAAAAATGAAAAATGTTTAGTTTTGCATGATTATAACTTGGGATCCATGTAGCCTAGAAAGATACGATCGGTATCAGATTTCAGGTAATTAAATTGTCTACCAGAATGGTGTACATTTCAGATGCATTTCCTGTCAGACAGTTTGTAAGATTGGAAAAACAATAACATTTTGAAAGGACATGAAAGTCTGGTTACATTTATGGTTTTGCTCAGTAAAGTGTTCTCTCAGGTTTTGTTGCCATTGATGTGAATGAGGAACATGCCAGTTAATAAAGTTCATAAATAAAAATTCAGAACATACAAACAGTAATCGAAATCATTGGAGCCGTTTCTCAGAAAATCGTAAAGAATCGATTTTTGACATCATTAATGTACCACAATATCCGAATATCATATTTTTATTCAAGTACAATTATATTTAAAGTATAAATATTCAAGTATAAATATTCAAGTATTTTATAATTCATAGTAGTTTTTCCAACAGACAGGAATGTGCAACAAATGAAATTGAAAAGAGCCACTCTGAGCAACTGGAGGAGTATGGGGGAATGAAGGGAAACAATCAAGAGATTTGGAGAAGTAGTGCTGAGGAAGTAGCTGAGCGATTGAGATTAGCGCGAGTGAAAAACGACAGGATACAGAGACAGAAATCTGCAAAAATGAAGGAATACTGGAGAAAGAAGAGGGAGGAGAGAGCTATGGTAAGGTAAGTTAAGACAAGAATTTGCTCAATGCCCAATACCGCCAGACATCAATAAAGTTCCGTCTTTTTGAATCATTTATCAACACAAAGATGATAGATCACTTAGCCTAAGGTTACTATGGATTCTGACCAAAATGTGTGTTTGTAAATAAACAGTCAAGTGCTGACATTAGGTTGGGAAAAGTACACTTTTGAGGAGTTAAAACACTGTCAGTGAAAGCGTCCCCTTTGAATTTACTGTAAGGAAGATTCATTCCACTTTTTTGTCTGAGACTTAACTTTGCAAAGATATTATAAGCTTGAAAATCGAAAAAATTCACTTTTAAACAACAATATTTTCATAAAAAGCACGTCATTTGATAAAGCTCATAAATAAAAATTCAGAACTCAAAAAATCAAAATCTTTGGAGCCGTTTTTGAGAAAACCGTGAAAAATCGATTTTTGACATATTTAAAGTACCACCTTTTTAATTTCTCATCCTTGAAAAGTGAGGTGAAAAAAAATTCAAAATTTCAAGTGATTCCATTTTTGGGGCTTGAGAATTTGTGGTCATTCATTTTAGAATACATAAACATATACCGAATACATACACATAGACCAAAACCCAAAAACCATTTTTTTAGACACAGAGGACCTTGAAACGTAATAGTTTGTCTTAAAACTTGGATACTTTAATTTTTATGGAAAGCAATACTTCTCTTACTTACGGTAGTAGGGCTAGGAAAGTAAAAATGAAATAATTGATAAAAATATCTTACAGAGCCTTATATAGTAGTCAGAACCTTAGCTTATGACTATATGCTATGGATCTTTTATATTTGTAGTATTTTTTTCAACAGACAGGACTGTACAGCAAACGAAAATGGAAACAGCCGCTCTGAGAAACTAAAGGAGTATTGGAGAATGAAGAGAAACAATCAAGAAATTTTGAGAAGTAATGAAGAAGGGGACTTTCAATCAAGAAATTTTGAGAAAGGGACTGAACGTTTGAGAATTATGAGAGAGCAAAACAACAGGATAAAGAGACAGAAATCTGCTAAAATTAAGGAATACTGGAGAAAGAAGAGGGAGGAGAAAGCTTTGGAAAGGTAGGTCAAGTCATGAGCTACTCTGAAATTTGCACAACGCCCATTGTGTTTTCTGAATATGAAAAAAATTTGGTGTGGCACTCTTACATGACTTTCCTTGTCTACTCTGGTCTTATTCAACAGAGTAAATCATGTCTAAATCATGCTATTGTGATAAAAAAGTAGACTGCTGTACAGTTAGTAGGTGAGACATGAGACATAAGAATAGTAATCAAAATCGCTGTAGCCGTTTCTTAGAAAATTGTAATGAATCGATTTTTGACATTATTAATGTATCACAGTTTTTGAATATCATATTTATATTCCAGTGCAATTATATTTAAAGTATAAATATTCAAGTATTTTATTATTCATAGTAGTTTTTCCAACAGACAAGATTGCACAACAAACGAAAATGAAAACAGCCACTCTGAGAAACTGGAGGAGCATTGGATAATGAAGGGAACCAATCAAGACATTTTGAGAAGTAGTGCTGAGGAAGAAGCTGAGCGATTAAGATTAGCAAGAGAGAAAAACGATAGGATGCAGAGACAGAAATCTGCAAAAATGAAGGAATACTGGAGAAAGACGAGAGAGGCGGGAGCTTTGGAAAGGTAGGTTAAGTCATGAGTTAAACTAAAATTTGACAATGTCCATTGTTTTTTTTTTCAACATGATCACAAATCAGTTGTGGCACTCTTTCATGACTTTCTTGTGTATTCTGGTCTTCTTCTATAGAGAACTAAATCATATGTTTTTGTGATGAAAAAGTAGACTGCGGTTCAGTGTTAGTAGGTGAGACATGAGCTATGAAAATGGGATGCGCATGCGCAGTACACTGTTTACTAACCTGAAGTCACGTCCCAGCAACAAAGTGCCAGCCATAGTGCAACGAATACTACTAGATGATATGGAAAACGCAGCATGTATGCAGCATAAAATTCATTTAGATTTTTAGATGCTCAAACATTTTCTTGAAGTTATCAGCTTAAGGAAAACCAGTGAACACAAAAAAGTTGTTATATGAGTGTGAGCACTCATCTTTTCGTCAATAAATTATATTTATGTTAAATGCTGATTATGTCTGTATGACTTATGGCTTATTTTTTTGTATCACCCTCTTTAGGGTACTTGAAATCAATTATTCTCCTTTTCTGGATGTTCCTTGCACTTCTGTAACCTAGACTGTAACCTACTTAAAAAAACCAAAAAAAATTTCAAAACCCACGAAAGTCTGGCTACATATTATAATATGAGGATTATTATAGATTAGGATCGAAAAGCTATATGAAGAATTTCCAAAATTTTGAAAAAATGAAAAATGTTTAGTTTTGCATGATTATAACTTGGGATCCATGTAGCCTAGAAAGATACGATCGGTATCAGATTTCAGGTAATTAAATTGTCTACCAGAATGGTGTACATTTCAGATGCATTTCCTGTCAGACAATTTGTAAGATTGGAAAAACAATAACATTTTGAAAGGACATGAAAGTCTGGTTACATTTATGGTTTTGCTCAGTAAAGTGTTCTCTCAGGTTTTGTTGCCATTGATGTGAATGAGGAACATGCCAGTTAATAAAGTAATAAATAAAAATCAGAACATACAAACAGTAATCGAAATCATTGGAGCCGTTTCTTAGAAAATCGTAAATAATCGATTTTTGACATCATTAATGTACCACAATATCCGAATATCATATTTTTATTCAAGTACAATTATATTTAAAGTATAAATATTCAAGTATTTTATAATTCATAGTAGTTTTTCCAACAGACAGGAATGTGGAACAAATGAAATTGAAAAGAGCCACTCTGAGCAACTGGAGGAGTATGGGGGAATGAAGGGAAACAATCAAGAGATTTGGAGAAGTAGTGCTGAGGAAGTTGGTTTGCGATTGAGATTAGCGAGAGTGAAAAACGACAGGATACAGAGACAGAAATCTGCAAAAATGAAGGAGTACTGGAGAAAGAAGAGGGAGGAGAGAGCTATGGTAAGGTAAGTTAAGACAAGAATTTGCTCAATGCCCAATACCGCCAGACATCAATAGAGTTCCGTCTTTTTGAATCATTTATCAACACAAAGATGATAGATCACTTAGCCTAAGGTTACTATGGATTCTGAACAAAATTTGTGTTTGTAAATAAACAGTCAAGTGCTGACATTAGGTTGGGAAAAGTACACTTTTGAGGAGTTAAAACACTGTCAGTGAAAGCGTCCCCTTTGAATTTACCGTAAGGAAGATTCATTCCACTTTTTTGTCTGAGACTTAACTTTGCAAAGATATTCCAAGCTTGAAAATCGAAAAAATTCACTTTTAAACAACAATATTCTCATAAAAAGCACGTCATTTGATGAAGGTCATAAAAAAATTCAGAACTTAAAAAATCAAAATCTTTGGAGCCGTTTTTGGGAAAACCGTGAAAAATCGATTTTTGACATATTTAAAGTACCGCTGTTGTGATATCCAACATGTACCTACTAACGAGCCCATAGCAACCAGCTCATAGCAACGCAATAAATAAATAAATAAACATTCTGTTCAATATTACTCATCACTGCGTATGCGACTACAGTTCTGTTTAGCTAATAAAATCCTTGATTTCTAAAAGGTGTAATTATTCTTTTACTACAATTTTATTAGCTAAACAGTAATCTCACTATGTCAAGGCGAAGACAAAAACCGCCTGAAGAAGACAAGGAGAATTTTCGTGGCAACGGAAATGGAAATGTATTTCGTCCAACTAGACTTGACTCTGACCCGAATTCTCCAGCAGCAGAATTGGAATGGAAACACTGGAAAATACCTTTTGAAAACTTCCTGGAATTGTCCAAGATAAGTGAAGACAAGAAACTAAAGGTATTATTCAATTTTATATCTCCAGCTCTTTTCAATATAACAACGGAATGCACTACTTATGCTGCAGCAATTAATTCACTAGAGGATTCATTTGTTAAAACAAAAAATGAGCTTCATTGCCGTTATCGCCTAGCCACTAGAACACAACAAAAAGGAGAATCTATCAATCAATTCTTCTTAGATCTCAAAACACTAAGCTTATACTATAATTTTCGGGGTGTAACTGCAGAGGAAAATAGAAATGACCATATCAGAGATGCATTGATATCAGGACTACATTCTTCAGAGATTCGGCAACGATTATTAGAGAAACGATCATTATCATTGACAGAAGCTTTAGACCAATCACGTTTAATGGAAGCAGCCAAAATCTTCAATGAATCTTATGAACATAATGTTTTGGATGTTAATGCGCTTGTTACAGATAAAGTAGTTGATGAAACTGAAATGAACTTTAAATCAGTAAAAATTAAATCCAACTCAGTAGCAGCTATTAAACCACAGTGGTCATGTTACTTCTGTGGAAATTCTAAGGGACATAATCGTGCTGATTGTCCAGCCAGATTAATTAATTGCAATAATTTTGGGAAAACAGGTCATTTTGCCAAACTTTGTCGATCAAGTCAATCTAATAATAAGAAAATTACTGCTCTATCCAATTTTATTTCTACACCTGAATCACATAATCAACCCAACTTTGTATCAACTATAGCATCAGTATCAAACTCTCAAAATAAAACTATTATCTCAATCCTTATCAACGGTAATGCTGCTAATGCATTACTAGACACTGGAAGTACAGTAAGCTTTATTGACAAGGCTTTTGCTATTTGCTCTGGCATGCCCTTAATTCCAGCAAAGACAGTTACTGTTGGCCTAGCTTTGAAACTACACAGAACTGATATTACAACCTGCATAGTAACTACAATTCAACTGAATGAAGAAACTTATAAGGATGTGACATTGCTTGTTATGAAAGAACTATGTACAGATATAATCCTGGGCATAGATATTTAAAAAAAACACTCAACAGTAAACATTGCTTTTGGGGGAGACAGGCCAGCACTTCAGATATGTGCTCTCCTTCCAGCCAAAGTAGAGCCTTGCTCTCTCTTTCATAATCTTACACCAAATTGTTCTCCAATAGCAAGAAAATCTAGACTGAATTTCCAACGAATTTCTCAGACTGATAAAATGTTTGTACAAAAAGAATTACAGAAACTCTTATCTGATGGAATAATAGAACCAAGCAATTCTCCTTGGCGTGCACAGGCTTTTGTTATAAAAGCTGAAAATCGAAAACAACGCCTTGTAATTGACTATTCACAAACAATAAATCGGTATACCCTACTTGATGCATTCCCTCTGCCAAGAATAGAAGATTTGGTGAACACAGTGTCAAAGTACAAATTTTTTAGCAGTATTGATTTGAAAAGTGCTTATCACCAAGTGCCCATCCTTGAATCTGAAAACCCTTTTACAGCTTTCGAAGCTGATGGGAAATTATACCAGTTCACAAGAATCCCTTTTGGAGTCACTAACGGTGTCGCTGCTTTCCAAAGAATTATAAATTCCTTCATTCAAACAGAAAAACTAACAGATACATTTGCTTACTTAGATGATGTCACAATTTGTGGGCGGAACCAAGAAGAACATGATGTTAACCTCCAAAGGTTCCTTGACACTGCAATGAAGTATGGACTAACATTGAACAAAGAAAAATGCAATTTCTCTAAAACCTCTTTGAACTATCTTGGATACCTAATTGAAGGAGGTGCAATCAAACCAGATCCGGATCAATTGACTGCACTCTTGAAGTATCCAATTCCATCCAATGGAAAAACCCTAAAAAGAGCTCTCGGAATGCTAGCACATTACTCTAAGTGGGTTAAAAAATTTTCACAAAAATTCATCCACTCGTTCATACATCCTCATTCCCTCTAAGTCCAGATGCTGAAATCGCTTTTCAATCCTTAAAAAAAGAGATTGCTTCTTCGGTTCTATTACATGTAGATGAAGACAGTCCATTTACTGTTGAGACAGATGCATCAAATAATGCTATCGGAGGTACTCTGTCACAACATGGACAGCCTGTTGCATTTTTTTCACGAACTCTCAATCATAGTGAACTCAAATATTCTTCTATTGAAAAAGAAGCCCAAGCAATCATTGAATCAATACAAAAATGGCAACACTACCTGACAGGCCGCCATTTTACTCTTATAACTGATCAAAAATCTATTTCTTTCATGTTCAGTTCCAAAGCATCAAGTAAAATGAAAAATGAAAAGATTTTGCGTTGGCGACTTGAACTATCCTGTTTTAAATTTGATATTATCTACCGACCTGGAAAGAATAACATTCCTGCTGATGCTTTATCGCGAATTTGTTCAGCTGTTGGCTGCAATAATCCAGATATTAGAAAACTGGAAACCTACCACAACCAACTTTGTCACCCAGGAGTCTCTAGACTATACCATTGGGTTAAAACAAAAAACCTACCTTTCTCAGTAGATGATGTCCGTACTGTCTGTTCAAAGTGTACAATCTGCTCTGAATTGAAGCCATGTTTTTATCGGTCTTCAGGACACGTAATTAAATCTACAAGACCCATGGAGAGATGGAGTATAGATTTTAAAGGCCCCTTATCCTCATCGACACGAAATAAATACATTTTAATTATCATTGACGAATATTCTCGATTTCCTTGGGCTTATCCATGTTCTGATATGACAGCTAAAACTGTAATCAAGTGCTTGGAACATCTATTCATCATCTTTGGATTCCCTTCTTACATACATTCCGACCGGGGTACATCTTTTCTGTCAGCGGAACTACAGGCTTTCCTTGTCTCCAAAGGAATTGCTACAAGCAGGACTACCCCCTACAATCCAGCAGGGAATGGCCAGGTGGAACGATACGTAGGAATCATATGGAAGTCGGTAACTCTAGCGCTGCGATCACTTAATCTACGACCAGACCAGTGGGAAACAGTCCTTCCCAATGCACTCCATTCCATCCGCTCACTCTTGTGCACTTCAACAAATGCGATGCCACACGAACGCATGATTATACATCCTCGCAGATCCGATAATGGGATATCATTACCTACTTGGCTCACAAATCCGGGTCCAGTGTGACTAAAAAGAACAGCAAGGAGAAGAAAGAGTGATCCATTAGTCGAAGAGGTAGAATTACTCCAAGCAAACCCAAGCTATGCTTTAATACGACACAAAGATGGGCGGGAGTCGACAGTGAGTCTGCAGCATCTTGCACCACTACCTCATTCAAATACTTTATTCAGCGGGGAAGAATGTGGTGATATCCAACATGTACATACAACGAGCCCATAGCAACCAGCTCATAGCAATGCAATAAATAAATAAACATTCAGTTCAATATTACTCATCACTGCGTACGCTACTGCAGTTCTGTTTAGCTAATAAAAGCCTTGATTTCTAAAAGGTGTAATTATTCTTTTACTACAACCACCATTTTGAATTGCTCATCCTTGAAAAGTTAGGTGATAAAAAATTCAAAATTTCAAGTGATTCCATTTTTGGGGCTTGAGAATTTGTGGTCATTCATTTTAGATACATACACATAGACCGAATACATACACATAGACCAAATACATACACATAGACCAAAACCCAAAAACCATTTTTTTAGACACAGAGGACCTTGAAACGTAATAGTTTGTCTTAAAACTTGGATTCTTTAATTTTTATGGAAAGCAATACTTCTCTTACTTACGGTAGTAGGGCTAGGAAAGTAAAAATGAAATAATTGATAAAAATATCTTACAGAGCCTTATATAGTAGTCAGAACCTTAGCTTATGACTATATGCTATGGATCTTTTATATTTGTAGTATTTTTTTCAACAGACAGGACTGTACAGCAAACCAGGGTGACTAGCGACCGGGAAAATCGGGAAAACCGGGAAAAGTCAGGGAATTTTTAAATTCTGTAAAAGTCAGGGAATTTGAAAAAATATCGGGGAAACTTCGTAGTAATTATATACCTGATAATAATGATATTAGTACGGGCGCTTCCAAACAACTAATTTTGGAAAGGGAAACTCATTTGCGAAGCTTATCGTAGGGGAAGGAGATAACGAAAAACGGCTGTTTTGAAGATACTGATTTAGTTAAAATTCACAAGACACCTATCACTTAAAGTTCAAGTTTATCGTTGCTCTGATACACAGATTTATTTTCCACAAAAAAGACCTACCGTACACATATGCTTATACAGGGTGTCCCATGTAAGATGTAAACACCAGTTACACCGGTTTTTGAAATGAGGCCTTTGTGTTCGAGATATATAGAAATTATGCCTTCTTTGAGATACGCTCACTTCCCGCCATTAAATGCTCAATAACTCAAAAACTACTGATCAGATAGGAATTATGATGACATTGTTGGAAAGAGCACAACATTTCGCTGAAGATACACGTATTTACAATTTGTAACCCAATCATTTAAGGGGTGCTTTTTAGGGATCAAAGTACAAAAACGTGGATTTTTCCAAATTTCGCTGAAATTTCAAAGCGATTTTTCTTCATTTGTTTTTAGGGTGACATAATGAAAATTTTACAGAAAGACTTCCTCATTCCTCAAGCTTTGAAATGAGACTAAAATTTTATAAATTGGTGATTTGCAAATGCTTAAAAATTGTAAAAAACTGTCACAAACCCACAAGAATTAGTGTGTAAGGGACAAGAGGTGAGAGAGTAGAAATTTGATTTAAAAATCTTGTTGCAATCAGATTTTTTCCCAAAATGAATCAATGCTTCCCAATAAAGGTAGATCGGATGAGAGCACGTTCACAAGAAGTGGTGCTGTCAATTTTCATAATACACATACTTGGGCAACTGAAAATCCTCACGTAATGAGACCAAACTGGTTACAGCACAAATTTTTGGGTAATGTGTGGACTGGAATTGATAATCACATTCTTGGGTCATATTTATTTAACAAGCATTTGAATTGTGATGTTTTTAATTTTTTATTGGATCTCAAATAAAAAATTTTATTGAAATTTTAGATAAATTTTTATCTAAAATTTATCAATATAATATTTTAGATATTTTTGAACTATGGAAGAATTTCCCCTTAATGCTTTGAGGCAAGGAATGTGGATACACTGTTGTCTGGCGCATTTTGCTGGAAATGATTTTTATTTATACTAGCCTGATTCACATTATGATGAATACTATTTTGGTATCTGTTTATGCTTTTGTCAAAAATTGAAAACTCTATTTTCAATCTATTGTGAAATAGATAAATAAATAAACTATACAGTAGGCAATTTCGAATACAACATAGCACACCACAGTCATTAGAAATGAATATGTTACACACTCATTTTTCTTCAGTTGATCCTGATTTTCAATCTCATCCAATGGAGCAATCTTAGAAATATTCAACTTAATTAAGGAATTACTTCTTTTTTCAACGATGACTTCAGAGCTGTGATTCGGTAGTTTCTGATAAGAGTACTGTAATACAGTGCTTACTGTAGATCATTATTTTTACATATTTTGCCTTCAACGGCTTCCTGCGGTCACTCAAGGACCACAGTGATTGATAATTTATTTTGAAAAAACATCTGTTTACAGAAATATTTTGAAATTAAATTTTTACTCTTTCACCTCTTATCCCTTAGACACTAATTCTTGTGGGTTAGTGGCAGTTTTTTACAATTTTCAAGAATTTGCAAATCACCAATTTATAAAATTTCTGTATAATTTTAAAGCTTGAGAAATGAGGAAGTTTTTAATGAAACATTTTTATTATGACACCCTAAAAACAAATCGAGAAAAATCGCTTTAAAATTTCAGCGAGATTTAGAAAAAAAACCTTTTTTGTACTTTGACCCCTAAAAAACACCCTAAATGATTGGGTTACATATTGAAAATACGTGTATTTTCATCAAAATGTTGTGCTCTTTCCAACAATGTCATCATAATTCCAATCTGATCAGTAGTTTTTGAGTTATTGAGCATTTAATGGTGGGAAGTGAGCGTATCTCGAAAAAGTTATAATATCGAGATATCTCGAAAAAAGGTCTCATTTCAAAAACGTCACTGAACATTTTTTGTCAGAAATTTGGTGTAGAATCCTTGGTGACCGGTTTTTACACCTTACATGGGATATCCTGTATATCGGGGCAATGGAATTAGTGTATCTATAGAGTAGGTGAGAGTGTTGTACCTTGGAGCACATTTTATATTTTGGCTTCTAATAACAAAACTATGCATTTTTCAACGGAAACAATATTTTTCTTGACAAGTGCATCATGTTTTCTATCAAATATGATATAAATTCAACCTTATCCTTTGGTAACAAAAAGAAAATAAATAAGATTTGTAATTCTTGCAAGTTTTCCAAAGTAGTCATCATGTTGATTGATGTACCTTGGAACCCTACCTGTAGTACCTTGGAAAACTCATGTTATTTTGAGAAATAATAATAGCCTACTGGTCAATACTTAACTCATTTATTAAAATTTTTAATTATTACATATGTCACAAATAAATTTTTTCCATCCGTTTTTCTCACATCCTGCACAAATTTCATGTGCCCATCTCTTGTAGACTGTGCTGTGCACCTGATCCAATCTTCTCCAGACTGATCCAGTGCATATTGTTCATTACAAAATAGATATTTTTCTACAGCGCTGTCTTCATCATTTGTGTCAACTAATGGAGCCATATCATTGTCAGAATCATAAGATGAAGGAATAGCCCTACTGTGCGTCCTTTTCACAGGTTCCGAGGTACACTATGTGGTTGTGTTCCCTGGTACAAGAGGTCGCCATTTTAAATAAATATATTAAAGGTTTTGTTTAAGAGCATTATGAATAATGGAGTTTCACTCACCAATAGTTTTAGAATCAGTTGTCACATGAAGTTGAAAATATACAGCTCTCACAACATAAGAATAACAAAAGAATAACGTTGAAAAATTTTACTTTTGACTAGTTGAAATTTTGTTTGCCTAGCATACCTTTAATAATCATCTGATGCTGCTGAACTTCGAACTATACGAACATCTAGTGTTGAAAAACATAATGTAGTTATAAAATTAACCACTAAATAGCCCCACTGATTGAAAAACTGAAGTGTTCCGAGGTACATCATTCTCAAGGTACAACACTCTCCCCTAGATATATTTACCACGTAAAAAAAGCTGTTTATATATTCATTTATCAGGGCAATGAAATTAGTTTATCAGCTGATAGAGATTCTATAAAAAGCCTGATCGCATTTATTCACCCACAGCTGATGATAACTCAATAAATAAATTGATTGAAATGTGAACCTATCCTTTTGTTTCGCTTCAAAAAGGATGAAGGAGTGGGTCAATTTCATTGGCAAACGAACTTTATCTGTATTAAGGTTCCAAGAATGTGCGTTTAAAATTTTAAGTTGATTGGTCAAAGCGTTCGAAAGTTACTGTCGAGCACACACACAAACCCAAAAACATACAGAAAAAGACGCGAGCCTCCAGTCACGAGTCACAATTCAAAACTAAGAACTCGCAACACTCGTTCAATTATAGAAACCCTCACATGAAATGCTCCAATATCGAACTTGAAATGCGTTTTTAGATGGGCAACCAGATAAATAAGCTAGGTAGGTTAACAAACATAAAATTGTTTTGATTATTCGGTAAGGTCTTTTTGTTTTTCATCTATATAAAAGCCAAATACCCCTGAATCACTGACTCATTCATCAGCGTTTCTCGAAAACCACATGGCTAATTAAGTTGAAATTTGGTACACATGTCCCGTTGGGGCTCTAGATGCATGCTAAGAAAGAATTCTGAAAAATCCAGAAAATTTGGTCAAAAGTGAAAATTTGAAAATTATACATAAGAGGTATGGAGTTGTGAATTGAATAACTGTGCCCGTATCCATGACAACAGATGATCAACAAACAAAATTGCTGGTTCGATTCACGATTTTGTACGAATTTTAAACCACCCCCTGGGTTCCAAGGGGGGAATTTGCCCCCTGGCTAGACGGTTAAGGCGAGCGAAGTGAGCCTGCCGGCTAGTACCTTATATTGGTCAGGGAAAATTGTATTAAAGGTCAGGGAAAGTCAGGGAAAAGTCAGGGAATTTTTGTGGCTTACTTTGCTAGTCACCCTGCAAACGAAAATGGAAACAGCCGCTCTGAGAAACTAAAGGAGTATTGGAGAATGAAGAGAAACAATCAAGAAATTTTGAGAAGTAATGTTAAGAAGGGGACTAAACGTTTGAGATTAATGAGAGAGCAAAACAACAGGATAAAGAGACAGAAATCTGCTAAAATTAAGGAATACTGGAGAAAGAAGAGGGAGGAGAAAGCTACGGAAAGGTAGGTCAAGTCTTGAGATACTCTAAAATTTGCACAACGCCCATTGTGTTTTCTGAATATGAAAAAAATTTTGTGTGGCACTCTTACATGACTTTCCTTGTCTACTCGGGTCTAATTCAACAGAGTAAATCATGTCTAAATCATGCTATTGTGATAAAAAAGTAGACTGCTGTACAGTTAGTAGGTGAGACATGAGACATAAGAATAGTAATCAAATTCGCTGTAGCCGTTTCTTAGAAAATTGTAAAGAATCGATTTTTGACATTATTAATGTACCACAGTTTTTGAATATCATATTTATATTCCAGTACAATTATATTTAAAGTATAAATATTCAAGTATTTTATTATTCATAGTAGTTTTTCCAACAGACAAGATTGCACAACAAACGAAAATGAAAACAGCCACACTAAGAAAAAGGAGGAGCATTGGATAATGAAGGGAACCAATCAAGACATTTTGAGAAGTAGTGCTGAGGAAGAAGCTGAGCGATTAAGATTAGCAAGAGAGAAAAACGATAGGATACAGAGACAGAAATCTGCAAAAATGAAGGAATACTGGAGAAAGACGAGAGAGGCGGGAGCTTTGGAAAGGTAGGTTAAGTCATGAGTTAAACTAAAATTTGACAATGTCCATTGTTTTTTTTTTCAACATGATCACAAATCTGTTGTGGCACTCTTTCATGAATTTCTTGTGTATTCTGGTCTTCTTCTATAGAGAACTAAATCATATGTTTTTGTGATGAAAAAGTAGACTGCGGTTCAGTGTTAGTAGGTGAGACATGAGCTATGAAAATGGGATGCGCATGCGCAGTACACTGTTTACTAACCTGAAGTCACGTCCCAGCAACAAAGTGCCAGCCATAGTGCAACGAATACTACTAGATGATATGGAAAACGCAGCATGTATGCAGCATAAAATTCATTTAGATTTTTAGATGCTCAAACATTTTCTTGAAGTTATCAGCTTAAGGAAAACCAGTGAACACAAAAAAGTTGTTATATGAGTGTGAGCACTCATCTTTTCGTCAATAAATTATATTTATGTTAAATGCTGATTATGTCTGTATGACTTATGGCTTATTTTTTTGTATCACCCTCTTTAGGGTACTTGAAATCAATTATTCTCCTTTTCTGGATGTTCCTTGCACTTCTGTAACCTAGACTGTAACCTACTTAAAAAAACCAAAAAAATTTCAAAACCCACGAAAGTCTGGCTACATATTATAATATGAGGATTATTATAGATTAGGATCGAAAAGCTATATGAAGAATTTCCAAAATTTTGAAAAAATGAAAAATGTTTAGTTTTGCATGATTATAACTTGGGATCCATGTAGCCTAGAAAGATACGATCGGTATCAGATTTCAGGTAATTAAATTGTCTACCAGAATGGTGTACATTTCAGATGCATTTCCTGTCAGACAGTTTGTAAGATTGGAAAAACAATAACATTTTGAAAGGACATGAAAGTCTGGTTACATTTATGGTTTTGCTCAGTAAAGTGTTCTCTCAGGTTTTGTTGCCATTGATGTGAATGAGGAACATGCCAGTTAATAAAGTTCATAAATAAAAATTCAGAACATACAAATAGTAATCAAAATCATTGGAGCCGTTTCTCAGAAAATCGTAAAGAATCGATTTTTGACATCATTAATGTACCACAATATCCGAATATCATATTTTTATTCAAGTACAATTATATTTAAAGTATAAATATTCAAGTATAAATATTCAAGTATAAATATTCAAGTATTTTATAATTCATAGTAGTTTTTCCAACAGACAGGAATGTGCAACAAATGAAATTGAAAAGAGCCACTCTGAGCAACTGGAGGAGTATGGGGGAATGAAGGGAAACAATCAAGAGATTTGGAGAAGTAGTGCTGAGGAAGTAGCTGAGCGATTGAGATTAGCGCGAGTGAAAAACGACAGGATACAGAGACAGAAATCTGCAAAAATGAAGGAATACTGGAGAAAGAAGAGGGAGGAGAGAGCTATGGTAAGGTAAGTTAAGACAAGAATTTGCTCAATGCCCAATACCGCCAGACATCAATAAAGTTCCGTCTTTTTGAATCATTTATCAACACAAAGATGATAGATCACTTAGCCTAAGGTTACTATGGATTCTGACCAAAATATGTGTTTGTAAATAAACAGTCAAGTGCTGACATTAGGTTGGGAAAAGTACACTTTTGAGGAGTTAAAACACTGTCAGTGAAAGCGTCCCCTTTGAATTAACTGTAAGGAAGATTCATTCCACTTTTTTGTCTGAGACTTAACTTTGCAAAAATATTCCAAGCTTGAAAATCGAAAAAATTCACTTTTAAACAACAATATTTTCATAAAAAGCACGTCATTTGATAAAGCTCATAAATAAAAATTCAGAACTCAAAAAATCAAAATCTGTGGAGCCGTTTTTGAGAAAACCGTGAAAAATCGATTTTTGACATATTTAAAGTACCACCTTTTTAATTTCTCATCCTTGAAAAGTTAGGTGAAAAAAAATTCAAAATTTCTAGTGATTCCATTTCTGGGGCTTGAGAATTTGTGGTCATTCATTTTAGAATACATACACATAGACCGAATACATACACATAGACCAAATACATACACATAGACCAAAACCCAAAAACCATTTTTTTAGACACAGAGGACCTTGAAACGTAATAGTTTGTCTTAAAACTTGGATACTTTAATTTTTATGGAAAGCAATACTTCTCTTACTTACGGTAGTAGGGCTAGGAAAGTAAAAATGAAATAATTGATAAAAATATCTTACAGAGCCTTATATAGTAGTCAGAACCTTAGCTTATGACTATATGCTATGGATCTTTTATATTTGTAGTATTTTTTTCAACAGACAGGACTGTACAGCAAACGAAAATGGAAACAGCCGCTCTGAGAAACTAAAGGAGTATTGGAGAATGAAGAGAAACAATCAAGAAATTTTGAGAAGTAATGTTAAGAAGGGGACTGAACGTTTGAGATTAATGAGAGAGCAAAACAACAGGATAAAGAGACAGAAATCTGCTAAAATTAAGGAATACTGGAGAAAGAAGAGGGAGGAGAAAGCTTTGGAAAGGTAGGTCAAGTCATGAGCTACTCTGAAATTTGCACAACGCCCATTGTGTTTTCTGAATATGAAAAAAATTTGGTGTGGCACTCTTACATGACTTTCCTTGTCTACTCTGGTCTTATTCAACAGAGTAAATCATGTCTAAATCATGCTATTGTGATAAAAAAGTAGACTGCTGTACAGTTAGTAGGTGAGACATGAGACATAAGAATAGTAATCAAAATCGCTGTAGCCGTTTCTTAGAAAATTGTAATGAATCGATTTTTGACATTATTAATGTATCACAGTTTTTGAATATCATATTTATATTCCAGTGCAATTATATTTAAAGTATAAATATTCAAGTATTTTATTATTCATAGTAGTTTTTCCAACAGACAAGATTGCACAACAAACGAAAATGAAAACAGCCACTCTGAGAAACTGGAGGAGCATTGGATAATGAAGGGAACCAATCAAGACATTTTGAGAAGTAGTGCTGAGGAAGAAGCTGAGCGATTAAGATTAGCAAGAGAGAAAAACGATAGGATACAGAGACAGAATTCTGCAAAAATGAAGGAATACTGGAGAAAGATGAGAGAGGCGGGAGCTATGGAAAGGTAGGTTAAGTCATGAGTTAAACTAAAATCTGACAATGTCCATTGTTTTTTTTTTCAACATGATCACAAATCTGTTGTGGCACTCTTTCATGACTTTCCTTGTGTATTCTGGTCTTCTTCTATAGAGAACTAAATCATAGATAGATAAGGCAGCGTCCACTGACCTCCTATAGAAGGGGTATCTGGATTTGTCAAAGATTTTAAGTTCTACTAAAAGAAGTCCTGCTATCATATGAGATGAAAAATTTATATGAAGTGTAAATTAAAATCATTATAATTCTAAAATCGTCATGTATGATTTGTGTTGGCATAGTGACTAATATACTCCGGAACAGAGTAAAAACAAAATTCTTGTAATTCTTTTTTCAGCTCATTCTTAAATTTACTAATTGGAAGTGTTCGGATACGGGCAGGTAAGATATTGAAAAGATGAATTCCTAAGCTCTTGACGCCCTTAGCGTAAAGTGTTGTTCTATGGCTGTAATCTCTTATTTGGTCTCTTTGCCTTGTTTCTTATGTGTGAATCATAGATCCTCTAATTAAGCTATTTTCTTTTTTTTTAATAAGGCGAATACTTTCAAAAATGAAGAGGCTAGGCAGAGGGAGAATCTGCAACTGTTTAAAATATGGGCGACAACTTGTTCGAATTGACTCCCCTACCATCACTCGTATAGCCCATTTCTGCAACCTGAAAATGTGAATCATATCGGTAGAATTTCCCCAAAAAGGTACTCCATATGTTATTAGTGAATGAAACAAGGCAAAGTAAACTTTTTTAGATAATCAACTTGAGGTTTCCAAGAGAGTTTGCTATCAATCACTATGCCAAGTATTTTAATATCCTCTACACATTCAATTGTGTGACGTTGTACTTCAAGATTTGTTCCTTTAGCTGATCTGAAGGCTATTTCTTTAGTTTTGTTATAATTAAGAGTAAGCATGTTCGCGCAAAGCCAATCGTCGAGTTTTTTTTAGGGCTACTTTACATTCTGACTCCATTCTAGATTGATTTTCAGCCCTCACCATAACACTAATATCGTCAGCATACAAAATACATTCGGCGGGGTCGAGATAAGAAGGCAAATCATTTATGTATAAAATGAACAAAACGGGGCCTAAAACCGATCCTTGAGGAACACCGGATCGTGTCATTAACCAATCAGAATGATAGACCTGTTGATGAGATACTAATTCCACACTTTGATACCTCTCTTCAAAATAAGAAGTGAACCAATCGAACACCGAGTCCTCCAAGCCATAGAATCTTAATTTATTCATCAGTATTTCTATGTTGACCAAATCAAAAGCCTTCGACAAATCGGCAATTAAACCGCACACCCTAAACCCTTTGTCCACAGACGATAGTACACCATCCATGTAACTGAACAATGCATCGGCGGTGGATAGGCCAGGTCTAAATCCAAACTGTTGGTGTGATAAAATTCCAGTCTTTCTCAAGTGGACTCTCAGTCTGACCAAAACAACATATTCTAATAATTTTGAGAAAACTGGCGGATTATTCACTGGTCTGTAGTTATCGGGAATTTCTCTATCACCTTTCTTATAGATCGGCGTGACCTTTCCCAATTTCAACTTTGAAGGTACTATTCCACTTCTTAATGAGGCATTGAAAATGCATGTCAAGGGCTCTAAAATTGGCAGAGCTGATTTTTTCACTAAATCGTTAGATATTCCATATGTATCATATGATTTTTTATTTTTCATGAAATTGATTAACATATGGAGATCTTGACATTCCAATAAATCGAAATTGTTCAAAGTTGCATGATAAGAACCATGTCTGTATGAGGCGCTATCTTTCAAAATATTTTTGTATTTATCAACTGTGTTCTCTGTCATTGTATGGAATATTTGAGAGGGAATGTTTATGTAATGATTATTAAGTAAATTAGCGGCACTTCTACCAGTCTTTATCGTTCCAAACTTGTCAGAGATGCGGATTTCTGATAAACAATTCGAGACTCTACCTGATTCAGATTTGACTAGTCTCCAAACGGCTTTTGTCTTATTTGAGGAATTATTAATAAAGTTGTTTGCTGCTAATTTTTTAGCACATTGTAATACCTTTTTATAAATACTTTTATAAATCTTAATGTACAACTCCAAGCTAAAATAAGCCAATCCTTTTTTTGTTGTAATAGAAATCAACGAACCCCGTTTGGAATCAATTTTTTGCAACAAATTCAAGGTTTTTAATCTGTTTGCTGAAACTTTTATACCTTGAGTAACCCATGACAACTTATCTTTTGAATTTTTTACTGATCTCTTTGGGACTGAGTCATTAAGATGTTTAATGTATATTGAAATAAAGTTATTGAACATCTGTTCGACGTCGTTACTATCATAAACAGATTTCCAAGACTCGCGACTCAAAGCCTGATTGAAGGCAGCGATAGTATTTTCGTTAACAACACGAAAGGTTTTATTTTTTCCGTTTCGTGAAAAATCAGCACTATTCCGCTCAACTTTTGTTTTCTTAACCATAAGGGCTACACTACCCGCATCATGATCCGTGAATGAACAGGGTATAGTATCATTGAGACACAATGTAGGAGAATAATTAGTTATTATATAATCGATCTCTGTTGCTGATCTCTGGGTGATTCGCGTTGGTCCCTCACTTATTTTAGTTACTTTAAATGTCGCCAACAGATTATTAAGTAAGTCTTTATTGTTGCTATCGGTCGAAAAATCAACGTTAAAATCTCCACACAGTAATGTAATTTTTCCTTTTTCTTTTGTTGCTTTAGCCAGAGTAGATCTGAGAAGCTCGATAAAAATATTGAAATCAGAATTAGGAGTGCGGTAAACACATAAAACAATTATTTTGTTATTCAAATTTTGTAATCTGAGTTCGATGGCTGACAACTCAAATGAATTCTCAAGAGCGAGATGGGTCAGGTCCTTTCTGTCATGGCAACTGATAATTGATTTCTCACGAACAAAAATACATGAGCCTCCTCGGATTTTAATCCTTCTGCTGTAATAAGCTTTTAGTACAAAATTCGGGAAGGAGAACACCGCTAACTCCTCGTCTTTCAACCAATGCTCAGTGAAGCAAAGAATGTCAAAGCTTGATCTTTCGTCTGACATAAACAATTCTATATCTAATTTTGCGCTCGCAAGTCCCTGACAATTTACATGAAAAAGTTTGCAACCTATAAAAAATGTTCATCAAATTCGTTAACTACTGGAATATTATTACCAATATGTCCCTTGCCCGTTTTGCTGTCTAAGCATTTATCTGTGAAATGATTGCTATTCTCAATCCTATTTCTGATTATATGATCTCGAAAGATATTGAGTTTTTTTCCGCTATATCTGTTTAAATGTAGACCGTGTCGGGTGTAGTCAGAGATATCAAAGTTGCTTAAATCTAAAAATTCAATATTTACTCTACCGTTAAGTTCTGTGTGTATCGATGAATTCAACTTGCTAACGTTGATGTTCATTAGGGGCCTATCATATCTGAATGGTATGGATGCAATAGCTACATTGGTATGGCCAGCCGTTTTAAAAATCTTTCTTAAATTCAAGTCAGTGGGTTGTTCTATTGTATTCACTATGTCGTTAGTTCCCGCTAAAATTATAACACTGTCATCCATGTTAAAATCTCGAGTGAAATCTTCGATGTCATGAACTACCGTATTAAATTTACACCCTGGTTTCGAGAGTACTGTTACTTCGAACCCCTTGTTATCAAGTTCATTGTTTAGATCCCACCCAATATCTCGCCCGTGGCTATCTGACAATACCAAGACTTGTTTTTTTGTTAGTCTTCCTTTTCAATTTTTTTACTTTGGAGTAGTTGTTATAGTTTGTCTCAATAATTTTTGTCTCTGAATAGTCTGTTGAAATTTCTGGTTCCGTAAGGATATCAAAGGAATTATTTCGTCTAAATTCGTTCACATCGCGTGAAGTATGATTTTGTATGTTTCCCGGCGAATAAAAGTTCCTAAGATCTCCTACCTCTATCTCCAATGCCTTATTTTTACTCCTTAAGAAAGTATTATCAGCTTCCAAAACTTCCATTGTAGTTTTCATTTGCACTATGCTTTCTGTAAGAATTTTATTTTCTTGCTCTAGTTCCAATTTATTGTTTATTATAGCTTTATACTCCATTAAACTCTTATCTACATCAATGCAATGGTTCACTGCATCATCCTATTGTTTCTTAAGTATAGCCATTTTCTGAACTAATTCAATATTTTCTTTTCTTAGCGATTCAAAGTTTACGTTTCCATCGTTATGTGAGTTGCATAAATCAGAATTTAGAGGAGATTTCAAGCACACCGGGGTGCTACATGAGTTTGCTCCGTTAAAGATTTCGGAAGCAGCAGATAAGATATTGTTTGTGTCATAGAGTGAGCTAAAAGATTCGGCCAGTACAGCGTCGTTATCTGGAGCTTGGCTAGTAGCTGTGTCATTCAAAGATAATGAATTATCTTCCCTTACATTTTCTGAGACATTCGGCGGATGATTGTGTTTCAAATTTGGACTAGGCTCAAGAGAACATGTTAGATCTGTTTTTATTGAAACTTTGCATGCCTTACTCAAACATCTCCAAATTATTAGACCCGTGGATGAAGTTCTGTCTTTTCTAAATTTATAGTTATCGAAAATGACAGCTGGATTCCCTTTATTAGTTGTAGTTTCCTTCAGCTTCATGACGAAATGAATGACCTTCAAGGCCCAAATAAATTCAAATTAATGTTATTGAGCAATACTATTTTTAAGATTTAATTATTGTTGTTAGTTTTATTGTTATCGTGTAAGTATTAAGATTATTACCGTTGTTGTCATTATTATTATTTATATTATCCTATTTAATAAATAAATAATTGTACAATTATTGAAGTCAGTTAACAGTTTCCAGGTAGGGATTATCAGGATAGAACTAAGTAAAGGTTGTTGTAGGAATATATAGGCCTAAAGTGATTAGATAAAATCAGTACCCGAGACGAAGATGAATCAAGTCAATTAAATATTACAAGTGATTCAAGTCGATCCACAAACAAACCTGAGGGCTAAGTAAGATTTGAAATAGATTGTTATCTAGTCGCTCGTGCCTCGTCCAGTTCCGGGCCAAGAGTGACTGCCACAAGATGCAGTGTTTACAGAATAATTTACAAAGCAGCCTGCCGATTTACTAGATCTATTTCAGCCCACGCAAATTCGAATCCCATTAAAACCACATCTCCACCTCACGTTGATTTTAGGAAAAGTTGGAGACGGAGGAGGAAACAAAATTCCAGGTATAAATGTATATTCTGTAGATAAATACGGTTATTAAATTTAGTAGTATAGTTGTTTATTTATAAAGGTTCATAGATTTACTTTATTAAAACTAGTTAAACATCAGTCAATTATCTACTCGTAATTTAACTATTAAAATTTAAACGGGCTTTACAGTCTATATTTTTTTAAGAATTATTGTTACAATATTAATGATTCGTCAGTAATTTTTTTTTTAAATCCTTCATATAAAGATATAATATAAATTTAAAGATATAATATAAATTATGTTGAGGGTTTTGTTAAGCTATTAAAAATTCCGTAGCAGTCAAAATGGAAGAAACCAACACTTAAAATTTAAATCGATCAGAATTATAGAAAAAAAAAGAAACAAGCACGATACAATACTGTAGAGTTTACAGAAAAGGATACTTGCTGCGGCTGGCTAGAGAGCGATAAGGGAGCTCTGATAAATCCGTCCGTTCACTACGGCATCCACAGGCCAATCAATGTTTATATGTTCATATGTTTTTGTGATGAAAAAGTAGACTGCGGTTCAGTGTTAGTAGGTGAGGCATGAGCTATGAAAATGGGATGCGCATGTGCAGTACACTGTTTACTAACCTGAAGTCACGTCCCAGCAACAAAGTGCCAGCCATTGCGCAACGAATACTACTAGATGATATGGAAAACGCAGCATGTATGCAGCATAAAATTCATTTAGATTTTTAGATGCTCAAACATTCTCTTGAAGTTATCAGCTCAAAGAAAACCAGAGAACACAAAAAAGTTGTTATATGAGTGTGGGCACTCATCTTTTCGTCAATAAATTATATTTATGTTAAATGCTGATTATGTCTGTATGACATGGCTTATTTTTTTGTAGCACCCTCTTTAGGGTACTTGAAATCAATTATTCTCCTTTTCTGGATGTTCCTTGCACTTCTGTAACCTAGACTGTAAGCAAGACTGTAACCTACTTAAAAAAACCAAAAAAATTCAAAACCCACGAAAGTCTGGCTACATATTATAATATGAGGATTATTATAGATTAGGATCGAAAAGCTATATGAAGAATTTCCAAAATTTTGAAAAAATGAAAAATGTTTATTTTTGCATGATTATAACTTGGGATCCATGTAGCCTAGAAAGATACGATCGGTATCAGATTTCAGGTAATTGAATTGTCTACCAGAATGGTGTACATTTCAGATACATTTCCTGTCAGACAGTTTGTAAGATTGGAAAAACAAAAACATTTTGAAACGACATGAAACGACATGTAATGTCTGGTTACATTTATGGTT
This sequence comes from Conomelus anceps, assembly GCA_948455865.1. Lineage (NCBI taxonomy): Eukaryota > Metazoa > Arthropoda > Insecta > Hemiptera > Delphacidae > Conomelus > Conomelus anceps. The sequence goes on along the minus strand of OX418226.1, from coordinate 17,760,012 downwards.
TTGCTCAGTAAAGTATTCTCTCAGGTTTTGTTGCCATTGATGTGAATGAGGAACATGCCAGTTAATAAAGTTCATAAATAAAAATTCAGAACATACAAACAGTAATCGAAATCATTGGAGCCGTTTCTCAGAAAATCGTAAAGAATCGATTTTTGACATCATTAATGTACCACAATATCTGAATATCATATTTTTATTCAAGTACAATTATATTTAAAGTATAAATATTTAAGTATTTTTTAATTCATAGTAGTTTTTCCAACAGACAGGAATGTGCAACAAATGAAATTGAAAAGAGCCACTCTGAGCAACTGGAGGAGTATGGGGGAATGAAGGGAAACAATCAAGAGATTTGGAGAAGTAGTGCTGAGGAAGTAGCTGAGCGATTGAGATTAGCGCGAGAGAAAAAAGACAGGATACAGAGACAGAAATCAGCAAAAATGAAGGAATACTGGAGAAAGAAGAGGGAGGAGAGAGCTATGGTAAGGTAAGTTAAGACAAGAATTTGCTCAATGCCCAATACCGCCAGACATCAATAGAGTTCCGTCTTTTTGAATCATTTATCAACACAAAGATGATAGATCACTTAGCCTAAGGTTACTATGGATTCTGACCAAAATGTGTGTTTGTAAATAAACAGTCAAGTTCTGACATTAGGTTGGAAAAAGTACACTTTTGAGGAGTTAAAATACTGTCAGTGAAAGCGTCCCCTTTGAATTTACTGTAAGGAAGATTCATTCCACTTTTTTGTCTGAGACTTAACTTTGCAAAGATATTCCAAGCTTGAAAATCGAAAAAATTCACTTTTAAACAACAATATTTTCATAAAAAGCACGTCATTTGATAAAGCTCATAAATAAAAATTCAGAACTCAAAAAATCAAAATCTGTGGAGCCGTTTTTGAGAAAACGGTGAAAAATCGATTCTTGACATATTTAAAGTACCACCATTTTGAATTGCTCATCCTTGAAAAGTTAGGTGAAAAAAAATTCAAAATTTCTAGTGATTCCATTTTTGGGGCTTGAGAATTTGTGGTCATTCATTTTAGAATACATACACATAGACCAAATACATACACATAGACCAAAACCCAAAAACCATTTTTTTAGACACAGAGGACCTTGAAACGTAATAGTTTGTCTTAAAACTTGGATACTTTAATTTTTATGGAAAGCAATACATCTCTTACTTACGGTAGTAGGGCTAGGAAAGTAAAAATGAAATAATTGATAAAAATATCTTACAGAGCCTTATATAGTAGTCAGAACCTTAGCTTATGACTATATGCTATGGATCTTTTATATTTGTAGTATTTTTTTCAACAGACAGGACTGTACAGCAAACGAAAATGGAAACAGCCGCTCTGAGAAACTAAAGGAGTATTGGAGAATGAAGAGAAACAATCAAGAAATTTTGAGAAGTAATGTTAAGAAGGGGACTGAACGTTTGAGATTAATGAGAGAGCAAAACAACAGGATAAAGAGACAGAAATCTGCTAAAATTAAGGAATACTGGAGAAAGAAGAGGGAGGAGAAAGCTATGGAAAGGTAGGTCAAGTCATGAGATACTCTATAATTTGCACAACGCCCATTGTGTTTTCTGAATATGAAAAAAATTTGGTGTGGCACTCTTACATGACTTTCCTTGTCTACTCTGGTCTTATTCAACAGAGTAAATCATGTCTAAATCACGCTATTGTGATAAAAAAGTAGACTGCTGTACAGTTAGTAGGTGAGACATGAGACATAAGAATAGTAATCAAAATCACTGTAGCCGTTTCTCAGAAAATCGTAATGAATCGATTTTTGACATTATTAATGTACCACAGTTTTTGAATATCATATTTATATTCCAGTGCAATTATATTTAAAGTATAAATATTCAAGTATTTTATTATTCATAGTAGTTTTTCCAACAGACAAGATTGCACAACAAACGAAAGTGAAAACAGCCACTCTGAGAAACTGGAGGAGCATTGGATAATGAAGGGAACCAATCAAGACATTTTGAGTAGTGCTGAGGAAGAAGCTGAGCGATTAAGATTAGCAAGAGAGAAAAACGATAGGATACAGAGACAGAAATCTGCAAAAATGAAGGAATACTGGAGAAAGACGAGAGAGGCGGGAGCTTTGGAAAGGTAGGTTAAGTCATGAGTTAAACTAAAATTTGACAATGTCGATTGTTTTTTTTTTCAACATGATCACAAATCTGTTGTGGCACTCTTTCATGACTTTCCTTGTGTATTCTGGTCTTCTTCTATAGAGAACTAAATCATATGTTTTTGTGATGAAAAAGTAGACTGCGGTTCAGTGTTAGAAGGTGAGACATGAGCTATGAAAATGGGATGTGCATGCGCAGTACACTGTTTACTAACCTGAAGTCACGTCCCAGCAACAAAGTGCCAGCCATTGCGCAACGAATACTACTAGATGATATGGAAAACGCAGCATGTATGCAGCATAAAATTCATTTAGATTTTTAGATGCTCAAACATTTTCTTGAAGTTATCAGCTTAAAGAAAACCAGTGAACACAAAAATGTTGTTATATGAGTGTGGGCACTCATCTTTTCGTCAATAAATTATATTTATGTTAAATGCTGATTATGTCTGTATGACTTATGGCTTATTTTTTTGTAGCACCCTCTTTAGGGTACTTGAAATCAATTATTCTCCTTTACTGGATGTTCCTTGCACTTCTGTAACCTAGACTGTAAGCAAGACTGTAACCTACTTAAAAAAACCAAAAAAATTTCAAAACCCACGAAAGTCTGGCTACATATTATAATATGAGGATTATTATAGATTAGGATCGAAAAGCTATATGAAGAATTTCCAAAATTTTGAAAAAATGAAAAATGTTTATTTTTGCATGATTATAACTTGGGATCCATGTAGCCTAGAAAGATACGATCGGTATCAGATTTCAGGTAATTGAATTGTCTACCAGAATGGTGTACATTTCAGATACATTTCCTGTCAGACAGTTTGTAAGATTGGAAAAACAAAAACATTTTGAAACGACATGAAACGACATGTAATGTCTGGTTACATTTATGGTTTTGCTCAGTAAAGTATTCTCTCAGGTTTTGTTGCCATTGATGTGAATGAGGAACATGCCAGTTAATAAAGTTCATAAATAAAAATTCAGAACATACAAACAGTAATCGAAATCATTGGAGCCGTTTCTCAGAAAATCGTAAAGAATCGATTTTTGACATCATTAATGTACCACAATATCTGAATATCATATTTTTATTCAAGTACAATTATATTTAAAGTATAAATATTTAAGTATTTTTTAATTCATAGTAGTTTTTCCAACAGACAGGAATGTGCAACAAATGAAATTGAAAAGAGCCACTCTGAGCAACTGGAGGAGTATGGGGGAATGAAGGGAAACAATCAAGAGATTTGGAGAAGTAGTGCTGAGGAAGTAGCTGAGCGATTGAGATTAGCGCGAGAGAAAAAAGACAGGATACAGAGACAGAAATCAGCAAAAATGAAGGAATACTGGAGAAAGAAGAGGGAGGAGAGAGCTATGGTAAGGTAAGTTAAGACAAGAATTTGCTCAATGCCCAATACCGCCAGACATCAATAGAGTTCCGTCTTTTTGAATCATTTATCAACACAAAGATGATAGATCACTTAGCCTAAGGTTACTATGGATTCTGACCAAAATGTGTGTTTGTAAATAAACAGTCAAGTGCTGACATTAGGTTGGGAAAAGTACACTTTTGAGGAGTTAAAACGCAGCATGTATGCAGCATAAAATTCATTTAAATTTTTAGATGCTCAAACATTCTCTTCAAGTTATCAGCTCAAAGAAAACCAGAGAACACAAATAAGTTGTTATATGAGTGTGGGCACTCATCTTTTCGTCAATAAATTATATTTATGTTAAATGCGGATTATGTTGTATGACATGGCTTATTTTTTTTGTATCACCCTCTTTAGGGTACTTGAAATCAATTATTCTCCTTTTCTGGATGTTCCTTGTACTTTCACTAATACTCTCTCATTCTCTCTGATGTTGCCTTTTTCCTCCCCTTGGATGGTGCAGTTCCCATTCTAGCTTAATTTATTATATTCACATTTATAAATAATTATTATTCATAAATATGAATAGTTTTTTATATTACATCAATTCAAAAGCTAATAGTAAAGCCTTAATTAATGGACAGCTGAGCTTCCAAACAGCATGTAGGGTATGCATTTTTGTGTTCTGGCCTTGTTTAAGCTGATGATTTTATTTTTGTAGAAGCAGTCAAACATAGTTTTCAAATAATTGAAATGGCTTGTTGAGCATCTATTGGGCAGCTGATGGCAAAGCATTACCTTATATGAGATTTTCGTGTTCTGTTCACATGGCACTTCGCAACAAATTTAGTTGCTCATTGGCTGCAGGCTTTGCCACAGAAACTTGCGACAAAAAGTGGAACGTCTGATGCCAAGAGACTCAGTGCCATTAGAACTAAATGGCAGTTGACGGTCGCTGTTCACATGCTTGCTACCTTTTCAGCTGCAAAGCTGAAGCACAACGGACGTGCGTCTATGCGCAACCAATGTGCGTCCAAGGCTATCTCAACCAAAATCTAAATTTGATGAAATTTCGGATATTTGAATTTTTCAAATTGCCATTGTGTTCAACTTTGTTCATATCTTTTTGAATTTTTTTCTATCAGAAAAATTACACTTTTTTATCAGGCATAAAAATTTACTTCTAGAAAGACATTAAATGATATTCTAAACTGAATTATAGTTGTGGGTGGGTTTACAATGTGAACAACTTCACCAATTGTGAATGATATGGATAATGAGTGAATAAACAAATATTTATTTGTATAAACAAACTTCGAATGTTATTCCAATCCAAAAAGAAGAGATGTATGAGAATTTATAGAGAATGTTCATTTAGGATTTTTTATGTGCAACAGAATTATTTTTGATAAGACGGACCTTTCAACTTTAATGATAGATAGATAGATAGATAGATAGATATGATCTTGATCTGTGGGCATTCCTATGCACATGATCGCGTCCATGAAATACTCACAAGTAAAACACACAGACAAAACAAAAAAAAAACTTTCTGATATAGGCTTAGCTTTATGTCAAGGCCACTCAACAAACTACTGACTAAAAGTCCATATCAGAATTGGAAAGTCCATATCACATAGATTTTCCTTTACATGATAAAAAGGATTCAAAATAAGCCATTTGGATATTTTCCTTTTGAAATTATTCATTGTAAGATCCCTTGAACGATTTGGCAACCTGTTGAATAAACGTATTCCCATTATAATATCACTGGACTGCAATTTTTCCAACCTAACAAAAGGAAGCTCAAGATCATGTCTATGTCTTGTGTTGAAATCATGGACATCCAATATACACTGATAACCCTGCAGAGACTTGAAGGTGAAAATCAAAATATATTAATATATTAGTTAACCACTTTCAACACTCCAAGCTCCTTGAATAACTGTCTACAGGGTGCATTTCTCTCTGCTCCATACATAATTTTGACTGCCTTCTTCTGCAATAGTAAGATATCCTGAGTTTTTGCCGAAGTACCCCAGAAAATCAGACCATAACCCATAACCGACTGGAATAAGGCAAAATAGGTAGTTCTTACATAATGAAATGGAACACACGACCTTAAGAACAGAAGCAAAAAATTAACTCAAGACAACCTAGTCACAACAGCCTCTATGTGTGGAACCCAAGACAGATTTCGATCAAGAATCACACCCAAAAACTTAGCATGATCAACAGTATTGATCTCTCCAGCATTTGGTCTCAAACTGAAAACAACTGACTGAGTTTTGTCACGCTTTAGAAGAAAGCTGTTGGCAGAAAACCATCCTGATGCCTGAATAACTGAGTCTTTAGCCCTCATACCAACAGACACAAAATCATGCCCAGTATTATTAATTAATGTGGTGTCATCTGCATAAATACTAGCATCAAAACTATTTAGCAAATCATTGATTGAGATCAAAAAGAGTAGGTGACCCAAAATAGAGCCTTGAGGAACACCGCAATTAACTTTTACAACAGGTGACCACTCGCCATTGAATACAACAATTTTTCTTCTATTCCCCAGATAAGACTTGAATAAATTCAGTGATAAACCGCAGATGCCATAATAGTTCAATTTGTGTAGTAAAATGTCATGGTCAACACAGTCAAATGCTCGACTCAGGTCACAAAAGGTTCCCCAGGCAAACTCCCTCCTCTCAAAAGCATTGAGTTTATCCATAATCAGTGAATTTATTGCTCCCATGGTTGAGCTGCCCTTGCAAAAACCAAATTGAGAGCAAGTGAAAAATCCAGAACTTTCAAAAAAGAAACTCAACTGTTCTGAGACATACACTCAAAAACCTTAGCCAAGACAGGAATAAGTGATATTGGACGATAGTCTGCTGGATCATGTCTGTTCTCCCTCTTGAATACTGGACATACACAGGAGATCTTAAGAAAATCTGGAAAAACTCCTTCTCTTAAGCAAGCATACAAACAGCAAGTGGCACAACTATCCATTCACTGATTTCCTTCACCAGAGAACTGGACAAATCATAGTAATCCTTAGAACTTGATGGCTTTAGATTATCAATCACTCTACGAACATCTTTTGGAACTTTGAAAAATGTATCTCAAGCTTGAAAATAAAAAAAATTGCTTTTACTCAAGAGTAGGGCACAGACCCTGCAATTTTTTCATAAATGAGACTCATGCCAGTTGATAAAGTTCATAAATAAAAATTCAGAGCATAAGTAATCAAAATCATTGGAGCCGTTTCTAAGAAAATGGTAAAAATCGATTCTTGACATCATTAAAGTATTCTCCCCAATATCATATTTATACGAGTATTAATTAAAGTATAAATATTTTATTATTTTATTATTCACAGTATTTTTTTCATCAGACAGGAATGTGTAACAGACAAAATTGGAAACAGCCGCTCTCAGAAACTGAAGGAATATTGGAGAATAAAGAGAAACAAGCAATACATAACAAGCAAGCAGCAATCTGCAAAAATGAAGGACTACTGGAGGAAGAAGAGTGAGGAGGAAGCTCTGGAAAGGTAGGTTAAGACAAGACTTTGCTCAATGCCCAATGCCGCCAGTCACAATACCAAAGACATCAATAAAGTACTGACTTTTAATCACTTATCAACACAAAGTTCAATGAACGATTTTCTGGAGAGAAAATTATACAAAGCTGAATTTCACACCATCGATAGAACTCTACTAGAGGGTCATTTTCTCAAAAGTCCCCAAAAATCCCACAGAAGCTTCCCCCCACTCAAAGTTTCAAAATATCAGTGTTGTCGCAAATAAGATAACTCTGTAACCAATCATCGGATACAGTTGATACTTCTACTGTCATGTTGGTAATATGTGCTAAAAAATAGTCCTTTTCATTTTAATAATAAACCTTATTTTTTCCTCATGAAAATTAAAAAATCCGGAAAAGTTGAATCTTTTCAACTAAATTTCTTCTAAAGGGACTTTCTTGTTTGCCATTTTACAGAAAAAGGTGTAATAAAAGTTGTAACTTTTTTTACTGAATCCAATGATGTGGATTTGTGACACCTTACACTGTGACGCGGCCCCCCTTCATCAACACCTATTGCACAAGCAAATAAATATTAATGGAAAAAGAGCTATTTTAATGTAAACTTATGTGTATTTTTAAGCACTGAATCAAAATTTCAACCTAACATCTTTGGACTCCTCACTTAAGAACGGTCCATCACACCTCATCGACCCCCAGCTCATTCTTCTTGGCTCAAACTTTCTTTATACTGTACTTGGAAAATGAGTTTTTGTTAAAAACCGTTCTAACTCGGAAAATACTCATGATTAATTTACAAATATTTGTACTCAGTTTTTAGGAAGAATTTTCCTCGTTGACATCAAAACCTCAGAAAACACTTTTAATACTGAGCTATGTAGCCAGATTTTTGTGGGTATTCAAAATTTTTTTGGTTTTCCAATCTTACAGCAATGCTTTCTGTCTGACAAGAAATGTATCTGATAGCATTCTTGTAGACAATTTAATTACCTGGTATTTGGCACCAATTGCATCATTGTAGCATGCTTAGATCCTAAGCTATAAAAAACTAAAATTTTGAAAAAATGTTTATTTTTACATGATTGTAATTTGGGATCAATGCAGGCTAGATAGATGCGATTGGCGTCAGATTCCAGGTAATTAAATTGCCTACAAGAAAGGTGTCTGATACATTTCTTGTCAGACAGAAAGTTTGGCTGTAAGATTGGAAAACCAAAAAATGTTCTAAGCACACGAAGATCTGGTTACATATATGGTTTTGCTCAGTAAAGTGTTTTCTGAGGTTTTGTTGCCATTGATGTGAATAACAGTTGATAAATCAAACTTCAGAGCATAAGTAATCAAAATCGTTGGAGTCGTTTTTGAGAAAATTGTAAAAAATAGATTTTTGACATCATTAAAGTACTACAATGCCGATTATCATATTTCTATCCAAGTACAATTATATTTAAAGTATGAATATATGAGTATTTATTATTATTCATGGTAGTTTTTTCCAACAGACAGGAATGTGTCACAAATGAAATTGAAAAGAGCCACTCTGAGAAACTGGAGGAGTATGGGGGAATGAACGGGAACAATCAAGATATTTGGAGAAGTAGTGCTGAGGAAGTAGCTGAGCGATTGAGATTAGCAAGAGAGAAAAACGACAGGATACAGAGACAGAAATCTGCTAAAATGAAGGAATACTGGAGAAAGAAGAGGGAGGAGAGAGCTATGGAAAGGTAGGTTAAGACAAGAATTTGCTCAATGCCCAATACCGCCAGACATCAATAAAGTTCTGCCTTTTTGAATCACTTATCAACACAAAGTTCCATGATAGATCACTAAGGCCCGTATTTATGAATGTGACTTATCAAAGATCGACTTAAGTCAGATTGGTTAAGTCAGACTTAGCGGCAATAAGGCTTACTTACACTAACAGGTTCAAGCCAGCGAGCAGCTGGAACCCTAAAAGCCAACCCAGCTCCCACAACAAAGATCTGACTCCTGATAAATAATTTAACATTAATAATTTACATTAAACAACTCTAATTTACACTAATATGAGAATTTACACTACGTAAATGTTGCAGGGACAACTGGATCGACTTATAACCTCACTTTTCAGCTAGTAAACTCACCTAGTATAAGTAAAGCTTAGAATAAAGTTCGTATTCATGAACCTTTCTTAAACATCTTCTTAACTTAAAAGCCAAGACGTGCTTATAATTGGAGTCTCAAATCCGTTCTTAGCCAAGCTAGGTACAGAGCTGTCTTGAAGCCGTTCTTAGATTGTTGTGTTGCATCATATTTTGATTTCATTTTTTAGTATAGCATCGGCTCATAATAATAAAATAAAATCATCATATTCAATTTTTGCACCATTGCAATGTAATTTCCTGTATATTTGACGTTTTGAAATTATTTCTGCTTATTTTATAGTTTTAACCTTACATTTTTTTGGCATTAGGATAGGATTCTCTTTCTAAAAAAAAAGAATGGATGAAGTTCGTTGATCTGCTGGCAGATAGCATTCAATACACTGCATTGAATGCCTATTATTCAAATTCGAAAAATAGAAAATTATAAAATATATTAGTGTGGTTATAATTACTTAACAGTAACTGTAAATTTACTTGTAGTACAGTATCTTTATCTTTTCATGTATGTTATTTTATGTTTATTAGTGCCTGATGATACGACACAATTTTAGGTTAGTTTGTGACCATGTTCAATGTAATAGAGCCTTTACAACTCTGTCTTAGATAACTCGTGCTCAGATCAACGTAAGTCACGTTCATAAATACGGGCCTTAGTCTAAGGTTACTGTGGATGCCTGACAAAAAATTTCTGAGTTTGTAAAAGTAGGTCAGAACTTTTGTTAGAACAGAGAGGTTATGTTACTCATTTTCTTGTAATATTCCGATGAACCATTCTATTTGTTTGGAGTGAAGATTATTAGTGAATATCAATTTTTAGTGTAGATTAACAAAACATAATAATAGGATAGTAGGATATAGCATAGTATAATATAAGATAAAAAAGTTGAAATTTGTAAAAATAGTTGTTTTGAACTTTATATGTTTCATCATCACTTCATTGCTATTCTGTCTATAAATAAATAAAAAGTACATTTCTGCCAAAATGGACGTGCTTGATGAATTTTCTTTATAGGACAGTTCATTAATTAGATGATTGCTGTTGAATGATGGAAAACGGAGCTTGTCAATGATTTATCTTCCAATAGAGTCCAAAAAGTAGTTTATTTATTTATTTATTTTATTTATTTATTTATTTGAACATTACACAATGCAATAGTATCCCTCTAGCTGTAAGCTATTTGAGGGATATTTTATTAAGACACTATATTTCAATATAATTACCATTAATTTTGTATAAAAATTTGGCATATATTTATTGTAGATAGTGTCTTTAAAATTCCATGTCAAACGAAGTAATAGCAAAAACTAAAAAATGCAAAAACGTTGTGTGTTTTCTGTATTTTAGGAGTTGGCTCGCATCCCACAACTTCAGATATTCAAACTTTTAATTCAGCACCTCAGAATACATAGAACCGTTTAGAGAATATACATACACACAAACCAATACCCAAAAACCACTTTTTTGGACTCAAAGGACCTTAAAAAATTTGAAATATCTAATTAGTGATAGCCGTGAGCCGTAGCAGGTATCTGTTCAATCAGATAGAGATAAGCTGCGTTCTCCTGGGCACTCTTTGTAAGGGTGACTGATTAGATTGGCCAGCAAAAAAGACATTGTTCTCTGCTGTAAAATCACTTCCCGGTGGTTTGGAACCCACCTAAAACTGTAGGTCCAGCTCATCAATCACCATCATCCAACTTATTACCCACGCACAGGTATCAGACCTATGTGGGCTTCATCCTCCAAAAAAAACACATTAACTTTTCTTACCTACGGTAGTAGGGCTAGGAACGTGCAAATTAAATAGTTGATAGAAATATCCTACATAGCCATTGATAGTAGTCACAGCCTTGGCTTATGACTGCATGCTATGAGTCAGATCCCTTTGCAGTCCGTTTTTAAGAAGTATTTTTATATTTATAGTATTTTTTTTTCAACAGACAGGAATGTACAGCAAACAAAATTGGAAACAGCCGATCTGAGAAACTAAAGGAGTATTGGAGAATGAAGGGAAACAATCAAGAAATTAGGAGAAGTAATGCTAAGAAGGCGATTGAACGTTTGAGATTAACAAGAGAGAAACAAAGACATGAGAGAGAGAAGCAATCTGTTAGAATGAAAGAATACTGGAGAAAGAGGAGAGCTAGAGAAAGGTAGGTCAAGTCATGAGGAATACTATAAAATTTTTTGCTTGCCTTTTGTCAACATGACGAAAAACTTTGAATTACAGTTTTTGCATACTGTCACAATATCTTGCCTTTCTGTCTCTTTGAGAAGACAAGTGTTTGAGCCATTAGCTTAAATCTGGCGGCTAGCCTTCATCATTTTTTTGATTCCACTCCCGTCTGTTGCTGCAATCTGGTAGCCAATTTGTAAACTTGCAACCAGTTTATCTATTACTGTTCTATTGCGTCTGCGCGAATATTGAATTAGATTACTGGGATTTGCTTTTGCATTGTGTCTTAAAAATTCGTCATGGCGTGTCTGTATTGGGACCGATCGAGTATTATTTTAATTATTCGTTTAAATATTGCATATGTGTGAAATTCGAGTGTCGTGTATTTTTTGTTATCGTAAATTCAAGTATTCCTATTCGTTAATTCGTGGAAGACCTCAAATGCATGGAAGCAAGAAGACTACATCACAATTATTAGCAGCAGCAGTAAGGTTTGAATTCCATCCAAATTATCCTTGTTTCTTATGTTCGCTCCTTATTCCTAAAACCCTTCAAACCGCTAATTCGTCCCATCATATGACTACAATTTGGTGAGTCACATGAACAATTTTCATTCTTTAGTAGTGCATGGATTTGAGGGCCCAAACGAATTATTAAAAACCTATCGAAATAATAAATATTTAAATGCAGTCCACTACTTAATTGTCCAATACTTAATTGGCCTAAACATTTGTTCCCTCGGACCGGGATTAGAATTGGTTTTTGTTTTTTGGTTATATGCTCAATTTCACACATATGAGAGTATTTGTTGGTGTTGGTGGCTTGTTTGAGGTTGTCGAAACAAGCTTTGATAGTTTGCAAGCACAGAATTGTTTGTATGTTCAGGAAAGCTTTGCTTTGAAAAACAAGCTTAGTTACAAAATCTTACTTGCAGCCAAGTTGGTTCAAGTTTATCTTATCTATCGTTGGTTGGAACGACCTACTAACCTGTATTGGTGTTCGTATTGCAGTAAGAATATAATTGTTTCACAAAATAAGATTCATTATGGAGGTCGAAAAGGCACAATTGTCCTTGAAAGTGCATAGAGCCAAATCAGCCCAGCTTTTTCAACAGATTCAACGTACCTATGACTTATGCAAAAATTTATCTGATAAAAAGACAGCACAACACTTCATATCCTTGTCTCGTGTAATTCCTTCCACTGTAACAGAATATGTTCAAGTTGAATATACAATTAATGAAATTGAATTGTCATTGGATCCGGAATGTAAGCCAGTATTTAACGACTCTTATGTAGATTTGGTAGCTGTTATTGAAAAAAGGCTGAGAACTTTAATCAGCCTAACGTAGCGAGTCAACGTAACGTCACGACGCCTTCAGTTTCATCAGTGATTCCAAAAGTTGTTAATGAATCAGTATTACCGAAAATTGAATTGCCTACGTTTAGTGGTAAACCATCAGAATGGGCAGTATTTTATGAATTGTTTAAATCTCTGGTTCACGATAGTTCGTCCTTGTCAGAACAACATAAAATACAATATCTGGTTTTGAAATTGTCTGGTGAAGCAGCTAATATTTGTAAGCATTTACCTCCGATTGCGACAAACTATAAAATAATTTGGGATGCTTTGGTAAGTCGTTACAATGATCCCAGAGCTCAAATAAATGCATATTTTGATGAGATTTTTCAATTTAAAGGTTTGAAGGTGGAATCCAGAACTGGGTTAGCTAATATTTTGGATCGCTATTGTAATTCCATCACAGCTTTAAAACATGGTGATGAATGATGAATTAACCGATTTAATTTTTCTATATCAAGCCTTGAAAATTCTGGACCCCACTTCACGTAGAGAATTCGAAACTGCTCATCGTGAGAAAGATCTTCCGACCTATAAAGATTTTGTGCATTTTATAGAGAGACAGCTCAAATCATTACCGGCTGATAGTGGCAAAGTTGAAGCATTCCATAGTGGAAAATATGTTAAAAGTTCATCGAATTCGAAGAGTTTTACTGTTCAATCGTCTGATACAGTTAATGAAAAATCTAATTGTTTGAGAGATTTCGTTTTGTTAAGGATAAGTCATATTGCTTAAAATGTTTATTAAAAAAGCATTCTGCTCGTGAATGCAATAGTAAGTTGAATTGTAGTCAATGTGGAAAATTTCATCATTCGTTATTACATTTCGAATTTAATAAGCAGTCGTCAACAACAGCTAGTAAAGATGCTGACGTTGATAAATCTGTTGTAAGTTGTTGTTCTATGAAGGTCAATAGTAAACATAAACACAATGAAACAACTGTATTGTTGTCTACCATGACTGCTACTGTTTATAATAGAGGTAAACGGTGCAGTGTTCGTTTTCTACTTGATACTGGGAGTCAACATCATTTTTTAACGATTACGCTTGTAGGCGGTTGGGTCTCTCAACCAATCGTATCAATGCTACAGTTATGGGTTTTGGCGGTGGTCAAAGTGCAATTAGGGGCGAGACCTCATTTCAATTTTTTTCTAACACTTTTTTTCTATACTGAACCTGACGTATCGTTTGTCATACAGGCCTGTGTTGTAGATCATATTATTGATAAATTACCATCTAGTAAGGTCGACATATCGAAGTTAGCCTGCCTGAAAAAATTGAAACTTGTGGATGAGCAATTTTATTTGCCAAATCGTATTGATGGAATAATTGGAGCTGAACTGATTCCTGAATTGTTGAAAGGTGGTAAATCTAATGAAGAATTAGGGTCAGTTAAAGTCATCGATAGTGTGTTTGGTTGTATATTGATGGATAGAGCGCCAATTTCAAATACATCACATTATAATGAAAATGAAAATTGTCTATTAGTTTGTAACCCATCATTGGATAGCTTGGTACAACGATTCTGGGAAATTGAGGAGTGTCCCAAATCGGGGAGCTTGCTCACTCCAAAAGAAATTGATTGTGAAAATCAATTCGAAACCAGCGTTCGTCGACTAGATTTGGGTCTTTTCGTTGTAACATTTCTGTTTTTTAAATCATCTGATGGCAAGACGTAGATTATTTAATTTGGAAAAGCATCTAGCTTGTTCTGAAAATGTTCAAATTGCATACCATGAAATTATGTTAGATTATTTACGACAGGGTCATATGTCTCTAGTAAAAGATCAGGAAGATAGGCAGGGCTATTATATCCCGCATCATGCTATTGTTAAAACTCGCAGTACTAGCACCCCATTGAGAATTGTCTTTGATGCTAGCGCTAAAACTGTAACAGGTCTATCTCTGAATGACGTCTTACATATAGGTCCAAAATTGCAAACGGATATTTTCTCCTTATTATTGCATTTTCGTCTGTTCTCAATCGCATTGACAGCGGATATTAAACAGATGTATCGTCAGATTGTAGTTGACAAGTCTTGTCGGCGATATCAACGAATTCTATGGAGATTTTCCCCTAATGACCCCGTTGAAATTTATGAATTGAATTGTGTAGTATTCGGTATTACGTCGTCTCCTTACTTAGCGCTCAGAACAATTCATCAATTAGTTCAAGAGGAAGGTGAAAATTTTCCGATGGCGGGAAAACGTATCCCACATGACATGTTTATGGACGATTTGGTTACCTCTGTTCCATCATTAGAGGAGGCAAATGATCTTTATTGAAGTCATCAAAGAATTGTTTAGAAATGGAGGTTTCGAATTGACAAAGTGGACGTCCAATTCAAAGGAGATGTTGTCCAAATTTTTGGATGCTGAAAAATCATCTTTGGGAAAAGACTTCGAGACTGGTAATACATTGGCTATTCTGGGACTTGAATGGCAGCCTGGTGCTGATGTATTTTGTTTTCATGTAAATCTGGAGCAGAAAGACACTACAAAGCGCAACATACTCTCAACTGTTGCAAGAATATTTGATCCGCTCGGTCTTCTTGCCCCCTTAACCTTATTTCTCAAATGTCTAATAAAGAGATTGTGGAAATTGAGTCTTGATTGGGACGAAATTGCACCTATAGAAATTCAAACACTATGGGAAAATTGTCAGAGAATTTAATCTCCTATCTAGGTTGTCTATGGAGGAGAATCATTGGCCAGTAAATAATGAATTAGATGAATTGGAAAATCCGCCAGAGGCGAAAAATAATAATATTCTAACTGTAATTCAATCAGAAAATTTGTCTGAAAACGTAATCAATTGTCTTATTAAGCGCTGCTCAAGCTACAGTCGTTTGTTACGTGTTGTTGTAATTGTTTTGAAATTTGTACACATATTACCCAGATCGGGAGCATTGGACTTGGAGGTAGCTGAATTGTATTTGTGCAAAGTGGTTCAAAAAATTCATTTTTCATCTGAATTAGAATTATTGAAAAGTGGAAAAGATTGTCCTACTCGTTTCCAACGGTTGTCTCTGTTTTTAGACAAGGAAATCATTCGAGTCGGCGGTCGGTTGCAGAATGCCACCATAGATTTTGATTGTTGTCATCAGATTGTGTTACCGAAAACAGATCACTTTGTCACATTATTGATTGATCATTACCATACAAGCAACTGTCATGCTGGACCTCATTTATTGTTGTCATTAATTAGACAAAAATTCTGGATACTGTCTGCTCGTACAGTTATTTGTAGTCATGTTCATAAATGTAATATTTGTTTTCGATGTCGTCCGAGAGAGATCACGCCCAAAATGGGAAATCTACCTTCTTGTAGAGTGACGTCATGTAAACCCTTTGAAAAAAGTGGAGTAGATTATGCGGGTCCCATACATATTACAATGGCGAGATGCCGCAATCCGTTCTTTTTTAAGGCCTACATATGTAATTTTGTGTGTATGGCACCAAGGCAGTTCATATCAAGTTAGTGTCCGATTTATCAACTCCTCAATTTTTGGCCGACTTCCGACGATTTTTATTGTGTTGTGGCCCCTGCTGTGTCATACACTCAGATTGTGGTACTAACTTTGTGGGAGCTAACAAGGAGTTGGCTCAACTGTCACAATTATTGAGTTCGGCGAATTTTCAGGATACATTGTCGTCACAATTGGAAGATTACCGCATTGAGTGGAAATTCTTACTGCCTGGGAGCCCTAATTTTGGTGGGCTATGGGAGGCAAATGTGAAATCCGTAAAATCCCATCTGTATCAGGTAATTGGTAAACAATTGTTGACCTATGAAGAACTAAACACTGTTCTAGTGCAAATCAAAGCTGTCTTGAATTCAAGGCCACTGTGTCCATGGAGCTCAGATCTGCGCGAACCGTTAGCGCTTACACCCGCACACTTTCTGACATTGACACCTCTAAAGCATCTTCCCATGCAGGATGTGGAGAGTCGTCCAATTAATCGTTTTGAATTAATCAGTCAGATGGTGCAGTCATTTCGGAGTAGATGGCGTAAAGAGTACCTCCATGAATTGCAAGTCAGACAGAAATGGTGTAAAGAATCGGCGCCACTCACAGTCGGAACAGTAGTAATAGTGGATCAACCGAATCTTCCCCCTTTGAGGTGGCCGCTGGTGTGATAGAGGAAGTATTTCCCGGAGCAGATGGAATTGTAAGAGTAGCTACGGTACAAGTAACTAATGGATGTTTCAAGAGGCCTGCGACTAAGTTGTATCCATTGCCAACACAATAGTCTAGATATATGGTCATACAAATTTTTTTTGTTCATGTCTTATTATTTGGTGGTGGGATGTTTTGTGTGTGGTTCACACATTCTTATTTGGTTTTAATGTTTGTTTATTGAGTGTTGGTTGAAGTCATCACATGTTGTTTGAGGATTTCTTTTGTATTTTTTCCTTTCATCTGTTTTGCAGTATGGCTGAAAAATGGTTTTCAGAGGCGGGGGTATGTTTGAGCCATTAGTTTAAATCTGGCGGCTAGCCTTCATAATTTTTTGATTCTACTCCCGTCTGTTGCTGCAATCTGGTAGCCAATTTGTAAACTTGCAACCAGTTTATCTATTACTGTTCTATTGCATCTGCGCGAATATTGAATTAGATTACTGGGATTTGGTTTTGCATTGTGTCGTAAAAATTCGTCATGGCGTGTCTGTATTGGGACCGATCGAGTATTATTTTAATTATTCGTTTAAATATTGCATATGTGTGAAATTCGAGTGTCGTGTATTTTTTGTTATCGTAAATTCAAGTATTCCTATTCGTTAATTCGTGGAAGTCCTCAAATTCGTGGAAGCAAGAAGACTACATCACAATTATTAGCAGCAGCAGTAAGGTTTGAATTCCATCCAAATTATCCTTGTTTCTTATGTGTGCTCCTTATTCCTAAAACCCTTCAAACCGCTAATTCGTCCCATCATACGACTACAATTTGGTAAGTCACATGAACAATTTTTAAGTAGTGCATGGATTTGAGGGCCCAAACGAATTATTAAAAACCTATCGAAATAATAAATATTTAAATGCAGTTCACTACTTAATTGTCCAATACTTAATTGGCCTAAACAACATGAAACTCAAACTACATCCACAAAACGTTTTATGTTCGTAAGTGCAAAAATAAAGGATAAATAGGTTCATAAATAAGATAAGATAAGATGATAAGAAATAAAGGAAGTAGTTAGTCATAGTGGAGTGCCATCGTGCTTTAATATGTGTCTGGTAGTTATATCACATCATCATCTACAGTATTGTTATGGGTTCTATGTCTAAAATAACACTGGCAACACTTAAATTTATCACTCGCACTTTATTTACATAAATAATCACAACACTCACTGTTCAGTAATGTCTTTCAGAAAAATAAGCAATTAAAAACAGATAACACAATATTGTTCAACTGATAATGAGTTTTCAATTAACTGTACAAGAATCAATCACTAAAAGTTAAAAGGCCGATCTAATATTAATTAATAACTGTACAATAAACTGTCCAATAATATTCAAAAAGAAACGTCGAAAAAAGAACACTTAACACTTACGTAGCACTAGTCCGTAATACAACAAAAACTATTCAGTAGCTCACTGGTATGAATTAAGCAGGAAAAAGAATTGTCACTAACAAAGGCACAGAGAAAGAATTATCACTATAAAGGCACGTATATATAGAACTGTCACAACTTGTTTATCACGACGAAATTTCAAAGACAACTGAACTAATTTACACAAATGCGTTCGCCTTAAATAGGTTTTTCAAATATCGAGCAATTTCTACATTTTTCTATCATCTTTTGAACAAATAAATCAAGGAAACTGGAACCTTCTACAATATTCGATAAGACTCCATTAATTTCTAATCAAACAAATAGAACATTCTACTAATTACCAAGTAAACACTATAAAAGTGTCAAAAGCAGTGTAATTAATGGCTTAAAAGTAAACATTTACATAGCAGATAACACCGAGAACCATTGTCTCTTCTTTCTTTCTATTCTCTCCAATTTCACATTCGCTACAGTATGTTCATTACGTCGCGCACATCAAAAAGGTTGTGAAGTAATGTATTTTATTTGGTATTATTTATTTAATTTTTTTTTTTTTTTTTGAATTGAATTGAATTTATTGCCACATAAAAAAACATAATATTGTTATAACTTTTATAAACCTACTTATATACTAACATATATATTTATTTCCAACATTTTATGGCTTATGACGTATGTTTAAAATGGCTGCCTTGCTCATCAACACATGCATGAATTCGTTTTTACCACGTTTGTTGACACTTGTGGAGTACGCCTACACTAATATTGTTATTCCCCTTGTAATGTTCATTTTCAGTTCATTCAGTGTATGAGACCTATTTTTATAAACCCTTCCTTTAAGATAACCCCACAGGAGAAAAATCTGGAGGCGTTAAATACTGGTAAATTACTTTTCAAGAAGGAACACTCGTTGCTCTTGGGAAAACGGCATGTTTACCATACCGTAATCTAAACAATACTGCAGACCTGTACACACAATAATGAGCTTTACATGTTGTTTATATTACTAGTGGTGCTACCTTGCAGAAGGCACTAGAACTTATATAAAACCTACCATTTACAGACTCGTTTATTTGGATATGCGCGACTTAATGAACGCACTGTACTTTAATCACTTACCCCGTGGTTCAGAACCCCCATAAGCTGTAGGTTACAATTCATAACACCATTGTATTATCATATACCTCATTACCCACGCTCAAGTCTCAGTTGTTTGATAAATCATTCAATACAGAGCCACTTCAGTCGCTGTCGTTAGCCACAATTTAGGCTAAATTACATCAGCTGAGCGCCTGACCGAGCTCAACAATGTCAATGTACATGAAGGCATTAACATGTCTAGAACCATCAGCTGATCCTTTAATCAAATTTACCCGGCTGGTGTAATTTATCCTTAATTGTGGCGTGTGACCGCGACTGAAGTGGCTCCGTGTAATAAGGGTCTTCGATTTAATAAATTTATACATACGATAATTATATGTAGACTGAATTTTCTGTTATAGCTTATTGTGAGATTGATAGTTTTATAGTGTTATAAATTCTGTGCAAACCTTAGATTTCCGTATTAGGCTTAGGGGGTACAGTGTTACCCAGTTACACAGTAGCCGAGCAAGTCTAGTCAAGCGGTCACGTTTTCAAACAACAGAAATTAAATCACAAAATGTAAACAACAAAATTACAACAGCGCGCTGAAATTCCCTATTATGGAATAGCATTATGCAGCCTAGAGTTTGCATGGATTAAAGAAACGGAATTACCACGTTTATGGATTTGAAGTTAACAACCCGATAAACTTTCATTGAATGACTAAGAAACCGAACATCAGTAGTCTCATGTAGAGAGACATCAGCATGGAAAAAGTAATTTTTTTGGAGGATGAAGCCCACATAGGTCTGAGACCTGAGCGTGGGTAATGAGTTGGATGATGGTGATTGAAAGAAAAGTATTATTTTTTTGTAAGGTCACATGGTCATCAGAAGTTTTAAATATTTGACATCCTGTACAAATAAGTGAATTAAAAATATATGACTCACTGCTAGCGCACAAGCTTATGCTTATGCTAGCTTTATCTCATTAAGGTAGACTTAGATGTATTTTTTTGCTTTTTTGTATATTGTATTATTATCTCTTAAGTTTATTGAAAATTAGAATTATTATTGAAATTAGAAAGATTGATTTTACCATTGTATTTTTTTTTAAGAAGCATTATTATTGCAATTATCTTCACTTATTTTTGTCTTGTTTCGTTTCGTTTGTCGCATTTGTATTGCTTTGCTCTTTACTGTTTGCTTTATGAACTCACAGCTAGCGCACAAGTTTAACTTTGCTGGCTGTGCCAAATCATTTGGATCTATTTTAATTGACATTTTTATTATGAAATTTGTATGAAATTTGTATGTGTTTAATTTTATATGTAATGTAAATGTAAAGTGTATGTAGGTTATCATGCATGTTTTGTAATTTACTACAGTATCTAATTTTTTTGGCGAATAAATAAATAAATAAAAAAAAATAAAAAAAAAATGATGAGCTGGACCTACAGTTTTAGGTGCGTTCCGAACCACCGGGAAGTGATTTTACAGGACAGTGATTTCATCTATCTCCTGTTTAATGCTGTGCGCAGGGATTTTATCGTATTTTTTCGAAGTTTCTTGTATGTGATGTAATTAGGCTCTAAAATGTTATTGCGTTAGAATTTTTTTCATAAATTATTTTGTAAGATATTGGGTTCAATGTTGAAACTGATAATTGTTCACCCCTACGAGTCTTTTGATTAATTTGAATAACTTTGAAAAATTTGTTTTGAAAAAGCTAATTGTTAGATTAAAATGAAAATGTATCATTTTATTCGCCAAGATGTCTTTCAGTTATAACAAAAGTTTAAAATAACTCGCAGGGAAGATCAATTGCCACCAGAAACCAAAATATTTCAACTTTCATCCCACATATTTTACAAAATAATGAAGAAAAAAAAATTATCATGCAATAGATAACTTTTCAATACCTTAATATCAGACCTTCAGGTCAGAGCTGCATGGAAATGTGACAACTGCAAGCAGGATAAAAATAATTCAGGTCAGTCGGACATTAACTTGAAACAATTTTCCGAGCTAATAGATACTCTACGAACTGAACTAACTGATCTCAAATCCTTCTTTAACTCGAGATTAGACGACGTCAGCACGAAATTGGAAAATCTCAATACCAAAACCGATGACATCAAGGCACATATCAACACTCTTACAATCGAACATGATTCTTTGAAACAAAAATTTGAGGACCTAGAGAAACAGAATTTGGACGCCAAAACACATGTTCTGAAATTGGAAAGGGAAATTCACGGGCTACAACAATACACAAGATTGGACAACATAGAAATCGTTGGTATTCCCGAAACCAAGGAAGAGAATTTACTGGTCGTCATGGAGGCTGTAGCAAAATCTGTGAACGTGAATTTTAAAAAGGAAGATTTATCCATAGTTCACAGAATGCCAACCGCCAAAGGAGCCTCTTCTATTGTGGCAAAATTCAGTTCGAGACATAAGAAAATTGAATGGATCACTGCTGCAAGGAAAAGGAAAGCCATCAAATCCACCGATATATGCAGTAGATTACCTTCATCAGACGTATATGTGAATGAACACCTCTCTCCCTACTATAAACGTTTGCTGGGAATGGCAAAAAACCTTAAAAAAAATAAAAAGCTTACATTCGTCTGGGTTCGTGATTGTAAAGTTTTTGTGAAAAGGACTGAAACTTCTCGAACAAAAAGAATCATGAGCGATGAGGACTTAGAAGAATATAATTAAACCTCTTAATTATTGAAGTGTCGCATTTTTTTATTACTTGCAAGTTTTAGTATTGCGCAGTGAGCGGGTTATACGATTTTATTTATCCTATTAATTTCGTAATTTTTCTTTTTTTTCCACATTCATAACTTCTTAATTATTCCCTTTTTCCTTTTACTCTTCATCTGTCTGAACTCTTGTTCTGTCTTTTTGGTTCAATTAAGGTATTAATGAAAAATGAATATAGCTTTGATGAGGTGATAGACTTGGAATGTTTCGATACGATTGAAAGTGATGATATCTTTAGTTTTGAACCGTATTCTCATATTGGTGAAGCAACAGGTGTCACGTGGCAAAGCCGTGACGGCCGGATAATTAATTAAATGATTAATTATTTAATTAATTATTGTTGGGGCGCCCGGCCAAGTAGAGAGGAGCAGCCACCGGTCAAGTCATAGAACGTTGATAACGATCTAGACCGGTGGAGTGCTCACTACTGCGCCGAGGCCTCCCCCACCAGTTCCTTAGCCATCGGGGAATGGGTCTGCTGACAAGCGAGCAGTGAGAAAAAAACTCCTTCCTGAAGTCCTCGAGTTGATCGGTCGTGAAGCAGGAGCTGTACTGCAGTCAATTTTCACGTGGTGAAAATTGAACTCACTAGGCCGATAGTTCGAACTTGTGCGCGGAGTGACGTGTGTTAGTTCGGTCAGGACGAAGTACGAGCGAGTACTGAATCCTGAAGTGGTGGTCGCGGCGCGGGTCACGGATTATCGCAATCCGTGAACGTGGGTTTGGGAATTCTCAATTTCCAAACGGTTCGTGGTTTCGAACGCGATCCCGTTCCTTCCCTATTTCCTTTTACTCCTAGAATCCCTCATCCCATTAACCTCCTGTCCGCAGAGGCCAATATACCCCCGCTGATATCCGCAGTGGGTATAATAACCTCCGCGACCCTCCGCCATCCTCCTAAACCCTTCCTTCCACCTCGGTCGTGAGGAATCATTTCGACTCGGCCCGCGGCTACGTCGCGCCGAGGGAGATTTGTTCCGCACGGTCGTAGAGTCATCTCCTTTATTCCCCGACCGATAGAAGGCTAAGCAATCTCCGCCGCCTCCGCGGCAGAGGTGTACCTGCCGGAGTTTGTCGTTCTCCTCCTCTCTCCCCGACTGGGAAAGCTCAAGCCATTCCGGCCGACTTCGTGTTGGGCAGGGGTGTACCGATCCCAACCAGTCGTCCCTATTATCCCGCGGCAGAGGAACAAAGACCCGCGCTTTAACCAGGCAGGTGATTTGTGCTCCGCCGCATCCTCGTCACCCTCCATCCCTCACCTCACTTTACCTAACAGGGCAGGAGAACCAGGAACGGCTAAGGTTAGCAGTGCCTGGAACTCCGGCCACAGACCAGCAGGGGGTAATAGCTTCCGCCCCCATTGGAAAGCGGCAGAGGCGTCCTCTCCCGGCTGGGTACCTTCCCGACTCCCTTCCCAAAACCCCTATTTTCCTACCCGCAGCAGCAGAGGCTGCCGCCTCCGCTGTAAAGGGGCAGGAGTAGCCATATTTCGGCCCTTCCTTCCCTATCCCCAGGAAACCCCTCCCTTCCTTCTTACGCCTCAGCGAGGGAGCAAACACTGCTCCTCGCTAGGTCGCGGCCGGTCCGCGCGGCCGCGGAATCCCGAATTCGCCACGCGGCGAGCGGGAAAGTTAAACGGCGCCCAACGACGGTACTTCCAACCGGTGAGGCAACCCCAAGCGCGGCGGGAGCCTCAAAAGGAAGTGTTGGACTCGTCGCCTTATCCCGACCACCCGCCGACTCGAGCTGGTTGGCCCGGAGCGACACCGGGATTATCAGGTCAAAATCCAGGTAACGGTTTTGCACCTCATAAATTGGCACCCGTGCGTGGGGCCGGTAACGAGGACAACAGTGTCAGGATGAGTGAGCACGGCGAGCGTGCCGAGCGGAGCGAATCCGAGGACGAGCGGAGGCCGGAAGCCGCCGCGGAAGACGTGCAGGAGTCGGCAAATGACCCACGCGTGTCATGGGTGTACAAGTTGCGCAAAGAAGAGGCAGTGAACATACTGAGACTCCTCAATTTGCCAACAGAAGGTACCCTGATGGAAATTCGGAGGATTCTTGTTGAATACCACCGGAGGGCTACAACCCCGCCGACCAACCCTAAGGTCATAGGCGAGGAGGCCGGGACTAGCCGGAGCGCCGCGGGAGAAGCGGGCTCAAGAAATGTTGTATCAGAAAGGCATCCTGATACAGCGGACCGAACTCCCAGACTTGGGATAAGGGCAATGACCGATTCCAACTCATTCATGGACCCGGGCGCGGTATGCGACAAGGTCCGGAGTTGGAAACTCTCATTTAACGGACAGGGCGATGCGCCCAGTTTTGTTGAGAGACTCCGCGAGTTACAGCAGGCTTACGGGTTGGAGGGCAATCAGTTGTTAGTTGCCTTACCCGAGCTGCTGGCGGGCCGATCCACCTTGTGGATGAGGAACCAGAGAGACAGATGGAGGAACTGGGGCGACTTCATGAACGACTTCAAGGCTAGATACTACCCTTTGACGTACGATGAAGACCTAGACAACCAGATTTTAGCGCGGAGACAGCGCGAGGGCGAGTCAATCGACGAATATGTCGAGGATTTACTCACCCTGATGAGGCGGAGAGGCGACTACTCGGACGAGAGTAGGATACAGAGGTTGTATCGAAACCTCTCACCTCGATATAAATTGTATATCCACCAGACGGATGTACGGACGTTGGACGATCTGTTACGCTTAGCACGGCAGTACGAGCAGATTAAGTCCGAGGAAAAGCAACTTCGGCAAGGTGTACGAAATTGTAAGATCGAGGAGCCGCCGCGGGCGACAAGGCCCAAGGCAGAGGCTGAAAAGGTCCAGGGCAAGGTTAAACCTATCCCTGAAACCACGGAACCAGTGTGCTGGCAGTGTAGAAAACCAGGGCATTGGAAATCAGACTGCCCAGACAACGCTCCGTGTAGGCGATGCGGGAAACCGCGGAAGGACTGTAATTGTGGAAAGCAGACAAAAAAGTCTACTGAGACTGCGGTGGTGCGGTCGACAAGGCGGTTAGAATTGGACGCGGAACTAAGCCATGATAACCGGTTGTATATTACCGCCTACATAGCGGGCCAGAGGTGTCAAGCATTGCTAGATACTGGCGCGGAGTCGAACTATGTGAGCTCGGAAACGTTCGAGAGTCTTCGAAAGACAGGACTCGTGAGGAGTGAACCCGCGAAGCACCGCGCGATCCTCGCCAACGGGACAGCGGCGCGGCTAAGAGGGAAAATAGTGACAGACGTCACGATCGACCAGATAGTACTCCCATTGAGCGCTACTATCATGGAAGGACTCGGCGCTGATTTGCTCTTCGGAATGCAGTTTTTACGTGAGCACAAAGTTCACATTCACACGGACATTCGAGAAATTGAATGGGAACCGCGCGCGACCGCGCGCGAGGCGGTGGAACCCCCGCGGACACCGGCGGAGCGCCGTGATAAGGTGAAAACCGGAATGGCCCCTATCCAGACGCACTGCGAAGGGCGCCGCAAGAAGGACGACCGCATTTTTATGCGAGTTGGGTTCAAAGGAGTTGAACTCAACGCTCTGGTCGATACGGGAGCCGAATGGACGTACATTTCGGCCAACGTAGCCAGGAAAATTAAGGCGGCTGGAAACAGTAAGTCGCGGGCGGCCACTCATCAACCTACTCTGATAAACGGCGAGGTGCTACCTGTCGCTGAGGAGTTGAGAGTAGCCGCGGAAATTTGTGGAAAAGAGTTTTTTCTACGGGTTGCGGTAAGTGACGAACTAGAGTCGGAAATGATTCTAGGTTTCAGTCACTTGAAAATGATGCGAGCCCGCATTGATATCCCCAAGAGGAGGATGCAGCTACCCACTTCCAGGTCAGGGAAGGCGGCAGCAACAATATCAGAACGAGTGCGTTTTGATGAGTTCCTAGCAGCGGAACTGAAAAAATTTGAGAACATACCCGGTATGACTCATATGTTATCCCACCGGATAAAGCTAAAGGACGGCGCGGAACCCTTCCGCCAACGCCCCTACCCTCGCAACCCTGCGATGCAAGAGGTGATCGACAAGGAGGTCAATGAGATGCTGTCACAACAGGTCATTGAACCAAGCAGTAGCGCATGGAGTTCGCCGATTGTGCTAGTTAGGAAGTCGAACGGAAAGTTACGATTTTGTATTGACTTCCGGAAAATGAACGAAATAACGCATAGGGATGCTTATCCACTCCCAAATATGACGGGAATTTTAGACCGGCTCCGTAAGGCCCGGTACATATCGTCTATCGATTTGAAAAATGGATATTGGCAAGTACCCTTGGACGAGGCGAGTAAGCCGTTAACGGCCTTCACCGTTCCCGGTAGAGGCCTATTTCAATTCAAAGTCATGCCGTTCGGCCTACATTCGGCGGGCGCGACGTTTCAGCGGCTATTGGACCGTGTAATAGGGCCGAAGCTCGAACCCAACGCTTTTGCCTACTTGGATGATGTTATAGTGTTGGGAGAAACACTGGAAGAACATATTCAAAACCTTGCGGAGGTTTTTAAGCGGTTGAGGGAGGCTGGCCTGATCATCAACGTGGAAAAGTGTCAATTCCTCAAGTCCGAGTTGAGATACTTAGGTCACATAGTGACGGAGCAAGGCCTACAGACAGACCCCGAAACAATCCGGGCTGTGGTAGATTTTCCAACCCCTCAGCGGATAAAAAAGCTACGTAGCTTTTTAGGCTTGGCATCCTGGTACAGGCGCTTTGTCCCCAATTTCGCGGACTTAGCAACCCCGCTACACCGCCTGTTGAGGACGAACACCAAGTGGCAGTGGGGTAAAGAAGAGGAGGCTGCTTTTAACAAAATAAAAGCAACACTCACCAAATCGCCGGTATTAACGTACCCGCATTTTGAGTTACCGTTCCAACTCCAAACGGATGCCTCAGATTACGGGCTAGGCGCCGTACTGACGCAGGAGATTGGCGGTGAGGAGAAGGTAATCGCCTACGCGAGCCGCGGACTGAAGGGAGCCGAGGCACGTTATAGCGTTACCGAAAAGGAATGCCTGGCGGTAATTTTCGCCCTCCGCAAATTTCGGCCCTATATCGAGGGGTACGAGACGACGGTGATTACCGATCACCAGTCGTTGACATGGCTGCGGGCCATCCCTAATCCTTCCGGACGCTTGGCGCGGTGGATTATGGAGATGCAGCAATTTAACTTGATCATCAAGTACAGGCGCGGCAAGTTGAATGTCGTGCCAGATGCACTATCTCGCTCTATACCGAGCGAGAAAGGCGAGGACAATAGGTCAGAGCTAGGAGATCCAGTGGCGACGACTAGCGACCGTATTCCAGACGACAACTGGGTACGAAAAATAAAGAGGGGCATCTCTCAGACTCCTGCAAAGTACCCCGATTACACAGTACGCAGCGGACTGCTTTACCGTCACGTATGGTCCAGGCGGCGGCAGCCGGACAAAGATAGCAGCGACGGATGGAAACTCTGTATTCCGCGCGAGTACCGAATGGAAATCATGAAGCAGAGCCATGATGCGCCAACCGCGGGTCACCAAGGCGTATACCGTACGTACGAGCGAGTAGCTCAGAGTTACTATTGGCCTGGACTCTACAGGGACATAGTAAGATACGTACGGAAGTGTGAGACGTGTCTCCGACATAAAGTGGAACAACGTGCCCCGTACGGGCAGATGACGCAACCGCGGCGGATATCTCATCCGTGGGAGACGGTTAGCACAGACTTGGTAGGTCCCCTGCCAAGATCCAAGAGAGGGAATAGATATCTCATCGTGTTCCAGGATCAGTTCACGAAGTGGACGGAGGCGCGGCCCATAGCACGGGCGGATAGCGTGTCGGTCCTCCGAGCTCTTAGGGAGCTGGTTATAGCAAGATTCGGAGTTCCGAAAATGTTAATTTGCGATAATGGTACCCAATACACCAGCAAATTGTTTAAGTCGTTCTGTGAGGATAACGGAATAACGCCATTTTTTACTCCGCCATATTCGCCGAGTTGCAATCCGACCGAGCGGGTAAATAGAGTGTTGAAAAACATGATTCAACTCTATCTCGGGGAAAGTCACGTGGAATGGGATCGGTACATTGCCGAATTTTGTTTCGCAATGAACACCGCAGTACACCAAGGTACGAAATTCACCCCAGCGTACTTGAATTTTGGCCGCGAGCTACGCGAGCCAGGCGCTTTGGAAGGCGGGTACACGGACGACCCTCGCCTTGAAGCGGAGTTGGGTAGTAAGCCTACCCAACTGAGGAGGTTGAAGATCCTATCACAATTGCGGGAAATAGTGGTAGACAACCTCGAAGAGGCCTACAAAAATACCAGCCGGTATTATAACCTGCGTAGGAGGCCTCTGAGAGTGATACCTGGGCAAAAGGTATTTAAGAGGGAACACTACTTATCCTCTGGAGTGAATCAATTCGCGGCTAAGTTGGCCCCGAAATTCTCTGGTCCGTACGAAGTCGTGAAAATGTTGAGTCCGACAACGGTACAGCTAAGGACCGAGGGGGGAAGGTTAATAGTCATTCACGCCAAGGATGTGAAGCTATTTCCCCCAAGTATAGAGGATGAAGAGGAAGAGGAAACACCGGTGCGAGTAGTCGCTCTGGCGGTGCGACAAGCGGGCTAGAAGCTACTCGACCAGCATGTCGGTAAACTGCGGAGAAATAGTGCGGGCGAGGGTAACTACCCCCTCGACCAGCATGTCGGTAAACTGCGGAGAAATAGTGCGGGCGAGGGTAACTACCCCCTCGACCAGCATGTCGGTAAACTGCGGAGAAATAGTGCGGGCGAGGGTAACTACCCCCTCGACCAGCATGTCGGTAAACTGCGGAGAAATAGTGCGGGCGAGGGTAACTACCCCCTCGACCAGCATGTCGGTAAACTGCGGAGAAATAGTGCGGGCGAGGGTAACTACCCCCTCGACCAGCATGTCGGTAAACTGCGGAGA
The DNA here is from genome assembly GCA_948455865.1 of Conomelus anceps. Classification (NCBI taxonomy): domain Eukaryota; kingdom Metazoa; phylum Arthropoda; class Insecta; order Hemiptera; family Delphacidae; genus Conomelus; species Conomelus anceps. The sequence continues at coordinate 17,730,872 of OX418226.1, read as the reverse complement.
AATAGTGCGGGCGAGGGTAACTACCCCCTCGACCTGCATGTCAGTAAACTGCGGGCGAGGCGAGCAAGTTGCCGCGCGAAGGGTTCGCAGGGGTGGGTGCGAGAAACCCCCCCGAGCGAATGACGTCACCACCTGTCGGTACAGACAGAGTGGGGACGAATCCGAAAGGGAAAGGCTAGAGGTTTTCCGAGGCGGGAAAAACCTGATTACACACCATAAGTTTATGGCGGTGTAATAGGCTCACCCACATAAAGTGTGGCCGGACTTGTTATAATAGCCTACCTAAGGTGAGAGAGCGGAACAACACACCCAGCGTTCCGTTCTCAAAATATAACAAGAGAGAATCGTTCCCCCTATTAACGCTTAGCAAAGAGCGTCAGATAACAATAACAGAAGGTTATTGTTATCGAAGGAAGAAAGGGTGATTCTTTCTAAGTATTGTCTTACGACATAATGTAAGATGATAATCCGAATAAAGTATTTTTCTTTATTCGGATGATACCCTGAATATTGTGTCGTGTTATTCGGGGGCATTATGTAATAAATATTTGCATAATGGATAGCCGTGGCTATGTATTAACGAACGGGGCTGTTCGTTAAGGAAGTAGTTATTTTCAATTGAAAACTGAAAATAACTGAGGAAAATTATTCCTAGAATTTTAAAGCTGTAAGCTTGAAATAACGAGTAGCCTGGCAAGCACTCGTTATTGTAGCTCTGAGATATCACAGAGATATCGGGTCGGTGACAATTGATAAATTTCGGGGTAGAAATTATCAATTGTCCACCTGAATCTGACCGTCGGTCAGGGAGATAAGGTACCTCGTTCACCGAGCCTTATCTGTACAGGTAGAAACCGGTGATCGGTTCTATCTGAATAACAAGCGTCAGTCTACTCCGGATCATCACCGAGTCAGCCGTGCCGTGTAGTGTTGTGCAATGCCGTCCAAACGCCTCGGATTTCTCGACACGTTTCTCGGCCTAGCCGAGGCACGTCCGCGTACGAACCGCATGCGGTACGCGCCATTCCAGAGTCTGAAGACGAGACATTGGAGTCTCCCTATTAAGGCTCTGGTCAGTCCACTCTCCCGGCTTAGTCGCGGAGTGCTTTGGGCTGTGCCGGTCAAGGTCGACGACAAGACGGCCGTCGCCGTTGTCGACCCGGTTACGCACCGGATACGGTTGTTTGATCCGCTTAGGATCATCAACCGGCCCCAGCGCGCTAGACTGGTAGCGTTAATCCGCCAGTTTAGCAGGGCAAAGAAGGTAAGACAGTGGGAGTCTTACGACGAATCCCGTTACCGTAACGGCGACGCGGACCTACCGCGGTGGCAAGCGGAGCGGGTCATCGCGTGTCAAATCGACGACCTAATCCGCGGGGCCCCAATACGTGGTTCCGTGGACCCTGATGAGGCCGTCGAGGAGATCCACACCTCCTACCCCACCTTAGCGCGCCCGCGGGATCCCGCGGCATCATCCACGGTCGCCGCACCTGGCGACCGGCATCAACGCCGGGTTCAGGCAGTGACAATGGTGACCGTCGGCGACATCTTAGCGGCGGCCGACCCCTTCGACAGCCTCCCTCCGCTGAGCGCCGCGGAGGAGGAGGCGTTGTTGGGCGAAGGAGGTGGAGACTTCTCGCTGTCCCCGTCATACTACGCGGAGGATGAAGACCTCATTCCTGCCCTGCCGCGGGCGGAGGAGAGACCCTCGTGGGTCGAGATGTGCGAGGGCTGGGACAACATGACCCAGGAACGGAAGCAGCTTTGCCTTCCGCCGCTCCGGCTTCCAGATCCCTTAGGGGAGGAAGACGGGGCGGAATCACCTGCGGACCCCGCCGAATCGACGGCGGAGGCTTCCGAGGAGGTGATGGGCGCGGTGGCCGTTATTACGACCCCCGCGGAGCCAGCGGTCGGCACCCCTTCCGAGATGGAAAGACCGGGGTGTTCCGACGTGGCGATGGAGGAAGAGGCGGATTTAGTTCCCTTCCTCGAGGTCCGAGAAAGGGACGATCGTGAGACGGGGTCGCTGGTAGTGCGGACCGTCTCAACGATGACGGAGGCGGCCGAACCCGGTAGTGGCTCGGCGCCGTTTGTTGCGGTTCCCAAGCCCGCGGAACCAACGCAACGACGTCGTGTACGACAATCGTACACGATGGGCCGTAGGCACCGAGCGGGACGCCCACGTGTGAGGGTGAAGCTCGCGGACGGCCGAAGGATCTGGGTGCGAGATTGCTGAGTTTAAGGTAACTCCACCCAGCCACCCGCCACCCACGACACAGGAACACTCTGCTAGCTCCCCTCCTCACCCCACTCCTCTAAGGGGCAGTGGCTTTTCCGCTCCGGCCTATTCTCTCTTTTCCCCAACCACTTAACCTTCCTCCTATGAGCAGGGGCATAGTGTTTCGGCTTTCCTACCTCTTTCCCCCCCCCATCCCCTAGTAGGTCGGGTGTGTCACGTGGCAAAGCCGTGACGGCCGGATAATTAATTAAATGATTAATTATTTAATTAATTATTGTTGGGGCGCCCGGCCAAGTAGAGAGGAGCAGCCACCGGTCAAGTCATAGAACGTTGATAACGATCTAGACCGGTGGAGTGCTCACTACTGCGCCGAGGCCTCCCCCACCAGTTCCTTAGCCATCGGGGAATGGGTCTGCTGACAAGCGAGCAGTGAGAAAAAAACTCCTTCCTGAAGTCCTCGAGTTGATCGGTCGTGAAGCAGGAGCTGTACTGCAGTCAATTTTCACGTGGTGAAAATTGAACTCACTAGGCCGATAGTTCGAACTTGTGCGCGGAGTGACGTGTGTTAGTTCGGTCAGGACGAAGTACGAGCGAGTACTGAATCCTGAAGTGGTGGTCGCGGCGCGGGTCACGGATTATCGCAATCCGTGAACGTGGGTTTGGGAATTCTCAATTTCCAAACGGTTCGTGGTTTCGAACGCGATCCCGTTCCTTCCCTATTTCCTTTTACTCCTAGAATCCCTCATCCCATTAACCTCCTGTCCGCAGAGGCCAATATACCCCCGCTGATATCCGCAGTGGGTATAATAACCTCCGCGACCCTCCGCCATCCTCCTAAACCCTTCCTTCCACCTCGGTCGTGAGGAATCATTTCGACTCGGCCCGCGGCTACGTCGCGCCGAGGGAGATTTGTTCCGCACGGTCGTAGAGTCATCTCCTTTATTCCCCGACCGATAGAAGGCTAAGCAATCTCCGCCGCCTCCGCGGCAGAGGTGTACCTGCCGGAGTTTGTCGTTCTCCTCCTCTCTCCCCGACTGGGAAAGCTCAAGCCATTCCGGCCGACTTCGTGTTGGGCAGGGGTGTACCGATCCCAACCAGTCGTCCCTATTATCCCGCGGCAGAGGAACAAAGACCCGCGCTTTAACCAGGCAGGTGATTTGTGCTCCGCCGCATCCTCGTCACCCTCCATCCCTCACCTCACTTTACCTAACAGGGCAGGAGAACCAGGAACGGCTAAGGTTAGCAGTGCCTGGAACTCCGGCCACAGACCAGCAGGGGGTAATAGCTTCCGCCCCCATTGGAAAGCGGCAGAGGCGTCCTCTCCCGGCTGGGTACCTTCCCGACTCCCTTCCCAAAACCCCTATTTTCCTACCCGCAGCAGCAGAGGCTGCCGCCTCCGCTGTAAAGGGGCAGGAGTAGCCATATTTCGGCCCTTCCTTCCCTATCCCCAGGAAACCCCTCCCTTCCTTCTTACGCCTCAGCGAGGGAGCAAACACTGCTCCTCGCTAGGTCGCGGCCGGTCCGCGCGGCCGCGGAATCCCGAATTCGCCACGCGGCGAGCGGGAAAGTTAAACGGCGCCCAACGACGGTACTTCCAACCGGTGAGGCAACCCCAAGCGCGGCGGGAGCCTCAAAAGGAAGTGTTGGACTCGTCGCCTTATCCCGACCACCCGCCGACTCGAGCTGGTTGGCCCGGAGCGACACCGGGATTATCAGGTCAAAATCCAGGTAACGGTTTTGCACCTCATACAGGTGATGTTGATTTTTTCAATATAATACATATGAATATACGCAGCATCAGTAAAAATTTTGATGAATTTGTTTATATCCTACAGAGCTGTAAAATAAAGTACGATATAATAGTTTTAACTGAAACTTGGATGACTGAAGATAAAGTTTTTGATTATAGTATAGACGGTTATACAGTTATAGATAAGCCAGGTCAACTTAATAGAAGTAATGGTTTGTGTGTGTTTGTGAAGGATTCCATTGAAGTGCATTATCTTAACTATGAAAATTCAGAGGCAGATATTATCTCGATTAGATTAAAAGCTTTAAATCACTTTATAACATTATTTGCAGTTTACAGATCTCCATCTTCTAATATCGAAGTTTTCTTAAATGATTTGGATGCGAGTTTACAGAGTATTCATAAAGCTGAGAATATTCTTTTGATTGGGGATTTGAACATTGACATTTTGCGAAACAGTAATTTATCTAATGAATATAGTAGCCTCATGCAAATGTATGGTCTAAGATCTCTCGTAAATAAACCTACTCGAATTTCTTGCAACACAAAAACATGTATTGATCACATATTCTGTAGAAGTGTTAATTTCAAAGAAGAAAATATAATAAGCTCTATACAAAAAACCTACATTACAGACCACTTTTGTACTACTCTTCACATAAGAAATTCAAACAAGGTTTCTAATGAAAATAGAGAAATTTTTACTGAAAAAATTAATTATACAAAACTGATTGATAAGTTAAAACAAGAAAGGTGGGAAAATGAAATTTCTTTCAATGATAAAAATTTGAACTTAGATGATAAAATTAATGCATTCTACAACAAATTGATAAGTAACATAAAATCAGCTACTGAACAAATAAAAATAACAAACAGAAATAGGCCACTGAAAAAATGGATAACTCCAGGGCTGATAAGATCCATTAGAGAACGAGATAGAATGCATAAAAAACTAAACAGTCAACCATTCAATATTCAACTGCAATTTAGATACAAAACATACAGAAACATGTTAAATAAACTTATAAGGAAAACTAAACTGGATTATTACAAGACAAAAATCTCAAATTCTAAAGGTAATAGTAAAAAGACATGGAACTGCATAGAGGAAATTTTAGACATGCAACGTACCAAAAAACCACCAGATATCCACCCAGAGATTTTAAATAACTATTTTTCAGAGGTAGGTAGAACGTATGCTGAGAAACTTGATGTTAATCCGCATTCAGTAAATCCACATTATATACCTTGTTTAGCGGCTGATATTCCGGATTCCTTTTTCATGCACCCAACAAATTCTGATGAAATAGTACGTGTTATCAGTAACTTGAAAAGTAATGCATCTCCAGGGGTGGATGGACTGGGTAGCATGGTTTTGAAGAATATAGCTGCTCTCATAGCAGAACCGTTGGCTGTATTGTACAACAAGTGTTTTGAAACTGGTCATTTTCCGTCTCATTTTAAAATAGCAAAAATAATTCCTTTATTTAAATCAGGTGACAGAAAGGCTCCCGAAAACTATCGCCCTATTAGTTTGATAAGCAATTTATCCAAAATATTTGAAAAATTGATAAAACAACGAATTGTAAAATATCTGGAAAAGTATAAGTTTATAGCTGAAAATCAATTTGGTTTCCAAGAAGGAAAGTCTACTGAAGACGCAATGACTAATTTAGTTAAAATTGTCACAGGTAACTTCCTGAATAGTAAAAAGACTTTGGCAGTGTTTTTGGACTTGGCCAAAGCCTATGACACCATACCGCACAAGTCTCTGCTGAATAAGTTAGAAAGTATAGGTTTCCGTGGAACAGTTTTAAAACTTTTTGAAGGCTATTTGCATAAAAGATCACAAATCCTTACTCTAAATAATAAAACAAGTAGTTTAACATTATCTGAGTTTGGTCTTCCTCAAGGAACAGTCCTCTCGCCAATACTTTTTTTGATTTATATAAACGATCTTTTAAAAATGAATATAAATGGTTGCCATGCTATCTCTTTTGCCGATGATACGGCCTTAGTTTTTACTGGATCCAACTGGGAACAGGTAAAACATTTGACGGAGTCAGGTCTAACAGTTGTAAAGTCATGGCTTGATCGGCACACGTTAACATTGAATGCAAAGAAAAGCGTTTATATGATTTTCTCACCCTCAGTAAGGTCTGTCCCCAGGGAAAGTTTAAATACTGGGATAAAAATCCACGCGTCTGAGTGCGCTTATTATGGCGGGCTGGAAGGCGTACGGGAGGGACCTGGCGACTGTGTCTGTCATTCATTGATGAGAGTAGGAGAAGTAAAATATCTCGGTGTTATGGTGGATTCTCATCTCAAATGGAATGCACACATTAATAATATGTGCAAGAAAATGAGACACATTATACACAAGTTTTACAGATTGAGCGGACTTGGGGATACAAATATTTTGATGCTGGTATACTCGGCATATGCTCAGTCGGTGTTCCAGTATGGCATTAGGATGTGGGGGGGTGCGTTGGACACTCACATAAACAAAATATGTGTAATTCAAAGGCACATAATAAAAGCTGGACTAGGCCGTCCTAGACGTTACCCTACCCATCTACTATTTGCGGAGTTTCCCGTTTTAACTATAAAACAACTTTATGTTAAAAACTTAATACTTTACATTAATAAATTTAAAAACCTTTTCACACCAAACACCCAAACTTACAACTTTCGAGCTCAACCAAATTACCACGTTAATAGAACTGACTTAACTGTATGCCGTAGACAATTCACTTACATCAGCAATAAATTGATTAACCTAGTACCCGATCACATAGTTTCAAGTAGGCCTAACATTACCAAATCATCCATTAGAAAAATAGTTGAATGGATAAAATCAATAAATGTCTTTCACCTCATGCACAATTAATTAATCAGCTTATCAAATATCATCATCAGATAGCTATAGACATACTTTTTACTTTGGTTTAATTTTAAGATACTTTCTACTGTCAGCATATTCTATAATGACAGTAAAACACTTTTCTTGCCTTAAATTTGTTACTACTAATTTTTCGATTGATTGCATGTAAATCTTAAGTTGTACTTAGTTGTAGATTGATGCTCGTTGCCAGCACACAAACCTTTGGTTTTGCGGGCAACGCCGTTACGGTTATTTGAGAAGAAGATATTTTATTTCATGTATTATTTAACATTAAGTATATTTTTTCTACTGTTTTTGTTTGAAAATTATTGTGTATTATGGCAAATAAATTTGATTTGATTTGATTTAATAATATCCAATAAAAGAAACTTCGAAACAAAATCATGACCAAAACCCTGCGCATAGCATTAAAAGTTTATATTTTCTTCACAGTCTTGATCTTCTATTTTTTCTTTTCAACTATCTTTGTATTTTTGCTATATATGAGTATATGACCCAAATAGAATAATTGTGCTATTGAATCAATGATATTGAAAAATTAATTAATTTTTGCAGAATCAAGAGAGCAGCTGAAGCAATACAAGAAAGTTTTCATTCAAACCCATCAATTGAGAATTCCATAAGTGACAGCAATGTGTATACGGGTTGTACAGAACAAATGAACAGCAACTGGAACACAACATCGACTAGTCATCTTCCACCGAGCATTCTGATTTCTGAAGATAGTACATCGTTTGAAGTAAAATATTTTACAAATGTGCAGAATTCTACACAATTGTTGCTCGAAAGAAGTGGCTCACCATCGAACGAAGACGAAGTCATTAATCCGCAAATAACTAACAAAAGAGTACTGTCAACTAATGTGACTGATCAGTATTCATTGAGACGGTCGTCAACTGAAAAGTGTGTAGAATCTTTGGAGCAAATACAAACCAGGATTAAGCGAAACTATTCAAGCAATTATTGGTCTAAGTGAGTATATAATAATAGTAGTTCTGTGAACAGTAGACCTAGTGGTTGATAATCACAATCGCAAAAATTAAACACTATCATCTCACCTAACTCTTCATGCAATCTGCGTAGTCTATTATTTTCATGTCTGTCTTCCACAAAAGCCCTCTGTTTTACATCATCAAGGCTGTGTTTCTATTTTCCAGACAGCTGATTGCTCAAATCAGATCAAATTTCATATGTCTGATAAATGAATTTATAGAACAATATCAAAGAAATTTGTATAATTATCATTTACTTATTGTTATTATACTTCATTTAAATATTATAAATGATGCATTTCTCTTTAAAAAATATGTAGCTCTTATGAATGATAACTAAATTCATATGAAGACTCAATCAAATGAATAAGAGTGCCCAGGGGATGACATGAAATCTGATTCTAATTCCATATGATGGAGAAGCTCATTTTAAAAATCATATGTTTTCTATAGTGGGCCTAAGTTCCTTGCTTTTTTGCTCACAAATATCCTTGAAATGAAAGCAAATTTCGAAAATCCTTACACATACATCGCTGGGCGTTCCTTAAAGGAAGATTCATGCAAAATTTCATTGAATTTGGTCTATGAGTTTAGCCGTGAATGCGTTACGATCAGACAGACAAATGCAAAAAAGACCTCTGTTCGTTCGGCCAATAATATGAATTAGCAAATGAATATAATGTGTTTAACATAACTAGTGGCTGGTAGGGGCAAAAGCCGCTAAAGAAAAACACTAATACATAAAATGAAATAATGAAATTGATTCCTTCAAAACAGAACAAAATATTTTTCAAATAATATACAGGAACTAGAGTTGACCATATTATCCAGTATTCGTGGTCAACTTGAAACTTAAAAAAAGAATTACAAAATAAAAGTACAAATTAAATTTGAGTCCAGCACTTATAGAAATCTCATTGACCTCATCGTCGATCACCTGTTGCATCGCAGGGTTGCGAGGATAGGGGCGTTGGCGGAATGGTTCCGCGCCGTCCTTTAACTTTATCCGGTGGGATAACAAATGAGTCATACCAGGTACGTTCTCAAATTTTTTCAGTTCTGTTGCTAAGAACTCATCAAAACATACTCGTTCTGATATTGTCGCCGCCGCCTCCCCTGACTTGGAAGTGGGCAACTGCATCCTCCTCCTTGGGATATCGATGCGGGCTCGCATCATTTTCAAGTGACTGAAACCTAAAATCATTTCTGACTCTAGTTCATCACTTACAGCAACACGTAGAAAATACTCTTTTCCACAAATTTCCGCAGCTACTCTCAACTCCTCAACGACGGGTAACACCCCGCCGTCTATCAGAGTAGGTTGGTGAGTGGCCGCCCGCGACTTCCTGTTCCCAGCCGCCTTAATTCTCCTGGCTACGTTGGCCGAAATATACGTCCATTTGGCTCCCGTATCGACCAGAGCGTTGAGTTCAATTCCTTTGAGCTCAACCCGCATAAAAATGCGGTCGTCCTTCTTACGGCGCCCTTCACATTGTGTCTGGATAGGGGCCATCCTGGATTTCACTTTATCACGGCGCTCCGCCGGCGTCCGCGGAGGTTTCCCCGCCTCCCGCGCAATCGCGCGCGGTTCCCATTCAATTTCTCGAATGTCTGTGTGAATGTGCATTTTATGCTCACGTAAAAATTGGATTCCAAGGAGTAAATCCGAACCGAGTCCTTCCATGATAGTAGCATTCAATGGGAGTACTATCTGGTCGATTGTGACGTTTGTCACTATTCTCCCACTTAGCCGCGCCGCCGTCCCGTTAGCTAAGATTGCGCGGTGATTCGCGGGTTCTCTCTTCACGAGTCCTGATTCTTGAAGACTCCCGAACGTTTCCGCGCTTACATAGTTTGACTCCGCGCCAGTGTCTAGCAATGCTCGACACCTCTGACCCGCTATGTATGCGGTAACATACAGCCGGTTATCATGACCTAATTCCGCGTCCAATTCTAGCCGCCTTGTCGACCGCACCACTGCAGTCTCGGTAGACCTTTTTGTCTGCTTTCCGCAATTGCATTCTTTCTGCGGCTTTCCGCATCGTTTACACGGAGTGTTGTCTGGGCAATCTGATTTCCAATGCCCTGGTTTTCTACACTGCCAGCACACTTGTTCCGTGGTCTCAGGGATAGGTTTAACCTTGCCCTGCACCCTCTCAGCTTCTGCCTTGGGCCTTGTCGCCCGCGGCGGCTCCTCGATCTTGCAATTTCGTACACCCTGTCGAAGTTGCTTTTCCTCGTACTTAATCTGTTCATATTGCCGCGCTAAGCGCAACAGATCGTCCAACGTCCGTACATCCGTCTGGCGGATATACAATTTGTACCGAGGTGAGAGGTTTCGATACAACCTCTGTATCCTACTCTCGTCGGTGTAGTCGCCTCTCCGCCTCATCAGGGTGAGTAAATCCTCGACATATTCGTCGATTGAATCGCCCTCACGCTGTCTCCGCGCCAGGATCTTGTTGTCAAGGTCCTCGTTGTACATCAAGGGGTAGTATCTAGCCTTGAAGTCGTTCATGAAGTCGCCCCAGTTTCTCCATTTGTCTCTCTGATTCCTCATCCACAAGGTGGATCGGCCCGTCAGCAGCTCGGGTAAGGCAACTAATAACTGATTGCCCCTTAGCCCGTAAGCCTGCTGTAACTCGTGGAGTCTTTCGACAAAACTGGGCGCATCACCCTGCCCGTTAAACGAGAGCTTCCAACTCCGGACTTTGTCGCATACCGTGCCCGGGTCCATGGATGAGTTGGAACTTGTTGTTGCCCTGGTTCCAGCATTTCTCGAGCGGCGCTCCGGCTAGGCCCGGCCTCCTCACCTGTGACACGGGTTGGTCGGCAGGGTTGTAGCCCTCCGGTGGTATTCTACAAGAACCCTCCGAATTTCTGTCATGGTGCCTTCTGTTGGCAAATTGAGGAGTCTCAGTATGTTTACTGCCTCTTCTTTGCTCAACCTGTACACCCATGACACGCGCGGGTCGTTAAACGACTCCTGCGCGTCTTCCGCGGTGGTCTCTGGCCTCCGCTCCTCCTCGGATTCGCTCTGCTCGACGCGCTCGTCGTGCTCACTCATCCTGACACTGTCGTCCTCGTTACTGGCCCCACGCACGGGCGTCAATTTATCACATGCAAAACCGTTACCTCGGTTTTGGCGTGACTGCCCCTGTGTTGCTCCGGACCAACTAGCTCTAGTCGGCGGGTGGCCGAGGTTAGGCGACGAGGTCGACGTTTCCTTTTTTGGCTTCCGCCGCGCTCGGGGTAGCCTCACCGGTTGGAAATACCGTCGTTGGGCGCCGTTTAACTTTCCCGACCTCCGCGTCGCGGATTTGGAGTCCCGCGGCCGCGACTTAGCGAGGGGCGGTGTTCGCTCCTTCGCTAAAGGGTGGAGGTGAAAGGAGTTGGTTTTTGGGGATAGGAAGAGAAGGGCCGAAATACAAATACTCCTGCCCCTTACCAGCGGAGGCGATAGCCTCTGCTGCTGCGGGTGGGGAAAGAGGAATTTCGGGGAGGGAGAGGGAAGGATATCCAGCCGGAAGAGCACACCTCTGCCACTTTCCAAAGGGGGCGGAAGTTATTACCCCCTGCTAGGATATGGCCGGAGTTCCAGACCCTGCTAATACCAGCCGTTTCTGGTTCCCCTGCCTTTTTAAGAGGTAAGGTAAGGGAAGGAATGGCGGGTGTTGGCGGAGGTTGGCGGAGGTTATTCTACCTGCTGCCGCTATCGGCGGGGGTACAGTGGCCTCTGCTAACCGATAAGGAACAGGATAGGGGATTTTAGGAGTACTGGGAATGAGGAAAGGAACGGGATCGCGTCCGAAAACCTCGAACCGTTTGGGAATTACGAATTCCCAAACCCGCGCTCACGGATTGCGATAATCCCGTGACCCGCGCCGCGATCACCACGTCAGGGATCAGCACCAGCTCGTGCTTTATCCTGACTGAACTAGCACACGTTCACTTCGCGCACAAGTCCACACAACCGGCACTGTGTGTTCAATTTTCACAAAGTGAAAATTGACTGCAGTTAAACTCCTGCTACACTACGACCGATCAGTTCGAGGACTTCAAGAAGACTTTTTTCTGACTGCCTCGTCAGAGAGCTGTTCCCCCAAAATGAGTGAGGAACTGGTGGGGGAGGCCTCGACGCAGTAGCGAGTACTCCACCGGTCTAGATCGTTATCTACGTTCTATGCCCTGACCGGTGGCTGCTCCTCTCTACTTTGTCAATTACCCCGACAATAATTAATTAAAATAAATTAATTAATTATTTTTCTCCCGTCACGGCTTTGCCACGTGACAACATCTTCCCAGACGAATTATGTACAATATTTATCATCATATTAGTCTAAAATATAAAAAAAGATATACTTTGAGCAAGTACAACAAGCATCATCAAACATAACCTCAAAATCAATCACAGCAGTGAAAAAAAAAAAAAAATTAAAAAGGAATGAATAAAGTCAGCTGTTCTCATAGATGCAGATGTTTCGGGTCGGATAAACACTGGGTGGATGAAATGGAGGGAGCTGACTGGTGTACTCTGTGACAAAAGAATGCCTGTGCACATTAAGGGAAAGGTATATAAAGCTGCAGTGCGTCCAGCAATGCTGTATGGAGCCGAGTGCTGGCCGCTCAAAAAACAGCAGGAAAATAAACTCCATGTGGCAGAAATGAGAATGTTGAGATGGGCGGGGGGAGTTAGTAGGCTGGACCACATCAAAAACATTCATGTCCGGGGCAGTCTCAAAGTGACACCAATTTCCGAGAAAATAATTGAGGGGAGACTGCGCTGGTACGGTCATGTTAACAGACGCCCGCCCAACCACATGACGAGAAAGGTGCTCGAGATGGAGCCGCAGCCGAGGGGCAGAGGCAGACCCCGCCTCACATGGATTTCTCTAGTCCATAAGAATATGGAGAAATTGGACCTTGTAAATGAGACGACCCAAGATCGCAGGATCTGGCGACTGCGTGTTAGGAGAGCCGACCCCAAATAATGGGAAGAGGGCAAGGAAGAAGAAGAAGAGAATAAAGTCAGCTGTTTTGATATCAATTTCTAACCTCTAATATCCACATTTTATGTACTGGTAGTTGTAAAATAGTTTTTATTGTGTCACATTTCTGCAGCTTTTTCTCATACAAATTTTAACTGTGACTGCGCTTCTTATTGCAAAGTATTACAGTGATAGAATTTGACTGAATTCTGTACTTCACAAAAAGTCACAATGTGGCTACATTCTATTTGCGAAATTTTCCCTGCATTTTTAAAATTCTAGTAAAGTTTATAGATTTTTGTAGCATAGTAAATTTAGCATTTAGTGTCTGCTTCATTTTGTGATCATTGCACAATCTGACCAGAGCATGTCTAGAACTGATCTGAATCAACCAGTGGATCTGATCGGAACAAACAAACTGATCTGATCGGAAACAACCAGTGGATTAAATGAAGGAGTTATTAATGATTTATTAATTTAATTCATAGGGAATTATATATTGAAACAGTTGAAGATATAAAAAGTAAAAGTTGACAATTTCAGTAATGTTGTATTTTGTAAAAACCCCTTTAATGTTTTTTATTTAACCGACTTCCAAAAACAACAAGGTTACTATATTCGACCTGTTTTTTTTTTTTTTATGTTTGTACATCAATCATTCGAACAATATTGAACCGATTTCGATGAATTTTTTTTTAAATGAAAGAGCATCGCTCAGCGGTGGTCCCATACAAGTTTCGCAAGGATCGGCCCAATACTTAGCCCAATATTAAACAAAAAGGAGCATTCTTCTATGTCTTCATTTCAATCAAGTTTGAATAGGATAGTTCCACACATAACCGCCAATCGGATAACCGGTGTCGTTTACCAGACTGATCATTGTATCATATGGAGCGCTTTACATCTAGACGGTTTTCGAAATCATATGATGCAATGCAATTATGCCGGGTAAACGACATTGGTTTCCCAAAGCTGGTTCAGTGTGAAAGAAGTCTTTAATGACTTCTTTTGACCAATCACATGAACTTAATTTGAATCGAGAATAAGAAGAATATAATATTTCTGTCCATATGTTCATATGAAAATTGTAAATAATTTAGTTGATGTTACTGAGTCATAGGAATAAGGTTATTTAGTTGCAATCATAACACAAAAAATATCGTACATAACTCGTCCGGGAAGAAGTTTACCATACTCTTATGATAATACCGCACTCAACTTCATCTCCTGCGTTTACTTATCATATTTTCAGTAAGCACAATATTTTCCACACTTGTAACGTAATATAGGCCTACTATTTCAGTGTAGGTATATTCTGAAAGGGACCACATCAAAATGAATCAAAAGCCATTTCACTTTTATGAAGCCTTTCGCTATTATAATTCTCCTAAATGCAATATTCCACATTTAATAAAACGTTGTAGAATTTTCCTTAGTTTATCTTTCCTTATAAGTGGATTTTTAGTTACTTAACTTTCGATGTTATAAATTAATTATTGGCTTGCTAATTTGATAAATATTTCATAATGTAGGCTTTAAGAAATTTCTCATGTTTTCAAAGTTTGAAAATTCAACTAAAAAGCTTAAAATAAAACATATTTTAAAACAAAAAAAGAAACCGACTTCGATGAAATGATAAAATACTCACGTACTAAAAAGTTTAAAATAAAGTATTTACTTTAAACTGAGAAAATTTTAAATTTCATACAAGTAATCTTTTGAAGTCGGCGCCAAATTTCCCATAAACTTCTAAAATATAACAGAATTACTCTGTGATGTTTTCCATGACGAAATAATTGAACAATCTAATATCAAAACTGACACTGTATTTCAGTAAAAGTGAGTGTAAATCACATATTTCATTGAAATACAGTGTTAGTTTTGATATTAGATAGCATTTCTTATCAATCACTTCCTGGTGGTTCGGAACCCACCTAGAACTGTAGGTTCAACTCATTAATCTCCATCATCCAATTCATTACCCACGCAAAACTCTCAGACCTATGTGGGCTTCATCCTCCAAAAAAATACAGTGTTAGTTTTGATATTAGATAGAATTTCTTATCATCTTTATAAAATATTTGGCGCCGACTTCAAAAGATTACTTGTATGAAATTTAAAATTTTCTCAGTTTAAAGTAAATACTTTATTTTAAACTTTTTAGTACGTGAGTATTTTATCATTTCACCGAAGTCGGTTTCTTTTTTTGTTTTAAAATATGTTTTATCCTGCAATAAATTCTCATTCACGTGTATACTTTGTTAGTAAAGTAAAATAGACATATTAAATTTGTTTTAAAAAATGAAGTAAACCAAATCAATCTTTGCAGAATCCGGGGAACAGCTGATGAGGATCAATTGATAAAAGAACCATTTCATTCAAAACCACCAATTGAGAGTCCCATTACATCACATGAAAGCAATGCAAATACAGAACAAATAAACAACAATTGGAACACAACATCAACTAGTCAGCTTCCAACGACCATTCTGATTTCTGAAGATAGTACATCATTTGGAGAAAAATATTTTACAACTGTGCAGAATTCTACACAATTGTTCCTTGAAAGAAGTCACTCACCATCGAACGAAGACGAAGTCATTAATCCGCAAATAACTAACAAAAGAGAACTGTCAACTAATGTGACTGATCGGTATTCATTGAGATGGTCATCAATTGAAAAGTGTGTAGAATCTTTGGAGCAAAGACAATCAAAAGTTAAGCGAAAATATACAAGGAGGTCAACTACGTGAGTATAAATAATAAACGCAGTACAAATTAACTATTAGTCTGTGAACAGTAGACCAAAAATAAGGGGGCTTGCACAGAGAACATACTTGATGTACTCAATGATAATCATCAGAAGATAATCATCGCAAAATTAAACAATCATCACATTAAGAGAACATTTTCCAGATCTAAGGCTTGTTTCACACTTGCACGACTGTTTGTTTACACAATGATGACATGTAGTCGCCAACAACATAATAATTGGAACCGTTCACATATGTACATTCACCTGACCATGACACTTTAGTATAGACAATGTACAACACGCTTTCTTAATTACCAACAGACAACAATTTAACGCATACATAGAGTGGCTATCTTGCTCAATACAGTAGGCTGTCATGTCGGAGATGTGTGTACAGTTCCATTGGCTCGCTGTGTCCTCTAGTCGTCTGTACGACACTGACAGTCGGCACGACTCGAGGGATGTCATGGCCCCCTCGGCACTAGCACAACAGTTGTGAGTGAGGCTATGTATCAATGGCATTTGTTGGCTTAGTGTGAAGAAGCTGATATCGCTATCTGATTCCAATTGTATATGATAGAGAAGCTCATTTTAAAAATCATATGTATCCTGCAGAAGATATCCTCCAGCATGTGCACCTTTCCACTTTTTCCTTTTAAATATTGAAATGCAAGTAAATTTTGAAAATCCTTACACATACATCACTGAACATACCTTGAAGGAAGAACTTTGCAAAATTTCAAAGATTTCTGATAGCATTTCAACGGCGCGTTGAGTCATAAATGTGTTACAAATTATGATTTTTTATAACATATAATTTAAAAAAAAACAAGCTTTTGGCTTATGCTGGAGCGTAGTATACAGATTTATGATGTTTTATTTAAATGATTTTTTGTATATATTGTGTACCTAATGAATATAAAATTTTGAATATTTTGATATTGTACACTAGTAATAAGTTATTTGGTATAATGTGATTGAAAAAATATTTTGTTTTGTTTGGTATAAAATAAAAATGAATGAAGGTAGTTCAATATTCTTGGAATTTATTGTTAATGCTTGGTGTGATTTTGGGAGAATTATTATGAGGCTATTGAGTTATTACTATTGAGAATTATTATAAAGTTAGAATATATTTTGTAATTTGCTCAGTTATCTTCAGATATTATTGCAAATTTATTTTATCTGCTCAAGAAAACGTTTTATAGCTGTCTACTGATTTTTCTTATTTCTTTTTATGTGGCAACGATGAATCAGTGTTAACTGGAAAAAGAAAAAGAGAGAGCAGATCGCCGCAAGGAGAGAGAAATCAAGGGCATTCTGGAGAATTAAGAAAGAGAAGGAAGCCATGGCAAGGTAGGCTTTCATAACTTTAGATGAAGTGTTACCGTTTAATACAAAAAAAAAACAAATTAAAAAAATAATAATCATTGACCAGTCATGTAATTTTGTAATTCAACAACACTCTCCAGATTGTGTATTTTATAGTATATTATTTTACAAGTGCGCTAAGTGGTGTTTACCATATGAGTATTATAAGTTAACGCACGAAACGAAGTCGAGGGTGGTATTATCATACAAGTATGGTAAACATCTTCCCAGACGAGTTACATACAATATTTTTCATCATATTAGTCTAAAATATAAAAAAAGATACTTTGAGCAAATACAACAAGCATCATCAAACATAACCTCAAAATCAATCACAGCAGTGAAATATTAAAAATTCTTCTGAGATCAGCTGTTTTTCCATTCTCAACTAGCTGTAATGCGGATTTTATAGTATATTATTTTACAAGTGCGCTAAGTGGTGTTTACCATATGAGTATTATAAGTTAACGCACGAAACGAAGTCGAGGGTGGTATTATCATACAAGTATGGTAAACATCTTCCCAGACGAGTTACATACAATATTTTTCATCATATTAGTCTAAAATATAAAAAAAGATACTTTGAGCAAATACAACAAGCATCATCAAACATAACCTCAAAATCAATCACAGCAGTGAAATATTAAAAATTCTTCTGAGATCAGCTGTTTTTCCATTCTCAACTAGCTGAAAAAGGATGTGGTAATGAAAATCAGCGGTTCTTTCTGTAAACTGACGTTTACCGCCTCGATTCAATGCTCGGTAAAGTGGTGAATAATAATATTATAATTATATGAGTATGACGAAAATATTATGTAATGCTAGTGGTCGACCCGTGCTTTGCAACGGGATTTAAGGTATATTTTCAAATTAAACATGTGATATATAGATGTCAACCACTAATGCCAATATAATCCAAACAAAAACAATTTGGAGCTGCTATTTTCATACAGAACAAATGTGTTGCTTTGACTTGTGACTTGGATGTTTATTTGCATCATAGTGACATGTCGGCTGTTTTAGAGATATCCGCACGACTGACACACATACTCTCTCTTAATATATGCATGTGATGGAGAGAGTGGAATCCCTCATCATCTAACGCACAAGTATCAACATCCATGAAAAAATATTGAAAGGAACTTGAAGGGCTGTTCACAAAAGGCTGAAATTATGAAACTCTAGGATACTTTTTAATGGGGAAGTTTAAAACCATTTTAGAACGATTGTGGAAGAGATATTTGCCATTATCATAACACATCTCAAATGCACATTTGAAACACCATTCACATTCATTTACTCAATACTAATTTTCAATCTAATATCAAAACTAGTATTTCTATTAAAATTATGATTTCACTTAGACTGGAGGAATGTATTTCGCTACTGAGGATAAGTTTCTTAAGTGAGCAAAATCATGATTAAATTAGGAAAACAGTGTTAGTTTTGATATTTGTACCGTTTCACACACATTGATATCGGCCATACGATTTCAGCCGTTCGGTTGATCTCGAACGGAATGGACAAAAGTGAACAAATTTTGAACTCCAAACGGTTTTATGGGGATAGATAAAAATAAAATTAATTTAATTTTATAGACAGAGACGTCTCTGAAAAGGAAAAGCAATGCAAATAGATAATGCATTGAATAAACAATGCAAATTATCATATGGTCAAATTCGATGTGTTTGAAAATGCCCCCAATTTTTCTATTCCTCTACCCATTGCCTACCAAACAGCGGCCGTCCTGGTCGAGGCACTGGACGGCTGCTTCACGGCAACGGACGGTTTTCATTAACGTTCGGCATATAATATTTTTTATTTCGGCATATTATTTCTTCACGACACTGTTGGAATGTGGACCGTTCGAGATTTTACCAAGAGATGAAATCGATGTGTGTGAAATGGGCCTTAGATTGCTCAAGTATTTCGGCATGAAAAACATCACAAATAAGTCATCAGTTTTCGTTTCAAATTCTTTTCATTTTTTGAAAACGATCCACAACGATTTTACTAATATTACAGTACTTTCAACATATTCAAAATTTAAAAATTTCTTCATGGTTCTTGCTCAGTGGAGCATCCAATAGTCGAGGATAATCATCATTGCAAAATCAATTACAGTCTGTGGAATGATGGTATTCATACTACTTCAATCTCTCAAACAACTTTAAACAACATAAGTTTGATTTTGCAATGATTATCCTCGAGTATTGCATGCTCCACAGTGCAAGCACCCTCAGCTATCTTATACATTTCTAGAGTGAAATCAATGAGTGCTGTTTAAAAATCGAATTAACTTTCTTTTTCCAGGATTGAGAAATTAGCTGACAGAAATGAAGATAAGGAGGACATTTTACATTCACAACAATGGAGTAGAAATAATTATTCTACCAATTTAGATGAAACGGATTTACAAACAGACTCTAGAAATCCATCACATAATAACCAGAATCCGTCATCTACAGATTGGCCTTCATCAAGTATTTTAATATCTCAAGTTGATGTATTAGTTGAATATGGTTTCAAATATTCGAACTTAGACAACAGTGAGTTACAACCAGACTTTAAAGATCTATTGAACAATGATCAGAATCTGCCATTGAACATGTCAATTACTAAAGATGGTGTATTAGTTGAAGATAGCATCGAACATTCGAATTTAGTTGATAGTGATTAACAAACGGATTCTAAAAATCGATTAAACGATGATCAGAATCTATCATTGAACATGTCAATTTCTAAAGATGGTGTATTAGTTGAAGATAGCATCAAACATTCGAATTTAGTTGATAGTGATTTACAAACGGATTCTAAAAATCGATTAAACGATGATCAGAATCTATCATTGAACATGTCAATTTCTAAAGATGGTGTATTAGTTGATGATAGCATCAAACATTCGAATTTAGTTGATAGAGATTCACAAACAGACTTGAAAAATCTACCAAACAATGAGTAGAACCAATCATCAACATGTTAGGTTGGCCTTCATCAAGAATATTCATTTCTTAAGTTGCTGCATAAGTCAGTGATGGTGTCAAATATTTTTAAATTCAGATGTCAGTGATTCACAATCAGACTTTGGAAAGCTACAGAAGTCAAAATGAATAAGATTATATTTGGGAATGCTATTTATTAATATTATATTAAATATTAATAACTAATTAGATTTTGAACTAAAATGTATGCAGCATTATTATTAAAGGATAAAACAAATAACTATTTCAATACATATTATCACAGCTATAGGCCGATTCACCTTAAGAATTCAGTATTGTTTAAACTTTAAATGGAGAGCATTGTTGCCAAGTGTATGTGCTATCGATAAACAGAGCAATCAACACCTACTTTGAATGTTGGGACTGTACTCCCCAGCCGTCTCGAGTAGTCTTCGATTGTAAATAACAATTAGTCACGTCCGGCTCGGTTCCAGTGGAAGTTAACATCAAATTTTGTGTTTTCCCTTTTCTTGGTGTCATTTTTACGAGAACATGATATTTATACTATCAATTATATTTACATGAAATGTTGATTGCCATCAACGCTGACAAAAATTCTGTTTAATGTTAGTTATCATTTTATGGCAACTGATACGTTTTAACATTCTTTAAACTTATCCTTGATGATGTTATTGGATTTTACAATTCTTATTAAATTGACAAATATCAACTTAATCAAATTTTCTAATTCCCTTTCAATGTTATAAATTTCACTAGAGACATCCAGTAACAATTAACAATTCAGTCAATTAAAAATGACATTTAACAATTCAATTAACATCCAGTAACAAAGTAACTATTTAGTATTCTTGAGAATGTCATTTATTGTGTTTGAAACACGAATATTGATAAATCGTTGATTTATAAGATGACAATAAGATGCAATCAGCAGTAAAATTTATGGAAAGCGTCAGCCGGTAACTTATCAGCCACTGAAATAGCTTCAATAGAGATCTACAATAAATTTTGAAAGTTGGTCAATTTTGATAAAATTTTAACTTTACTTTGTATACACAAAATATATATCAAATATGGAAAAAAATTAATTATCTTCACGCATTCCAAAATTTTGCAGTTTGTAGGTGTATCGTTTGTTATCGCTGGAATTGTTTGTGTTACGAGCGGTACAGTCTCTGCTAAAAGTCAAGATCGAGCACTTCGAGTGCGACAACGTTGCTGAGTGCGAGTGGGACAGATACATTGGCAACTGCCTTGTGATTATCAAGGATAGAAAGCCTCCATTTAAACAATACTGAATTCTTAAGTTGAATTGGCCTATAGTTTAAACTGGGACGATAGCTACAGAGCAATTTCAACAGAAATTTAGTATCGTGCTTAGTCTTGATTGCTGTACAACAGCGGTCTATCACATTGTGTCTTCATGTGGACAAAACCTCAACCAAAAAATGTTTGTGACACTAAACAAATAGTTACATTAGAATTTAAATAAAACAAAATTATTATGGTTGGAATGAAATTACTTAAGGTAAATGAATAAAACAAATGTTGTCTGTTCCATATTAATGATTTTTATTATTTAAAAAACCAATTATTATTTTGGTTTTTTAAATAATAAAAATCATTAATTTGGAATAGACAACATTTGTTTTATTCATTCACCTTAATATGGAGAAGTCCCACAACATTTCTGAATCAAGTGTGAATGAAATTACTTACTTGAATCCTTTGAGGCAGTTTTTGATCACTGATACAAAACTTTAAGAAAAATATTGTATTTTTTAGAAGTACATTTCCGGTACTTAATTTTTCTCTTCTGATGTGCGAAACTAATCACGGCTTGACTTCTTCATAAATTATACAAATAATGCACTCTATGACCCATCACCACATTCCAATAACCTTGTATATTTTTACTATCAGCAGTTTAGACTGAATGCTATTTGTATGCAGAAAAAATAAATACCTAATAAATATAAGATTTATACCATAAGTGCCTTTACAATAAGGATGATTAGTATTTAAGAATCTATGTATGAACTATTCAGCAAATATCAATGGTAAACGAATACTTAACAGTTTATGTAGATAGTTTATTATTCTCTCAATTATTGTTGAATTATGCATATCTCTGTTTACAATTAGATAATATTGATGAAAACGGGTTTAAGAAGTTATTTGTGATTCATTCTACTCAAGTTGACGTGGTTTCTTGAACAAAACTATTGACATCTGCATTAAATTTAGAACAAATCTTTCTAATTTTAAATACATTAGATTAGTGATATATATACAACACCGGTACTATTTTAAAAACTCTTGATGAAAACGGGTTTTGATTAGGATAAGTATGATGTACATTTATTACATAAGTTTATTACATAGGGTTCGGAAATAGTTATTTATGTATTAAGAGCGTGAAGTGCGACTTTATCGCTCAAGCCAAAACATTTACTGCGCGACACATAGTGGAGCACAGTAATTTAGCGAGAGCAATAAAGAAGCTTCACACGCAAATTACATATTTTTATATTTTAAAATACAATATTTTTCCTACATCTGAAGTTTTTGATTCCAATACAATAAAAACTTTTAGTTTGTAAAATCACAGACCGTGCGCGGATTTGGTTAGCGTTCGCCATTGTTGAGGTTATGTGAATTTCACAGATTCCATGATCCACCAATGAGAAGACATCAAAATCAAAACAGAAGCGTAAAGAAAACAGCTGGTGAGCGTAAAGTACTTGACCGCTTGCGGAGCAGTAAAGAGGTATTTTACAATTAGTTTTCAGTACATAAAGAACTACTTTATGAGCAGTTGTAGGAAAATATATTTTCCTACAGTGACCTGAAAAGTGCTTATTTTTGCACTAAATGTAGCACGCAAAATAGTCTATTCCTGCACCAGTGTGGGAAAGTAAATTCCAGTGTGGGAAAGTACTTTTCCGCACTCCAGAATTGCAACCTAACAACACAAAATAGTGAGCATGTAATACGCAGGTTCCCTATTCTGCATTCAAAAATAGGTTGGCTACTCTGCTTCAGCTGTGAAATAGTTGTTGTTGAAATCGATTTGATTCAAAGATAGGTTATGTGAGGAATTGTCAGGTTATGTATGTCCTGTTTTGGTCTGTTTAAATTACTTTATACATTACTGTAGGAAAATTTAATGTGTAATATGAGT
Source organism: Conomelus anceps (assembly GCA_948455865.1). Classification (NCBI taxonomy): domain Eukaryota; kingdom Metazoa; phylum Arthropoda; class Insecta; order Hemiptera; family Delphacidae; genus Conomelus; species Conomelus anceps. Next base: position 17,707,728 of record OX418226.1, on the reverse strand, counting down.
GCAAAGTATTGTTTCTGCACTTGAGAAACTTTTTTCACTCGCCTTTGGCTTGTGAAAAAAACTGTTTTCCTCCACCTACTATCAAAAGTCGCATTTTACTCCCTGGAATCGAATACTAAAGTACTACTTTTTCTCCCTAGGGACTAAAAGTGATTCTAGCGGGACTAAAAGTAATCACTTTTACTCCCTAGGGAGTAAAAGTGATTAGGGAGTAAAAGTGATTCCATAAGAATAACCTGGGAAGAAGTCCGACAACGCCGCGATTGAAGAGAAAGGAATGTGGCAACACTGTCGTGGTCGGTAGAGGAAAATTCAAGAGAGCTGTATTTCGATCTTTGGAATATTTAGATCTAGGAAATAAGTAGCTGTATTTAGATTGTGAGGTTATGTTCAACCGTTGGAGGATATGAAAATTTTGTTTTTAAAAAAAATAGTGTGAAAGCGTGAAGGTAAAGTAAAATTATACATTGTTATAGGTATTGGTGTAGGTGGAGGAAAAATGTTGTGTGCATCACGGGACTAAATTACTTTTTCTCCCTCAGGGAAATTGTCGCCCTCGGCTATGCCATCGGGCGACAACAGTTTCCCTCAGGGAGAAAAAGTTGCACTTTAGTCCCTAGATGCACAAATAACTATTCTCTTGATGCAGAAAAACGCTATTTTGCATTCTAGTTACTCAAATAGCTATTTTGTTACACTTGATTGAAAGTAGCTACTTCCCATAGATTTGCCACATATGGAAAGTGCCTCTTTTCCATACTTATTATTATTATTACTACTAGATCGGAAAAATCAGCTGACAGGGCCTTATAGCCATACAAGATAGGAAAAAACATATGGAGTGCGGAAAAGTTTTTTTTTTGTTACATTTGATAGAAAGTAGCTAAGCTTACTTTCCATATTTATTTAGCGTATGGCGCTACGACACAGATCTTTATGTTATCTAACACAATTCACACATATCAACAATGAAGTCATCTTAGTCACAAGTTTTAAAAGGGTGGAACACAAATAAAAAGAATAAAATTTTTCAAGTTATATACATATATCAAGTCTATTTAAGTATGCCACTGCATCTGGCGTAGCTACCAGGAAGTCATCCAGCCTGCCCTCATAAGCTGTTCTTGTGCACTCTTCTACAATATGTCTTATGGTTTGAACAGCACCACACTCACAAAAAGGCGTTGGAGCCTTTCCCCACTTGTGCAACGCATAGGCACATCTTCCGTGCTGAGTTCTGATCCTGTTAAGAGCCGACCACAGTTTGCGTGGCAAATCAAAACCTGGTGGCTTTTGGGTGATACATGGGACAAGATTGATTTGCCTTGCATGCCACTCTTGTTGCCAGGCGTCTGTTAAACTGAATCTACCATCCAGAGCATGTAATGCCATTCTGGTGGGAGGCTTCCGAGACACCAGGCGGATTTGATTGGCATGTTCTATATCCTCATGTATTGGCAAGTTTTGATTTTGCAGGATCTTGTTGAACTCTCTTGTTAGAGCATTCATGCGTCGGAGGTTGGGGGGTGGAATGTGACTCAGCACCGGGAGCCATTCTGTAGGTGTCGATTTTATGACACCAGCAACCATCCTCATTGAGTTATTCAACTGAGCATCAACCCCGTCAATATGTCACATATAGAAAGTGCCTCTTTCCCGTACTAGGTCGGAAAAATCAGCTGACAAATATAGGGCCTCATAGCCGTACAAGATAGGAAAAAACATATGGAGTGCGGCAAAAATATTTCCATTGACTCACACATATATATATTATATGTATAGATATAGTCAACTCATTACATAACTCAATACCTGTCTCAAATATTATCCAGCTGATTGCACTAGGCTATCATTATATTGGTTTATATCTGGGAATTCGACCATCAAATTCTGAATAAAGTATGACAAAAAATATCGTACATTACACGGCTGTGAACTTTTGCCGGTTCTCGCATATTCACATTTCTGCACTCGGCTTTTGCCTCATGCATAACCTATCATATGCTCGACCGGCAAAACGTTACTTTCCAGCCTAGTAACGTAATAAAATACTATTTTCCTACAACTGCTCATAAAGTATTTCTTTACACACTGAAAACTGATTGTAAAATACCTCTTTACTGCTCAGCGAGTGGTAAAGTCAGCTGACGAACAAAAAAAGTACTTTACCGCTTGCTAGCTGTGTTTGATGGCTTCTCATTGGTGGATCACGAAACCCATAAAATTCTCATTACCTCAACAGTGGCGCACGCTAACTAAATCCGCGCATGGTCTGTGATGTTACAAACTAAAAGTTTTTATTATGTTGGAATCCAGAACTGCAGTTGTAGGAAAAATATTGTATGTAATTCGCGTGTGAAGCTTCTTTATCGCTCGCAAAATTACTGCGCTCCACTATGCGTCACGCAGTAACTGTTTTGGCTCGAGCGATAAAGTCGCGCTTCATGCTCTTAATACATAATTAATGTGACTATAGGAAATTCGATAAGTTATGAGTATGAGAAACATCTTAATGCTGTTGAATAACTCCAAGTTTAAACTGCTTTTAAGTATTTTCAAACATATTGATTTGAATGTGATATTTTTGAATAGAATATGAATATCCTAGCTTCATGATATTGTACCTAATGTGATAGATCTTTAATAAAATAATTAAAAAAAATGAATCTTTTTCTTATTGTGAATTTCAAAATGTTTTCCATAAGTTACACAATTATTACTTCTTTTACAAAACTTACTAGATTCTCTGGTGATTTTGGAGTAGAGAAGATTGATGTAATTATTGAACAGTACTTATTGATCAATATAAGCATAGTGCTGAATGAACTAGTCTCAATATGTAGGCAAGATTGAACATTATTTAAATCTTTTGAAACAAAATCACACTCAATTTTAAATTTCCAAACTTTTATTGCCAATATAACAATATAAATAAATTCCACACCTTTAATATTAAATTTTATACTTGAAGGTGTAAAATATTGTATGATACAAAAATAGTACTGTATATTCAACAATTATAAGAATACACCAAGATAAAATATGAATTTTTATATTATTTTTAAATATTATTATCTTTGATACCAATAAGATGTAGCATGTCAAGATGTATAGTCTTGGTAGAAACATCATGTTCATAAAATAATAATTTCATCTAGTGAAACGTAACTAATAATTACATGATATAGACGGTTATAAAAATAGAACATATATAAAGCAGTAATAAAAATATACGATACAAAACTTAATGCTGGAAAATAAGGGATGAGGAATGGAAGAAGAAAAAAGATAAACAAGGAGAAGAATAAAAGAAGATAGAGGTGGAAGAGAAAAAAAAGAAGATGGAGGAGAGAGATCATAACAAGAGGTTATTAAATTAAATGTGTAGCTAGTTTAATACAGATTCAAGAAATCCGGATTCAATTGACTCGGGCAACCTGCCAATACATTAGTATAGTCTTAATATTTTTGTATTATTACAGAAAATAATTTAAGATAAAATCCATTTAGTGCGCCCTAGTACATTTCATGCACTGAGAAAAGCACCTGCTTCACAGAAAACTAGTAAATATAAATTTGAAATTAATTCATAATAATTAAAGTAAATTTGAAATGATTTTTTATAAACCCATTACATCTGTTAAAAATTTAGTCCAAGCCAATCAGAGAATAAATAATTAACGAATTATTCAGTATATAAGTTAAATAAATTGCAATATTCTCATAAAATGTTGTGTTTTGGTCGCAAGTACTCTTTTCTCTATGTGACCAGAAACAGTATCAGTATAAATGTATCTAAATAAACACAGTTAACTTTAGATAATGTTAAGATTTTGTGAGTATTCTTATCTAGCTGTTCACCCTATTTAATAGATTAAAATGTTCAATCTCATTCCATTCCATAACGTTCAATTTTTCAAACGTTTTATCTAATCCTATTAGAGTCTCGGTTTCCAACTCGCAGATTCGGACTAAATGGACAGCTGACAGAGCCGGAATACCCTTATTAATGCTTTCCATAAAGGTTTCTATATCAAAAGCATCAATAATAATTAATTGTACTTTATTCTGGCCCTTACCTTTGTCCATTTAGTGTATTCTGGCCCTGACATTTGTCCATTTAGTGTATTCTGGCCCTGACCTTTGTCCATTTAGTCCAAATCAGCTTAGTTGAAAACCAAGGAGTTAGTAGACTATTTTTTATACTTCTTATATAGCCTACAAGTAATAATATACTTTGACAAGTTCAAATATTACAGGGTTGAATAATTATTATATAATAATAATAGATACAATAGATACTACCTCATAACATATTATGTTCAGGTGGAATGTGTCAAATATCCAATTTTTCTACATAGAAACGTTAATGCAAAGGAAATAATATTACAACTTACTTCTAAGCTTTATCATAGGAAGACATTGAAAATGTATACAGGCCTACTGCAAATATTAAATAAATTGCATACTAATCATACATTTATTAGTACTATTCTTACCAGTATTAAACTTTTGTATATAAAAAGGGATTGATGATTTTGTACATATCCACCCCAATTCTCACACTCATATTCATACTGAATATATTTTTAAATCGGCCACTGCAATAGAAAAACGTTCATTAGATATCTATATAAAATTATCTATGGCTACGTTATAAAGTAGATATAAGAGGTTAGAAAGTATGACAGCTTACTTTATTGAAATAAATAATAATTTTATTTCCTTTTTCAAATATACAGTACAAAGTATTTTGAGGTATAAGTATAAGAGGTTAGAAAGTATGACAGCTTACTTTATTAAAATAAATAATAATTTTATTTCCTTTTTCAAATATACAGTACAAAGTATCTTAACCAAGTGGTTCAATATTTATATTACAGGTAATAATAAGATAAATATAATAAATAAAACATATATTTAGGAAATCATCCTACCCCACTATGGCATGCCATGTTCTAGAGTACAACTAGTTGCATAATGAAGCTATTTCACACTACTGTCACTTTTCAGCACTGAAGACTATACCAATCAGAACTCAGAATTTCTTCCTAACAATGTCGAAATAAATATCATGTAATAGTCACTGGATTTCAAATCGAAACTGACGACAACCACGCATTGTAGGTTATGTTATAGTTATCCGATTCATTTGTAAGTTGAATTACACATACTGGTAATTTATTAGTCTTAAAAAATAAAATATTAAATGCAACGATTGTATTTTGCTTAAAAGCCACTTGTGAGATGTTTACATCTTACAAATTACATCTCACTTTTTGCTTAAGGCTGTCAAAGGGTTTTTGGTCATAATGTTTTTCTGTTTCTTGTGTTGGATGCTATTAAAATACGTATGTAGACGTTATCTGTTGCCATGTAATTTCGGTTCATGAATTATTTTGTTCAATAAAGGGGTTTAAAGTTGAAATTTTTCCGTTTTTGGAGGCAACTGATCTCACCTATGATTAATTTTGAACTTTTTATAATTTCTTATCACTTAAAGACACAATGGCGTACAAAATGACAAACTTTTAATGTTGATAAATTAGTTTTCCAAAATAATTTTTTCGCTTTTAAAAATTTTTTGTTAAAAAACTTATTGTTCAAAATGAAAAATGTAATTTTATTTCCCCAATATCTATTTCAGTTATAAAAAAAATTATAAAATATCTCGAAGGTTAGATCAATTGTCCCCCAAACCCCATTAAATTTCAACTTTGAACCCCCATATTTCACAATTGACGAATTGTTTTCTCATTCCAATAGATAAAATTTAAATATTTCAATAACATCCAACACAAGAGACTTTGAACAAAATTATGACCAAAAAACCTGCGCATAGTCTTGAAGGCAGATAAAATAAAAACGTTGCAGAAACTGCTATAGGCTGAAGAATGTCGAATGAGCTACACCTCATTCTATGCTCAATGCTCAGGAAATATGAAATTCCATCAAGTTCAAAGTAAAAGAGTGTTTCTCTATTGTGACAATATTGAGTTTTCCAGTGAAAACATAATGATACCTTTTTGGTGTAAAGCTAGTTCACCCACCCCTGGGTGCACTGTGCATAATTATCCTCAAATAATTAATGACTGTAATTAATGAGCTGGCAAATAGGCGGTCAGACAAACCAATGGCTCTCCTCACCACACAACACACTTGAAGATAGTGAATTTTTTTGATGTCACAGTGAAGGAAGGACAGATAGTGATGAAAAAATTTAACAACCACCTGTGAAAATCACAATAAAAAAAGTCAGGTCAAACAAGGGTGTCACACAAAAACATCCATTGCAGGTTTACTGTAGAGTCCGGCCCTTACAAAGTGAGAATGAAACATCATGTGTGTGCATTGTGTAATGTTACTAAATTACTTTACTCTCATCTCAGGGTCATTAATACTTTTATTCATACATTTATAATAACAATTTATGAAAATACGTTTGTTCTTCGGTCTTCATTCATTGAGTACCGTATCATTTTTCAACTGATGTTTGGGACTGTTGTTTATTCCCGGTTACTAGGCAAGCTTCTTCTTCTCTATCTCTTCCATATGATTCACGTTTTATAGATCTTTCAATATAACATTTATAATATTATTACAAATATCCCCACCAAATTTTTTTTTTAAACTTTGAACATATTTAAGTTTAAAAACAAAATTTAAAACAAGAACAAAAAACTTTCTTAAATAACTAATGAACAATAATGCATAGCTTATTTATAGCAACATGAGTCTCTTCACTCTATAAACAATTTCAAATCATTCACATCATATTATGTTCCTATAATATGTTTTCAATCTCCTGTTTCATATTATTTCCACCTCTTCTTCCTTCTTATTCTTCTCTTCTTATTTTTCTCCGTCCGGTTCTTCTTCTTCTTCCTCTTCCACTTTGGCTTTGTTTTATCTCCTCTTTTTCCTTCTTCCTCTTCTTCTATTTCTTCTCTCTTCCTCCCCACCTATATCTCCACTTTCACTAGCTCTTCTCCTCTGTTTATGCTTCCAATGGTGACTCTCCTCCTCTCTATCACTTCTCCTTTTTCTCCTACTACTCGAGCTAGTTTTAGAGTATTCTGAATGTGATGATTTCGAATGCTTACGATCTGATGAAGATTTTGACGATTTTTTCTTACTTCTCCTTTCAAGAAGTGAAATACATACTACAGAAAGGATCCTGTCAAGTATGATTTTATTATTAGTACTATTACAAAGTATTATTATTATTTGTACTAGGGACACACAATAAGCTTCGGTTGACGTGTGAGGATCTTTGAATCTTCTGGATCTTTGAATCCGTCCCTTCATAAAATAATAATAATAATAATAATAATACTTCTCCTTTTTTTGAACAATTCATACTCGTTACGTATTCGTTTACTTGGCGTCATTTCTGGAGGCAGCTGTGGACTGATCACATGGTCCGAAATTGAATTTTTATTTGTGTGAATCAAATTGAAAAAAATGGCCGCTCGTCGTTTCCTTTCCAATTGTTTCTCTTTTTCTACAATTTTGAACTTTTTATCAATTCTATCCTGCAAATTATCAATCGATTCTCCTTGATTTATCCCTATTTTTTCATTTCCAATCTTCTCAATATTATTTGTATTTTCAGTATTCATAACCTTAATATTTTGAATTTCTCTATTTATATTATCAAAATTATCATCCATCTTATCTTTCAATGCATCCTGACTAATCCTTATTTCTTCTATTTTTTTATCTTGTTCTTCTATTTTTCCATTTTGTTCTTCCATTTTTTCCAATAATTCAATTCTCATTTCGTTTTTAATTGATTTAATATCAATTTTAAGGTTACTGTCCATGTTTGATATTTTATTTTCCATATCTGAGAATTTATTTGAAAACTTGTTATCTATATCTGAAAATTTATTGTCCATATCTGAAAATCTATTTGAAAACTTGTTGTCTAAATCTGTAAATTTATTTGAAAGCTTGTTGTCTATATCTGAAAATTTATTATTCATACCTGAAATTTGTTGCTTCATGTCCATCATTATCATTGCTATGGTTTCCAAAGTAATGTTCTGTGTTGTTGATGTATTTGTCTCATCCATGGTATTTTCATAACTCGCACATTCCTCGTTATTTTCCATATCTCTGTTTTCTTCCGTTTCACTTTTGTCTTCATCCACACTTAAACTTTTTTGTCCTATTTCTTTACCATTACGTAGTCTTTTATCCATTACTTTTTTTAGTTCTTAGAATCTATTAGATTCTCGTGCCCATTCGTTGTTGCGCCAACTTTGTAATGTTACTAAATTACTTTACTCTCATCTCAGGGTCATTAATACTTTTATTCATACATTTATAATAACAATTTATGAAAATACGTTTGTTCTTCGGTCTTCATTCATTGAGTATCATTTTTCAACTGATGTTTGGGACTGTTGTTTGTTCCCGGTTACTAGGCAAGCTTCTTCTTCTCTATCTCTTCCATATGATTCACTTTTTATAGATCTTTCAATATCTTAATATATAATTCCGTAAGTCAAATTTTTGTAAAGAAATTGTGAGTGACTGGATGGCCGTAGAAGGATGGGAGGGGTCTTATTTTAAAGGTCTTGACGTGAATTTTGAGGGAAAACTATTCATTTTTCTTATTTTTTCACCATAAATTCGCAACAGAATAAAACTTTTCCCATTAAAACAACATGGGGTTTAATTTGTTTACATCTTTTGAAATTAAAACAGCTGTGCCACAGAGTTGTCATAGTTGTATATCTGTGTACTCATAGCCAGCTGTACTTTTTATGAATTTAGTTTGTTTACTTTTAAACTACAGCAATGTTGTTAATCAGGAATATAAACCTAGGGTCAGGTTTGGTTAATGGCGTGCGGTTAATCGTATTAAGCATGTTTGAGAAATGCATAAAATTAGAAATTATTACGGGATCTGGAAAGGGAAATATAATATTTTTGCCTAGAATAAAGCTTATTTCAACAGATCCTAACATGCCTTTCCACATGTCAAGACTGCAATTTCCCTTACGACTTGCCTTTGCTATAACTATCAATAAGGCACAAGGCCAAACCTTCCAGAAAGCTGGAGTTTACTTAGATAAACCAGTTTTTACACACGGACAGTTATATGTTGCATTTAGCAGAGTAAGGTCATCAGATGGAATCATAGTATATATGGCAAATACAGGAGAACAGAACAATACAGAAAACAATTCATATACAAAAAACATAGTTTATCAAGAGGTTCTGACTAATTATCAAATGCAATAAGTAAGTAGTGATTTCTATTCATGTAAATAAAACTTGAATTAAACCAAATTTTAATTGTTTTTTATACTTATTATTTTCAAAATAAAAAAGTTTACTGTTTTAGAGGCTATTGTCCCTAAAAACCACCATTTAAATGTAAATGTATCTACTGTATATAATATATTGTATACAGTTTGTGTTGTAAACTATATTATAATGCTAGAAAATCATTGCTTATTTATAAATGACCAATGAAGGTTGATAAAAAATTTATGTATTTTGGTTTTTTAGGGGCTTTTGCCCCTACAAGCCCCTAGTAACATTTATAATATTATTACAATTGAGCCACCAAACAGTCTCCTGCTGACTATGTCAGATACAAATTGTGGTTCCGGACTGCCAAAACAGATCCGGTTCATGCTCAAGCATGTATCTGATGAGAGCGCAACCCAGGAGCAGGTATTCCATGAGACGTCTTTGCCACTGGTGCAGAATCTGCTGAGGGCGAAAATGGACTGCTTTTAACTTATGGAGTGTCAAACAGTGGTAAATCATTTACTATACTATGAATAGCACATCTGATAACTACAGCATCATGCTGATGAGCATCAGTGTGATTTTCAACTCCACCAACAACTGCCAGGCACCAATGTACTTGGCTTGGCAATGTAATTTGGCTTGTTCAAGCAAAATTTGTTGAATTGCTTGATGTCCAGTCAGAATTGGATGCCCTGCTCAAATGTCAGAGAGAATTAATGTCATCCATGAAGAATCCAAAATTGGCTAAAAAAGATCCATGTCATGATAAGAGGGGGAGCAACTAGTCACAAACTTAATGTGAATAAAGACAAGTGTATTCAGTCTTCATTACTTACATTGAGATCTACAATAATAGTGTTTATGATCTTTTAGAATATTATCAAGCTGATGATTGCACCAGAGTTAGGCTTCCCATCAAAAATAGTAAAGGAGGATGGCACCAAAAATATGTATGTACAAGGAGTGGATGAGATTGAAGTAACAACTCCTGAAGAAGCATACAAAATGTTCTATAAAGGACAGAAAAGGAGGCGGTCAGCTCATATGGCTCTCAGCACTGAATCAAGTTGCAATCATTATGTATTTACAATATGACTAGTACAGGCACCTCTCAATCTTGCTAACAGAGTGCTAGATGAGAGGCAATTGATGAACATAAGCCAGCTGTTAGTTGCTAGTTGATCTTGCTGGTATTTCAAGGGCGAAAACCTTGATATGAGAAGCTGGCAACATCAACAACTCACTCATGACTCTTTGCTCTTGCTTCAAATTGTTGCAAGGAAACCAACAGAATGAGAAGAACAAGAGGTCACCTGAGCAAGAGTTGCAACTCATGCATCTGCTAAAAAAATATTTGAATGAAGAAGGTGATTTGAGGATCATCTTCTGTATTAATCCACAAAATGATGACTGCAACCAGATTCATCATGTGTTGAAATTCGCAGAGATGTTGCAAGAGGTGAAAGTAAATCATTGCATCAGGCTGTGCCCTATCAAGGAGGTGCCCTCTCAATCTCCATCTACTGTCAAAAGGAAGCAACCAACAGATGAAGCAAAGCTGACCAATGAGCTCATGCCTCCTGCCAGTACTAGTTCTAACTTGAACTCATCTTTTCCCTTCAGTTGTCAATTCCAGCCAGCATTCCCAGTGCTTGATTTTGCTAATCCCAACTATAACAGGTTTGTAATGGAAACTCTGAAAGTTCTTCAAACCAGGAAGGAAAAGGTGAAAGAACTTCAGGCACACATTAAATCTTATGCATCTTCCATGCTGGTCTTGAAAGTTTATGTGGTGAACTGTCCTCGGTTCCTGATGAAACCCAGAAATTGACTGATTTAAACAAGGAAAAAGATAAAACTATCAAGGAATTGCAGAGAAAAATCAATCAAATGGAATCTGAAACTGAATTTAAAGATGAAATGTACTAGTACTGAACATTATTTTTGAAGTTGCCAGCAAGAGCACCAGGGGTTGCATAAACACTGCAACAAGTCCAAGAACATATCATCACTCAAGATTGGCAGCACTGGATGATGTTTGACTGGACCATCAGCCTCCCAACACTGTGTTTCAGCCCATGATGAAGAAGTCTGTACAAGGGCGATGTTCTTCCAATACACTCTGGAGGCATGCAAGTTACATTCAATGATGCCAAAATGAGGGCCATGCAAAAAAAAAACATTGCTGAAAAATATACATTTTATCATAATTGACCAAAATAAAGTTTTAAAAATAATGAAAACCTCAAGATCAATAGAGATCTAAAATAATGAAGGTCTAAAGTAAGGATGTATGCAGTTGTATTATTACAATCTAAGATGACCTTGGAGAAGTATGGATGAGGGTTTTAAATTTTAAGGTGCATGAACTATACTTTGCAAATACAGTTGTATTGATAAAAATGAGCATCCACACTCACTATGCCTTGCAAGAATAACTTGAGTGGCAGTCTACTTCAAAGAAGCCTTATGGAAAGAAATTATTGTGTGGTTGTGCATTGACAGGCCTCACTCAGCTTGCTGTACATTAACATATAAAAACAAATGTCATCAGAAAAGCCTTGATTAGTGTGGACTTTGATGACTTTGTTTTCAAAGCTTGGCCCTCAAGGCCTGCATCAGCGAGCTGAAAGCCTTGCAAGGAAAGACTTACTAGTGTGGTCACAGTTTAATCAATCATCAAATGGTATAATCTATGAGGACATTTGGGAAGTGAAGATGAAGGTTCTATCTCAAATTGTTGATGATTATATTTTTGTATTCGCCACAAGAATGGCACCAGCTAACATGTATTCTTATGGGGGCTGCTAATGCCATTCTCATGGTGATCCACCTATAGATCTTATTTTTTGCATAGATTATAATAATACTGTTATTATAATACAACTGGTTTTTGTATTTTGGACTTTCATCCATATATCTCCAAGGATTTGCCAGATTATATTGATTGTTTATATTGTTTGTTTTGTATTAGTTTTATATTATGTTAAGAACGATTAACAAAAAATGCAAAAAAATTTGTAGTTATGGATAGCACATCCAAGCTCTCTCTTTCACAATAATTATTGTAAATTACTTAATATTAATATAGTCTTTTTCACAAAATGTACTTGATATTGTATTTAAAAATACCTCATTTTAAGTATTAGTTGAGTAGTGGTTGTACATAGCATTCTTTCACTTTGAGATAACTGATAAAATCTTAAGATGTATTGAGTAGAAATTATATTTGTATAATGAGATTGATATTCTGAAACAATATTATTAATTGACTATATAAACATTGACTTTACTTGCCATTAAATTGACTTTTTATGACCCATGGCTTTTTGAATAGTGCTTTTATAATTATCATGTTTGAAGTGTTTTAATGTTCTAAGATCTATTATATCTATTTCGAATATAAAACTGTGAATTGAATATTCTCAGAATTAGTAATCAACATTTTGAAGAACAGAACTTGTGTGTTGAAACTTGATAAAATGATCAAATTATCAGCTTATACTCGCAATGTTGGTGCTCTTGAAATGAAGACATCAATTAATGCTCCTTTTTGTTTAATACTGGACTAAGTATTGGGCCGATCCTTGTGAAACTTGGACAGGACCACTAATGAATGATGCTCTTTCATTTATTTATTTTTATTATCGAAATCAGTTCTCAATAGTGCTCAAGTAATTGATGTGCAAACATTAAAAAAGTGGAATGAATCTACCTTATGGTAAATTCAAAGGGGATGTTCTCACTGCAAACTGTTTATTTTACATTCCCATAGTAACACATGCTGTAGGATTAAGGCAACTTTACAAAGGTTCCTACAACTCTTCCATAAATACCTTCCTGACAAATATACCAAACCAAACATTTTTACTTACTCTTTCCATCAGTAATACATTTAAAACCATATCCAATCGTTTAACTCTTCAAAAGTCCACTTTTCCCCAACCTAACCTTGACTGTTTATTTTATATTCCCACAGAAACATATGCCATGAGATTAAAACAACTTCACAAATGTCATTATAACTCCAATACAGGGTGAAAAGGGTGACACCCTCAGCTCAGGTCAAGGGTGAGAGACAAACTTAATTTTAATTTCCTTTTTCTTATGAGGTGCCTACTACCTCCTGAAAATTTGGTACCTGTACCCCCTGTAGTTTTAGCTCTGAAGTTTTATACATATGGACAGACAGAGCCTATGCATAATGCTGCCCCCTCTATGTACTTCATACAGTGAGAGCTTAAAACAGTTTGAATTGAGAAGTTGGAAGTCTGTTAAAGGGTGTACACACAAAGAAAGCTGGCAACACATCGCTTGAAACCGGCAGCTTGCTTCTTGCACTTATGAGTGGCAAAAGCTTACGGCCAGTCACAATAAAAGCTGGTAAAAAGCGTAAAAAGCCAGTTACCAGCAGCTTCAAATATGAAATAAGGGAAAATATAATAAATTATTCTTGTGAAGCTTGGACATAACCTACAATTTGGATTCTTTTATTAGTTGTTAATTTGTAAAGAAAGCTGTAGTACATAAGCCGGTTGTATTATTGCATTGATTGTTTCATTCATAATTAAATTTTTCAGAAGCGGTTCCAAGGGACAGATGCAGGACATGCAAATATAGATACCTAATTGTTGTATTTAATTATACAACTAATCAGTTTTATTTACATTAAATACATCACAAAGCTACCTCATTCACACACTCTCTCTAACATTCTCTCACACAAACACACACTCATTAATTCATTCTCTCTGTAAATTTAGGTCAGACAAGGAGATACTGTGTTCTATTTTCACCAGATTTCAAATTCAAGTTACCCTCAGCTGATGTGAATGGCTGATCCAGCATAGAGGCTGCAGTAGCATTCAAAGAAAGTAGCACAGAAATACAATATTTCATAGTTGTTTTCGAATACTTCATTCATTTATTGAATCATTTATGTTCACTTCTGAACATTTATATACTTCGTATCTCTTGGTTGCAAGAATTTGTTAAGACACCAACCAACTAAATCATTCTAACCTTTATATTGTATGATTGCACCACAGTCTCAAATAAATGAACAGCTGGCTTGAAACTGATTATTGTATTTTTTAGCATTGATTGCATAACCTTTGTAAAGGGTTGATTACATTGGGATAGTTACTTGCTAAGTGAGTAGCGAGTAGGACGTTACTGACCGTGCTACAGCAGCTCAGCATACCAAGCTGAATTATATAAAATATTTAACTTTTAGAATTACCCCCATACTTTGGAATTTCAAAGACAATAAATAATATTGCAACACAAAATTAAAATATGAAGTTTACCAACAATTATTCCACCAAAACTGTAGTATTTCTACCAATAAAGATAAATGCGACTTGAAAAGTAACTCTCGTTTATTACAACAAGCAAACAAACTCCGTCATCAATCATTACCTCTCAGCATAATATTTGGTTGTCACCATGACGACTCCCTCAGCTGCGGTTGTAATGGAACAGTCACAGCTGTCATAGCACATCCTCCCCTTTCAAGTTGAAAGTACAATGTGTGCCCTGTTTCTTCGCACTAGTGCTCCGTTCTCAAATTGCACTAGATACGATCTAGGTTGTGGGAGTTTGCACTTGATAAAACCTTCCCGTTTTAAATCAGGGATCCAAACCGTGCAACCTTGGTTGAGTTCTGGAAGTTCCCTGGCCCCATGTCACCAAGGGCGGATTAAAGGGGGGGCGGAGGGGGCGACCGCCCCCCCCCCCCCCGAGGGCTTGCACATTTTAAAAAATTAAAAAGGGTAACACTTGTGACTTGTGACATGCACACGGTTAAGGGCGGGTGTCCACGGACGACTATCGCATGTGGTATGTGGGTACTACTGACCGGGAATGCGAAGAATGCGTACCACAAATCGCGCTCACTGGTGTCCACGATGTGGTATGTGGCGGCTGCTGCTCTGCTATTATAAGATATATTATTAGATTTGTAAGATGGAGTGGCAATATGACAAGACAACCTCTAAGACAACCTCAACCTATAAGACAACCTCTCAATAACAAATACCTCCCAACAGCGAATTTTTTCTCAGAATAATCCTCTTTGTTATACAGAGGTTCAAATGTACTTTGTCCAATCATGATAAGTAAGTTATTGTTGAAAGTTGCATAAAATATGCTAACTTTGTTTTCTCTTGACAAGTTTTTGTAAAATTTGGCAGTAAATAATTGAAACGGCCACCACTTTGGAACAATTTAAGATTTTTAAGAGAATTTTGTATGAAAATTTGCTTCTTATAACAAAAATATTTATGCAAAATTTCAACATTGTATCTCAAACAGTTATTGAGTTATGAATTTTTTTGTAAACAATAAAATACAGACAAACAGAAAACCAAGCATCGTAGATCCATGTTTATATTGTAAAAATCATTTGTCTCGACCTAAGGAACAATTTATAATAAAATGTTCCAGAGAGTTCCAGGACGCTTTGTATATTTTATAATATGATTAGGCCTTTCAAATGATAAAAAAAGTAAAGTTTTGCTCTACTGTTTTTGTTTTAATTCAACTTGTGTTTATATTTCACCACAAAGGCCTACTACTATCATTATTTCATTTTGCTTAGAAATAAGTAATTTTACAACAATGTTTTACATAAATTTCTCCACCTTCTCTCCACTTTTTAGCGACTCATATCCCGGGACCATGATAGTGCAGAGATCTTTCCATGCTTGATGTTTAGAATTTTTATTAGAATATTCCGGTGAATGAAAATTCCTAAGCGCCGGCCTACACTCAATTTCTATAATGAAACGTTCTGTGTCAAATTCAATCATATTTATAACATCAAATATAATATATACGCACAAACACTGGGACAGAACGCAGAAAAAATCGTCCAGATGACAAGGGAAACAGTGGTATGCACGGCGAGTCGGTACCACTAGCGCACCTCATAAAAAACCGATGACAAAACGCGTGGTCCGTGGACACCGATAGACGCGACTGCCATTGTTTCAAATGTACTGACCGGAGCTGCGATTCCGGACCGACAATTTCAAGAATTGTGTCACTACGCACTTCTGCGATTGTCGTCCGTGGACACCCGGCCTAAATTTTAATTGTCCCGCCACAGACGGAATACCTCCAACTTGTCTTACCACTCCGCCTCCGCCGGCCGGGAATTAACAAATGTTGTAATACTTATTTTGCCTTATTTTCTATATTACCTTTACTTTATCTTTAACTGTTGACATAATTTTAATTCAATGACGAATTAAAAAATGACAGAGAATGAAGGAAATCTTATATCAAGTGAAATTAGTTTGAATAATATTAATCTTTTATAGAATAGGTAGGGGCATATAAATCTCTGTTTGTTTTTGACCTAATACATATTTATTGTAGTACTGGTATTATGAAACATGAAAGAATGTTGAGATTAATTTAAATATATATATAGATCTAAAAATCATCACAATCACGAATAAATTGCTTAGACTCTGTTCATTCCTCTGTAAATTTTGATAAAAATTAAGCTAGGAAAGCAATTTTTGTTCAAGACATATTGTATTGTATAAAAAATTTGTATTCCTAATTCCACATGAATATACAGAAATAAACTACTCTAGCTAGGGGAAATTTGATTGTTCTTAAACACGAAAAAATTATATTTCTACTACATTTTAAGTGCTAGAATGGTGTAAAATGCGGTTAAAGGCTACTAAATTTCCCAAAATTTTATTCCATACAACCAGATTGTATATAAGTCCTCAAAAGTTTGAAAGTTTCGTCATTGGTAGAATGAACTTTAATAAGTTCATGTAGACGGTCGCGGAGAGGCAGATTTGCTAAATGTTCTGAAATTTCTTCCTCCAGCTCGTGTGGAGGATTATCAATAATTTCCCCAACCATGAGATTGGTTTGACGAGAAAGTGTGTCTGCTACGGTTAGGTTTTTTCCTGGAACATAGGAAATTTCATCGTCAAATCTAACCAATCTGAGTCTTAGTCAAAGCAGTCTTGGTGATAGATCATGCATTGGTTTCCTGCCAAGTAGTGTGGTTAATGGTTTATGGTCTGTCTGGAGTGAGAATCTTTTTCCAATCAGGTATATTTGGAGTCGCTCACATACCCAAGTACATGCTAGAGCTTCTCGTTCAATTTGAGCATATTTTCTCTCAGTGTCTGTCATAGCCCTTGAAACGTACATTACAGGGTAGAATTTATCGTTGTGCTCTTGTTCCAGTAGACCTCCAAGTGCAAATGAAGATGCATCTGCGGACACTCTACTTGGGGCATTGACATCATATGGTTTTAAAACTGGCGAAGTTGTGATTGCTTTCTTTGTCTCCAAAAATACATTTTCTTGAGTTTGGGTCCAGATAAAATCAATATCCTTCTTGAGTAGATCTCTTAAGGGCTGAGCAATTGAGGCTGCTTTTGGTATGAATTTTGTCAGGTAGTTGAACATACCAAGATATCTAAGAAGATCACTCTTGTTGCTTGGGGTCTGAAATTCTAAAATTGATTGTACTTT
Organism: Conomelus anceps; assembly: GCA_948455865.1. Lineage (NCBI taxonomy): Eukaryota > Metazoa > Arthropoda > Insecta > Hemiptera > Delphacidae > Conomelus > Conomelus anceps. Next base: position 17,689,941 of record OX418226.1, on the reverse strand, counting down.
CTCTTGATCAATCGACACTCCTCTTTCACTCAATTCATGCCCCAAAAACTTCACTCTTGTTTTTCTGAACTCACACTTTTCTTTATTGAGAGTGACATGGGCTTTCTTGAGAGCTTCAAGTACTTTCTCTAAGCGCTCATCATGTTCCTCATTTGAGTTTCCCCAAATAAGAATGTCATCCATCATATTAGCACACCCTTCAAGTCCGTCTAAGATTTGGGAAATTCTTCGCTGAAAATGTTCGGGTGCTGATGAAATTCCAAATGGCATTCGGTTATAGCAAAATCTTCCAAATGGCGTTATAAATGTTGTGAGACGTTTAGACTCTTCTGACAGTGATATTTGCCAGAATCCCATTCTAGCATCAAGTTTACTGAATATTTGAGCATTGGAAATTCTTGAAAATATTTCTTCTGCTGAAGGCATAACAAACCGCTCTCTTACTATGTGTTCATTGAGTTCTGTGAAATCCCCACAAAGACGAATAGCTCCAGATTTCTTTGTTGCTACAACAATAGGGGCGCACCACTCAGTAGCTTCTTCAATTTTCGAGATAATACAATTTTTTTCCATTTTCATAAGTTCTTCTCAAACCTTTTCATACAAGGGTAGAGGGATCCTTCTAGGTGCTGAAATTGCGTAAGGTTTAGCATCCTCAACGAGTCGTATATAATGGGATCCGCCAACCATTACTCCAGGAACATCAGAAAACAGAGTTGTAAACTTTTCATCGGCTTCTAGATGTTTGTCTTTACTAATTTGACAAACTTCGGATGACATGGTGAGTAATTTTAAAGAATGTATCGCAGGTCTGTTAAGTAGAGGATTTCTTAACTCGTTTAATACAAAAACCGTTTGATTAGATGAGGTACCGGAACATGTTTTAAACTCTCCCTTAAAGGTACCGATGCAAGAAAGTTTTCCTCTACCAGCATGTTCAATTTTTCCATTGAACTCTTCTAAATCGCATTGAGATTTTCTTAAGGTTGGCAGTAGTGATACTGGTATGCATGTGATGTCGGCTCCCGTATCAACTTTGAATACTACAGGAATTCCATCTATTGATATTTTGACTACCAAAGGGGGTATAGATACAAGTTTTGAATCAACTTTCAATATTGTGATTGAATCTAATATAGGCTCATTGTTTTCATTCCTGGAGTCATTGTTGTTAGAAACCATTTGAATTTTTTTAGATCTACAAACTCTAGAAAAATGACCCTTCTTTTTACAATTATGACAAATTGCTTCTTTTGCCGGACATACATTTGTTTCATGAGGCTTGAGAGAGCCACACCAATAGCAAGTAAATGGTCTGGATTTCAATTTGGGCCTAAGCTTCATGGCTAACGTAGAAAACGCGTCGTTATGTTCTTTTCTGATTGCCGTTTGCTGTTCCTTTACTGACTCCGATTGTTTTGCGCGATCAATAGCACCTTCTAAGGTTAGTTTGGCATTCATTTGGAGAGAGAGAGAGAGAGAGTTTACTGTCAAGTATACCAACTACTATACGATCACAAATTAATTCATCTCTGAGACCACCATATTTACAAGTCTTAGATAATTCGAAAAGATCCGTTATAAAATTACTGACAGATTCATTTTCCTTTTGAGTTCTATTGTTGAACTTTGCCCTCTCGAAAATTATGTTGGTTTTTTTGAAAAGTAATTGTTGAAACGCTCAATTACGCAATTGTATTTCTTTTGATCTTCATTCGAAAGGTGGAAACTCTCGAATATAGTTTCGGCTTTAGATCCCATTGTCAAGATTAAAGTGTCAATTTGAATATTATCAGGTTCGAAACATAATTTTGAGGCTGATCTATATCTTTCGAACGAATGGGACCAAGCCTCCCATTCGGAATCAACAAACTTGAAACATTGTGGGGGTTGACCCTGGAATGAAAATCCACGTTGAACAGAACATGGTTGGTAACTTACGGATTGAGAGGTAGATTCTTCGATTCCGTGAAATTCATCTTCATTAATTTGTCGACCTCTTCTTTTCGTTTTCTTCGACATTTTGGTAACAACCCCACACCTGACACCATGTAGTATTTCTACCAATAAAGATAAATGCGACTTGAAAAGTAACTCTCGTTTATTACAACAAGCAAACAAACTCCGTCATCAATCATTACCTCTCAGCATAATATTTGGTTGTCACCATGACAACTCCCTCAGCTGCGGTTGTAATGGAACAGTCACAGCTGTCATAGCACAAAAACAGTTCACAGAAAATACAATATATCTCATCTATGATGGCCGCCTGTCGGCGGTTAAATTTCGGCTTTGGCCACAATATTTTATTTTAGTGTTGGCTACTCTGCCATCAAGAACCAAATCCAAAGTTGAGAGCCTGGCTACTTTGAATTTGGTCACATTTGGTACTCACTGGCAGAGTAGCCAACACCAAAATACAATATTATTATGGCCAAAGCCAACATTTAACCATGCAGGCTGCCAAATAACAATTCAGATGAGATATATTGTATTTTCTGTGAACTGTTTTGATGAAAATTTATTGAATAATTGTTGGTAAACTTCATATTTTAATTTTGTGTTGCAATATTATTTATTGTCTTTGAAATTCCATAGTATAGGGGTAATTCTGGAAGTTGAATTTTTTATATAATTCGGCTTGGTATGCTGAGCTGCTGTAGCATGGTTGGTCTGTAACATACCTACTCACTACTCGCTCAGCGAGTAACTATCCCAATGTAATCGACCCTTAATTGCTAAATGAGAAAAATTAGAATAAAATACATGTTTTTTACCTCAAAATAATATAGATGAGCACATTTATTTCGTGTACTTGTCTTTCAACATGTAATACTTCCCCCAAATGGTCAAAAGCTTCTGCGATTTCTTCTTTTGGAATATCAATGGGAACATCTGTAAAGGAAAATATAAAAAATTTGAAGTAAGCCTAAATAATTAGAATTAAACACATTTCTTCGCATTTCTACTAATTTTCCTATTAGTGTTTAAAAAGAGTGACCTAATCCGATTTCAAGTTTTTTCAAATAAATTGTAAGTCAGAATCTTTCAAAATAGCTCCAGCCTTATTATCAACAGGTCATTAAATACCGTCAAAGTGCATTCTATTGATCACAGTAACTGACTACCATGGGCGTCAAGGGGGGGGGGGCTCAGTGGGCTTGAATCCCCCCGCCGAAATTTTAAACACTAATAGGAAAATTAGTAGAAATGCAAAGAAATCTGTGATTTTCACTCCAATTTATATGAATTTTTTTCATACTCCATAGTTTCGTCCCCCTTAGTAAAATCCTGGGTGCGCCACTGCCCGTTGTTGGGGCACCGCACCCCCCCCCCCCCCCCCCAATTTTTATCTATATATGACACTGCTAATTACTGTCCTGTCAGTACAAGGCTCGAGTCCTGGCATAATAATGTTATCATTAACTTTATTGTCCGCACATAAACTTGTATTGCAATTATTTAATGTATTTTAATAAAGTTCTTCAAAGGATATTCTGTGAGATTTAAAATGTGGAATAAATGAATAAACTTGAAATCATGCGAAATTTTATCTCATTTTTCTCTTTAATGATAGCTACTCGCGCTTCGCGTTTGGCAGGGGGTTGTACCCCGCCACTGCGTTAAGATTTTCCAGGTCAACCCTGCTTTTACTAATATCAGATGACAATAAGAAAAATTCCTAACTTCTCATTAACAAGAGAGTCTAACATTTTCAAAATGACTTTATTTTCGAGATTTTCACTTAAAGCACTCCTTACTCAGAGGGGGATTATTTTTTCGAAAAAGGTTCATGAACACCATCAAATTTTTCAAATGTTTGATCAATTGCTATTAATAAAATTTAAAAAAAATCAACATTTGAAGAGTCCAAATTTTCCAACATTCCCCAGAAACCACCCCTATCAAAGATCAGAAAATTTCCATGCTTTTCTGGTTTTTGCCAGATCTTAATACCAGCTTGCAATTAGAAAATGTGATTTCTCATAAACAAAAAAATAAAAAGTTTTATTCATGTCTAACTTTGGGCACCACTCACTCTGGAGGGGATGATTTTTTTTCAAAAAATATTCACGAACACTTTTTACCTGATTTTCATTGCTTGATCGATTCCCATCATTAAAATTGACAAAAAACAAATATTTGAAAATTTCAAATTCTTTCAACCCCCTAGAAACTACCCCTCACAATCAAAAAAAGTTATAGATTTCAACATGAGCCTATGTCTCATCGTCCTCCTACAACAGAAATTCAATAATATCGATTAATATCGAATTGACAAAATAGGTTCAAAATCCAATTTCTTGCATTTGCATTTCTATTTAATACAGTACGGTAGGTAGTACAGTATTACTGTTATATGGACTAGTGGGTGTAATCTCGGGAATCGGTCAATGCAAAAAAAACGAGTTGTGTTGCGAACGTTTCATTATATTTAATAAAATCATCAGGGCCTTTGGATAAGGACCATACATTAATTATCCAACAGGCCCTAATGATGTTATTAAATGTAAGGAACGTTGGCAACACCGTTTTTTGCTTTCACCGATTCCCGAGATTACACCCCCAAAATTTGATCAACGGTCCATACATTAATTACTATTATTCTAGTAAAACATTACTATATTTAAAAAAGTAAATTCTGCATGAGCCACACTTGCGGAATGCTAAGCTCAAACTCTCTATTGAGATGGAAGTAGCTCAAAATGGCACTTACCTGTAATTCCTAGAGGTGTTATTATGGTATCGTCTAGACTTTCAACATTAAAATACATTCTATGTATCTCCGACATTTTTCTCATCGCTCCAAATTCAATATTATTACCTCCAGAATGTCTTTTTTGTTTGCTTTCAACAGACTGGGCTTCGGAAGACTTTGTTTTATTAGAAAGCATACTATTTGATAACGGCACAGGATTAGTGTGGGAGCCACATGATGAAGAATCCGAATTTTCAGAGTCTGACACTTCAACTTTTCTTGCTACCTCAGTACGATGGGATTCGACCAATTTTCTAGTAAAACTCATATTTTTAGTAGGTATCCTTCTTGAGGTAGCAGACGATCCTGAACTACTTAATGATGAGGAAGGCCCACGATCCTCTAAGATTTCCTCTTGAGCATTCCAAAAACGTACGTCTTCAGCTAATTTTTTTGTAAAATTCCTTTGTTTAGAGGGTATATTGTTTGCCTTATTCAAGTTTACTTCTGGCACTTTCTCGATACAATGGGCATCGACCAATATTTTTATGAAACTCTTTTTTGTAGGTGGTGCAAAATCTGATGATGAAGACTCAGTACTTTTTGAGCTACCTAATGGCGACGAAGATCCAGGGTTGTTTGATTCCTGATTTTGTGCCATTCTGTGAATACTTGATGAAGAGGTACGCTCACGACTCTCTGGATTTACTATTGTTACCCGGACGGTATTTTTTGCTTTGCAAGCGGCCATTTTGTTCAAAATGTCTCCTTTTACCTTCTCATTACGATGATCGTCGACCAATTTTCTTGTGAAACTCTTTTTTGTAGAAGGTGTAAAATTTGATGATGGAGACTCAGCACTTTTTGAGCTACCTAATGGCGACGAAGATCCAGGGTTGTTTGATTCCTGATTTTGTGCCATTCTGTGAATACTTGATGAAGAGGTACGCTCACGACTCTCTGGATTTACTATTGTTTCCCGGACTGTATTTTTTGCTTTGCAAGCGGCCATTTTGTTCAAAATGTCTCCTTTTACCTTCTCATTACGATGATCGTCGACCAATTTTCTTGTGAAACTCTTTTTTGTAGAAGGTGTAAAATTTGATGATGGAGACTCAGCACTTTTTGAGCTACCTAATGGCGAGGAAGATCCAGGATTGTTTGATGTTTCATTTTGAGAACCACTTGGGGAAAACACTCCGATTTTTACATGCTTGGTCCTTGTTATGTCACTAACAATATCCTCAAACATCTCTTGATGGCGATTTTCTTTGAAATGCTTAAGTAGTTCCAATTTATCATTTTCCACTTCAATGCTACATACTCTACAAAAAAGCATGCCATTGGGGCCATCAAAATCTACAAACTTTCCATATTTCAACATGGCACACTCTTCGTTTTCATTATTCCAGTACTCATGAAAATCACCCTGTACATTGTACGAATATTTTCTCAAATGTTTTCCACTCTCAACATGTTTCCGTAGAGCATTTTGGGTGCATGGAAACATTTCCTTACAAACAGTACACCCTAGTTGGTCGATGTCATCGTAGAGTTTTATACACTTGCTAAACATGAATTCGAGCATTGCTAATCCCTCCCATACCTCATCAAGTTTATTTGATCTAGTAGTTCTGCTGTTAAATAATCTCGCCTGGAACACCTGATAAGAGAGGGCTGTAGAATTAATTTTATCTTTGACATCGTCATTTAGTTCTGTAATGGGATGTGAGTTTAGGTACGCTAGTGTATGTTCGCCAGCCTCCAGAGCTCGGAGAATTGCAGAAGTATCAACTTGGCCCACGTTCTCCATTACTAAATTAGTTGCATTATCTGAAAAAATTAAGAAATCAATAATATCGAATAACTGATAATCTCTGAGCATATGGTATTTTCCTTTTGTAGTTTCTCAATCATAATTTATGTTTTAGCAACCAATTAAGTATTTTCGGCTCAAAAGTTATCAAAATTGGATAGGCTATTATGAAGTTTTTTAGAGTTCCATTTTGAGTGAACTTTAAAATTAGTTGCTTGAAGTCCAAATGACCAAAATGTATTTTCCAGTGAAGTTTTCAATGATTCTAAATTTGTCTTTGTACTAACCTGTCTTGGAAAATGTAACAAAGTCAAAATTTGCAAAGAGAGATGTTTTTGACTCTGTCTATTGCATCTTTACATTAATTGTATTTTCATGTCAATAAATAATCACAAACACAAAATCAAACACATGCTATGGAATGGAGTAAGACACAGCGGCTTCATTTCCACCATTCCACAGCATGTCTTTCATTTAATATTGTTTGCTCAGCTGTTCATTTCTGCATTTATTAACACGTAGGCCTACTTCCCAGATGGCTCTAAATAAATAATAGTCAAGACTGGCTTATCAGACTATTGTAAACAATCAACAATATATATATATTACGGTAAATATAGACGTCTATCAGAGTGACCCCTGAGCCCTGATCCCTGTGGCAACCTGTATGTCACATTCTCGCCGTATCACCCTTCTTAAAGATGGGAGCTGATAGCAATCTTAACTTGGTATGTGAAAACAGCCTGCTTTAGACATTGATTTAAAGGCTTAAAAATATTGTAATGTACTTACCCGGGCTTACCTACGATAAAAAATAATCCATTTCCTCAGGAAATTTATGGTCTACATCAGAACGCACTTGCACATTTATATTACAGTACAATAATTAATTGTATTTTAATAAACAATGATAGAACACTAATTTTAATAAAGGTTGATGCGTAAAATCACATATTTTATTGAAGAATATGTTCTAAAACTACCAAAACTCCTTCTTAAAGCGGCCCTTTGGTGGAACACAGATACGTACAGAACAGAACAAAATCATAACTTTGGTCTTTGGTCAACAGAATTTAATTTTTTTGGTTGTGCGTCTGCGAATGAGATGGTCAGCTGTGACCACAGCCTGTAGTTTCAGCTTTCTCGCTGAAACAAGACTACTTTTTTATCGACATAAGTGGAACAAAAATTATTTAAAATTAAAATGAATCAAGACAATAAATTTTGCCAGATTTTTCAAATGTCAGTATGTGAATATTATTATAACTTCTTTGTATGTCATCGTGCCTACGCCTTCCTGATATCAGCCTCCATGTGATGAATTGAGATGGAGGATTCGAAAACAAAAAACAAAGTTCACATTATTTAGAGTTTAAGCCACATTCAAAGTTAGGTTCACTAAAAAGGAAATAATTTAAAATGGCTGGAAATGCTGATGAAGAATTCGAAGCCGATGAGTAAGTTGCATTTATTCATTTCTAATCCATTCTTTTCGTTAGCTTTATTGAATTGAAACAATGTTGTGTAAAGATTTTTAGGTTATGTTGTAAAATAATTGAATTCATTATTAATTATTAATGCAAAAATTTATTGATCAATAGTAATTTACTTGCATTGTTCATCACTGAAATTTTCAATTTCAAAGAATTATAAAATTATAAACAGACCCACAAGTGTAAATCCATTCCAGTTTGAAATTGAAGACAGTGAGCTCTCACCCTCTGGTGCTACTAATTACCTGGGGGTCGCCATGGATTAGGGACAAACATGGTCAAGTCATGTTGATTCCCTTTTAGGTAATTATTGAGTATCCAAACTTTTCGAATTTTCCAACAATTTTTTTTTTGTGACATCTACACACCCGACAAAGCAATAATCCGTTGAAATTGTTTGGGGGTCGCGTTTTTTTTTCACAAAAAAATAAGGTATTTATTGAGTATCCGAACTTTTCGAATTTTTCAACAATTTTTTCCCCACACACTCAAAACACACTGATATTTTGCGGGGGCAACGCTTATTTGGCATTTAAATTAGAGTTTTCTGATGGAACTATTTTTCTTCCGCGTATGAATACTTCCATCACACTGTAACACTGCCAGACTAGGCAAGGTTAGGTTAGGTGGATTCATCTAGTTTTCTTTGGTCGGTCAACTGGTATATCTGAGCAACGGAAAGGTCGGTCAAGTAACCAATCAATCTAAAAATATAATAGTTTGAAAACATATGTTTTCTTTGAAATGCTATAATTTTGTATTTTCGGCCAGAGAGTCGATTATTGTTAGATCACATGATGATAGACAGTATTTGGAAAATATAGCTTTTTCTTGGAAATGCTATGATTTTTTATTTTCGGCGAGAGTTGTTTGTTTGAATTTATCCATTATGTGAGACGCCGTTTGTAAGTAGAGATTTGTGATATGGAGTGCAGCCTGAAATTTTTAGGATTTTGAAGTATTGAAAGGTTAGTGAGCTTAGTTTTTTCGTTGTTTAATGCATGAAAGAACTGAAGGTACGAGGTGGTTCCATCATAGCCTACTAGCCTTGTTAGCCACTAGGGAATGTTTGGTTAGGCGCACAGAGCGCAAATTGTGTTTGGGGGCGGTAGTATTGTGGCAGTGTTATATTCACTTGATCGATGTTGTTTAATGGTAAATTAGCTTGATTTGTGTTGTTTTATGCATTAAAGTACTAAATCTCTGAGGTGGTTCAGTCACATCTAGCCTTGTTAGCCACCCAGGGAAGGTTTGGAGGAGGTAAACATGGCGGACGAGAGTGAGAAATCAAATTGTGGAGTCTGTTGTAAACTGGTTAAAGAAAAGGAAAATGCATTAAATTGTGAAGGTTTATGTGCAAATTGGTTCCATATAAAGTGTGTAAATATTGTGGTAGCTGAATATCGGAAGATTTGCGATCTCGGTGACAAAACTGTATGGTACTGCGAAGCATGCAAGGCTAAGGTAAGCGATATCGTTTCTAAGCATGCAAAAATAGTGTTCGAGAAGGACGAAAACTCCTGTTTAAAATCAAAAACTGACGAAAATTTTATTTTGAGTGAAATTCTTGATGAACTGAGTAAAGTGAGCGTAAACTATTTACAACTTTGCAAACGTGTTGAACAAATTGAATCATCTAATAGGAATGAGGTTAGGTGCAAACTTGTGCATGAACAGTCTCAAGTGGTACGTATTCAGGACTTAGAATCAAATATGGAAAATAATATTGTAAATTCCCATGTTGAAGTCTCTGAAATTTTAGATTGTGACAAAGTCTTAAATAACTCTTTTAATGATATAAGACATCCACTACTGTCTTTACCTAATAATGACGATACAAAAATTATTTGTGAACAATTTACTTTGGATTCATTTAGTAATGAAACATATGACAAATCAAGAAATAAAATTGATGCTATTTCAGTGACAAATACAGAGCTCTCTGCTGACCAAAAAATTTCTAGAAATTTTTCTAGTAGGATGGAATTATGTGATGTTCATGATGATCTGTGTATCCCTAACCAAACTATCCACATAGATGAAAGTGAAACTAGCGATGATTTAAAATGGAAAACAGCAAAAAAAGGAAACAGGAAATTAAAAAAGAATTCTCTATTGTCTACTCAGAAAAATCCTCTATCCTCAGAAGTAGATAAAAATACCAGAGAAGACAAACCCAAATTAAATTATGCACAGGCAGTAGAATCTAACAAGAAAAGTCAAAACAAACGAATTATAATAGGATCAAATGACCTTCATGGAAAAATGGGACCCAAATCTATGCTGGTTGGCGAAAAAAGGGCATGGTTTCACATAGGAAAAATTAAGAAGGGGACATCTGAGGAAAATGTTAGAAATTTCATGTCCACAACTTTTCCAGGCCAAAGTTTTATAGTTGAGAAACTTGATAGTAAAAGTGATACCTATTGCAGCTTCAAGTTGGGAGTGGAATATGACAGGATGGGGACAATTATGGATAGTACCAAATGGCCAAGATTTGTCACTCTGAGACGTTTTTTATTCAAAAGGCTCCAGGGGGGGACCCTGAAATAGGCTCCAAAAATCAGAAAAAACTACTGAGATACCTGGACAAAAAACACAAAATCATATTCTTGAACGTTCAGTGTCTCAGAACAAAATTGGATGTCCTTGAGTTTTTCATAGAGGATATGGACCCCAGTGTTTTATGTGTGTCTGAGCACTGGCTTAGGGAGGAGGAAGTGGATTTTTATGGCAATATAGGTGTATTGAAGTTGGCAAGCATATACACAAGGCGCATCCACAGAAACGGCGGAGCAGCAATTTTTTTAAAGGAAGGCCTCAAGTACAGAGAACTGGATGTTGGGAGTTTCTGTGATGAGCTTTCAATGGAGCTTACAGCTATTAAGTTGATTGAGCCCTCCATCATAGTGGTCTCTGTATATCGTTCACCTGATGGAGATTTTGAGCAGTTCATAATTCTTCTGGAGGAGTTCCTGACTTCTTTGACAAGAGAGCACAAATCAAGATTGGTGATCGGCGGTGATTTCAATATCCATCTGGAGGTCTTATCCAGAGAGAGGGATACTTTCACTAACCTCCTGCGAGGACATGGGTTATTTGTTGCAAATCAACTTCCAACAAGAGAATCTGCATGCTTGGACACTGTGGTCACAGATCTTGACTCCTGGGAGTACACAGTTGAAGTTATTGATCCCATGGTGTCGGATCACAGTGCAGTTGTTTTTGATGCTATGGAACACAATACATGGAGTGTGTCCCCACCAACCTGGCACTCAAATTACAGTTTTAGCAGCAGAGCAGTAAAGGATGAACTTATCCCTCTTTTTTGCAGCAAGTTGGGATACATTGACTGGAAAGAGGTATTTCAACTTACAAGGCCTGAATATGCTTTTGACATGCTGATTGCTGGATACATGAATGTTTTTAATTCTGTTTTTCCAAAGGTGTCAAGAAGGGCCCCCAAGATCATGGGGAAGACCCCTTTCCCAAGAGATAGATCCTGGTTCACTGAAGCCCTAGTGACTCAGAAGAACTTAGTTGTACTCCTTCACCATCATTACAAATCAGCAGTGATCCCAGAGGACAAAATGGAGAAGTATGGACACTACTTGAGACAAAATAAAGTGTACAGACAGATGGTGAGACATGCAAAAAGAGTGCACACTGCAGACACCATTGAGATAGCTGCAAACAGTTGTAGAGCTGCTTGGGAGGTCATAAACAAACACCGTCCTAAAAAGCCTAGAGTACAGTCAACAATTAGCCCAGATAATTTCAACAATTATTTTGTGAGTGCTGTTGAGGATGTACTGGCAAATCTGGCAGAAACGGACTTTGACCCAGTTGAAAATGTAGAAATCACTGTACATAGGATGGATGTTTGGAGAGAAATTTGTGCTGATAGAGTCATTAACATCGTCAGTGGTTTGAAAAACTCCAAAACCCAGGATATTCTAGGCTTATCTACTTTTGTGCTGAAAGAGACAATCAACCAAATAGCAGAGCCAATGGCTACAGCAGTCAATAATTGCTTGAAGGCAGGAATATTTCCTGACACACTCAAGTTAGCAAGAACACTGCCAATTCATAAAAAGGGTGATGTTGAACTTCCTTCCAACTTCAGGCCTATTTCAATTGTGCCCATTATGTCAAAAGTTATAGAAACCGAGATGAAGCTGCAGCTAACTGACTTTTTCATGAAGAACAACCTTCTAGCTCAGTCCCAACATGGCTTCAGAAATGGTCATTCAACAGCTAGTGCTCTACTAGCCTTGACAAATAAAATACAGAGTGCATTTGAGCAAGGTGATTCTCTTGCGCTTACACTGTGTGACCTAAGCAAAGCGTTTGATTGTGTGCCTCATGATATATTGATTGGGAAACTCAGAAGGTATGGTGTCCAAGGTACGGTTCTAAGCACAATCAAGAGTTACTTGGAAAATAGGAGGCAAGTGGTCTCACTAGAGGGAGCTACCTCAGGTGTTAGAAATGTGGAGCATGGTGTACCACAGGGTTCTGTGTTGGGTCCCCTGCTTTTCATCCTGCTCATGAATGACTTCCCAGACAGCCAGGGCTCCATTCTCTTTGCAGACGACACCACACTGACTGCAAGAGGAGAAACAGTGGATCAAGCATCAGAAAGGTCAGTTGAAGCACTGAACAATGCTAAGGCCTGGTTCACAGCCAACAGGATGAAACTTAATGAAGAGAAAACTAACTTCCTGATCTGTAGCCTAAAGAGGGTGGCAGTGGAGACCGAGCCAGTTAAGTTGCTTGGCTTCTGGGTGGATGGCAGGTTGAGGTGGAACTACCATATATCAGAGGTTTGCAAGAGACTGTCCAGGGTGGTATACCTTCTCAGGAAGCTGAGATACACTGTCTCTAGGGAATACCTTGTCACAGCATATTACTCTCTGTTCCATAGCCACATTATGTATGGACTGCTGCTGTGGGGTCATGCACCTGCTTGCCATGATGTGCTGCTACTTCAGAAGAGAGCAATCAGGACCATCACTTTCTCAGGACAGAGAGATCACTGTAGGCCACTCTTCAGAGATCTGATGATACTCACCATACATGGTCAGTATATCCTGTCCTCTCTGATGTATGTCAAGGATAATCTGCAAACGCTTGTGAAAAGGAATGAGGTTCACACCTACAACACCCGTCATGCAACAGATTTGGAGGTACCACGCAGCAGGCTAACTGGTACGCAGAGAGGTTTCCCATTGGCTGCCATAAGATATTTCAACAGACTCCCAGTGGAAGTGAGGAATGCGCCACGCACAAGATTCTGCTCTCTCATCAGACAGAAATTAAAAAATAGACCCATCTATTCATTGACTGAGTTGGCTGATGAGCCACTATTTTAAAAAAAAAAAAAAAAATCTTCTGACACAGTCTGTCTGGTATCCCCAGTCAAGGACGACGACATCAAGTATTCAAGTATTCAAGTAAGGTTTGGTTAGGCAGTGTTTGGGGGCGGTAGTGCTTCGGAAATGTTATATTCACTTGATTGATATCGTTTTGTGGTTCGGAGCTCCTCATATGTTTGCAAATTATGAATTATTAAAATAAAAAATTAAATAAAAAAAAATCCAAAAATTTTTTATTTTTTTTGTGAAAAAAAAACGCGACCCCCAAAAAATTTCAACGGATTATTGATTTGTGGGGTGTGTAGATGTCACAAAAAAAAATTGTTGAAAAATTCGAAAAGTTTGGATACTCAATAATTACCAATATACCATCTAGGAATTTTTGCATTCAGATTAAGGGATAACTGGACAACGGGTGCAGACATTCATCACCATAAAACTAGGCATAGCAATTTAATTAGAGTGGAACAGCACAGGACAATTTTTTGTGAACTGAATCCCAATTACATCAGTAAACGGGTATTTAATTAATTGCCGTGTGATGTTGGAAAAGCTCAATAACTCAATTTGTTCAAGATTAGAATAAAGGAATGGCTTATAGATAACTGCTTTTATAGTTAGCAGAGCCTTTTTGAACATTAAAGTTAGTTGCTATTATTGATACCTGTATTCTTTAATGCTGTATTGTTTGCTTTAGTGACTAGTAGTTATATATAGGTATTGACTGTGATCATTTAATGTAGTTGTATGTTAATTAATGTAGGCCTATTGATTATTTGAATGTTGTATGACAATTGTCGATGTTATATTTGTTATAACCCATGACAACTGAATAAATATAAAATGATCCGATGTATCATTTATGTATTAAAATCAAAAATCAAAAATAAACTTGGCTAATGTAAGATCTGAACCTCTGATCAATACAAAAAAAGTAGAACCTAAATCAAATGGGGAAAAAATAAATAGAAATGGTCAAACAAAAACGTATAGTCAGGTTTTGCAAACAGCAACCAAAACTAAAGTAAGGGCAAATAACGATAGGAAAGGTAGAGTACTGCTCTTGACATCCAGTCATGGACGAGACTGTAGTGACCTACTAAATAAAAGATTAAAAAATAAGTATGAAGTTCAGAGCTTTTTCAAACCAAGTGCCCCTATAAACGCTATCGTAGAGTCAGCACAGGAACAAACTAAAGATTTTGGAAAAAACGATTTTCTAATAGTACTGGGTGGCTGAAACAATATAAATGAACCTAATCTAAAACATCTTCCTGAAATAAATGAAAAAATTAAAGAGATTGTGCCACTCAGCCAAAAAACGAATGTAATAATAAGTACAATTCCGTATAGGTTTGATAGGCCAGAGCTAAATGAAGCCATCAAGTCAACAAATAAATCAATTCATAATACAATCAACAGCCTAAAAAATAAGAATTCTAAGCAGTTGGGGATTTGTTTTCTAAATGAAAGGCTGAAAAAACAAAACTTCACTAATCATGGTCTACATCTAAATCAATCTGGCAAAGTAATATTTTGTAATAGGCTGGCAGAGCTGATTGAAAGTCGTTTGCAATCTACTGTCAATAATTCTCCTAAACAATCATCTAACGAACCTTTTTTAGTAAAGTGGCTCAAAACCGGGAAGGGAAACTAGTTTCAGATGATAAATTCATATCTTCAATTGTATTAAAAGACGTTAATCGATCAAAAAATCAGGATAGCATTAGTGGAAGGAACTCTTGTAGCAATCTGATAGGCTCTCAAGATTCTAAGAGATTAAGTAAATCTACTTCAATATGCAAAAGCAACGATAAAGTAATAAGGGATGATAGGGAAGTACCGGTACTCACTGTGTTCCATCAGAATATTCAATACATTCGTAACAAAATAGATAGAATCGAAGTATTTTTTAAAGAAGAGGCTCCTGATATAGCTATTTTCACAGAGCATGGTTTAAAAGAAGATGAATTGTCACAACTTAATATTCCAAACTATTCATTGAAAACGTCGTATTGCAGGACATCTCATCGAAGTGGGGGAGTAGCTATCTTCACTAAAAATGCTAAGAATATGCAAACATTTAATTTAGAATATGTAGAGAAATTTGCTGTGGAAATGGATTTAGAAGTTACTGGTTTGAGAGTAAAAATCGACAATAATTTCGAAGTAGCGGTGTTAGGTATTTACAGGTCACCAAATGGGGAATGAAACAATTTTTGTGAACTATTCAATAGGCTTTTAGAGATTACTACTACTCGTTTTACAAACGTTATTGTAGCGGGAGATTTCAATACAGACTTTGCAACACAGAATAAAATGACAGAAGATTTAAAGGATATTATATGCATGAATAACTTGGAAATAAAAGTTCATGAATATACCAGAGTCACAATAACATCACAAACAATAATTGATAACATCCTTACTAATATAGATTACTCTAAAACAATATTAGGCGGCTCGGAACTATCTGATCATGACTATCAAATCTTAGAGGTGGGGTTGCAAGGTCATAAATCAATTAAAAAGAGTAGAGTAATGAAAGAAATTCAACAATGTGAACAGGGGAATATCGATTGTTTGAAGCAGAATCTGCTACAAGAAAACTGGAGTAGGGTTTACAATAGCAATAGTTTAAATGACAAATATGATAGTTTCATTAATATTTTAAGGTTTCATATTACTATGAGTTGTCCAGTTAAAAAAGTCCCTGTAAAGAACAAATTAGACAAGATTAAAGAGTGGATAACTGATGATATCCTTGCAGAAAGAAATAGGGTTAAAGATGCATATGATGAATTCAAACTATCTAGAAATATGTTAAGTGAAGATACTTACAAAGCTCTAAAGAAAAATTATACAAGAGAAGTGAAAAGAGCGAAATGTAAGAAAACAGCTGAAATTTTGAATAATAGTGTGTACTTTAACACAGCAGTGTGGGATGTAATAAACAAAAATAGGCAAGTAGCTCATGTAGATGCTTATACTAGTGTCCCCAGAATAATTAACGAAAATAACAAATATATTGATGATAGTGTAGACATTTGTAATTTCTTTAACAGATATTATCAACTGGTTGCTAATGATCTTCAAAAATCTCTTAATACAGGTATTAGTGATGCAAACATAAGGAGTACTGAGGGGATTCAGAACGAATTAAAATTCCACCCAGTATGCCAAGACGAGTTGTCAAATATCATTGATAGTTTAAATAATAAAAAAACTGTAGGAATGGATGGGGTATCCAGTAAAATTCTGAAAGAATGTAAAGATCAATTGTTAGACCCTTTGATTCATCTGATCAATCATTCATTAGAACAAGGTGTTTTTCCAGATAACTTAAAAGAGGGGAAGATCTTGCCAATCTTCAAAAGTGGTGATAGAGGAAAGGTAGAAAACTATAGGCCCATTAGTATTTTAAATGTAATAAGTAAAATTTTTGAAAGAGTAGTTCTAAATAGGTTACTTCTGCACCTTCAAGAAGCTAACTTTATCTGTGATGAACAGCATGACTTCCAGAAAGGGAGATCAGCCATAAGACAAAAACAGCCATAGTTTCTCTAGTTGAAAAACTAATAGATATAATAGATTCAGGTGATAAAGCTACTGCAATCTTCTTAGATCTGTCAAAGGCATTTGATTGTGTTAATCATAGAACTTTATTGGAAATACTGCAAAATGTAGGTGTAAATGGGTTTGAACTGAAATGGTTTGAATCATATCTTATTGGGAGAAAACAATGTGTAGAACTAACTACAGTAGTTGGTAATAGTATAGTAAAGAATAAATCTAATAAATTAGAGGTGCAAGCTGGAGTGCCTCAGGGGTCAATACTAGGTCCATTGCTTTTTTTGTTATATGTCAACCGTTTACCTAAAGAATTAATTAGTGGTAGAGCCCTCTTATTTGCTGATGACTCATTTTCAGCAATTCCATTCTAGATAATTTAGAAATAAGTGCCCATATAGGTGTGCAGTCCATTGTCCAATTTTTAAATCAGTTGAAATTAACTATAAATAGTAAAAAATGCCAATACCTTCAATTCAAAAACAAACATAATTTAAATGAAGATAGGGCTATAAACGTGTTTGTAAACGATAATCAATTAGACCAGGAAGAAAAAATTGCATTTCTAGGAGTTACGTTGGATAGACGATTGACCTGGACTCCATACATTGAGAAAATATGTAGTAAAATTTCATCTGGGGTATTTGTCCTGCGACAGCTCGCTAGATTGAATGACAAAAAGTTACTTTTTACAGCTTACCATGGGCTCTTACTGTCACATATTAGGTATGCTATCTTAGTATGGGGTAATTCATCAAAACAAAATCTTGATAGGGTGTTTAAGATCCAAAAGAAAGCGGTTAGGTGTATAGAAAGAGTAAATAGATTAGATTCATGTTGGCCGTTGTTCAAGAGACTTGGTCTCGTAACTGTACCCTGCTTATATGTGTATGAAGCTACTTTATAATTATGTAAAAACGAATGATAATAACCAAAATCTTGATGTACATGATTATAATACAAGAAGCCGAGGAGATTATCACTTGGTGAGTCACAATAGTAGCTTATTCAAACAAAAACCTAGTTATATTGGTAGGAAATTCTACAACAAGCTACCGCAGTTTTTGAAGAGTCTTGAAAATATAGAAATATTTAAAAAACAATTGAAGAAATATTTAGTTGATAAAGCTTTTTATAGTGTACAAGAGTTCCTTTCACATCAAAATTAAGCCTCACCTCAACTAATTGAAGTAATTATGGTATCTAGTGTATAATATTGTTGATCTGACTTGTCTTATACTCCTTAACTGGAGTCTCCAAGACGTAATCTACAAAAAAAAAAAAAAAATCACGACAATTACAATGAGATGTAACCTCATCGCTTTTGTCAACTAAACGTACATGTTCCGTTTGATTTTATATTAACTTATTATTTTATACACTTGACAGTGTTGGAGAGGACTTTGACGAGGTTGAAGATGATGCGGATATGGAGGACATGGACCAGCAGGAGGTGAGTTGCTTTATAGTCTTTAATCTTTGGCAAAGACCACAATATTAATAGGGGAAACATGTCAATTATTTTATAGATTCCTGGATTTCTTGTTCCATATCGATCTCCGTTGTTAATATTAACTTTTTTATGGTAAATTCAACGACTTGCAGTCAAATTTAATTGAGGATAAACAATATTTTTAATCACTAGGCCAAACGTTTTCGAGTCATGGAGACTCATCTTCAAAGGCCTTTGAGCTCCTTAATTTCCTACTAATTAATAATGTACTACTTAATTTTTGTATGGCTTCTCTCACACATAACCGGTATCATTTACCATGGAGCATTGATTGAATGATTGATTGATTTCTTTATTCATGCAAATAATAGTTGGACAGTTACTAGTATAAAATACAATATATAGGCATCACCAAGTATTATTACATAAAACATTATCAGTTACTTATTACAATTACATAAACTTTTTAACTATATACAAACATGAAATTATGACTGAAAATGATATTAATATGATATATTATATAGAAAAAAAAGGAAAAAAGCTTGGTGATACATTTGTATGAAAAGGCGAAGTTAGGGACGGTGTCCCTCTCTTACACTTAACCTATAAGCATCGTAGAATATGGAGAACCTTAGCATCTTAGAATATAGAGCGCTTCACACTTACCCAATTTTTGAAATAATGTTGCAATGTAATTATGTTACAATGGGGAAGTGATAGCCGCGAGCCGTAGCTGGTATCTGTTCAATCAGATAGATAAGCTGCGTTCTCGTAGGTCGTGTTTGTAACGGTGAACGATTAGATTGGCCAGCAAAAAGACACTGTTCTCTGCTGAAAATCACTTCCCGGTGGTTCGGAACCCACCTAAAACTGTAGGTCCAACTCATCAATCACCATCATACAACTCATTACCCACGCACAGGTCTCAGACCTATGTGGGCTTCATCCTCAAAAAAAAAAAAAAAAATTAAAAGTCGGGTTACTTATTCTAAAACGCACGGCGTTGTCACACTATTTTGTCAGTCAGTCACAGTTACTCATTTCTTCTCCATAATTATTGTCCATTACATTACATCTCAATAGGCTCCATCACCGTTTTTATTTTCTATAAAATAAAAATGAATTTGTGTGTGTCCTTTATGCCAGCCTAAACCGTCCACCCGATTGTGGGATACTTTGGGGGATAAAAGTATCGATTTTGGTTTATTTCGTCTCTATAACTAAACCGATCATATGATTGCAATGTAACGTTGGGGGATGTTTGGTGGCATGCCTGGGATGGTTTCTGGGTACGAATAATCCACCCAAAAAAGGGGGGGAGGCAAATATTGACTTCGTGTTATTTCATCTCTATAATTAAACCGATCATATGATTGCAATGAAACTGTGGAGAATTTTTGGTGGCATGCCTGAGAAGTTTTTGGGGTTGGTAAAATTCACCTCGATAAAACAAAGGCTCAGGGAGAGAGGGGCATATTTCGATTTTGGGCATTTTCGGTCAACTTCTGGAGAAAGGCTTCTTAATTCTAAGTGAAATTTGAGTGATTTGTATTATATTATGTCTATAAAGTTCTAAATTGGTGTGCAAACTTGGAAACCCCTCAAAAAAATCATTTTCGGGCCGCCAGAGGGAGGGGGTGATAATTATAAGAAACACTGCTTCATATCACGTGATAATTCATTACACTCAGCTTGCGGACGCGGTTCAAACTCAACACCTCATGAAGCATAACTCAAAAATCGTTGGCAGGGGTGGGGTGATTAATTAGAGAATATGAACAATCTACTGCATCATAATTATTGAGTGATAGCTCAATCTACTCAGCTTGCCAATGCGGATCAATTCTATAACCACTTGAAAACCCTAAAAACCTACAAAAAGTATTAGGGTGGTCATGGGTGGGGGGGGGGGGGTTATAAATTTGTATGAACTATCAACTCCATCATATCAAGTGATAGTTCATTCTACTCAGCTTTCCAATGCAGTTCAAACCACGAAACTTATTTGCGGGGGCACTAAAGGATAGGAATAAATATAAGTTATAAATAAATAAATAAAATAAATAAATAAAAGGGAAGTGATAGCCGCGAGCCGTAGCAGGTATCTGTTCAATCAGATAGAAAAGCTGCGTTCTCGTAGGTCCCGTTCGTAACGGTGACCGATTAGATTGGCCAGCAAAAAATACATTGTTCTCTGCTGTAAAATCACTTCCCGGTGGTTCGGAACCCACCTAAAACTGTAGGTCCAACTCATCAATCACCATCATCCAACTCATTACCCACGCACAGGTCTCAGACCTATGTGGGCTTCATCCTCAAAAAAAAAAAAAAAAAAGTTAGTTTGAAGTGACTGGCAATTGAACAAACTGACAAATATACAGAGACAGAATTTATTAATTTCAATGTCCTTTAAGTGATATTAATTTATACTGAAGACTTCTGAAATGGCAACATCTGTCATTGCGGAAGTCTTCAGTATAAATTGTAGCACTTAAAGAACTTCGAAATTATTAAATTCAGTTATAATTAGTTCATTAAGTCCATAATTTACAACAACTGCTGATGATCTGGAACCTCTTCATTGTTCGGATGGAACAGTGAAATTTGACAGATTAGTTTGTGAACTGTCCTCTGAAATACTGCTTTCAGGTCTGTATGTTGAAGAGGGTAACAAAATTACCTATTAATTAACTAAAGGAAACACAATGCATGTGTAACCCAAAGCAGGCAAATTGGTTAACAAACCTAATAGCGTCTCTTGTGGTGGGGCTGTTGATAAGTTGAGTTAGCGCATGCATGATATGAAACATAGGCATACAGACATTTAGAAAATCGCCCCCGGAGCTAATCTAAAACGTCTGCATGCAGTTCACAAACTAATCTGTCAAATTTAACTGTTCCAAGAAAACAATGGGAAGACAACAAAGAGGTTCCGGATCTTCAGCAGTTGTAAATCATGGACTTAATGAACTAATTATAACTGAATTTAATAATTTGAAAGTCCTTCAAGTGCTATCAATTTATACTGAAGACTTTCGCAATGGCAGATATTGACAACTGTTGTCAATATCCGCCATTTTGAAGTCCTTCAAGTGCTATTAATTTATATTGAAGACTTCCACAATGGCAGATATTTACTACTGTTGTCAATATCCGCCATTTCAGAAGTCTTCAGTATAAATTAATAGCACTTGAAGGACTTCGAAATTAATAAATTCTGCTTCTGTATATTTGTCAGTTTAATCACTTCAAACTAACTTGTAATTATAACTAATTATTAAGTAATAATACATAATATCATTGTACTACTTAGTATTGATATTATTTTTCTTTTAATACTGGAATTTTATTAATACAATTTGATCAGTTTATTAAGTATTTTGTTTGTTTGATTTTTCATTGGATGGATTATCCAATAAATTTATTTTGTTTTTTATACTTCCTACTTTATTCTAAAAACAATTGTTAATCTCATTAAAACGTAAGACTGCAAAGTGATATACATGTAATGATTTTATATAGGCCTATCTCAAACAGCAAGCCGTTCATCAGGAGTTACTCGCTGCCTCCAGTTAGTGGTTTTTTCCTTATGTCTTCTACAACAAATTGCAACACTTCTTGAATTCTTCTTTGCAAAATCTAAAATAACTTTTAAACTTTTCATTGTCTTCCATCAAATATTGCATAAGGTGATGGTATTCACCATAAATTTTACGTTTTTTATCAATGGGATGAACCCAATGTGATCTGTTAGATAACGAGTATAACAGTAACAAATCATCACTCAAAGAATCATCGTCCTATAGCCACGGAATAATTTTTGAAAAGTTTGTGCCACACAACATCATTTGATGCCATCTCACCGAAGACTAGCAGCGGACGTTCCCCCATCCATCTGCGGTTATGTGCGTTGACCAAAACGTCTGTCTACATGCATACGTCCATCTGTTGCTGTGTGCGTTGGCCTTTAAGCGGTACGAAGTTCGCTAGATCAGCTAGTCATTCGTAAAATTAAGTTTAAAATATAATTCTATTCCCTGGTATATTATTTTTTATGTACTTGTTATTCTTTTCAGGACGAGGGTGAAAACATTGAATTGCTGACTCCGGGTGAAGCACGTGGAAGTGTTGCCAAATCTAATAGGATAACAACACGCTATATGACTAAGTAAGTTTCATCATTCCTTATTGAAAGCCTATTATTAACACAAGAAGTAAAGTTACCTTCCAAAGCAATTTCTTCCTAAATTAGATTTACTGAGTCACTAATTGTTGGCTCAGTTCAACAACTGAAAAATATCATTTTAAAGTGCCAGTAGTGGTTGCATCAAGAGTTTTTTTAGAACTTGGATTTTTTAATTGTTGCACTGCACCAGCGAAATTCTTGTACAAGAAATGCACAAATAACTCCTTCATGAATTTAGGTGAACCCCTAACCCACATGCAATTGGTTAGTTGTAAAAGCTCTTGTATCGTGGGTGCAAATTCTATACTTGCTTCTGTACGATTTGCATATAAATGTAAGTACACTATTCTGTATAGGGGTGTTTTTCAAAGGTATAAGCAACAAGTTGTAGTCATGCAAAGAAATCGGCTTAATTTGAAAGATAATTTTTTGAAATTTTATTTGAATAAAATTCGAGACATTATGTCTGCCGCGCCTGGCTTGTACATAGAGATGTAAAATACCTGGGTATTTAAAATTCTGGGTAAATATCCTGGGTATTTACCCAAAATTCATAAATACCCAGGTATTTTGGGTATTTATGAAATTGAGCCAGGTTAATTGATTTTTACTCCTGAATATGTTATTATTATCATTGTATGAAATATTGAGTTAGTCTATAACAACTTATCTACCATTTTTTCAATGGTTTAGTAATTATTTTTAAATTTTAGTAAAAGTTTGTAAATAAACAGGATATTTTTGTGTCTAAAATCGGCATAAAAAGAAACTAGGCAAATAATGCCTGGTTTCTGAGTTGTTCATTAAGTTTAATGGATCATTACTCACAGTTGAAAAATGTTAACCCATTGCTCCAGCTGTGAGTTAGTGATCCATTAAATTTAATGAACAACTCAGAAACCGGGCATAAGAGTAATTCTACTGGTGAGACTGTGACACAGAGTACAACAAAAGACTTGTGGGTTGTTATGGGGCGAGGGGGTTAGGCAGGTGTGCAGTGAAGCAAGCCAGTGATGCAAACCTGGATTGTCCAAAACTAAAAATTCTGTAAGATATGAAATCAAGACAGCACCACGTTAGAAAAATAGTGAACATACATACTTCTACATTAACTTATGTTATCATTTTTATTTTAGAAAATGGATTGGAATTAGGCCTGATTTGTATTACAATAAAAATTTTCTATGTAGTCAAGTATGCAGGTAGGTATTCAGTATTGCCGCTTAGCTCCAATCTGGATAAACCTATTTTGAAAAATTCCTTGTCATTTGGTCGAATTTTATTTTAAAGCTTTGTGTCATAGAGTTTATGTTTGTTCAAGTTATGTTTTGTGTGAGTTTAAGTATGTTTTATGTTAGAACTAAACATAAGATCTTGAACAAAAATCCTTTTAAATTATTATTGAATTCTTGTTCCATTTGTTTGCATTTGCAAAAATCCTTTTAAAATTATTATTGAATTCTTGGATTTGTACATAGTCTAAACAGGAGGTCCAATTTAAAAAAAATATTTTTCACGTATTTGGGGCCGTATATCGGCAATAAAGCGGTGAATCTTGTTTACCGAGTTGTCAGTTGTCGCTAGCTCGTGTCTGGTGAGATCTAAACAGATAGATAAGCCAGCATCGACATTTGCCGCTTTATTGCTGATATACGGCCCCAAATACGTAAAAAAGATTAAAAAATTGGACCTCCCGTTCAGAATACGCATAAGCCAGCAGTGGCAGCCATTTTTCTGTTATATTATTATCGAATAAAATTGAAAAAAAAATTATCTTTAAAATTAAGATTTCATTTTTTTTGTGCGGGGGCAATGAGTTGAATGATGGTGATTGACGAGTTGGACCCACAGTTATAGGTGGATTCCGAACCACGAGGAAGAGATTTTACAACAGAGAAACGTTATTACAATTTCATTGTATCAGTATAATTTATCAGTTGTTTTTGAATAAAGTTCAAAGTTCTACACCTCTAAAAACACAGTTTTTTGCGCCCGCGATTCCTACCGATTGCATGTGTGTTTGGTAAATAAGAGATTAAATAAATTGATGAATGTTCCTCCAGTTCCTCCAGTTCCTCTTGACTGATGGAGGGGGGGGGGACTCTTGAAATTCAATCCATGTTTTAAGAGAGAGTAGGGGTCTGTGTTTTATTTTGTCTAACGAATTTCACAAAAACGGCAACGGTTTTGGAACAGATTAGCTGCATATCAATATTGCAGCTGCTTATTACCCAAGCATGCAAGCTTATTTATTGTGTGCAATGAGATTTTCCTGTAAAACATTATTCTAAAGAACTAAGGTGGGTATAGCTGCAAAGTTGCTAAAAAGGAAGTTTACTTATAAAAAAAAAAACAGAAAATTATCATCAGTGCAACAAAAAAAAAATGTGTTTTGTGAACTTCTCTTGTCAAACAGATGAACTGTATGGTATTTTCACTCACCCCTCCCAATTTCGTGGCTACTATCACAAGTTGTCTACCAGGAAAAAAGTCTAAACTGGATTCCCGGGCAAGACCGGGTAAAATGCTTGTATATACACCTCAAGAGAGAAAGAGCGTTCATAAATACAACCCTAAATATTCACATTGAACTAGTATATAATAGTTCATTAAGCTGTAATAATTTGATTTCAGGTATGAACGTGCACGAGTATTAGGGACAAGAGCTCTGCAGATAGCAATGTGCGCCCCTTTGATGGTTGAACTGGAAGGGGAAACCGATCCACTACAAATCGCCATGAAGGAATTGAAACAACGCAAAATACCGATTATTATCAGACGGTATTTACCAGATAACAGTTATGAAGACTGGGGAATTGATGAACTCATCATTATTGATCACTAAATATTAAGTAAGATATAAGCAATAAGTTGTACATTTTTTTTAATAAATTAAAAAAAAAAATGACACTTGATAGTTGATTTTCACGAACATCTCAATTACTTCCGTTTTTTTAACTTTTTTGTTAAATTCAACCATTTTAAACGTCCAACGTGTTGTTTGGGAAGTCTGAGACAAGGTTAGAAGAGAGAAGGTGGACGCATCGAGCCGATTTCACGGTCAATCTTGTCAAGCGCTAACACCTGTTTGTGACGTCATCCTGTGACCAGCCACGGCGTTAGGCATATACATTGCTATGCAATACAATAAAATCATTAATAAAATTCTAAGATTCAAATTTCTAAACTCAATTGTCGAAATAATACCTGACGTAACGTAATATCACAACTCAACCATCACATATCACCAACATATGTCCCAGCTCGGGGGGTTGGGGGTGAGGAGGCACAACTGGATTTTGTTGACCTTTTTTGTGAGAGATTGCATCTCCTTACCCAGGGAATTTTCGAAAAAGGGGGGGTCATGGGTGAAGACAGACCGTCATGATCCGACCGCCCTTGATAAAAACACACATCAATACAAGTCAGTAATTGCATAGGGAGGATGTGAAAATGTTGGCAAAGGTCACTGGGTGACGTCACACTGGCTACTCCCAGACCAGTATTTGTTGTTGCAGGGAGAGATAGGGATGTGTCAATCTTTCTCTCTACTAACCTTGGGTCTGAGACCTGTGCGTGGGTAATGGTTGGATCTACAGTTTTAGGTGGATTCCGATCCACCGGGAAGTGATTTTACAGCAGAGAAGTCTCGACTCTGCTCCTGGTTATAATAGAAACGCAGTTTTCGTCACTTGTAAAACTTGGAAATCCCTAGCGCATATCTGCGCAGTCTAATTAATACTGATGTTTTACAAAAAGTCTTCCTCAGTTTCTATTTGCTTAAAGTCATATCGTATTATTTTGCAAGAAAGCTGCATCTGATAAGCGGTGTAAAAAAACGATCTAATCGAAAAAAAAATCACAAATATTATTGACAAACAGCTATAATTAATGATCAGAATAACTTCATTGAAAAGGTATCGAAATAAAAATACATTCAAATAAATACTTGGTAATACATCATTTATGTACATGGCTAAATATATATAATATCTGTGATAATCACCTACGAATTAGAAAAAAATTATCAAATAACTTCCAATATGGAAGCCATACAGTTCATTCCAGCATTCTTTAAATGTACATAAAAAATGGAAAATGAAGCATATTATCAATAATTATACTATGATAAATTGAATTTGAAAATATATTTTCCTAGCAATTCAGATGAAAAGAATGATTAAAAACAACGGATTCTTTGATAACTTCAACTTGAAAATCCAACTAGAATGTTTCTATCCACCTATTAGGCCCAGAGTAAATAGAATTGCACGTTTGAAATAACGCAAGGTGACTCAGTGCAAAATAGGAATAAATTGGACCTCAACCTCGATCCTGTTGTAACAGTCTAACATTCTCTTTCTCCAAAAAAGTCACCCTGCGTCACGTCACCAATACTGCATTCCTATTTGCATCAGGCCTCGTTCCATAAAACAGACACCGTATCTCTAGTAATAAAACTTCACTCACTAGAAACACAATCAGTTTCATGAAACATTACACAGTACTTCGCCATGGTAGACAACCATAATTTTCAAAATGGTAGTGAAAATTGTATAGAATAAACAATATACAGACTACCGAATATTTTCACAAAACCTTCAAATTTTTATATACACTATCTATTATCTATAACTTCAGTGGAAACCCATGGAAGTGGTATTTATTTCCGACATTAATATCTTCAAGGAAAGCACAAAAATAACATGTGTGATGACAGGTTTACTAATCTAGAAATAAGAACAGCTCAATATGACCTGTAGTTCAAAGACGGCCATTTTTGTTGGTGAAAATGTTACAAATTTCAAAAATAGTTTCTTATTGGTTGCGTTAACTTCTGCTCAAATTCAATCAAATAAAGATATTCTCTTATACTTCTATAGAGTTCACAATTATTCATTCATTATTTTTGTTCTAAGTCAAACCTCCTGAGTAGAATAATCACAATCAGAAAAATGATTAAGATGTAGATGTAGAGCAATGTACAAATCTTCTTGAAACATTTTTGCTGAAATGTGTATAAATGAATATCGCCTACAGTACTCAAAAAGCCAAGGAGTTGTGGCGCTGAAACATGGAAAATCTACCATGATTTTCATAACCAAATTTAGTAATGTTTTCGCTTGCTAGGCATACTGATATAATTATTCTTTGAGTAATGAAAGCAATGCCAAACTAACGCACTCTTAGCTTGCGTTGTCTCTTTATACTTCTTACATTGACGTTTTTTTTTTGTTAGACTTCTAATAGATTGGGAATTAAAAATTCGCAAAAGATGAGTAAAAAAATTGCATTTGAAATGCTCGGCGCTTAGATCATTACACTTGGCAGCCTGGATGGTACTGTAAAACTTTTTTGCCGGATGATGCCCACATGAGTCTTGAGACTTGTGCGTGGGTGACTGATGACAATGTAAAAACATCAAAACCTTAACGAAATTTGAACTTGAGACCTCAAGGGACAGCAGTCTTATTCAATCAGAGACAAGCGCCCCAACTGACTGCAGAAGTTCAAGTCTAATTGAAAAATTATCTAGCTTTAGAATAATTCAATAACTAGTCTGCGATCACTCCATATGTCCCATGTTCAATTCCCAGCTGGGTCTAGCAGTTTCCACAGATCACTTTATTACCTAAGCACAAGTGTAAGAGCCAGAGCTTTCAAAGTTCGGATATAAGTTTACAATAATATAATTTTGAAGAAGGTATTTCTAAATCTTCTATTAATTAGATAGAACATATCAAATTGAAAATTACTACTGTAGTATTCATATAACTTGGCAGCGTGTAGAAGATGGGTGGGAAATGCTACATCTGAACCCAACTGCTGCCAAGTTATATGAATACTACAATACCATGTATTTAATAAATAATTATTGCAAATGAAAAAAGATTGTAAATATCTATTACGGAGATCTTTATATACAAATACTGTATTGCAACCAAAGGATAAATGCGAATGTAATTGGTGAAAAATTACAAAAAATAGTACTATCAACTCCCGCTTATTTGGAGCCCAAAAGTTCAAGCTGAAGTGAATGAGAATAAAGCTAACAATGAACGAAAATTCAAGTATTTTCAATAGTATGCCCGATCCCAGTCAACTGGAAATACAGCAGTCACATTATAACGAATTTTTGGGTCAGTCCGGTTCAGTTTATCGAATATAAACTTTTTTATAATAAATAGAATATTCAACTTGAGACGTAAATAAAGAGCATAGACACGTGTAGTTGTCAACTGTAAAAATCCTTGAGATTGTTCTCTGTTGATGTTAGCACATTAATACAAAAACGCCCTAAATCATCTACAATTTCAGGTGTTACAAGTAGAAAACAAATTAATGAAAAATAAGACGAAATTGTCACAACCACATTTATTAAAACTTCGAGAAACTAGTTTCGGTTGTTACACCATTATCAATCTCAATCAAACTTGTGTTCAAACACAAGTTGTTTGTTTGAGATTGATAATGGTGTAACAACCGAAACTAGTTTCTCGAAGTTTTAATAAATGTGGTTGTGACAATTTCGTCTTATTTTTCGTTATGGATACCTTCCACAATATCACCTTCGCCATTACTAAGAAAGTTAGAAAACAAATTCTAAAATTCCCTGCACCTTGGGAAAGTCGGTTTTTGGTATAGTGGTTCGCTACTGTAATAGGCATAACATATTTTTCCTAGTAACACTGAAAAATGTATGGTTTGAACCAGAAACCGGTTTAAATCTCCTTACCTTTACACAATTAAGGAATGATACCAAATAATTTTTACTCCACCATTTCTGACTAAAATATATGATTCAACCGGAAAAAAGTACGTAATAATCTCAAATTGAAAGGTCCAGTTCATAAATATCACAAGTTCTCACTCCTAGTAAAATTCTTTTCACGTGTGTGTCTTGCCCAAAATCTCGTCAATAGGATCAAATCACTCATTTTATAAAACTTCAGCCATGTTCACAACGCTTTTGCATATAATAGATGCATGTTGTTTGCGAGTTACACCTTAAAATTTTACTACTAAATTAGATTGCAAAGTTCATCTATTTCCGAGACTTATTTACAAATTTGAAAAACGTTTCCCCTAAATGAGAACGTTTAATTTTTGAAAGATACTTATCAAATGTATCACTAATTGCAAGTATAAATAACGTTTTGTTGTTGGACGTATGGTATTCAATACTATTTCACTTAATGACAAGAACATTCAATTTTTGAAAACTTATCGAATGTAAATAACGTTCGGTTGTTGATTGTACAGTATTCAATACGTCTTTACTAAATGACGAGAAAATTCAATTTTTGAAACATTCATCAAATTGTATCACCGAGTATAATGTTTGTTTGTTATTTGTACGGTATTCCAATACTTTGCATTAAATGATAACATTTAATTTTTGAAAGATACCAAATGCAAAACCAATATTCCAATTCTAAATAAAGTTTGGTTGTACGGTATTGAATACATTTGCATTAAATGATAATAATTCCATTTTTGAGACACATCAAATTCATCACCAATTGCAAGTCTAACATTCATTGAGTACTGTGTTCAGAGAGCCGAATCAAATAATTGTCAAAATTTCTAGTCGTTTCAAAAATCCAAGACGAAGTCCGAATTTTTGTTGAACAGAATCTACTTAGTTGTACTATGTTTAGATTTGTAGTTTTGTACTGTGTTTAGCATTAGTGTATATGGGCGGGACCCGAAACCGTTTGGCGCCACGTGGCCGAGAATGGAACTTTCAATATTTTGACTTTAGTGGTTGGCAGCAGTGACGTTAATACTTTATGCAGTTTGGGCAACTGCAGAATGTCCACCTGTGAAGGAGCGCCACCTTCTTTATTGCCAGCCTCGGCTAAGGGCTTCAGAATCGGTATGCTGTCACCGCTGCCCTTTTTCTGCGAGTTGGAAGGTGACTTGATGGCGCCCTTCTGGCCTTCCCATTGGTCGATGAAAAGGTCAGTGACCCGCAACAGTTCCAGGGTGATGCCCCACACAAACAGTGTCAGCGTTTTCGATAGTTTGCTCACTCCTTCCATCACTAAATGGTTAGTTGTCGCTGACTGTAAACAAAAAATAAAAAAATACTTTAATATTATTCAACTCGTGTAGATGTTTGGCTCAGAAATTTCAAAATTAAATCTTTTTTGGACTGTTATAGTGTATTGTAAAAAGAGAAATCAAAATTTTTTTCTTTCCTGAGAAAGACTCGTGAATTATAGTGCTTCAAGGTTAAATTTAAGAAGAAGAAGCGAGAAGAAGAAGAAGATGGAGGAGGAGGAGAATAAGAAGAAGAAGAAGAAGATGGTGAAGTAGAAGTAGAAGAAGAAGAAGAAGAAGAAGATGGAGCAGGGAAAAGAGAAGAATAAGTCTTCAAGAAGAATAGCACAATAACGTGTGATTGTGAATTTCGAAAGGCTTTTTGATATATGAAATAAAATATTAATTAAATTGATTATTTTTATTGGAAGATTCTGATGAATTTTCATGCGTAGAAATATGATGATACGAATATTTATACACAATATAAAAATATATTAAACAACATGTATATATCGATTATATTATATTAATATATTCAAGGCCTGATATAATTATCATGTAAATATGCATAAATATACCGAAGGTCTACATAAGGGATTTCCTAAAAAAGAATAGGGAGAAAATTTATAATAAGAAAAAGGAGGAGAAGAAGATGATGGAGGAGGGGAAAGAAAAGAAGGAGAAAATGATGAAAGAAGACGAAGAACAAGAAGTTGGAGGAGACAGAAGAAAATAATAATAAGAAGAAGAATAAGCAGAAGATGGACGAGGAGAATAATAATAATAATGAGAAAAAGATGGTGGATAAGAGGAAGGAGAGCGAGAAGAAGGAAGAGGTGAATAAGAAGAAAGAGAAGACGAAAAAGAAGAACAACAAGAAGAGAGATAAGAGCAACTAGAGCGAAGATGGTAACTAGAGAAAAAAGTTGGGTATTTCTGCACCGAAACGTGCAGAATAAAGTTTCTCGAGTGCAGAAGCAATACTTTGCGCTCGAATAACACATTACATTTTTCCTACAGCAATGTACAAAGTAATTTAAACAGGACATACATAACCTGAAAATTCCTCACATAGCCTATCTTCGAATCAAATCGATTCCATCAACAACTACAGCTCACTATTTTTGTGTAGCTGAAGCAGAGTAGCCAACCTATTTTTGAATGCAGAATAGGGAACCTGCATATTACATGCTTACTATTTTGTGTTGTTAGGTTGCAAATCTGGAGTGCGGAAAAGTACTTTCCCGCACTGGTGCAGGAATAGACTATTTTGCGTGCTACAGTTAGTGCAAAAATAGGCACTTTTTCGGGTCACTGTAGGAAAATACTTTTATAGGTTATTACAGATTCTAGAAAAATGCACTCAATTGAATCAGGCTGAATCTAGTTAATTATAAATATCTTCCAAATCACCATCACGAAGTTAAAATACAGTCAAACCTCTATATAACAAACCTCCAAATAACGAAATCCTCTACATAACGAATTTTTACCTTGTCCCAAGACATTTTAGAATTTTTACTGCTTATTTATCTCTATGTAACGAATTTCGGGCTTCTCAACAACGAAGTTTTCTCTTCACTTCAACTCATGAAATGTAGTGTGTGTAGGAAGCCCACAGAGTCATTTTCAAGGAATTGTTTATTTTCAGCAGGAAGGTCAATAAAACCAAAAATGACGAGATTCAGGTAGGTAGAATATAGGGTGGTAGACAGTTAGTAGAGGTTGAAACACATGACGGAAATTGAATGCAGGTTACTAAAAATAGAATTTTAAGAACTCTTCATTATAGAGTTGTCATTATGTAGTTCTACTGGACTTCCACCCTTTGTCACACATTTCAATTCTTAAAACTCGGAATTTACAGTAAAACATTAAAAACTAGAAAAAAAATTGAAAAGTTACTATACAAAGTTATTTACAGAATTATGCTGTTTAATCTGATTGTTTTGTGTGTAAAAAATATTGAAATAAATTTAGTAAGCTAGCAAATGCCAATAAGAGCTTAGGAGCCTGTACAAAACTTCTATCATCCAAACTGTTATCAAGATGTACAAAGTTAAGATTATACAAGACCATCATACAGCCGGTGTTATTGTATGGCAGTGAGACATGGGTCCTTTCCAAAATAAATGAAGGACGATTAATAGTTTTTGAGAACAAGGTTCTGCGGAAAATCTTTGGCCCAGTATGTGAAGATGGAGTTTGGCGCATAAGAAAAAACAGGGAATTACGTGCCCTATACCAAGAACCAGATATAATAGCCCTCATAAAAGCCAAAAGAATTAGCTGGTTAGGTCATGTACTTCGTAGAGAGGAGGGAACAAGGCTGAAGGAGGTGTGCAAGGCCGTACCTGCAGGAAGGCGACCATTGGGAAGGCCTAAATTAAGGTGGCTTGACCAAGTTGGGAAAGATGTTGTCCGGTGTGGAGGAACAATTGAAATGGCAGAGGACAGAGAAAAATGGAGGAGGCTAATCTACGAGGCAAAAAATCGACTGAGATTTGTGACGCCCCAGCAGTAAGTAAGTAAGTTGAAAAAATTTGCTACAGAGTATAATTCGATTAAATTCCACTACGTTCAAGACATGCTTCCTGGAAATGAATTGGTAAGTGTAGTTACTTATTACATATTAACGTTGGCCTATTACCCTACCTACGCTCGCGATATTGTACTGTATTGTGTATTCATTTAATTACCGCCCACAATATATTATAAGATCTGTAAGATGAGGTGGCAGTACTCTTGACACAACTACCTCTCAATAACGAATACCTCTCTACATCGAATTTTTTCTCAGGATAATCGACTTCGTTACACAGAGGTTCAACTG
The DNA here is from genome assembly GCA_948455865.1 of Conomelus anceps. Taxonomy (NCBI): domain Eukaryota; kingdom Metazoa; phylum Arthropoda; class Insecta; order Hemiptera; family Delphacidae; genus Conomelus; species Conomelus anceps. The sequence goes on along the minus strand of OX418226.1, from coordinate 17,656,461 downwards.
TAGTTCAAACAAGTATGGCCGCCATACTCCACTTTTCTATTCGGCGTAGACTCGCCATCTTGTTGGGCACATACTCAAACAACTAATAATATATTTAAAAAATAACTTAAACATCTCACCTGCGTAACGTAGGTAGGAATGATGAGCAACGTCCTGAGATTGGTGCATTTCGATATCGTTGTATCAAAGCCAGACTTGATGTCAAAGTTGATGAGTTCGAGCTGTACAAGATTTTTCAAATCTTTTACACTTTCTAGAATGGCAATGGTGGGACAGTCGGGCCCTTGGCCTTTTTCCAGCCTTAGCCTTTGCAGTCTCTTCAGTTTGGGCAGTGCTTTTTTAGCCACGCTTTCCGTTAGTTCTGAACACTCGCCTAATTCTAGTGTTTCTAAATCTTTCATGTTTTCCAGCGCCTCGGCCAGTCCACCCGAAAACGACTTCATGGTGGTAAGAGACTGTAACATTAATAGAATATACATAATTTAAAATAATTCATTGTAAATAGTAGTTTATGAAACAATTGTATTATGACTGCTTCTAAGCCACAAGTTAGATGTAAGTTAGGACACGAGTGAAGTAATATCCTTAACATCTCATGAGTGGTTTATAAGCAAAATACAATCATCGCATACCATTGTTGCGATTATCAATATACTATGCTAAATTTAACTTACCTAGCAATCGGATAGCTTAGACTAACTTGAACGAGAATGCGAGTTTGTTGTTCGGTTCTGAATTAAAATTCAAATTGATTTCAAAATCAGCTGACTTGACTAACGGATAACATTAATTTTGACACTGTTTTGTCATTAGTCTAGACTCTAGAGTCTAGACCAATACTAAAAAGTGACAGTAGTGTTAAAATAGCTTCATTAAAGCACTACTTTGAGAATCCATTAAATTAAGTAGTTTGTAGTGAAATCTATTTCTAACCTATCACGTCTACTTTATAATGGATCCTTAATAAAAAAGATTAAAGATAAGATATTCATTCAATAAAGAATATTTAAAAGAAAATACTATCGAATATCGTCATGGTTGTCAGAAAAAAACACAAAAGAACTTGAAGAACGATGAAAATAATAGTTATTTGTGTAACTAGTGCGCAAATTAGCTCTTTGCTGCACGAGAGAAATGCATTAAGCACGAGTTGAAAGCGAGTGTTTCTTGAGAGATCTATAACCTCAAAGTTAACTCTTTGAGAAATGCATTAAGCACGAGTTGAAAACGAGTGTTTCTTGAGAGATCTATAACCTCAAAGTACTCTTTTTATGTGTGTCTGAGATTGTTTGATTCTTTGATTTGCTCAATCCTGATGTATTCCTCTCCAGTGTATGCGTTGAGATATTTAGACACAATAGAGAGAGTACAAGTCCAATTCTACAAAAGAATACTGAATCATCCTGAATGTACTTCCAGTTATGCTGTCAGACTTGAAATGGGACGGACACAAATTGGAGCTCAGGCTTTCAAAAATACTCTCAATTGACTATTAGGGTGCTAAAAATGCCCGATAGCAGATATCCAAAAGTGTGCTTTCTAAAATAACTATCTCTCATGCAATCCACGAATGATCAGATGGCCAAATACTGTTGGGCCTCACAGGTCAAGGAAAATGTTTTGCTCCTATCGGGAAGGCCACAGAGTTAGAAAATCTCACATTAGTACTGTATCAGTTCTTACAGAGAAGCAGGATTTATACAAAGCAAATAGAGATCATCTGCACAGACTAGACGTTGAGAGCTATAGCAAATCAAGTTCTTTAATAGTTCTAGCATACTTGAAACTTAGCGAGGGCACACAGAATTAGCTGAAGCTTAAATTACCGTTTCATCTATTTCAAATAACTTCACAGCTGAGACTACTAAATATTAATAACTGTAGGCTGATTTTTGAATGAGAGGTATTCAAAGTGGATAACAATAGTGTATGTCAGAGATGTAATAAAACTAATAGTCTCCTCCACACGGTCAGTGAATGTGAGTTGTTTGAAAATAGTAGGAAGGATTTATGTTTTCCATTGGTGAATAAAAACTTGGATCTACAGGGACTGTTTGACAAGCCAGATAAGAAATTATTAAACGAATTTTTTAACGTGAGTTGATGAAGTTGATGCTTGACATATTAGTCTTCAATGTATAAACATGTTGAAGGTTGAGTCTTAAGAAAGCATTGATAAATTGAAGCAATATACTGCAATGAATTATTTTTGAAATGTATTTAGTATTCAAAAAATAAAATATTCTTTATTCCACAAAAAATATGACACTTGCACATAGTTACTGGAAAACCCCTACAAGACTATATGTCTGTGTGTAGGGGTGAGTTCTGAGAAGCCAATATAGGTCTATTGATCAAATTTATAGGCTATAATCGCCTATTTAATTTTCCAGGTGGATTGATTGTTTAATAAATAGATTTTGTAATATTTGATGAAAGGATTGAACAGTAAAAATAAAAAGTTAACAAAACAACGTAGTGTTGAATTATAAATAAGCTATAAATAATTGTTCTTTTGGATCCATACAAGGGAGATAGAATAAAAATAAAAAATGTATCATAGAAAAATTATGATTTTATAGAAGGTAATATATTAATGACTGAAAGATAATAAATTCCGCAATAGATAATTATAATCAAGGAACAGATACCAGCAGATTCCCAGGCGACATTTTCTTAAAGAGAAGAAAGAAAAAAATGTGAAAAACTTAAAATAAGGGGAAAAAGTTAAAGAGGAGGAAAGACCATCAAACTAAACCAGAAGAAGATGAGGTTCTAGTGCCAATTAACAGAATTATTGTAATTTTTGTTACTGATTCTTTATTGTTATATTAATTATTTAGTGTCAATAAGCCCTTTTTGTGCTACAAGACCCAAGATGCTGAAAATCTCGAGCGCAGCAAAGATACTTTTAGCACGAGTTACACCTAGATTTTTCCAAAAGTCGGCACAACTGGAGTGCGACAAAGTAAAATGGGTGCGTCAAAGTAAAATAGTGCAGGAATCAGCTGTTTTGCGTACTATAATGAGTGCATAAATAGCTGCTTTGTTGGGTAACTGCAGGAAACAAATTATAAATAGCTCAAATGCAAAAAATATTTATCACTAGCAAGAGAGTTAGAGCTAGAGAGTTAAGGCTGTGTGTAGGGATTTTGGTCACATTTTTTTCAAAGTTTCTTGTATTGGATATTATTAAATTATTGAAATGCTATCTATTGCCATAAGAATAGCTATTTGTGTAACTAGAGTGCAAAGCAGCGTTTTTCTGCATCGATAGAACCAGTTTTTTCACGAGCCAAAGGCGAGTGAAAAAAGTTTCTCGAGTGCAGAAACAATACTTTGCGCTCGAATTACACATTAAATTTTTCCTACAGTAATGTATAAAGTAATTTAAACAGAAAAAAACAGGACATACATAACCTGACAATTCCTCACATAACCGATCTTTGAATCAAATCGATTTCAACAACTACAATGATTATTTCGCAGCTGAAGCAGAGTAGCCAACCTATTTTTGAATGCAGAATAGGGAACCTGCGTATTACATGCTCACTATTTTGTGTAGTTAGGTTGCAAATCTGGAGTGCGGAAAAGTACTTTCCCACACTGGTGCAGGAATAGACCATTTTGCGTGCTACATTTAGTGCAAAAATAGGCACTTTTTCAGGTCACTGTAGGAAAAAATTCTTTTCATCAATTATTTTTTGAAACATTTTGAGATAGGAGGCAAAAAGAATCATATCGATGGTGCTTACCAACTATCTAGAGAATGCTGTTTTGTAACTCATCCTTGACCTTGAGGGTTCCTAAACTCAAGAGAGACTTGAAAAGCCCTTTCGCTAAATGCCTCTCAAGTCTCCCTCGTGTTGAGGAAGGCTCGAGGTAGGTTCAAAAATAAGAGCTCCAGTACCCATTATTTGTTAGCTATAGCTACTAATATATAAGTATAATATAATTATATACTAAAAGAATAAAACACTGTTAAATGTTGTCAATTCCACTTCTTTATTATTACAGCACTGGACCGCGGTTTCGTAGCTTCACCAGTCACATTTTCAACCCCATTGGGTTCAACCTCAAGGTTGAAAATGTGACTGGTGAAGCCACGAAACCGCGGTCCAGTGCTGTAATAACAAAGAAGTGGAATTGACAACATTTAACAGTGTTTTATTCTTTTATTATGGAGTTTTATAACATCAACCAAAATTCTACAAATAAGTAATTATATACTATTTAAAAACAATACTCACCAGATGCTTCATTTTCGCGAGGTGCTTCAATGAAGATAGATTTTCCAAATCTAGTCCATTCTTTTCTGAACTCTTTAGCCTAAGTTCAGTCAGGTTTTTACAGTTCTCAAAAGCTGATGAGTCTAGAGAGCTGGACCTGTAAATAGAATGCAATTGTTAGATGAGAAAGTGAGAGTTCCCACTTCTAAGCCACCATGACTTTCTTTAGAATCAACAATGATTTCCTACCTTGAAACTTTAGACATACTGAAATATCTTATATCAGATAGTTGGATGTATTTTATAGTGTAGGAATTACCCACTTCAATGTACTAATACATTTTGAAATAAATGAGTTCTAGGATTCAATTTATATTAAAAAAATGTATTACTTTATAATTAATAAAATTACTTCAAGTTAATAATCGAGCTCAAGCATACTAGTTCTATATATTTACAAGAATCTGATCGGTTCAGTTCAGTGCAAGCACAGACTATCATCTTCCTTTGTAGTGGCGAAGGTGATATTGTGGAAGGTATCCGTAATGAATAATAAGACGAAATTGTCATAACCACATTTAATAAAGGCAGTTGTGACAATTTCTTATTATTCATCACAGACTATCACAGTCGATACGAGTAGATAGCGTTAAAGTTCAAGATATCAAACCGGTCTACAAGTGTTTAATATAATTTGTATGTAAACGTCTTCATGCTGTCCTCTGTCGACGAAGCTCTGGGGTCCCATGTGTGAAGAAGAAGACGAAAGAAGATGAAAAAGGCGACAGAGGAAGAAAAAGGGGAAGAGAGATTACGAATATTAAATAAAATTTGCAAATAGGTTGTCACGAAAAAAATATCATGTCTAGAAATCCAGATTCAATTTAAAAAGTTATGTCTTAATAGCAAGCAGTATGTGCTTGATCGAAATAATTCATAATTATTTTAAATTTGTAATTTTAGATTTACAATAATGACAGAATTGACAAAATTCTAAAAATAGAGAGGAGAATAAGTCTAAATAAAACATATAAAAAAATTGGACAACGGTGGACTGTGCCAAATTAAGTAGTTTACAGAGAACTTGAACCCATTACGAACACTATACGGAAGAAAAGGATATCTTTTGTTGGTCACATTCTAAGAATACCAGAAATCAGATATCAAGAAGAATAATAGAGAAAATATGGGATATGAAGCAGCAAATAGGATAGATAAGAGAAGTTAAAGATGATTTAAATGAACTGGAAATAACCTTGGACATTTGAAAAACAAAGCCGAAAATCTAAACTTAAAGAAATAAAATCAAGATTTAAGCCAAAAATAGACAACTGACTGTACAAAGGGTATTTACAGATGAAGAACTACAGAGAAGATTAGAAGGAATGAAAAAGTACTGGACAATGCGGAAAGAGAACCATCAAGGAGGTTTCAAGGAGGAATTAAGTGGTCCAATGAGGCCGAAAATCAAAATAGCAATAAATTAGGAATTTTTGTGGATTTCCATTAGTAAACTCTTTGTCTAAACCAGGGGTCTCCAAACTTTACAGCTCTTTGGCCAAAATAATTACCCCAGTAGGTCCGAGGGCCAGAACAGTTTTCATTTTCTACTAACTATAGTGTTTTAGGAGGAATCCTCCCCTCCTCCTTTTCCTTCTCTCATCCTACTTCCCCTCCCATACCACCTCCTCCACCTATGAGCACGGACTTGTTCCTTATTAGAAGAGTAATTTTTAGAGAAATTGTACCATACATTTTTTTCTGAAAATAAATATATTGAATTAAAAAAATATTCCTTTAATCAAAGATGGCTAAAATTGGCAGCTATCCCTATCAATTTACTCAATCATTAATCTCCAGGGCCTTCTTTTAAGTGATAAATTGAATAGGATTTATGTAGAAAGATCTGAAAAATTGTATAAAACATGTAACAAGTCTGTTATTGCCGTAATTATTGTGATATATTCCATAATATACAAAGAAATTGTTATACAATCAAGGGCTTTCAAGTTATAATGAATTAACTTGCTTAAAAGTTAGCCGGTTAAGGCGAGCGAAGCGAGCCTGCGGACCACTCATCTATAACTTCTAAAGTCGTCAAGTACGCGCCTTTAGCAAACATACAACTGCTAAAATGATATATTGATATATTAGTAGGCCTACAATTAAGTAATTGAGTACTGAATTATTAGTAGAAAATAATATTAAGTGGCAAAACCCTATGAGCTGTCAAGGGCCGGATTGATCACATTGGCGGGCCGGATGTGGCCCGCGGGCCATAGTTTGGAGACCCCCGGTCTTAACTGTAAGGGCCGTATTCTCATTCTCGGTTCTAACATAGTTTAACTTGGACGCCTATTCAAATTTAACTAAGTTTAAACTTAGTTATTCGAAAATAAGTTAAAAGGTGAGTTTTCTGTTTGGTTCTGTATTGATAATGGTTGACTTTATAACAAAGCATTCGAAAAATCTAGCCATCATGATGAGGCAGAGGCAGTTTGATCAATTGAACTAGATGATTTTTACCCTTTATTGTTTTGAACCTTATCTAGCCTGCATGAATTTTATAAAATATTTTCAAGTAATAAATATGATTTCTCCACTTTTGTTCAAACAGTGATTTCATTAAAAACAATTCTATTTTAAGAACTCTGTTGTGGAACTTGACTCTGTAAACTAAAATTATGGAACTTCTTATGTTATTAAATAATTATGATGCTGTCAATTGCTTTGATTCATTTCAATTGATTACTTATCCATAAGTATTAATTAGTGATATTTACAGTAACCTTATTCAATTCCACCACGAAAACTCTCAAATTAAGTTAACCGGGAGTTTAAACCACAAAAAATTACCGTTTAAACTAAACTGTCAGTTATAACTTATTTTCGGTTTAAACTAAGATTAATATTACCGTTAGAGTTTAAACTTTAATTCAAACCAAGTTTAATCCAAACGTTGTTTAAAACTGCAATTGAGAATACGGATCCAACTGCAAGAAATATGGCTCCAAGAGAATCGGTGAGAGATAAATTCATGCAACTGGAAATCCTTACGTTGTATGGTATATAATATGGAATGCATTTTGTGTATAAGAATGGAAAAGTGTGTCTCTCCATTCTGAGGTAAATGACTGCAATACAAGACATCGGGAAAGGTTCATAACTCAACAACGTAGAACAAAATTGTTCACTAGGAAACCATCGATTATGGGAGCAAAGATTTTGAATTGTTTACCTAGTTTTGCTAGGGATTCACCAATCCCTGAGTTTAAAATAAAACTGAAAAAGTACCTAATAGATTTGAGCCCATATACATTAGAGGAGTACATACAGTCCAGACATGTTCAAAGTGGGTGGTGTCCTTTAGGACGACCTAACAGTTAGATCGACCTACTGCCATAACCAAACCTATCCTAACTTGGCTAGATGTGACTGAACCACCACGACTAAAAAGACGACCTTTGTTTACTAGGTCGGTCAAAACGAAAGTCGTACAAATGGTGTCCTCCCGTTCAAAGTTGTTTTCTTATAATGTCATTTGAATGTTAATTTTCAGTGTAGATTTTTATGTATAATCTAGTGTTGTGTTTTGAGTTTCCTGTGCTTTTATACTTTTGACGATTTGTTATTCTAATTTTTTTATTGTTTATTAACTAAACTATTTTATTTTTCATTGTGATTTAGAATTAGGGACTCTGTTCAAAATGTGTGAAAAATGAATGAACAAATGATTCTTTGACTTTGACGGCCCTAAAACCGTTTAAAAATTGATTTTTAATAAATGAATAGATCAACTCATTTGTAAACACTTTGTATAAATTGATTAATCAAAATAAATGAACGCACTTGATAGCCAAGGCAGACAGATACTGCAGCCTGGCATTGGCCCTGGCCGATCTCTCAATGGCCGAGGCGGGACAGCGACAGAGGTCAATGCGCCACAGGGAGTTGACACGGTCGATGGCCTGCGCATAGCGACTCCACATCTCCGTCACATCTTCGCTTTTGTCTGGCATCAGCATCTTGCGCATGTCCAGGTGTCTGGCACCCGTATTGCGCAGTGTGTTCGCCAGCCCGTCCCAGTCGCGTACTCGCGAGTTCTTCATCCGCACTATGTGCCACTAAAAGAGAGAAAAAACGGTTTCATATTCATAATATAAATGGGAAAACTTGAATCACTGAGCATAAATCAATAGATAATGATACAGTATTTATTGAAATTATGGAACTAATACAAAAAAAAAAACTCCTGACGGCACTTTGCCATAGAGATTTGCTGGCAAATTTGCTCAATTTATTTATTAACTTTTTGTTGCAAATTTAACGAACATTTTCGAGGTATCCTAGATGCTTTGAAGATGAGATTCAATACCTCGAAAACGTTCGGCCGAATGTGAGTACATTTATTATATATTCACAATATAAAACTGACTGTAAGTCGTTAAATTTACAAAAAAAAAGTTAATATTAACAACGCAGATCGTTATGGAACAAGAAATCCAAGAATTCAATTTATTTGTTTCATTGTTTAAAGAAATTTTCAATAAACGCCTTTATTTATATTTATCTAATGCATGTGTTACGGGTTCTAATGGTTAAAATAAGGCTGAAGTTCACACTTGCACTTTATTTACACAAATTATTTTATTTACACACACTAATTGTATATATGGGTAATAATCTAATTCTACATTAATAGATGTTTTTTATATGTGTTTTTAGTTGGACACGTTAAGCTGTCGGTCCCGGCTGCCTAAAAACAGTCGTTAAGTCACGTCAGAGGCAAAACTTATTCAGGTGCGACCTGGTAACTCTGACACCAGACCTGAGCCAGCCAGGTCACACGATATTATTATTATAATTATTAGTTGGATTAAAAGGAATTATTATTTTTAATTTATGAAATAGTACTAGAAACGGTTCTTCTGATTTGTGAGCTTGCTTACTGATTTATTGGATTATCCCTTCCCACTATATCATCCTTTCCTCTCCACATTCCTTTTTCAAAAATTGAAGGCCTTCCTAGTGCATGGGTAACCATAGTTGGAAGACCTTCTAATCCCCTCTCTTTTCTACACCACAACTCCTTATTGTTTAGCCGTCTTGTTTTTTATTGAGTGTTATACATATGTGGTATTATTGTATTGTTATGTTTGTTTTTTGGGATGTTGGGAATTTGATTGAGCAATTGCCTATTGTAAAATCTTTAAAAGCGCTGTATTTTTCTGTTAAAACAGTACTTTTGTTTTTGCAGAAGGAACGAATTGATTTGATTTTAATGAAAATAGATCTCATTTACTTACCAAAGACCGATTCATAGCGACATCTCTCCACATATGGCAGACTCGAGCGGCTCTCAGCAGTTCTTGCACTTTAAGGTACTGGAATGAATTAAGCAGGGCGTGGTAGATGGCGGACACATTGGTCATGAAAAAGTCCTTATTGACCGATACCGACGAAGAAGGAGGCGGCTGCGGTACGGAGACAACGGATGGTACGGACACGTCCGGAGGAGCGGGAGCCGGTTCCGCCGTTTTAGGGGCGTCCGGTGCCGGAGTGGCTGGTGGTGCCGGATCAGCCGGAATCGGTTCCACGTCACCGGTGTCTTTTTTGGCGCGTTTCGCTGGCGGTGAAGTTGGTGGTTCACTTTCCGCCGGCTCAAGCTGGCGTTTGCTGCCCTTTTCTGACCTGCAACAGGCAAAAAGAAAAAACGCTTAGAAAACGTAGATAAAACAATGAATTGCTAAATAAGGTCCCGAAGAATATTTTTTTTTATTCCTTATTACATTACAATTAAATAAAAAAATAAGTTACACTGTAAAAAATTAAAAACAAAAACACAACAGAAAATAATTAATAACTACTTCCCCAAAAGAGCAAGCTCGAGCTTGAGAAAGGATACTCTTTAGGATATACTTTAATATAAAAAATTCTGCGTATATTTAATAGAATTATACATCGAAGTTGATCAACACTTGAATACTGTTTCTGTTCTGTTTTACATATTCAATTTGAGGATTGTTCTTATGTCATCGCAATTAAAACTTTCAATCAATCATCATCTTGTTTTTACAGATGTTTCAATTTATTATTTTCTACGTACTTTATAATTATAGCATATTGAATTTAAAAAACCGCGCTCAGAAAACGTAAAAATAACAATGAACTGCTAAATTAGGTCCCAAAAAACATGTAGGCTACCGTACTTGACAAAAAAATCTGCATATAGTTAATTAATATAAGATATGGCTTTAGGATTATACATCGAAGTAATTATTATCACCAATTGACTACAGTTTCTGTTGTTTTACATGCTCAATCTAAAATTGTTTTACGAAATTGCAACTGAAACTTGTAATCTATTATTATGATTTTGTTATATTGAAGGATGAAGCCAACAAGGCTGAGACCTGTGCGTGGGTAATGAGTTGGACCTATAGTTTTAGGTGGGCTCCGAACCACCGGGAAGTGATTCTACACCAGTCTTTTTAGCTGGCCAATAAAATCGGTCATCTTTACAAAGAGAGCCCAGGAGTTCGTACCTCATCATTATCTGACTGAACAGATATCTGCTACGGCTCACGACTACCTCTTGTCTTTTACATATATCTTTCATCTATTATTTCTTACCAGATTTTAATTATAATTATAGTATACAAAATTTGAATTTTCGTCAAACGGGAACCCACTGCTGGCTCACAGGTTTTGTTTACCTTGCCGGTAATGTCTCTTTAATTACATAGGTTCTAAATTAAGGAAAATATTATTTCTTCAGTTTTATTCGGAATTCTTTTGCTATTTATGTAACAATATGTTGCAATGTCAGTGTACATTTGAACATTTTTTTATTTAATTTAAAATAAACAGTTCACACGAGGATTTGATTGAAATCACGATAGGTGGAACTAGGGACGTTTAGTGTCCTAATTAAGCTATAAGGACGCTCTCACGAATCTGTTTAAATACAACGTATGACTGAATTTGGGATGGCTTAGCTTTCAGTGTATTTTGAATTTACAAACTATTCTATCATATTCTGTGTTTTTCCCCCTTTTTGACACTTAATTCGGCTTCTAATCACACTCCACAATGGTAACAAACGTGTGTTAACGTTCAGCCCGTAAATCGTGGTGTTTCATTGAATTTTTTCATGTGGAACTCCTAATATAATTAAAAAAAGGATTATATTTGTCAATGCCACGTTTTATTAGCTCAACATAGTACGACCAGTACTCAAAGTGAGTTCTCACTCTCGTGTTATTTGCATATACACATAACGCCACGAAATTAGGCGGCTCAAATAAAAGGCGATCTATTAGAAATAACTGACTGCGGTGACGCAACATATGGCTGTTGACGTGAGACTTGTATAACAACGGTACGAGTAGTGTTGTCAACTCGTGCATTGAGTTTGGTGATTCTCTACTATCAACTGCCGGTTTGGCCCCACATATTTGGCAAAACCGCAATTTTTCAGCCATTTTGATGGCGTGCACTATAGGTCAGAGCACAATGCATACACATGCTTAGGGACCTCAGCTGATTATCTTGTACTAGCAGGGTGCTCGATTAAATTGATTCCCGATTTCTAGAATGTGTACGGTAATAACCAATCTACAAATTTATTTTAATAGTCTTTTTTCTTATCCCTCTACTTTTTCTTCTCCATCATCATCTTATTCTTCTTTCTCCTTCCCCTCCTCATTAAATCTCTTATTCGCCAGCGTTAAAATTCCATCAACAGATAACAGCAAGTAGATGTTTATTCGTTGAATAGTCTATTAGTGAACATGATTGAATTGACTTCTTCATTTTCGGCTCTAAAATCTCGAACAAAATTCAAAATTATATTCACTTTCTTTGGACAAGTGGACAGATTTAGGGCTTCGTTTTTAAAGTGACATCTAAATTAATATTCATATTTTGGAAAGAATTGTACATCAAAGTGGAATTTCCAGATGAACTTGGTCATAACCTAAAATTTGGATTTTTCAATTGAAAATTTGTACAGAAGCAGTAGTGCGCTGCTTGTTTTATATTTACTTGATTGTGTTTTTGTAATAAATGAAGAGGTTTACACACGTTTGCTACCATTGACGAGTGTGATTAGGAGGCCGAATTTAGTGCCAAAAAAGAAAAAAATCCACTGAAAATATTCTATAATAGAATACATTGAGTGCTGATGCCAACCCAACCCAAAATTAGTTGATGTTTTTTTGTAATTTATTATAAGTTGATTTCGAATTTATATTAATATTTTAGCTACCTAACACTTGCTTTTATACTAATTTTTTGCAATTCCGTACATCGGTTTGAGAACATCCAACGTTTCAGAGCACACAAAATACAAGTTTGCAGTCCAGAGGATTATCAAAGCTTACGGAATTAAAAGACTAGTAAAATGATTGAGATTAGATTACTGACTTGGTCGAAAGTACTCCGGTTAAATAAGTGTTAGTATGGAAAACCAAACAATTTTTATGGGAGAAATTCCAGTGTTACAAAAGAAAATACCAAAAATCGACGTGTGTATAAAATTAATTCATTCTACCAATTTACGCGTATCTACAAAGTAGGTGAAAAACTGTTTGGCGACAAAATTGGTGTCAAATGAATAGAGCTTAGAATAGTTCAATGTTTTATAGAAGTATAATAAATTATCAACTATTGAAAGTGTTTAAATATGTATTAAAGAACTATATGAATTTGTAATGAGGAAATCAAATATAATTCACCTGGTTGAAACGGGCATTACAATCTTAATGTAATAAATCACAATTAGAAATAATTAGAAGTCAGTCATTATTTCACATTACCCAAAGGAACCTGCAATAACAACGACATGACTAACCTATAATAAAAGACAAATTGAACTATTATTATTGAGTTACCATATGATTTCAGCAAGCTTAGTTTTTACAACACATGATTTGCGATTTGCATCTGAATCCCAAAATATATTTCTACCATAGATTTCTCACACATATGTTATTATTTATTGACCGAACGAAGAGAGCACAAACGGCGGCAACAGAACTGCAAGCCGACGGCAGTTTTGCAGTACTGACAATACCGACGGCAAACGACGGCAGTCGCCCATTGACGCAGGTTGCCGCTCTGTTGATGTCGCCCGTGTGTACGCTCTATTACATACATTTCGTATCTAATCCCATTGAATTATGGATTGCCGTTCGTGTGTGTTGGGCTGAACAAATTTACGGTTAAACGCGTGGACCAAATTCAATGAAATTTTGACTGGATCTTCCTTTAAGGAATGCCCATCAATGTATGAGTAAGGATGTTCGGAATTTGCTTGCATTTAAAGGACATAATTTTTTAAATGAGCTCCATAAAATTGCAATCAGATTTTAAGATAGCCCTTCCGCTCTCTTACTCATCTGGTTGAGCCTTCATATGAATAAAGTTATCATTCATAAGAATAACATATTATTTGTTTGAGAGAAACAAATCATTTCTAATATTTCAATTGGGTATAATAACAAGTGATTGAATGGTAAACAAATTTAATTAATATTATTAAACTATCTGGCCCGACGCGCGTTGCTACGTTCTCATAAAAATTATCCTTGATTTTATTATTCGCCACCTCCCGCTGAGGCTGCATTTCAAATTTCTAGCTGCATTGGTTAACAGATGTCATCAACCCGGCATAATTAAATTTCATCATACCCAGTCATATGTTTCCTACATACTGCAAGGCTCTGACTGCCCGGTAGCCTACATGCAAAGTGCAAAGTCTTTTGCTGTTCAAAGACAGCGTAAATAACGCCGCTAAGGGGCCTGCCATATGATTAAAACTGTTGACTTCTATCAGCTGCTCCTTTAATATGTTTGGCCGGCAAGTTCAGTAGGTTAGGTCTATAAAATGGATTAATTAATAATAATTATTAGCTCCCCTATTAAAATTTATGGTCAGAAACCATCCCCAATATTCACACAACATATTCCCAAAGTTTCATGCCGATCTGTCAAGTAGTTTTGAAGTCTATAGGGAACATACATACATACATACATACATACATACAGACATTCATTTTTATGTATATAGAAGATAAATTCAATCAACAGACATGCGAAATCTCATCCGCTTCGAACAATCAGCTGACTGGAAAATAGAAACACCGCCTTGGTGATGAAAAACAGAATTACTAAAAAACTAGTTTTCATACAACTTGGCAGCAGTATGTTGGGTTCAGATGTAGCATGTCCCATCTGCTACACGCTGCCAAGTTGTATGAATACTACAGTACTTTTTTCAGAAGACAGACAAGAAGTAGCCTACGCGAATTGAATCAAGGGTTAGGTGTGATGTCTGTATTTATTTTTAATTTTGTGATGGCCATTATCATTGGTTACATCAAGTATGTTCCTCAGTGCAAGCATCCTTATTCTTGGGCGTGAGGTCTACTGTTCACATAACTACTATACTATGATTTCAACAGTATACAGGGTGTTTCAGGAACAATTTGCCAGACTGCAGAAGCTTATTTCTTTCATTGAAATAATGAAAGAAGTTCATCTAAACAACGCTTTGTTGTAGAATACAAATGGCGGAAAATTGCTGATATCCCTACCAATTTACTCATTAAAAAATCTCTATCGCCTTTATTTGGTGGTAAAATGGATAGGCTTTATGTGAAATAAATATTAAGGCTGTGCGCAGGGTTTTTGGTCATAATTTTTTTTCGAAGTTTATTGTATTGGATATTATTAAGGTATTGAAATGTTGACTATTGCCATGAGAAATTATTTTTTTCATCAAATATTTTATGGAATATGGGAGTTTAAAGTTGAAATTGTTTGGTTTTAGGGGGCAATTGACCTCCCGTACAAGTTATTTTAAACTTTTGATAATTTTTTTTAAATGAAAGACACATAGAGGAACAAAATGACATATTTTTCATTCCAATAAAACAATTAGTTTTCTCAAAATAAATTTTTTAAAACATGCGAAAAATTTCAGTTTTTCAAAAAATTATTTTGAAAAGACCAATTGTTAAATTGAAATAAAAAAAATATCATTCTCTTCCCCAAGGTGTCATTCAGTTAAAAAAATATATAAGGTGTTTAAAATAACTCTTAGGTGAGTTCAATTGCCCCCCAAAACCAAAAAATTACCACTTTGAACTCCTATATTCCATAAAATATTTGATGAAGAAAATAATTTCTCATGGCAATAGTTAGCATTTCAATACCTTTGTTACCATTCCAATACTATGAACTTCGAAAAAAATTATGACCAAAAATCTTGCGCACAGCCTTAAACTACCGTAATTATTGTGATATTAGGTACACAAAAATAACTTTTTTTAAAAGCTTGAAGTGGGTTTGAAGTTTAAATTAACAGCTAATTGTAATAAACTGGTAAATATTTCCTTCAACACTGATTTTACATTTTACAATTTTTTCATTCAAAATTTAATTTGAAAGTAAATACTCAAAACTGAATTCTCTGTAAATTTTGTTTGGAAAAGTTAAGCTGTTTGTTGATCAACTAAAAAGTTGATCCACCTACCCGGTTCCTTAGTTGTTCAATAAATCATTCAAAAGCTACAGATTCAATAACGGGTATTAAATCTGTATCTACTGAATGATATGGGACCGTATTTATGAGCGTTCCTCAAGTGTCTCTTGACTCGAGTGACTCTTGAAATGCCTATATAAATACATTACATTTCAAGAGACCCTCGAGTCAAGAGTCACCATGTCTCTGGACTCGAGTGACTCTTGAAATGCCTATATAAATACATTACATTTCAAGAGTCCCTCGAGTCAAGAGTCACCATGTCTCTGGACTCGAGTGACTCTTGAAATGCCTATATAAATACATTACATTTCAAGAGACCCTCGAGTCAAGAGTCACCATGTCTCTGGACTCGAGTGACTCTTGAAATGCCTATATAAATACATTACATTTCAAGAGACCCTCAAGTCAAGAGTCACCATGTCTCTGGACTCGAGTGACTCTTGAAATGCCTATTTAAATACATTACATTTCAAGAGTCAAGAGAAACTGAAGGAATGCTCATAAATACGGGCCTTATTAAATAACTGAGAAAGCGGGCATAAGACCTGAAAAATTATTAGTTTACTAGATTATTAGAATTAATTAGTTTTACCAACTATCCTGGGAAGTATTTCATTGAATTTTCAGCTTTTGAAAACACCAATTTACAACTTAAACAAAAAATACTAGACCTACTTTACACTTTTTTAGAATATATAAATTTATAGAAAACTAGTCTGAAACCTTCCTTTTTTGAGGTTGAAGCCCACATAGGTCTGAGACCTGTGCGTGGGTAATGAGTTGGATGATGGTGATTGATGAGCCTATAACAAAACATTTTCTGATCCATTTTTATATTTTTTTCTTCTTATTAAGCTTCGGTTTCCAACTACACGGATTCGGACAAAACGTACAGTGGACAAGGCCGGAATACACAAAAATTGATGTTTTCGATAAAGGGTCCTAAATCAGAAGCAACAATTTTAGTGTATTCCTGCCCAGACAGTTGTCCATATTGTTCAAATAAACCGAGGAAAACCGAGGATTTAGTGCCTAAAGTATGATTCGTTCCTCCTGAAACACCCCGTATAGAAAATACTGTACAAACTTCACCAAATAATCACGTGAAATCACAAAGCAAAATCCTGGTGCTCAATCAATCAACAAAATATTACAAATATAAAAATGAGAGTAATAAATTCACTTGAAATACGAAAGCTCATTTTTAGATGATGAAATTATAGATTTTACTATAACCTATTTGCAGCTTTGATAGGCTTGAAAAAATAGAAGTGATGGCCTAATGAGCACCAAAACCATTTACCATATTCCTAAAGCAAAAATAACATAATTAACATAGAATAGAAACAAATAAGCAAGGGAGAATGGCAAACTGTTTTTATAGAAATTGTGGAATAAGTGCAAGGTTAATGATTGTCTCCAAATACAATATCTGCAAAATAAGAACACAAGAATTAATAGCATTTTTCGAAGAAAGCAATGTTGATAATCAAAATTTCAAATTTAAATCAGAGGCATAAATATAACAGTATTCGAATTACATCTTAGACAGAGTGATTCAAAGAAACGGGAGATTTTGAGAGTTGTCAGTTGGTACCACTGGATAACTTATACCAGCCTGTCACCAATACCTTACAATTTAGTTTAAAAATCCTTGGAGAGGTGAGCAACGTGCATTTGTGGTCGAAGCGTTTTACACAGACAATGACAGCGTGGAGGGAACGCGTAGAGAATTCTGCATCATTCTAATTTAGAACGCCCCAATCGTGTTCCATCAGCATATGCAATTTAAACACTGCAATTAAATAGTGTAGATATCCATGCTTTTTTTAATAGCATGTACTGGTAAAACACGATCGGGGCGTTCTAAATTGAAATGATGTAGAATTCTCTACACGCTCCCTCTACACTGTCATAATCATTGTTTTTGTTAAACACTGAGCGAAAATGCATATGGTGCACCACTCCAAGAATCTATGATAACTAAATGGTAGGGTATTGCTGACAGGCTGGCATAAGTTTTCCAGTGGTACCAACTGACTACACAATTTTCAAAATATCCAGTTTCTTTGAATCACTCTGTACAAGCAAAACAACGCATTTCCTTCCTCTTAATCAATTGTTCAAATTATATGTAGCCATCATAGCATGATAATTAGATAATAGATAATATTTTTCAACAGCATAATATTTTTCGTACTATTATTATTTTATGCTTCCTCCAAGTGTTTTAATTCTATTATTCATTTTTTTATTACATCAATTCATGGCATTTTTTTCCTTTCTTAGTAATGGCGAAGGTGATATTGATATTTATTATTCATTAATTCATGGCATCTTTGTTGGATCCTATGATGCTCCTGTATGCGGACATAATATCACAATGAAATTATTTGCATACAGTATTATTTCTGCAGATATTTTTTGTAACATTTCATTTCTTGTACATGATAGTTAAGCTGAACTAAGTATTTTTTCTTTGTAACTTCTTGGTTTCTCTCCTAATCATTGTCTGCTTTATAATTATTATTATTTTTCATCATGTATAATTTTTTTTCCTGTGTATTTTTTGCTTGTTTGTATTTGCGGAAATAAACATTATTATTATTTATTTTGAATAATTGAATGTGGGAGAGACATAGTGAACACATAGAGAAATAATACATAAATATGAATGAAGGTATTTCTTACTACGGAATATTTCAACTGTAATGATAATAAAAGCTGGAATGATAGCATATCTGTTTAAGAATATAATGCTTAGAGATTTTTGAGCTATTGATGATTATACTTATCATTGCGAATGTAACTTTCAATACCGTATCTAAAAAAATGAATATAATTCGAAATTACAGCACCACAGCTGCTCGTTACAAGACTTAATAAAATCTAGACCCAAGTTTTTTTTACAACCTTTTCTATAAACGAAGCTTCAAATTTCATCGAAGAGAAACTCTTCAATTTCAACACGTACGGACCATAAACATACAGTACATAAATTAATAATGATTCTTAATCCATTCAATAATCATTTTAAAACTCAGAATGTATAATTACTTTAAAATGTTGTAGTTGTTTTTTAAATACTGTAATTGAAAACTCGTTCATCATATTTTTTTTAATTGATATGTATGAGGCATTTAAATTTTTTATCAAGAATGTTAGTACAATTAACACAAAAAATGTAGAAAAACCTCAATGCAACAGCAACATTTTTAGTTAGTACTGATAAGCGTATAGCTTTTATCAATTGTTTGAACCATGTTATTTATAAAAATTTAAACGTACAATTTCAAGTGGGTTTAGAACTTTCTTTGTAGTGGCGAAGGTGATATTGCGGAAGGTGTTCACAATACATTTCTCGCTTAGCCAATAGTATCATTCCATGTTTAGTATAAGTTATAATAAACTTCTCTGTACGTTAGTTTTAGTTTGATTGAGATTGATAATGGTATAACAACCGAAACTAGTTTCTCAATATTTTTAATAAATGTGGTTGTGGCAATTTTCGTCTTATTATTCATTATAGATTAATAGTTTAGAACCACCGAAACCAACACTCGAACAACGAATTTCATTCAAGCCGCTTTCACATCTAAAGACATCAAACGTAACTTGTCAGACGAGCATAATTCTCTATGGATTTTCATGAGTGATACCTATAGACTTGCAAAGTAACCTGCCAAACACGTATAACGTCAGATCAGGCATGTGATTTAACAGACTCGACCACTATTCTCCGAGAGAATTTAATTGTTATTAGGGGTATGGTTCTGTTTACTTAGTAGTCTGGTCTGATACGTTACGTGTCTGTAGAGGCTAATAGAATGTTATGTTACTTGTTTGATACGTTGGGTGTCTGTACATGCGGAAGCACCTCAATACATTACAGTATTTGCAGAGAGTTCGCAAAGAGTATGCTTCGTGGGCTTGTTATCACTAAAATAATGAAAAAGAGTTCAAAACAACATAGTTTGTTACCGAAGCCATAAACTATTCTGGTTGTGACTACATAAAGTCTAATATTGAAGTAATCCATCACATCACTATTACTAAGGCCGGGTTCACACGAGCTACAATCGCGCGATTGTAGCCAGAGCAATTATTATGACGGGCAACAGCCTCGCCAAAGCAATTATGAATCGCAGAGTTGTTGTCGCCGACCTTTTTCCTAATACAAATACAAAAAACATAAAAATTTCAGATATTCAATTTTTTTTTAAAGTCCCATGCTACTGTGCTCAGCTTCTTTAATACAAACCAACTTCAATTTTTCTCCTACCACTAAAATTAACATTTTTATGCCATCAAATACTTATTGCAGTTCAAATATTCTATAAAAATGTTAATATTCATGCTAGAAAAAATCTCGAGTTCCTACGTATTCTCGACAGTGAGCAGAGTATGCTAGGGTTTTAAAAATTCAAAAATCCAAATTTTCATGTTTTTTTTGTTGCTAGCTGAGTTAAAAACGATAATGACCTCGGCTACAAGCGCGCAATTCTAGTAGAATCGGCTACATCGCAGCGAAGAGTAGCTCGTGGGAACTGCACAATCTGACTACTAGTATCGCGCAACTCTCGATAATTGCTCTGGCTACAATCGCGCGATTGTAGCTCGTGTGAAACCGGCCATACCCAAAAATTAACTAATTTCATATTTAATACAAAATATAATCTTCCTCTCATAATACGATATTCAGTTTCATGAAAATCACATATAAATATAGTATCCCGTTCCTATGTGTTATTGGAGTTTATTGCAAAAATGGTGCGTAAAATTACAATCGAACCCACAATCTATTGTCTACAGCTGATTGCCCAAGATGCGAGACAGTCTGTTAGTAACACAGTAGTCAAGAATGTTAGTTTACATCGTCCTTCTTTGAAACGTTTATTTAACTATAAAAAAATAATAAGCGTATGGCTTTCAATGGTGGGGAGAACATCCTAGGGTAGTTCCACCTGGCCGTTTGAGCCATGTTATGGAGAGCATGGTGGACCTACTATTTTAGGTGGGTTCCAAACCACCAGGTAAGTGACTAAATTAATATATTTTTTTGGAAAGAATCAGTAACTTACTAACCGTATAATAGACTTTTTTTTGTTTGTTTATTGCAACCTATTATATTAGTAGTATAGATTTTAGAACAATCCAAGCATTATAGTGGAATATCATAAGTCTAGAATATTATTATTATAAAATCATGTTGTAGAGTATTATAATTATCTTTCTTAGTAATGGCGAAGGTGATATTGTGGAAGATATCCATAATAATAAGACGAATTTGTCACAACCACATTTATTAAAAATAGTTTGTTTAGTTTGTTTGACGGTTTACGTTTGTTTGAGATTGATAATGGTGTAACAACCGAAACTAGTTTCTCACTATTTTTAATAAAGGTGGTTGTGACAACTTCGTCTTATTATTAAATAACCAGTAATTGTACTCCACAGCGAAATTTCTAGTTAAACATAGACATAACCTAAAATATGGATTTTCAGTAAAAATATTTATAAAGAAAGCAGTAGTGGGCTGTGCCTGTTGTATCTTTACTTGATTGTGTTTTTGTTTTAAAAATAATAAGATATTAAACCTGACAATATACTTTGTTCCTCTAAAGCTCACGCTGTTTGAAAAAAACAAGTTTTTATTGCCCGTATTTGTGACCGTTTCTTCAGTGTCTGTTGAAATGCCTATAAATAAATACGCTGCATTTCAAGGGTCCTAGTCAAGAGAAATTGAAGGAGCATTCATAAACACGTGAAATGGACTTTGAAAACTTTTCGTATCATCTGAACTTATTTATGTGAATATTCTTCCTATTTATAAAGGAAGTGGAAATAAATACTATTTATTAGAAAGAAGTACGCCTTTAAGCTTATTTATTATAAAATAAAAAAAGGTAACTTCCATGGTGCGGCTAAATGTCAACTTGGAAATAGATGGCCTTGGGAGTAAGTAAGTAACTCCCATACAGGTCTACCTAGGGAGTACCTAATTTCAAACACACATCTATGCTATAGCCTGTTGTAAATTTTGTTAGATGAATTGTTTATATTTTTATATTGCATTTATATTTGTATTTCATTTATAAGTGTGTGAAATAAAGAACTATTATTATAAAAAAAATTCATAGCTCACAGTTCTGTCTCATATCTCAAGCAATCAACTACCCAAATCACCTAAAACCGTGCTATCCCGTGGTGAATACCAGAACACACAAAATCCAAGTTTACACGCTCAAACGAGGCTGTAGCACACGAACATATTCTACATTTTGTTTGAGCACTTAGCTGGCCATCAATACATATTGAATGCTCATCATGTATAATTACACCTTTTTCAATATTATATTTACAACTATGAATTACTATTAGAAGAATATATTTTTCAATATTACATTAATTTAAAAATAATAAAAGACTGATTTTATAGACAACAACGGCTGAGGGCCCTTAATTGAGGTCGATTCTCAAGAACTTCATTTCTTGCACCACGGCCATCTTTAGCTTCCAAGATGATTAGATAGTGATGGCCGTGTGTTGGCGCAAGCCAAAATGTATTGTTTCAATAAATTCTGTCCTCCACAGAAAATTCTTGAGGTAGACTTGCGCAGGCGAACGGTACAGCCAATCAGAGCAATTTGTTTACGATGCTTCAACACTCCGAGGTACTACGCCATTTTGAAAAAACTTGGAATCGGCGTTTCGGCACTCAGCTGTTCATTTTGAATTTTGATATTGTAAATATAAATATACACAATTTTGATATAAAATACATTTTCCTACAGTGACCGAAAAAGTGCCTATTTTTGCACTAACTGTAGCACGCAAAATAGTCTGTTCCTGCACCAGTGCGGGAAAGTACGTTTCCGCACTCCAGATTTGCAACCTAACAACACAAAATAGTGTGCATGTAATACGCAGGTTCCCTATTCTGCATTCAAAAATACTCTGCTTCAGCTACGAAATACACTCAGCTGTAGTTGTTGTTGTAATTGATTTGATTCTAAGATAGGTTATGTGAGGAATTGTCAGGTTATGTATGTCCTGTTTTGTTCTGTTTAAATTACTTTATACGTTACTGTATGAAAAATGTAATGTGTAATTCGAGCGCAAAGTATTGTTTCTGCACTCGAGAAACTTTTTTCTTAAAATAAAACTGTTTCTCTCGCTGCAGAAAAAACCCACTTTGCACTCAAGTTACACAAATAGCTATTTCCATTACTTTGAAATATTATATTATTATTAGCGTATGGCTTTTCATGGTGGGAAGACCCTTTTCGGGTAGTTCTCTAAACCTTGCCGTTTAGCCATGCTATAATTATGGGAACATAGTAATCCGTTTTAATACATATTTTTCAATTAAAATTGTCCAAATTTAGTTTATATTATAGTCCAAAACTGAGCATTCGTTAATTGATTAAATTTTAAATTAATAATTTTCAAATGAACTACTTCCTTTCCCATTAATATAATATTCATAAATAATAATTATTTATAGACGTAAATACTATTAAATAAGCAATCATTATACATGATGATGATTCAACATTTTGATGAGTGCCCAACAAAATGTAGGCTACACGTTGCTATGGCCATGTTAAGCGTGTGAACGCACCAAAATAAGCTCTTAAACAGCAAGCTCAATATATGAACAACTCACTCGTTGCTAGGCACTGCCGGCTGTGTGGTGGGCAAGGTGGGCAGATGGGGCTGCTGCTGTGGCGGCAGATTGCCAATCAGGAAGTTGCCCACCGGAAGTGGGCCCGTTGGTCCATTCACCAGCAAGAACTTTTGCGTGGTGTTATCACTGCTACCCGACGATAGAGGTCCCGCCGAAGTGGAAGAAGTGGTAATACAGGGTACAAGGAGAACGCCCGCAGGGGAGGAACTAGAATTCGGGATATTTGAATCCGAAACAATTAGCGCCGGGTTTGAAAAATTACCACCGATCGAAGCTAGAAACGAAGAGGGCACTGCATTTTGAATCAGTGGGGGCATTGATACACAACCCGACGACACTAAAACACTATTGCCGCTTTGTGTCGTCGCCGCCAGTGTGTTAACTGCCGTTTGATTCTGTGTGTCAGATGTCGAAGTAGTAGCCGCGGGTGATACGGACAACACATTATGCTTGGGAACGTACAGGAACCGTTTTCCATTCATCTGCCATAACGTTTGAGCCGGTAAGGCGTTAACAGACGAACTTTCAACGGTGGCCACTTGGGCCGTGGATGACATTTTGGATGTGGTTGTACTTTTTGAGGTCAACTGTATCATGGATGAAGGTGGCAGCCATGTTGTAACGCCGCCGACTATTTTCGGTTGGGGTTTTTTGGGCGCCTTACTGTCGAGTAGACGTTGCAGCTGGGGAGCCGCTGAGGAAAACGATTCTGATTGGTTGGAATCGGGTTGAGAAGAGTTGATAGGTACTAGAGGTGGTGGGGAGCTATGGATAGGGGTTAGAGCGGACGTTTTTGGTTTGTTCGTGTCCTGGCAGTTCTGAAAAATAAAGAAAAAATTGAAAATACTTTAAAATTTACTAATAAACATAATGTTTTCATAAAAATATTGATTTTTGCACAATTTTCAATAATAGATTACAATAATAAGAGTAAATCGAAATAAATAATGATGTCCTGTTCAATTTGCTATAAAAACTTGATTTAGTTTTTTAAATCAAAATTTGTAGTGTGAACTAACCTCAATGTTTTATTGATGAATAATAAGCTTCAAACAATAAAGCATATTCAAAATTTGTGAAAAGAGTAGTTTTGGAGTTGAGTCTGTTGTATCTTTGCATTCACTGCAGATTTGTTCCAATAAATAAATATATGACAGTATGTTGCTTGCTTAACTGGTCTATTTCTCTCAAGTAGTAATGACATGATTCAGCTTTTATGTTGAAAAAATGGGACCAAAAAGAATTCTCTTCATTTAGTCAGAAATTATAAGTGAAAATATTATTAAAGATAATAAATTAATTTCGACTTTCCTTTTCAATGCCAAAATGAAATGGACAACTTCATTGAGTAGCTTATGGAATCCGATGAATGCCACGTATTAAAAGTATTCAGCGCCGGGAATTGAACCAAGGGGCTCCTAATCGTCTAATTTTAGTGTAGTAGAATATAAGCTATTTAATGCAGTTGACAATGACCGCAGTAGCGAAGGTCTTCATTATAATTTATAACATTAAAATGGTGATTTCATATTATTCATGTAATCATGCGAAAATTTGGCAATTTATTAAATTGTTCAGCTTCCAATACAGGTCATTTCGTGTACAGTTAGACGTGGTATTGGAACAAGTAAGGTCCGTCCAGGCATGCAACATGATACGATGTTTACGTGTCTAGTTATGGAGTGATGTTACGATGGCATGATGCATGTCTGGACAGACATTTAGAATACAATCCCACAGTCCGTATAGTACAATTGTTAGCAATAAGCAAAATACAATCATAGCAATATAATCGCAGTACATTGGATACTAAAAAATCATATTTTGTTTCGACTCGACTGTTCTCTAAAACAATCCTAAATCTGTCAAAAAAATGTAAAACTATGATTCCAACTCACTTTAAAACCACAATCAAGTTGAATATTGAAAGACGAGTGCTTATATACAGTGAGAGAATTTCATTTCATATTGAGATATTAGTTGGTTTGTGGTATTGTTTTGCGGTATTTATTTTTATCGTTTTTGGATACATTCCATTGTAACATAATAATGTACTCCTTACATTGATTTTGATATTGTATGGTTATATTCCTGTTTTCTACAGCGCAATTCAAAAGAAAGTTACGAACTACCACCTAGATCACAAGCTTTTTGCTTTTCTGGTGATTTACAGCAATATTTATATTTACAAAAACCTTTATAATTACGAAATATATTTAAATAACGAAGGAAAATGATAAAATACTTCTTTGTTTTTTCATCCTCGTGACTCTTATTTAGAGAGTACAGGAATCGTCAAAAATCTAGAAAGAAAAAACAAACAAAAAACTTAAACAGCCCGCAGCCCACAGCTTAAACATAACTAGACATAATTTGTTTCCGTGAATTCCTGGACACTGTAGTAAACACAATCAAATAATTTTTTAATGGCCTTTTAACTTGGTGGCTGACTACTCATCATTTTGACACCCACGTATGAAGGCTTTTTTATAAATATCTGTGCTATTATAATGAATGGCATAATTCTGTCTATTTCTAATATTGTAAGTATGTATATCACAGTTTTCAGAAATATTCGTTGTTTCGAGTAAATAATTACCTCAAATAATATATAGTCAAAATTCTAGAACTCTAAAATATCTTCTACACGACTCAATGGGTTCAACTCTTTTGGTTGCTCTCACAGCTTTCTTCTGCATTCTTGAAACCCACATAGGTTTGAGACATGTGCGTGGGTAATGAATTGGATGATGGTGATTCATTGATGATTTGGACCTACAGTTTTTTTGGTGGGTTCCGAACCACCGGGAAGTGATTTTACATCAGAGAACAGTCTTTTTGGTGACCGATAAGATTGGCCAGCGAAAAAGACTCAGCTCTCTGATGTAAAATCACTTCCCGGTGGTTCGGAACCCACTTAAAACTGTCCACGCACAGGTATCAGACCCATGTGGGCTACATCCTTAAAAAAAAAAAAAAAAACTAAAAATATTTAGAAACCGAATAAAATCTGACCTGGCACACATAGTTGAGAATGTTTCTGTGAACTCCGACACACTCCGGATGGTGGAGACAGAGACAGACGACACAGGCCAGCGTAGGGATCTCGCCAATCATCAGCGGACACCGAATCGAGCACACCTCCACCTTCCCCTCACCCTGGCCGCTGCGAACGACTACGCCACCGCCACCGCCGCTCCTACCAGAAGATCGATCAGGCAGGCGAAGAAGAACAAGAGGAGGAAAGGAGGACAAGAGGAAAGGGAGGGGAACAAGGACAGGAAGCAACAGTTACCATTTGCCATAAACCCTTTCTTATTAGTCTTCAAATTAGTAACAGTTCCAAGTAGAGTTAAAAAGTATTATTATAATATAACAAAAATAATATAGATTGTTGGAGAAATTAGAATAAAATTTGAAATAACAATATCAATGCTGAATTCGATATTTTGCAGTTTAGAGTATTTGTCATTACTATGATAAATTTAAGTAAAAATAATGTAAGACATTATCAGTAATGTAAGACAGTATCATCGTTAATCGTGAGTCCTAGAATTATATTTTTAATTCAATAGTAATTAGAATTTCACTAGGAAATTAGTTTTCATAAAATTATGACAGTTCGAAATAAAATTCAAAAGGTATTATCTTACATCATAAATGTAGTTTGTGAGAGAAATTGAAATATTGATAGAAACTCATCAATATCAATGCTGAATTCTGTATTTTGTAGTTAGTGCCTTACGCTCTTGGTTCTGAAATAGTTATTTTGGTTCAATAGTATCCTACAAGTATTTTTTTCTATCGCCATCGAAATAAATTTCATAATTATCGATTATTATTTCAACATCATAATCAATGCTGAATTCTGTACTTTAGAGTTGGTGTCCCAAGTCCTAAAATTGTTATTTTGATACAATAGTAGTTGGTATTCAACTAAGATCTTCTTTCCTTTCAAGCGGAATAAGTTTGATGAATCATTAATATGAATCCTGGGCTTTGCAGTTAGGTGTTGCAAGTCCTAAAATTTATAGCTATTTCAGGGTATAGGGCATTTCTTTTCTACCCGCAAAATGTAATTAAACAGCATCAATATTTTTTCTAAAATATTCAACAAGTCTAAAATTAGTGATTAAGGAAAAGAATTTTCTTTTTTTATCGAGCTGTCAAATAAAATGTATTATCTATAATATTGATAAATAAATTCTGTATTTTCGTAAGTTTACAATTGTAATTTTATCAATTCTTGTAACCAAAATATAGTTGGAATTAGTATCTTACCAGGAGTTTCTTGTATATTGATACATTAAAAACAAAATTTCCATTCACCAACGAAATAAAAGTGTTAAAACATCATCAATATCAATGTTACGTTCTGTACTTTGGAGCCAAAGTGTCTCAGGAAACTTGCGGTTTTTTCTGACTAAATGATGAAGTATGCTAACGGGAGTTTTCTTTTCAATCATCAGTATAATTTTAGGGACAAGCAAGAATTCTGTACTGTGGAGTAATATTATCACGAGTCTAACGTTTGACATTTTGATTCAATAGTAGTTTGCATTCACACAATAGCAATATTTCAACAACACTCATCCATTCGCCGACCCACGCTATCCTATAAGGCCGGGTTCATACGAGCTACAATCGCGCGATTGTAGCCAGAGCAATTATCGAGAGCTGCGCGATTCTAGTAGAGCACAGGATCAGATTGTGCAGTTCCCACGAGCTACACTTCGCTGCGATGTAGCCGGCCTGTAGCCGATTCTATTAGAATCGCGCGCTTGTAGCCAAATTCATTACCGTTTTTAACTCAGCTAGCAACGAAAAAAAAACATAAAATTTTGGATTTTGATTTTTTTTTAAATCCTAGCATACTCTGCTCACTGTCGAGAATACGTACGAACTCGAGATTTTTTCTTGCTTGAATATTAACATTTTATAGAATACTAGCTGGCCTGACGCGCGTTGCTGCGTTCTCATAAAAATTCTCCTTGATTTTATTATTCGCCACCTCCCGCTCAGGTTACATTTCAAATTAGGAAAGAAGTTAGTCCTAGGGCTTTTCCAGCTGATCATAGATGTTTCGTTGTTTTCTTAATCACCACCTCTGAATGAAGAAACATTTCAAATTTAAACCTCCTACGACTATAAGCAGGGTAGAAGCTAGGTTTTTTATTTTATTATTCGCCACCTCCCGCTGAGGCTGCATTTCAAATTTCTAGCTGCATTGGTTAACAGATGTCATCAACCTGGCATAATTACATTTCATCATACCCAGTCGTATGTTTCCTACATATTGCAAGGCTCCGACTGTGCACGGTAGCCTACATGCAAAGTGCAAAGTCTTATGCTGTTCAAAGACAGCGTAAATAACGCCGCTAAGGTGCATGCCATATGATTAAAAACAGTTGACTTCTATCAGCTGTTCATTTAAGCTGTTTGGCCGCCAAGTTCAGTAGGTTAGGTCCATAAAATGAATTAATTAATAATAATCCATTTTATGGACCTAACCTACTAACTAAGTGATGTGATATCTTATGGATTGACTGTTTAAAATAATGATATATATGAGTGTAATTTTTGATTAATAATATTATTGTGTCATTGACGTGTGCCAAACATTCAAAAAGATGTAAATGCAACTATTGATTTATTAAATTAAATTATTAAATTAAATAATTATTAGCTCCCCTATTAAAATTTATGGTCAGAAACCATCCCCAATATTCACACAACATATTCCCAAAGTTTCATGCCGATCTGTCAAGTAGTTTTGAAGTCTATAGGGAACATACATACATACAGACAGACATTCATTTTTATATATATAGATTTGTTTGAACTGCAATAAGTCTATTTGGTAGCGTAAACATGTTAATTTTAGTGATAGGAGAAAAATTGAAGTTGGTTTGGATTAAGGAAGCTGAGCACAGTAGCATGGGACTTTGAACCCGGCCTAAATCAGTAAGCTACAAAGCTTTAGCTACAGTTATCTTATATACAGAGTTCCAAAACTATTTCAACCGTTTTTCTGTTCGCTCTAGTGATTAAAGAAATGGGAAACAATAAAATTGATTATTACGGTAGTGGAGATGATACCAAATCGGAGATATAATGATACTAGGCTCTGAGACAACAATTGTGTCGAAAAAAATACCTCACAGCTAGTCAAATAAAAAAAATGTAGAAGGAAACTGCAATTTCAGTAACTTTCAAGTCAATCTCAGCATTCTGATGTACATAGCTTTTCAATTTTCAACTTATACCGAATACTACATAGATGCAAGGCTTTATTTGTATAAAATTTCTGTCGATTTTCAAAGACCGCAAAATTACTTCAACTATCTCAAAATAGGACTGCAAGAAGCTAAGTCAAATGGATTCACTCTACAAGACCTTACAAACAGCTTTACCACATAACATGTTAATTACAGAATAGACTCAATAAAAGAGGTTAGTAAGTTCTCCAAATACGTACATAAATAATATCTATATAAGTGATAGGAAGGTAAATCTTAGTGGTTAATTGAAATCCTAATAAGTATTGTTGTAAGATTGAGTTACTTATTAGAAAATTTAAAAAAAATTAAAAAACTAGAAAAAAATGAGTTAATAAAAGGAAATTAGGAATGTAATCAGACATAAATTATTTTAAACTATTAATAAGCATTTCTGTAACACAATATAACTGCGACGTACTTCCATAATACTCCTAAAATACACATACTTGTATAGCATACAATATCTTCAACACAATATAACTGCGACATACCTCCATATTTTTAACATGCATCTAATTGTATAGATGTGAATAAAATATCTCATTTCCAATTCAATTTGATCGGATAAATAAATGGAAAAAGTCTACACGAGGAAGAATATTAAACCCTTGATTTATAAGTACTTTCATAATTTTCTTACATGCAAATATTTGTATAGATGTGAATAAAATAGAATTTTCAACTCAATTCAGTCGGAGAAATACAGATGTAAGGTCTACATGAGCAATAATATTGAACACTTAGTATAAAATTTCAATAAAAATGTTTAGAAAGGATAAGAAAATGTATCACTTACTTTGTAGCTGACGAGATATCCATTGTAGTACTACCATTGGCCGACCAATCCGAAGAACGAATGGGACTTTTCCATAACGGGGGCAGCATTCCCATTTCCAATTCTTCCTTCTCATTTTCGCTTTCGTCACTCACTTTCTTCGCTTTTTTATCTACAAATAATGTATGTTTTTGTTTACAAAACATATATTAAATAAATAAAATAAGTAAATAAACACATATTATTCTATCTAAAGGTAGGTGTTTTCAACAATACAGATGTAGAATATACAAAATTTACGTTAATTCAAGCGGAGAAGGAATATTATAAGAACAGATTTCAGTAGAATATATTAAAGTTTGTTGATCACCATAACATGATAATATTTTTCGGCTCATAAGTTTTTGTAAAAATGTAATATTATAAACTAATTTTACAGTTTTTAGTGACTGTTTTAGTACATTTGTCACAATGAATAAATAAATAAAGTTCACAGCTAATGTGTACATGGTATTCAATGGTATTCTATTGTTGAGCAATTTCTCATCGAATAATATAGGTACGGATTTAGCGAAATGTATAGGATTGCTACCCGGAATCAAAATTGCCAAAGCTGACCAATACTGTTTAAGAACATATAGATATGTTCGTGATTTCTAATATTATTTGGTAAATTCTATCACTTAGAATAAACGTTGACGATCGTAAAATATCGAACGTAAACTTCTTGAATGCTCTTATTATTCGCATCAATTTTAAAATAAATTTCTCCTTTCCCATGCATTTGGAATAAAAACGATACATTGAAAAAATTCGTCATTGCTTAGTCATCTGAACAGATGCAGCCTCAGACTGTTCCCAGTTAATGCATCCCAAAATACAATAACTGAGACTGCAAGGTATAGAACTCTCCGTACGTCTCTGTACAATTATAGAAATATATATATACACTAGCAGAATGCCCGATTCAATTGCGTCTGGATTTCTGCAATGTGCAATAACCTATCTACAGGTTTAATTTAATAGTCTCTGTTTTCTTATCCCTCTTCTCTTTCTTCTTCCTCTCCTCCTTTAATCCCTTACTCTCCAGCGTTACGGTATCGTCATAGCATGTACTACATAATACATACACACCTTTTTGAAGAATGAAGCTCACATAGGTCTGAGACTTATGCGTGGGTAATGTAAACAATATACACAATTTTACGAAAAATGTTCTATCAATTTGGAAACCTTATGAAAGCCTTAATTAATAAGGCAATTTTGATTCAGAGTAGCCAACCTATTTTGCTCCACACAATTTGAGCTTCACCGGTTAATAATTCTACTTTATTGTCTGACAATAAATTAATACTATAATATATTGACTCTATAATAATATACCGTAGCACCTACATGCTTTACATAAAATAATAGTCTATTTCAACATTCAAGGCCGAAACCTGGACACAAAAAATAAGAAAAACAAGTAGTGAAACAAAATATTTCTCACTTTCTAGTAAATGACCTTACAATTTTCTAGTAGTAGAGTCGCGCTAATCCGGTCTCCGCTCGTCCGGCTAATCCGGACGGCTTAAAAAATGCAGTACTGTACATAGGATTTGATGCTTTGTTCACATATCTTCTTAGGAAGATAGATAGATTGTTTATTGACAATTGTTGCCAGGCTAAAGCCTATTGCAACAAACAAATGACCAGTAAAACATAATTTTTTACAAAGTAATATGGTACATAATATCATCTGTTTTACAATAAATAAGTTTCTAAATACATATAAGTAATAAGATACGCAATGAGTCGTATTTATGCAAAAGAAACTTTCGCTTCATTTTTTTCTCTAAAAAAAACAACAACTAAATGAGATTTTAGGGTTGTATAATATAAAGTCCGGATTAGCGTGACTCTACTGTACTTTACAAGCAACCTTTAAGCTGGGCATTCACGTTCCGAATTGCAGTACGACTTAGTAGGACTGCTAGTTGGATAGTCGAATCCACTCACGCTCCAACTTGCTATCCAACTTTATTCCTAGTCAGCTGTGAACATCGCTCTCGAGCCGAAAAATGTAACCGAAGTTGCCCGAACTTGCCCGAAGGTCAAGCACTGACTGAGGTGAATTGGACGACTTTGATCCGACTCCCCCACTCACGCTCCAACACCGTCGACAGTCGGAAATCGGGCCTTCCAGTCGTCCCTTCAGATGTTCCGAGTCGTCCATCTACGCTTCCAACTATACAAAAAGCCCATTCACCTACCAATATCGGATCCGACTTTGGAGGTTGGACCACGAGTCGTACTGCAAATCGGAACGTGAATGCCCAGCTTTATTGAAACAACTTTCATTTTCTCACCTGCAACTTTCGTTTTTGGAGGCGGTCTAAAACTCTTGAGAGAGATTTTCGGCGTTGGTATCGGACTAGCGGCGGCTTTAGGTGGAGAAGTCGAACTTTTTTCTTCTGCTTTGTCAGCTGCTGTTGATTCAACAGAGTTAGCTGGTTTCTGAGTTTTGCTGGCAGCCGATGATTTCCTTGTTGTGAGAGGAGATGTATCAACTACTACCGCCGCCACCTGTTGGTGAAAATAGTTAACTTGAGACAAAATCAATAAAATTTAATAAAATACATAATACAATATTAAATATTATACAATTGGATAAAGCCAGTTAGAAAATAATATAGTATTTATAAATAAATAGATCGATTGTAAGCGACAAATTGAAAATAGGATTTGATTGTTGTCAACTGAGCAAGCCTATATAATGATCAAAAATGAATATTAAAACAGTCGAGTAATCAGAATAATAATTTAAGGAAAAATAGTAAATAATTATTTACAATCGTTGTATACCATATTAATCTTCGACTACCAATAAATTACTTTCATTTAACTTACCAACCCATCCGATAACTTGCCCAAACTATAACATAACCTACAATTGAGGATTTTGCTGGAAGATGGGCAGATGGGCTTATTTGCCCTTTTCCAGCAATCGGTTAAAACGAAACGCCATGATCTTAGCACATGCCATGAAAATTTCATGTTGATATATTTTTCTGTGAGTCAGGAGAGAACTTTTTAGATGTGCAGGTTGATAGTGATTTTGAAAAGTGTGATCTCCTAGCTATTTGGGAGCTTAATATCTAAAAAAAATGGTGATTCTAATTTTAAATTACAAAATAGATGTAAGTATTCTGTCCTCAAATAAGTATTGAAAAGGATTAAACCAAGAACTGTTCCTTACCCTAAAGTATCAGAGGTCAATGATATAAGAAGCTTGATGAAACACCTCAGTCATGATGACCAAAACTGACTAGAGAATATTATATGTGGAAAATAATATGAATTAACTCAATAAATGAGTAAATAACTTGATGACTTCACTGTTTTTATTAAACACCTGTAGTCTTGAATATTTGATTATTTGAAGAAGGGCACATAACATGCTTGTTTATTTTTATTTTATTTCAATGAAACTGCAATATTTATTTTCATAGTTTCTATTGTAGGCATCTACTGAGACTGAATTTTATAAATAGTATTTTTCCCATATTATTTAAGGAATGGAAACCTATTTGAAAGTGAACAGATTTTTTAAAAATCATTTCCCAAAAATTAAGATTCTTGCTGTGTCCTTCTTCCGGCAAAGTCCTCAATTGTTGTCGTCAGTTCCGATTTAAAATCCAGTTTGACTTCAAAATATTTAAATCAGCTGATGCGACTATAGCATAATACTGAACGATTTCGACACTATTTTGTAGAAATCTTTAGTTTATCAGTTTATTAGTTTGTCTACGTTTATCACACTGTACTGAAAAGTGACAGCAGTGAGAAATAGCTTAATTATACAACTAGTTTGATAATCTGTAGAATAACGAAAGCTGTATTGATATAGCTTTATAGCCTCTCATGTCTTCATTATTACGTAGCCGTAGATAAACAATCGTTACGTCACGTCACGCCATGTCAGATACCCTGAACTTGACCACATTACTCTGACACCAGACCTGAGCCAGGCCACACAATATTATTCATTTCCATTTTTTAAATAAATCATGATAGATAATCATTATTGACGACTCACCTTTTCCACTACTTTTTTCCTAGGATCTCGTATAGTTTCTTTATTTGGATCACCCAAATTCATAGATTTAGTCACAAATGTAAAGTTCTCAAGCGTCAGATCTGTTCCCAATACTGAAACACAAAGCATATACAAGATATTATACCGGAAAGGGAAGTATACACTGTAAAGCCGCGTCTCCACCAACCGAACAAGTCTGCCGAACATTGTTGGCGAATAAAAAAAAACGGACAAACATTAAACATATGGTTCACCGAACATGTTCGTGAGTTCAAATGAAATGTTTGGTCTGTCAGCGAACAGTGACGACCAACAACAGGTTCCCGCCACTAACCCCACCACACCGATCATAATGTTCGAGAAAGCGTCCACACCAAACCAACTCCAAAAAATGTTCAGCGACATCAGCTGATTCCAGCGAACACTGTTCGCCGAGCATGTTTGGTTGGTGGAGACGCGGCTTAAGAATACAAAAGAAGATAATGTTTGAAAAAATTAAAACATTCTGGAAAGTATAGTTAAGTAGCCTGCTAACTGAAATTACTGTGGAAGAAATCATCCTTGATTATGACTATGATTATCAATAAATTGTTCACACTTTAAATAGTTGAAAAAAAACCGGAAACTTTCAATTAGTAATATTTTTCATAGAACATATTTTTACATCAAGCTGTTGCGTCACGTAATCAAGAAATGCATGGTGAAGCTATGATATTTTTTACTTTTTATGATTTTAGGTAAGCACTAGCTATTGTGCCCGTCCTTCGTACGGATTATGTTTAGAAATAACACTAAATATGTTTCGGCTTTTTTTTATAGCAACGATCATGAAGTTGTTAGCAGCTTAGCAGCTCATGAAGTTGTTCACACGATACAGTTTTTTTTGCGGTACGGTTTTTTTACTGTACGGCGTCAACTGTACTGTGATGTTCACACGGTCCGGCTTAGCTGCTTATTGCTGTGCTCTCCTCCTTCTTCCATTGCGCTTCCAGTTCAGTTTTATTTATTCCAGTCCAGGATTTTTTTTATTTGTGTAAGATTTTTTGAAATAAGTTACTTACAGAAGGTTTTTCTTAAATTTTGATCAAAGTACGCAAATTCTGGTTTCAATATTCCACACATTTCTCGCCGCGCTGATAATTTTCTCTCTTTATTTTTATATTAATCTTAAGTCTTGTCCCACAAGGCGGGTCTCTCATATATTAGAGGAATTAAATTTTCACAATTAATATCTTCTATTTCTGGACACTGGAATTCACTAATAAGAAGATCAATGCTGAAGAATATCAATGCTGACAATCTGAAGACTGTTTCCAGCGTAATAAGCGTATCGTTTGAACATATCCATTACCGGTACAATACATGTGCCACCGGATATGGATACAGTTATTTTGCGGTACAGCTGATTTTAGCGATACAGTTTTCGAAGACAAAACCGAATGTAGAAATCGGCTAGAACAGCTTTTTTACTGGATCCAGTCGAAATAGTATTGTGTGAACATACAATATGAAATGTACATGCAAACGAAAGCACTGCAAATTTACTGTACCGCACAAAAACTGTAACGTGTGAACGGGTCCTCAGTAAACAACTTAGAACGTAAGCAATTCAGTGACAGGTATCGGAGAGAATATTTTTTGAGAACAGCTGATTGATATATCATGATAAATTACGTGATTTGTTCTTATGTGGTAATAAAACTTAGAAGAAATGTATCCAAAATCGCACAATACTTGGTTTTTAAACCTTTATTATTCTGTTAAAAAAAAGTTAATTTAGTTTTTTATAGCTGAAGACATTGTCAATAAAGTGTTCAATACTGTTCAATAACTGTTCAATCCGGTGGTTCGGAACCCACCTAAAACTGTAGGTCCAACTCATAAATCACCATCATCCAACTCATTACCCACGCACAGGTCGCAGACCTATGTGGGCTTCATCCTAAAAAACAAAAAAAAAACTAAAATCCCGATCGATGCTCTCGTTTTTGAGGAGAAGGCCGCGTAAAATGTATCCAAAATCGCAAAATACTTGGTTTTTAAACGTTTATTACTCTGTGAAAAAAAAGTAAATTTAGTTGTTTTATAGCTAAAGACATTGTCAATAAAGTGTTCAATACTGTTCAATAACTAAAATCCCGATCGATGCTCTCGATTTTGAGGAGAAGGCCGCGTAAAATGCCTTTGGGGCCGTGACAGACAGACAGACAGACAGAAAGTGAGATAAGACTATTTTCGGCTTATTTGATGTATAAAACGTAAAACTAACCAAAAAATATATAATTCTGATAAATGTACAGACAAAACTTTAATTTTATTTATATAGATTAAGAGCTGCTGAAATTCTAGGAGTTATTCATCTGGTTGAGCCGTATTCATTTGAATAAAATCATCATTCATAAGAATGTTTGAGAGAAACAAATCATTTCTAATATTTCAATTAAATATAATAACAATTTATTATAACCCAGTAAAGAAGTTATTACTAAGTAAAAGATATACAAATTTAATATAAATATTGTTTTATTAACTCATTCATCAGACATCTAAAATCTAATTTGAGCAATCAACTGTCTCGCAAATAGAAAACACAACCTTGTTGATGTAATACAGAGTGACCTTTTGTAAAAACAGTCACGAAATAGACTGCGTTAATTGAATCACGGGTTAGGTCTGATGACTGTGCTTAATTTTGCGTTGGTGAGTATCACTAAGAACATAGAGTATGTTCCTCTGTGCAAGCACCCTTATTCTTGGGCGTGAGGTCTACTGTTCACAGAGCTACTAGTAATTCTGCATTACTGTCAATATGCAAAGCAGGCAAGGTCGCCAAAATCTAATCTAGTTTTTCAATTATCTGTTATTATGTCTCAATTGTATACTCACAATAATCACGAACTTGTCCAATCGAGCGGATTTTTTTGCCTAATGGAGTGTAGTAGAATACATCAGCATTCCTTTTGCTAATTGTATCCGTGTTATTACGATAGGCTAATTCTCTTTTCCAGCCTGAAAAAATCATTTAAAAATCTAGAATAACATTACTATTACCATTCAAATTGAAGACAATGCTACACAGTCTACTACAACACAAATAATTCCAATTATTTTACAAAGAATCTGAAAATGTTTCAACTGAATTCTGTGTTCCAAAGTATAAAAATATAGAGCTTAAACTCAACTTGTGAATTTGTAGTTACAAGTGAATTTTGACAAGTTTACAAGTAATGCACTAGTAATCTATAAGTATTTGTTGGTAAGAGACAATTTAGCAGACAATACGTTTGAAGTATACATCTTAATAACTGATTATTTTCTACCTAACGAAGGTAGGCCTATTTTGGTTCAACTGTTGTCTAAAATTTTCATTGTAAAAAGGTTTTTATAATGTTCTTTTTTTCAATATAATTATAGTACTATGATTTTTAAATATGAATTTCTATCATTTCGTTATAATGATTGATTAAACTAAAATCAATCAAAAACATTCTAGTACTTTCTTAAACTTGTGATTTTCAAAGGCGAATGTTTTATATTTATTGATCAAGGAAATATTATTGTAATTTTTCAATTGAATGTATTACACTGATAGATCAAACTAAAATACACTACCCTATAAATTATGTTTTTCATTGTAAAACTAAAATAAAGAGGAGAAAAAATGAAGAAGAATGAGGAGAAAAAGAGAAGGGGATGAAATAGAAAACTGTGAAGAATGAGGAGAAAAAATGAAGAAGAATGAGGAGAAAAAGAGAAGGGGATGAAATAGAAAACTGTGAAGAATGAGGAGAAAAAGTGAAGAATGTGAAAAGAGGAGAAGAAAAGAAGTAGAAGTCAAATAAGATAAATATAAAAAATTAGAGAAAGTAGATGGACAAAAAGATAAAGAATGGAAAGAGAAGAAGTAGAAGGAAAAGATAAAGAACAGAGAATAATTAGGATGAGAAGAAGAGGAATAAGAAAAAGTGCAAGAAAAATAAGAGGAAGTAGATGAAAATAAAGGAGGGGAAAAAGAAGGGGACAGAAAAGAGGAAGTAGATTGTGAAGATAAAGAAGGGGAAGAAGAAAAATAAGGGGAAGAAAAAAGGAATAACTGAGATGAGAAGAAAAATTAAATGAAGAAGTAGTAGGGGAAAAAGAAGTAGCAGAAAAAGAAGAAAGGGGAAAATAAGTAGAGTACAAAGAACAAAAAAAAAAGAGATTAGGTCAGTACAAGCCGAATAAGTATGTATGAAATTTATACAGTATGTAATGATGTAATGAATAAGTCTATTAATACTCACCATATTCGAATGGCTTCAGATACTGAGGAAGAGTAACATCATAATTCCTCTTGATAACCGGAGAAGGCTTTCTGTCAGTTTGACCGACTAAAGAAGGCCTCGACCTCCTCGATCTTGAATCATCTTTAGCTGCTGTAAAATTAAATTGAAAATATTCATTTCACAACGGTTTGAACACTTCATCATTACAAATATAGCGTGTCGTCAAAAAATCTAATCAATTGAACAGTAATTAGTACAGTAAATAAGGTTTTGCATAACGTTTTATAAAGAAAATAGTAAAGTTCAAAAAATAAATAGCAAATTAATAATTTCCTCAACTTTTCACTTCATGCATACATGCACTACAAAGTACAGTACCAAATATAAATCAGCTAAAATTAGAATAATAAAAAATGAAAGGAAATAAAAGTAAGAAAAAGCTATCCCTTGCCAGTACTGAAAAACCTACAAAGCAACTAGCCGTTTTGTATACCTAAGCAAACATAACCGACTAAATGTGTCCGCTTTCCATATAAATGATGGCAATCATAAGAACAGTATATAAAAAAATGACAGAAATTAAATTTTGAGATGAATCAGGCTTTTACAAGTAAAAATTATACATATCCTTTGAAAAATAAAGCTTGATGTTTTCCTTTTTTGCAGAGATGTGTGCATCCTATTCTTGAACCTTCTATGGACTACTCCTGATATTGAAATTTCCATTGTACATAAAAATCAGTATTACTGTCAAACTAATAGTAGAATTGCTATTTAAGTGATTATATTTCAATTATTAATCAATTGTGAACAATTTTTATTATTTATGCAAAATAACAAATCGGAATTTGTAAAGCCTCGGCTTCCAACTACACGGATTTGAACAAAAATGTACAATGGACAGGAATACACTAAAATTGATGCTTTTCGTATCAATATTTCGTATCGTATTATCTGTCTGCTGTCCGGAAACCGAGGTGTGAGTATTTGTAAGTACTTGTGCTCTCTAAGTTTAGATCAGTCAGTGACTTTTGTGATAACACTAGTCATGATAAAAACCAGGTTAAAAAAGTATACTTTCAGGTACGGGCAGATCACAATCAAGTCATGCTAAAATGATTAAGAAAACATAGTCGACTGGACTGTGACAGCCCCAGTATTTCAAGCTATTTATTCAAAATATCACAAACATAATTAAATGCAAACATTAATCCAAAACAGAATTTTAAGAAAGAAATGAGAAAAAATTTGTATAAAATAAACATAAATAAAGTAAAAGATAAAGCCTTTCATGTAAATAGGATATATAGAACCATTGATTTCGATATACCTAGCTAGACCGTTTGAGCTTTTATTGCTTTATTTTTTTATTGACAGAGACTGTTTTACGCAGAAATGTTTTTGATGGCCAATAAATATTATTGTATTCTTGTTTCTACGTGAATAATTAAGGAGTTTAAAAAAGGTGTAATGTTCATAACCATTATCAACCGGTTGCACAAACGATCTAAAAAAACTGATCCCCGATCGCCTGACCCGAGATTTGCGTTACAGAAAGACCGGTTAGTTTTTGACCGACGATTTGATTTGACCAGAGATTTTGACAAAAGCTTCAATTTGGAAACATTGTAATCTAATGTATAAAAATATGTTTTCGTATTATAATTTTTTTCCGGAGGATGAAGCCTAGGTCTGAGACTTGTATGTGTGTAATGAATTGGATGATGAGTTGGACCTACAGTTTTATGTGGGTTCCAATTCACCGTGAAGTGATTTTACAGCAGAGGACAGTCTTTTTTACTGACTAATATAATCGGTTACCCTTACGAAGAGGGCCCAGGAGTTCGTATCTGACTGAACAGATACCTGCAAAGACTTGCGGCTATCACTTCCCCGAAATTAGCTAGTCGAATTATAGTGCAGACAATCTTCTCCATAAATGAAAAGGTATCTGAAAGCAGACTTAAATGGTGTAAACATATAAATAGAATAGGGAAGACCGGATACCGAAGCAGCTATCTCAAACATACCCACAGGGCAAAAAAGACCGGGGACATCCTAGAAAAAGATGGGTGGGATTTGAGGTTTGGAACAGGCATGGATACCTACATCCTAAAAGGCAGAATAAAAGTATAATATTATAATTGAAAGTTATAGAGTTAAGTTATAAGTTAAAATATAATTTATTGATTTATTTCAAAAGATGAATTAGACTGTCCAAACCGCTTTAATTATAATTGAAACACCAGGGGTGCAGAATATTCCAAAGCCCCAAAATTTCCCCAGAACATCAATTTTAAAGACCAAAATTTCCCCAAAATAAGTGTCGTGAAACCCGATAATATAACTTGACTTTGTTTCTTCAAATTTCACTTATTACTCATAGCTTTCATTTAAATCAAATTAAAAATGTGGATTAATGGATTTAAATTACTTTTCACATTTTGAACTCACATGTTTTATTTCAATTGATGAACCAAATTCAGTAATCACTACACTAGTACTTAAGAATAAAATGATTCAGGCTTGTAGAGTGAGAAGCGTACTAAGAAAAAATAATTAAAATTGAAATTGTTGGACAGTTTTCAATTTCTTGCTCTTCCACTCAAGAGCTCTTCATCTTCGTAGACACTGCCGGGCAATATGTCACTAGTTTCGATGGCTAATCGCTAATATACCGTAAACGACTACATGCTAGGTGGCGATAAACGATAATGACCTTGGCAATGGCTGGAATGGGAAATGGCAAGACGGGTGGGGAAGGGATAATAGAGGGAAAAACGGAAATAGAGGGGTTTGTCGGCCGGGTCGCGCAGGCGCTCTCGACATTAGACAATGACTCATCAGTCATCACTTTCCTTCTAGGTACATACCTTTTTTGTACTACTAATTAGACGGGACTGTGTTGATGCGTAATATTCTATCGTTCACAAATAACAAATTATATCCATTATATACGTGTTATTTTAAGATTTCCTCGGACTTTAAGCACTTAAGTCTGAGTAATGTTCTATCAGATCTTAAAACTAATATGCTTAATTTTTTTATTTCTCCAAAATTTCCCCAGACCCTCGGCGACTTCCCCCGAACAATGTTCGGGCGTTCGGACATATTCTGCATCCCTGTGAAACACAAGAGACTTTAGTTTCGACTGTTACGTCATTTTAATTTCAATAAGAGATTAATAAACAAGGTTTATTGAGATAAAAATGACGTGACACTCGAAACTGTACTCTCTCGTGTGTTAATAATTAAAACGGGTTGGACAAAATCAGTCTTATTCATTATGGATATCTACCACAATATCAACATCACAAATACCAAAACGACTTTTTCAAATGTGAACTAGCGTCTGCGACGAATGTTTTGACCGGGGATTTCCTTTTAATTGTGCTTTTTGCAACGGAATTCTCATGATCTAAGATCAGTTTAGCCTGTCATCGAGGATCTACTTTTGATTTTTTGAAAATTGATTTATAGATAGAACAACATTGAATGTGAAGATGCAACTTTGTTCAAAACTACTCTCTTCACAAATTTAGACCAAAAATATTGTTAATTTGCACTAAAAATTTAGCTTCACTAAAAAAACATTTATAAATTTGTCAACTTTTTAAAAATAATTTTGTATTTGATTGTTCCTTGAGCAACAAAATTCTCATGATCCAAGATCAGTTTGGCCAGTGATTGGGGATCAAATTTTGATTAGCTTTTGAGCAACCGGCTGTCTGTATTTTTTTACTTGAGATATTTCTGCTGTCATAACCGTGACTTGACTGTCTCTGCCCGCTGGTGTTAGACCTAGCCAAAACTCTTACATGAGCGGGGTCCACTACCACCATCACCAGTCATGTAGACGACCTCAGGTATGAGCATTGCATTTGAAACACCACTGCCTTCATGATCTATGTCATCGTCACCGCCGTCGCCACTGCCATCATAATAACTAAGTTGAGACGGCTGGCTCTCCTGCATCTTCCTGTCAAACCAGGCTGATAGATGTTCTCAAGTTAGACAAATTCAGTTCAGATTCGTACGACAAAATAACACTCAACAAAAACCCATTAATGATTCATTATTTTATCCACCATGACTAAAATAAAATCAATGTAAAGATATAAGAGGCTTATAGCCAAAAACTACTTCCTTTAAATAATTACTTCAATTAGAGAATACAAATCTAAGGTTAGGTTTAAGTTACACAAAAAAATTACCCCATTACACTTACAGTTATTCTGTACAAACATTAATTAGATTCATAACCGAGCGTAAAATATCAACTGAATCTCAACATTATGACAAATTAGAGCACAAGACAGATTAATTATATCGTTTCTGGCAAAGTTTCAAAATAAAGAACTAATACTTCATGTACCAGAAATAGAAATGAGTACAAACACCTTGAAAATCAGTATTTAGACATGCGGAATAAAAAGAAATTGAGAAGGAAATTTTGACATAAAAAAAAGCATAAAGTTATGCTGTAATACATTTGATAAACTCATGCTACAGTCGATATTATAAAAAGAGAAAACATGCAACGAATCTTACTACAATAGATGCTTATAGATAGTTTGAGAGCAACACATTCAAACCAAAAAATAAAAATACACTTTAAAATAAAATACATATTTTTAACTTCATAATTGACAATCAACTACAAAATCTTATCAAGCCAGAAAAAAACATTAATTTCAAGAGCAACATAAATTATATTAAATATCAATATGGTCTAATATAGCCTTAGGCCAAAGAGTTTGAATAACAATACAGTAATTTGTTGAAGACTAGTATATTACCTAATCATGGATAATTTTCAACAAATAATGGAGAGACATTATCAGACATACTTCTCTATTAATTAACTTTGAATCTTCAGTTTAGCTACGAACTTTGGATGTTCCTAATGACTAAGAATGTGGCATATAATCGCTATCTTGTCAGTCACGCACTGTCTATAGCTTACTAGTTTACATGTAAAATAGTATATACAGTGCGAGACTGAGCTCCGTGTCCCTCGGAGGAATTCACTACATCATTACGTCATCGCAAAAGCAATGCAATTGTGCGTCTCTGTGCGTGCGTACGCGCTGCCCAGTATAGTATTCTACGTCTCTCCTCTTCAGCCGTCAGGGACACGGAGCTTAGTCTCGCACAGTAAAACTTATTAGTTTATTACAGTAATCAATACCAAAAATATTGATTGGATAATTTGCTAAACTTTTCCACATCATTTTCAAGTTAAGAGGATAAAGCCCAAATAGGTCTGAGACCTGTGTGTGAGTAATGCATTGGATGATGGCGATTGTTGAGTTAGACCTAGTTTTAGGTGGTTACCGAACCCCGGGAAGTGATTTTACAGCAGAGAAAAGAAGTCGTTTTTGCTGGCCAAACCAATCGGTCACCCCTACAAGGAGGGCCCAGGAGTATGTAGCTTATCTCCATCTGATACCCGCTACGGCTCACGGCTATTACTTCCCTAAACTAACTCAAAAGAGAACAAAATGTCTGAATAAAGTAGCTTGATAATGATTTGCTCCTTGCAAAATTGAACAATATTTTTTCTATGATCAAACAATATATACCGGGAAATTATTCAATGTTATCAATCAATTTTATTGCAGAAACTGTTCACCTGAATTCTGCCATGAGACACATCACTGGGGTCCTGAAACCAACTGAACGGCACTGGCTCCCGGTGCTGAGCAACATTGCTCCACCTGAGCTTAGAAGGAATGAAGCTTCACAAAGAGTATGGA
Organism: Conomelus anceps; assembly: GCA_948455865.1. NCBI lineage: Eukaryota > Metazoa > Arthropoda > Insecta > Hemiptera > Delphacidae > Conomelus > Conomelus anceps. The sequence continues at coordinate 17,611,830 of OX418226.1, read as the reverse complement.
GAAGAACTCTCACCTATGACTCCTTGCTCAAAGCTGTGCTGAGGAACCCACCAAGAAGCAGGCTGAAGTCTAGGCTTCCTTTCTGGTTGAGGATACAACAGCTGAACAATGGCAACTTCTCAATCAAAGAGAGTTGGATCAAGAAGTGGAGAGACCTAAGTGTCAAGAATAAGGATATCATAGCTGATCCAACTAAAAGGGTTGCCGGTTTTAGTCTGGAGAGAAGGGAGTGGGCCATCTTGAACCGACTAAGAAGTGACTGTGCCAGGACTGCAGCAAATAAGTGTAAGTGGGGATACATAGACACCCCATACTGTGACTGTGGCAATGATGTTCAAACCACCCAACACCTGATTAATGAATGTCCAGTACATAAATTCGATGGAGGGATTGAAGATTTGAATGTTTTGACAACTGAAGCCATTGAATGGCTCAGGCAACTTAATGTAAATCTATGACCATTTATGTATGTAAAATTTGTGTTTGTGTTTTATCATGCTGACGTGCCATACGCATATATATATATATATATATATATATATATATATATATATATATATATATATATATATATATTGCAGAAAATGAAAAATGATAACTTTGGAATAGTTAAATGGCAGTAGGTTGCACATTTATTAAAGGTAACATACGCGTACATTCCATGTATTCAATTATTAAAGGTAGCATTCAATAAAGAAGCTATGAGTTTTTATGCTTTAGGTCATGTACTTTTTTGATATTGTAAAGCATTTATTTAAATTTTAATCATTTTGATAATAAAATTCAATTTTAATTAAAATAAAGCATTTATTTAAATTTAAATAATTTTGGCAATAAAATTAAATTTTAATTAAAAGAAAAATTAATTGAAATTCAATAATTTTGACAATAAAATTTAATTTTCATTGAAATAATGCCGCAATCCAAATGCAAATTTGCAGCAACTTGACAGCTATTTATTGCTAGCAAATAATAAAATTGAACAGAGCATGAAAACCAAAGAGAAGAACCAAAATCGAATAAAACTCACCTTCACTCTCCAGTTCTGCTTCTTTCTTCACGGCTACACTTTCAGTGGCACTGGCCTTCGATGGTTCAGCTTTATCATCATCTCTAGCTTTAGCCTCATCTTTAGCTTTATCACGTTTAGTAACAGATCTTCTACTCCGAGAATGACCAGGCATACTTGTAATTAGTTCATCTGTAACATTAGATCAGATAATTAATTTGACAAGTACCAATATGATTAATGATTCTGAGGCATTAACACCTATGAAAAGACCATGGGCTTCAATTTCCCTTGTTGAAAGCATTTCTTAAGCAAGACTTGTGGAAATCTTTTCAAATTGTAAATACACATTGATAATCACTTCAATTTTAATAATTATTAACCACTTTAATTATTAATGTTTGATGTCGAAATTGGTCAATTTTACTCAAGTTTATTCACCTATACGGCCTTTATATAGTTGACAAATACAATTTTGAATGTGTGAGGTTCAATTTTGAGATCTGTACAATATCGTATTCAGACTTTGCTATCGTATTTTAGCCTAACGTTCTTAAATTATACATTCTACCTACACATAATAGATAACACCTCGTCTATTTTGATATTTGAATCAAATATCACCATAGATAGAAAGAGATTAATAGTAGTGCATGGTATCTTTGGTGTTAAAAAATTTAAAATAAAAGAAATAATTCCAATTTTTTAGCTTCCCAAAGCAGTGAACTAAAGTAGTACCTCGGTTATCCGGACCCCGTCCATCCGGATCAACTGCTGGACGAAAAATGTAATAATATTGCCATAAGTTAGGGTATAAATGTAAATACTGTACAGTAATAAAGATAATGTAAATAGTTTGTGTGTTTTAAAATGTTATATTTTCTTTACTATTTCGTGTTTGTGAAGATCACTACAACAATGGGTAAGTTTAATTTTGGTTTTTATTACAATTTTGTTGATTTCTGAAATACTATCCGTATCATCCGGATTTTCGATCATCTGGATTGCTTCCAGTCCCAGTTAGTCCGGATAAGCGAGGTTCTACTGTACACATATGCTGCATTCTTATCCCTTTCCACTTTAAATACAGGCTTTATATTTTCATTATAATTATAATTTCTATTGGTTACATCGATTCATGGATGAAATAATTTTTTTCTTATGTCTACAATTTTTATGATAATTTTTCATGAAGTTTTTATAGGACATATAATGTCTCAACGGTAGTTGTATGTAGCCAAGTCAAATTAAACATAATGATGCCGTTTGAGAGAGATAAAAGTGATACTTCAGGATGAACAAATGGCCAGTTGAGTAGATGTTTTCAGCATTATTATCACTTACCCGGTGGTTCGGAACCAACATAAAATAGTACGGCCACAAGGTTCCCCATAACATGGCTAAAACAGCGAGGTGGAACAGCCCAGCCCGTAAGGGTCTCCCCACCAATAAAAGCCAAACGCTAATCGTTATTATTAGTTAAAAACATTATCTAATGATAAATATCCCAAAATACTTGATCAAACGTATTTCATTCAATTAATAAAATGATCTAATAATGAATATTCTTACCTAGCATTTTTTTCAAAGAATCTCTACGAGAGCTGTAATTTGATTCCGCTAAATCATCAAAACCGAGAAAATCAGCTTCAGGATCGCCGGTGAAACGAATTTCTCCGCCACTTGTTTTATTATCACCTTTATCCTTCTTTTCCACTTCCTTGATCGTTCCAGTTTCTGCCTTGCTTTCTTCACTCACCGCCGCCACCTCCTCAGTTTTCTCTTCCTTTTTCACTTCACCCGCTTCTTTACTGCCTTTTTCCTCTTCAGTGGACGCCATTTTGGATAATTTATCATCGCTCTTTCTTTCCACTTCTTTATCTTCAGATTTTGATCTTCTTGTTTCGCTGTCATCTTTCCCGGGAGGATCTTTGTTTCGGCTAATTCGCGGCGATCTTTTCACAATTTTCTGAGGTACTTTCTTTTTACTAGCGCTCTTCTCGATTTGTTTTTCAGTATTCTCGGAACTCTCTTCGATCGTCTCTTCAGATTCGTTAGTTTTGATCTTCGCAGTCGAGTCACTTGCTTCATCCGATGCTGGCGCGTCTGTTGATTTTGTTCTCTAGAGAAAAAAAAACGGATAAGAATTAACAATAGGTTCGTTACATTTCATAGAAAATTTTAGTCAATTGTATTTCTTTAATTTATTGATGAATTAGGGTTAAGCAAAGGGAGCTACACTCACCACAATCCAACCCCTGATCAAATATCGCAAACACAAAGGGGGCTTGCACGTGACGCATCAAATACTCGAAGATAATCACCAACGCAAAATCAATCACATATGTAGAATAGTGTATGACAGATTACAGCAGCGTGAATAATCACCATTCCACAGCATGTGAATGATTTTGCGGTGGTGATTATTCTCGAGTATTGGATGCTCCACTGTGTAAGCACCTTAAGAAGAAATAATATTGAGGAATAGAACAGAAAATTTCTTCTACAAGTTCTAATTTCGCACTTGCATAACTCAAATGCTAATCAAAAATTTCATCTACGAAGACCATAAAAAATGAATTTTTGACTAGGAATTAATACTTGAACTAGGAATGGACATATGCACTCTTACACTCACAAAGTTCCCATTTATGTAAATTCCGGTGTTTCCCTCTATGTAAGAAAATGTCAACCACATAAATATATAGCACAAAGAGTGCATAGACAATAAAAAATAAACGTACACAATGAACACCCTTGTTTGGCAAGTGGAGTTACAGGGACCTGTTGGTTCCGGGTTTGATTACTGGTTTAGTACGCAATTTTTAATCAATTATTAGACCTCATTTCATTGCTCAAGCAAATCTCTCACATTCTAGCATAATCGGGAAAACCGTATCTATTTCCTATTTAAAACAATAATAATTATTATCATTATAATGTGCTTATGGACCCCAATGGATAATGCAAAGCATTTTGGTTCTTCCTAAGTCTCCAAATTTCTCGCATTCTCTCTGCATAGATTCTCTTTCGCTCCTCTGTTCACTTAGTTCCTAGTTTCTTGGGGCATGCTCTCTCTCTCTCTCTCTCTCTCTCTCTGATTTTTCATTCCACTTGTGCATCCTGTCTCTGTATGAGTTTCTGATTCTTCAGTTTGTGCCTGTCAATGTGTACTTGTTTAATCCATGATGTTGTTGATTTGAATCTGTTTATGTAGGCTATGTAAGGATCCTGTTGGTAAGTCTTGTTGCTGGAAGTCTACTGATATGGCCATAGAATTTTAACCTTCTTTTTCTCATGTCTGCTGCTAGGTTGGACATCCTTTCTGTTGTATTCCGGGAGTGTAATCTACATCCCTCTTCAGTGGATTTTGGACCAAGTATTTTTCTAATTATTCTTCAATCTACTTTTAGTATATATTTTCTATGTCAAGTTTTGTATGAAGTAAAAGTGTCTCACTGGCACATAATACTTCTGGGTTTATTACTGTGTTATAATGTCTGATTTTTGTGTATATGGGCATGCATTTCTTATTGTAAATATTATGTGTTTAGCCATTTGCCCACTTTATTTTCTGTAGACGTATTGTCAATGCAATCTTCTTTCCTCCTGAGGGTTCAAGAATTTCGCCTAAATGTTTAAAATGTGTGAGCTGGTTTATTTCACAATATTTTGTGTACTTTTGTCTAATTTTGAGCAGAAAAACTCGGCCTTTTGGAAAGATATTTGCAGGCCCACTTTCTCGCCACATTCCTTCAGAAATTCTATTAGTTTGATTGCCGTTGTTTATTGTCTGCAAGTATGGCCAAACCATCTGCAAAGGCCAGGAATGATACTTCTATGTTGTCTTTGGGTCGTCCAAGCCTTGCTGATTTCAACTGGCCTAGCCTTTTCAATTCTTTCTCCCACTCCCCGATGACTTTGTCTAGTACATGTTGAAAAGGATAGGGGATAACCCACCTCCTTGGCGTACACCAGCTTTGATTAGAAAAGGGTCAGAAATTGCAATATATTCAAGTTTTTTATTTATTGGTTACATTGTGGACTTTTACGATTTTTTCCACACAAATTTCGATCTTTCCCCAACCTTTTCCAACAAGTTAATTAGCAGAATTAAAAAGAATTCATTAATTTACCAATATTACCTGTTAATGAGAATTTTGTTGTTGTTGATAACACTGGAAACTAAATTTTAGTACTTCAAGTAGTAAGTTACAAATTGAAAATCACTCATTTATGATATTTACAGCAATAAGACAATAATTAAATGCAATAGTTAGTTGAAGCACATGCACATTCGTTCAATATAATCAAGGTTTTATGTTACACCAACCAGTACCCCTTTTCAATACATGGCATTGGTAAGTTACTTCTGATGATCATCGAGAATCCAAGTGTTGAAATTCTTCATTAAATATATTTCATAAAACTTATTATCAATATTGTATTTAAAGCAATGGAGTTGAATGCATATATATGTCTAGCAGGAAATGCTAGAGTGAGATATGATTAGTGACAATAGTTTAATTCTTTACACTGTGTAATGTGATAACAGTTGCGCTATTTAGTGGTCACCGAGAGAAGCAACTACTACCAACTGAACGGATTGAAATTTCCCTTTTCGTTCGAACGGGGAATATTCAATATTCATGTCTTCCGTTCAAACAGAAGCCATTCGTTAGCCGACAGCAATAAATTAGACCGCTATACTGTACTTTCTACAAATGGGAGTGAACTCGTCATAAAATAAAGGGTGTTCTTTTATACAACTTTAAATTTAAAAACTAACGAATTATAGTAATGCAATTAAATTAACTTCATTTAAAAGAAAAAAAAATTAGAATGCAGTACAACTTTAGACATATATATGGTTTGTACGTTGCCTAAAGAAGAGATCCATTTTTTGCGGGTTTGTAGCATTTCGGGCCGTTCATAGGCAATAACGCGGCAAATGTTGACTTTCAATACATATTTCTAAGAAGGGTTGTCTTAATATGAATACGTATCGCAACAGAGCTCTCGTAGGGTAATCTAGACTTGCTACACGAATATAACTACTTTATTACCGGAAGCTTCATTAAGAATGCGACTCTGTTTTAACTTCTTACACTCAGGGTAGCGCCCCTAAATAAAAAACCTATATTATTACTATTCAGCACAGCTAGTTTGTCTCTTAGAGCAAACTATTATACTAGTTGAATAATAGAGGATAGTAACAGAGGTGTGTCATAGCAAGTCTTGAAGGAGGCAGTAGTAATTTACACAGAGCGATCCGCATACAGCAATATAAACTTGCTATACGAATATGATAAACCTATATCTAAACTTGATTATCAATATTCAATAAAATTAACAAATGCACTTTTCAAACCATTTGACTATTTCAAGATCATATAAAATAAAATTTTCTTATGCAAAGTTGATCATATAAAATAGAATTTCTTATGCACAGTTGAAAATTGAAAAAACTTACAGCATAAATTAATATGATAAAAACTGATATTTCAGTCTTCAACAGTAAAACAAAAAAATGAATTTTCTTTTACCTTCGGTTCAGTTTTAACATCATCCTTCATCTTTGGTTCAACTTCGTCTACTTCCATTTGTTGAGGCTTATCATCTGAAAGCGAATCAGAATGACCTGAAAATAGAAAAATTGTAATAAAATGTATTAAAAAGAAAAACAATGACAAGGATTCCATCGTGTACACACCGTGTACATCATAATGGCCTAAAAATCTAACATTTAACATCAGATTTATTTAAAAAAATAATAAATAGAATATATAAGATATAAGAAATTCATAGTGTACACTTCTTTGAAAGAAACTAATAAAACTGGAATAACCTCTTGGAAACGTTAATAGCATAGTTACATTACAATGAATACAATTACTTCCCGTTGGTTTGGAACCCGTACGTCCAACTCATTAATCACCATCACCCAACTCATTACCCACACACAGGTCTTAGACCTATTTAGGCTTCATCCTTCAAAAAATTACAAAAATAATGATACTATAATATAGACGAGGAACTCCACACCAATGAGAAACGGGGACAAACATTCAAGGGGAGCAGGAGGAGCCACTAGTCATAGCTACTCACAAAATAGTCAGCTTTGCACACTTATTTCAATACTTTTAGCATTTTAAAATAAAATATACTATTCATATTGCTCGCCTATGGGATTGAATAACTATAATATACTTTAGTCTAATGTGCCTTTTAGACTCATGTGGGCTATATTATTTATAATTGAATACATATATATTTTTTTGCTGATGAAACACACATGAGTTTGAGACTTGAGCGTGGGTAAATTGGTACGTTAATAATAAATTAAAATGCTTGAAACAATTAACTTACCGTTTGGAAGTAAAGCTTTTGGTTCCTCCATTGTAGAACCTGAAACGACACAACAGATTGAATAAAAATTGCATTCGATGACGATATGTAATAACTATATAATAGTATTATTAAAGAGGATGTTTTTTAGTTTAAAGTAAATTTAAAAGGTATTTTATTGGCAAAATAACGTTATTTCTAAGCTTTAAAGACTTAGGCTAGGTCACCTATTATTTGGAAACAATTTCTCGAAAAAAAAACAATTCTATTCTTCCAAAAAGGATGTCTAAATGGCCACTTACTTACTTATTATGCGGAGGCCACTATTTTACAGTGCGCTGCGGCGAGCAGACTCAACCTTTCCTCGCTAGATCGTGAATTCCTAGATACCGAATCCATGGCAGTGGCGCCGACTTTGGGGGGGCAAGGCACTTTCTGCCCCCCCCCCCAATAATTACTCTGGGGGCTCCCCTCTCTTCAGATGACACCCCCTACAGATCTTTCTGGTGGAATTTGCCCCCCCCCCCCCCAATATTCCCATGAGGTCGGCGCCGCTGATCCATCGTACGAAGTACCCAAATAAAAATAAGTATGGCAAATACCGGGAATTGTGCAAAAAGGGGGCTCTCTCATATGCCAGCCCCGTTAGCCACCCAGAAAAGTTAGGTTAGTTGTTAAGCATCACGTAATGCTGCATAAACATCACCTCTGTGATCATCAACCATTAAAATATCGGTAGGCCTATCTAGTATTCTGAATTCGTTATCTAGGAATTCACGATCTAGCGAGGTTAGGCTAAGCTTGTTCTGCAGTAGCGCGCTGTTAAATAATGGCCTCCGAATAATACGTAAGTACCCCTAAATGTTAGGTACGTCTTAATTGACTTGTAACTTGAATTTGAAACACTCCATTTAATTTAGTTCTCTAATCGTTTTAAAATATACATCATATTTGAATAAAAACAGCTCGCTGACAAATACTGATCTGGAATGAATTTACCAAACAATTTTGGAAGGTATTGCTAAATGCATCCTGTTGAAGCTACAGGTATGATGTGTACCACCAGTACAACATTTATTACTTTTTTCATGCTGATGATGCCCACATGAATTGGAGACCTGTACGTGAGTAATTATGTCATAGATTGTAGACCTACATTTATAGGTGGACTCCGAACCACCGGGTAAGTGATAATAATGCAGATGTAATGTTATTTGTTTCCAGTCACCCAAGCGCAGTCCCGAGCGCTCGTGACTGGACAACACGATCGCCCTGAAACCATGCTCATCAGGCAACCAATCACTTCCAATCAAATACAGACTTATAAAGCCTAATAAGGATATTATTTAACATGAACTTTCTCATGCAAAAGTATTTTCTCTACTGACTGTATTTTTTTAATGGTAGAAAATTTCATTCCACAGTTGAACTTGACACCATGAAAAACACGAAATTATACAAAAACGTTGTTTGTTATATAAAAAAAGAAAATTATGAAAATTGTACTAGTATTGGAAGAACTGTCTAAGCTTTATTGATTGAGTTTATAATTTAATACTGCATTTTGGCAGTACAAAATTTCAATCTGATTTATGGGATTCAACTTTCACAAATAAATAATTATAGATTTCAGTTGGCATTATTTAAAAAAATAATAATAATGAAGAGCATCTTAGGAATTGTTGGATGAGCAAATAGAAACGTCGCTATCAACGAGTTCTACTTTTTATTAGTCTTATTCGATGGATTACAATTAGCTATTTAGTATAGGGCCTACAAGAATAAAGTGCGCTCAAGAGTACAATCCTCCTAGTAAAGACTTCATAACTTCCTCGATAAGCATTCTACATAGGATCTATGCAAGCAAAATGTGTGCCCACAATAGTTTATGACGTCATAATAGGGGGTTTGCGTCGCTAGTGAATCGTACCTATAAAAGCAGCTTACCTAGCGACGTTTTATCTAAAGCCGGCCGGCTAAGTTGGGTAAAAATAAAGCAACAATTTCAACCCAGGAATGACCAATACATATAGGAACAAGTTTAAAGATCAGTATAAACAAGAGCTGGAAGCACAAAATGAAGAGAAATGAATGGAGTGCTCCAATTACATAAACTCCTCAATGTCACATCTCAAGAAGACTAATCATGCTCTCCTAAATTAAATTCAACAACTTCAAACACAGCTTGCAATAAAAATACATCAACCAATAATAACCCCACCACCCAAAAGCAACATTATCAGTGAATTTCCCAAATTCAAAATGTCAGTAATCTGTTCTTGCTGCACGGCAGTAGCATCAATTTTTAACGTTATCTATCACTATAAACATTGAATAATACAAATGCGGGTTACTAATTAAAATTTTTGAACGATAGGTACAACGATAAACATAAAATTGGTTGTTTCAAACACCAATTGTCAATGTCGTTTGAGTATAAATGTAAAGATCATAAGCTTCCTTTTTGTGCGGGGGCCATTTTAGGTTATTTCAATGGTAGCTTGTTGACGCCTTCACGCTATATAAACTGAAACTCACCTCATAAATATACGTTTCCTAGTATCATACAAACGAAGGAAAACACTTTAATTATGCCTCCCGAACTGTAGTTCTCTTATCAATTGAATAAACAGCAAAATTACCCGTCACAATTACTAAAAACATTTATTAATTTGAGCTTCAAATGTAACGCACGATAAACGAAACGAATCAACTCACTCAGCCAAAGCTCTCTTTCGTTGTCAGGGCTGCCACCCTGTCATTTTTTTTGCTCAAAGTTGTTTATCTTTGTGTAATAATCAATAATATAATGAAGTTTGAAGCTATAATAAAAATGTAAAACATAATCCGGCATACAATTTATATATTTTGATTCATGAAATACATTTTAAATATCAAAATTGAGAAGTTAGCCGCACTAAAAGTTCCGCAAGGGAATTAAGATTTCATACCCCCTACTGTTGTTATTACTGATTGCTTTGGCTTCTGGCGGGAGAAACGGCGCGTCTATTCAAAAACGGATCAATACAGTCAGAAAGCTAAAATATAAAATAAAAACTGAATTTCGAATTAAGCATGGAAATGGGAAGAAACGAGAATAAGTGAGAAAGTAGTATTGTCTTGCGTACTTTACATCGATCACAATTATTTAACTCACTTGTATCACAATAACATTATCAAAATATTTATTGAATAAATCTATTTCTGACTACATCGTTATTGTTTAAAACTGCTTGACAAGTTTCTTTGAATCAAAGAAGGCATTGTTAGTCCACAGTATCATTTAAAACCTTTCCGTCACTGGCGGGGAATAAAAACGCAAAATAGGAGCCTTCCGTTTCTATTTAAATTAAAATATTCCATTCAAAATGATAATTTCGAAATAAAGATAAATTCAAATTTCATCTACACATTAAATACAAATTAGAAATATTAAATACAAAAATATATCATATTAAATACAAAATAAAAATTAGTCTCACATATTCGCTTTTCCATGTAAGGTGATAGTGAATATATTAAGGTGTCGATCAAAAGAGCATCCCATTCGCAGATCATGGTGAAAGGGGTTTGAAACACTCAATTTGAATCTAAAAAGGTGCGCATATTCATGCTAGCTAAAGAACAGTAGACGGCCAGGTGGTATTTCATTCAAACGAGCTCATTACAAAAGCAAACCGAACTTATCTGTTACGTTCGTGCTCTGCGGATGTTACGCCACCCGCACATCGTTCACCAACGCGCAGGTGCAATTTTAATTGAGTGGTGGGGGAAGAACACGCTGGTAACACGCAATCAATCGGAACTTTCATCGTTGTTGACAAAACAACGCTTGTACAACGCTTCGTAAAGCACGTAACTACGGCTTTTTGCTCAAGTGCTTGTCCAGAAGTTTTAGATTTTTTTCACTTTTGATGCATTTCATCATAAACTTTTCGTTTCAAATGTTTTATTAGTGTTCAAGAAAATATGGGAGAGGAAGAAAACGAGATACCAGGTGAGAAACAGTTTATTTGAAAAAGTTTGATTGTAATTTGTTACCGTACGAGGAAATTACATTTCTGGGTAGTCACTTTGTAAACAACATTCAATTCCTGACATTTATTTTGACTCCAGTAGGTTTCAATAAACAAAAACATTTTCTAATGCAAACTCAAGTAATATATGCTATTATAATTATTTTCTTGGAAAACTTTTGAAACGTCATTTTTATACTTCCAATTTCTTCCAACTCCTAGTTGGCCTGTGAATAGCTTCATCATGATAGAATGGTTAAATATCAAATTCGTTAATAAAGATTTTGGAAGAAAAACTAGTTATTTTGTGTTTGTGTAAGATTGTTGCTACCTATATAATTCAATTTTACTCATTAGAATCTCCCCTAATTCTTCTGTAGGTACTGTATGTAATCTTGCTCCGTCATTGTTCTTAGTATACATTATACGTACATCATGGTAAACTAATGTATAGATTATACGATATTGGCTTGATTATGTTTCTCACTCAGACCTATTGAAGATTAGAGTACCTAATAAAAATTTGAAGAAATCTATAATTCTGACCTCGGGTAGTAAAATTTAAAAAAAATCATTATTTACTTCCATTAATTTGTTATCATAGAACATTGTTTTCATATTGTTTTGTACATTGATCTTTATCGAGTTCATGAAAGTAATGTGAAAAAAGGAATTGACAATAAATTAATTTAATTCAATTGTTTGAAAAGTAGTATTTTTTAATCTGCAGCGAGTAGAATAGTATATATTTTCATATAGACGGCATTCTGAATATTTAAAATAAATAAGAGATTTGAACTTTTCTTTCTCACTTGAGCCAGAACATGTTTTCAGAGGCACTGAGGATGGGTATCCTGTTCTGCCTCAAGTAAGAATTTAAAGTTCAAATTTCTTATTTATTGTAAATGCTTTGTGTGTCGTCTATATGAAAATTTCTACTATATTCAATTGTTTTTTGAATAATGGTTCATTTCTATAAACCTTTACAAGTAACTTATCTTTAAAATTTCTCACATCTAGGTTTTTGTTCGAAGAATATGCTACTCTGACTTAATAAATGGCTATCCGTGCTTTGTTTTATTAGCGTTGCTATAAAAAAGCGTTGTAGTCAATAGGACTTGAATCATTTTCCTTGCATCACATTTACTTCACATGACTCAGATATATGAATGTATAGCACCATAGCCGATTTCGACTGTAGATGACTGCAGTGGCGGATTAATGAATTTTTATGGGAGGGGGCGACATACCCCAAAAATACCCGTTGGTCTGGGGGGGGGGGGGGGTATGGAATAAAATTTTTGGAAATTTAGTAGCCTTTAACCGCATTTTACACCATTCTAGCACTTAAAATGTAGTAGAAATATAATTTTTTCGTGTTTAAGAACAATCAAATTTCCCCTAGCTAGAGTAGTTTATTTCTGTATATTCATGTGGAATTAGGAATACAAATTGTTTTATACAATACTATATGTCTTGAACAAAAATTGCTTTGGTAGCTTAATTTTTATCAAAATTTACAGAGAAATGAACAGAGTCTAAGCAATTTATTCGTGATCGTGATGATTTTTAGACCTATATATATATTTAAATTAATCTCAACATTCTTTCATGTTTCATAATACCAGTAATACAATAAATATGTATTTGGTCAAAAACAAACAGAGATTTATATGCCCCTACCTATTCTATAAAAGATTAATCTTATTCAAACTAATTTCACTTGATATAAGATTTCCTTCATTCTCTGTCATTTGTTAATTCGTCATTGAATTAAAATTATGTCAACAGTTAAAGATAAAGTAAAGGTAATATAGAAAATAAGGCAAAATAAGTATTACAACATTTGTTAATTCCCGGCCGGCGGAGGCGGAGTGGTAAGACAAGTTGGAGGTATTCCGTCTGTGGCGGGACAATTAAAATTTAACCGTGTGCATGTCACAAGTGTTACCCTTTTTAATTTTTTAAAATGTGCAAGCCCTCGGGGGGGGGGGCGGTCGCCCCCTCCGCCCCCCCCCTTTAATCCGCCCTTGGATGACTGTTCAAACCTCAACATTGTAGAAATAGTTAGAATCTAATTATTGTAATTCATCTAATTATTAAAATGTGATTCAGTTTTGTGATTTCATTCTTTTTTTGTGTTTCAGACTCAGGTGCTGTCTTTACTTTTGGAAGGAGCCGCTTTGCTGAGAATTTACCAAGTCATTTCTTTATTCGAAATGATCCTGTAGTGGATATATCTTGTGGTGAAGAACATACATTGGTAGTTTGTCGTAAGTTGATAACAAATAATCATTATTTTTCTTTTATTCTGTTACTTCTATGAAGATCCTACTTCTAAACCACTTCTACGTGGAACTTGGGAAGTGATAGCCGTGTGCGTAGCAGATATCTGTTCAACCAGATAGAGATAAGCAGCGTTCTCCTAGGCACTCTTTGTAAGGGTGACCGATTAGATTGGCCAGCAAAAAACACTGTTCTCTGCTGTAAAATCACTTCCCGGTGGTTCGGAACCCTCCTAAAACTGTAGGTCCAGCTCATCAATCACCATCATCCAACTTATTACCCACGCACAGGTCTCAGACCTATGTGGGCTTCATCCTACAAAAAAACTTCTATGTTTCTAAAAAATTACTTGGAATGACCAAGAGCGCCATTTAGGAAGGTTGGGGGAGCTGTGAACTCCCAAGATGTGACAAAAATGTGTATAGGCTATTGATATTAATATTATTATAGCCTATTGAACAAAATTTCGTCATTGAAGTAACATATTATTAGTAATAAGGAATATATATATAGTTGAGCTAAAATTCAAGCAATTTAGAAAGATTTTTCAACAAATATGACCGATTTTGGCCGCTTAATCCCTCCCCTAAAAGATTGGACTGAAGTGTCGCTCCTGGGTAAGACATGCACTTATTACTTAATCTAATAAAGAACTGACACTCTATTTCTATTTAAAGTATGATTTCTACCCACTTAAACTGGAAGGTTCATAAAGGGTCAGTTTTGACATTAGTTTGATCTTCGAGTACTTCGTTTTTTCAGAGGATGACGCCCACATAGGTCTGAGACCTGTGCATGGGTAATGAATTGGATGATGGTGATTGATGAGTTGGCCCTCCAGTTTTAGTTGGGTTCCGAACCACCGGGAAGTGATTTTACAGCAGATAACAGTCTTTTTTGATGGCCAATCCAATCGGTCACCCTTACAAAGAGAGCCTTGGAGAACGCAGCTTATCTCTATCTGATGGAACAGTCTCCTGCTACGGCACTCGGCTATCACTTCCCTATATCATATCACAGAACTCACTTATTATTTCTCTTTCTCTTGGTATATTGTGGTCTTATGTCAGGCATATAAGGAGTAGCCTCCTTGTCGTCTCCATAAATAAATAAATGAAGGCTTCAAGATTGAGCGAATTGGATTTGAAGGAAATTACAATTTTGCAAACTGCCAAATATACAGAACATAATTTATTAATTTATTTCGAATTCCTCAAAGTGCTATCAATTATACTGAAGACTTCCGCAATGGCGGACATTGACAACAGCATTGAATAGCTGATGAAAATCGATGAATGCTACTGTATAAAAATATCAGTCTCCACTGAGAATCGAACCACGGATCTCCCAATTGCCGGTCTGGCGCGCGTCTTGTCCAAGCTTCACCGTTTTATGTGAATGCATTACTTAGATTCTCATAATAAAGGCCAGTATTCATTAAGCTACGTTGAAGGTTCCTTTTAAGTTGAGTAAGCCTTTTTAGTAATTGCGTTTTCAGTCTCCCTTCAGTTAAGGAAGCCTCAAGTTATGAAGGAGGAGAATAAAAGTTGTAAAGTAAACAATAAAATAATAATAAATAAATTACCCAATTATTTAAGTGTTAAAATTCACTAGGAAAGCATCCTATATAATAAACAGCTACTTACTGTTATCTGTCGACAAAACTCTAATGAAAAGAAGACAAGTATTTATTAATATTGCTAGAGTTATAATTTTTATTTGTAGGCTATACAAGTATTTAATATTGCTAAAATTATTTTTTAGACAAAGGAAGAACAGGGTAAGGAAGAAGAGGAAAAAAGAGAATCTTATTGAATCTGTAGATAGGTTATTACAAATTTTAGAAATCTAGGTTCAATTGAATCGGGTGACCTGCTAGTTTTTAATAATTATTTATGCTCAAATAACCAGTGAAAAAGTAATGTGGAAAATAACAATTTTTCTTACACGCTTATATAGAACTGGAAAGTACTCCTATTTTTTAAGCTGAATCAATATTATTTATTGGACTTAAATTGAGAATAATGACGCTGTCTGAAAATCAATAGAATAGATGGGTTGAAGTATCAAATGATCATTATCAGACATGCTACCGCATTACATTGCCAACTGCTTTGGCATGCATACCTTAGTCCAGTCAAATCAGTGAGATTTCCGGTGCGAAAGGCAAACATTCCAACACGACTGAAAATTGAGATATATGACCAGAAAAACATGCTGACTAACATTCGTTAAGTTCATAAAATCCTAGCTGTGCTTCGGCCGTCATCTTGGAAAAAATTTAAAATTGTCCAACATCTCTTGGTTTTTTCTCAAATTTGAGACCAAACCTGGACAAAAAATGTTACTCTTGACTTTATTCAAGAAATCAAAATTTATATGAGTTCGATACCAGTTTCACTCCTGTTGAATAGGTGTCAAGTTGGAATTTTTCACGATTTTGGTGAAATTTCAAAACAAAAATTATAATTTTAAATAATTAAAACAGCTGTATCTCACTAATGGCAAATCTTAAATCTCTCTGGGAAATTAAGTTCTCTACTTTTTTACTTTACTTTTTGCTAATTTTACTGGACTACCTGGTTTGATTACCAAATGTTTCCAGCATTGGAGAAAACTGGTACAGTATAGCAGAAACCAGCATTAATTATTACAGACCAATATTCTTTAAATAATCAAAGTAATCTACGTTGAAATAGATGTTTGAAAATTAAAACTGTAAGCGTCCATATTCAACGAAATAACTTGGAAATAAATATTATCTATAAAATAATTTATGAAACTTCGTAATTGCATTAGATGAAATTCTAAAGTAGATGACAACTCAATAAAACAAGTAAAATTAACAAGAATTAATTGAACAGATTTGAGTAAAATTAAGAAAATTGAACAAGACCCAAGTACAAACAATGCAGCTTTTCTGTTTAATTGGCTCATTCTATGTAAATTGGATATAAAAGATGTCGGAAATCACTGGAACCAACGGTTCTATTAACCCGTTAATTAATTCTTAAATTTTAAACCTGTTCGTTAAAGAATGAATATATTAAATTTAAAATTCCGACTGGCGATTATAAAATCAAGCCCTACATGTCAATGTTAGGTTATTTTTTATTTGTACTCAAAAAGAAAGATTTATTAAAGCATTTTTCTATTCGATTAAAACTAAACTCTCAAAGGTTAGAACCTTTAATATGTAAATTCATTCAAGTTAATAGAAATCGTCAATAGAATCTCAAATTCTAGAACCGTTAATAGAAGAGATAATTGAACAGTATAAATAATTTGAAATAGGGTGTCACATAGATCAAAAACTTAGGCGTGACACAAAAATAGTTTTATATCATGGGTGACATTGAAAAATCTGATAAACTACAACAGATTGGAATAAATTTGGAATGAGTTTCACACCATCTATAATAATTTGCCTCGATTCTGTGCAAAAATAAAATTTTGGCATTAGGTACCTATCACATGGATTGGTAATTAGTGGGAAGTGATAGCCGTGAGCCGTAACAGGTATCTGTTCAAGGGATAAGCTGCGTTCTCCTAGGCACTCTTTGTAAGGGTGACCGAATAGATTGGCCAGCAAAAAAGACTGTTATCTGCTGTAAAATCACTTCCTGATGGTTCGGAGCCCACCTAAAACTGAAGGTCCAGCTCATCAATCGCAATCATCCAACTCATTACCCATGCACAGGTCTCAGACCTATGTGGGCTTCATCTTCCAAAAAATAGGCCTAGAGAGTGAGTAAAATATTACTAATTCTTAATTTAAATTGACTGCAAGTCGTTAAATTCACCAAAAAGGTTAATATTAACAACGCAGTTCGTCATGGAACAAACAATCAAGAAAAGATGAAATCTTTCCATATTATCTTTATTATATTTTATTAAAGCCTTGTGACACAAAAAATGAAACACTTTTGAAATCTTGGGTGACATTAAAATATCTGATAAATCATACAGATTGAAAAAAAAGAAAATTCAGAATGAGCTTCACATTCTCACCATCATCGCTTCAATAGTGATGCAACGGTTTTCGAGTCATCATAGCCAATACTGGAAGCCATCTTTATTGATTATGACATAATAATTTATTCATGCGCTGGACACTGAATGGAACAGTTGTTGCCATTATTAGATTGAAGCGAGTATAATGATCGATGGATGCACTTTTTCCATTGTACTTCTTTGATCTTCTGTTTCACTGTTTATTATTTGCGTAATTGTTAATTATTTTAGTAGTACTGAGTACAGTAATGGTTATATGAATTTCTGTTTATATTTGTCCTGCCTGATGATGGGGAAGAGTTTACATTCCTTTTTCCATTTTCTTTCCCGTGCTTCACATTTCTATTCGGCCTCTGTACATTTTTAAAAGTATTTTTTAAAGTAAAGCATTTTTGAATGCTACGTTTTTCTGCGTTTGGGAAGACAGTCTGACCATTTTCAAAGATAAAATGCTAAAACTTAAAGCTCTATTTGCCAGTACCTGTCAGAAGTAAAAGAAAAAAAAAACAAAATAGAAAACAGTAGGCTACATATTATTTATATTTTGTAGAAAATTTTGGATGAGTAAAAAATATAAACATAGCTTGATAGCTATGACGTAGTGTATTTAATGACAGATACTTTGTGCATATTTGTGTTTTTCTTTTTAAAGCAGATTAATCGACATGACTGAAATACAGTAAATAATAATCCAGTAAAACCAAAACTTACAAAATATCACACTTTTAAATTGGTATAATATTGAAGTTTTATACCAAAATTTTCAATAAAAGTATTATAGTCACATTAGAGAGGTTGCGCAAATGTACACTAAAAACCGCTAATGCTAGAAAATAAGATAATCAGTTCAAATTTACACTTACTCTGTTACAAAAATAAACATGGCTATGTGATTCCCTTATTTATTTGAGCGAAACATATTATTATGTTATGACATGCATTAGATATTAAAACATTCTCTTTGACATATTAATGTAGCTGGTAGGACAAAATATACAAGACATATGTAAATATTCATATATAATTAGTTATAATCGAATTAAATACATCACATAGTTACAGTGAATGTAGGTGAGGCTATGAAACTATTTATTTGCAATGACGTACTGAATGTATTATGGTTGATCCCAACAAACAAAGATTTTTCAAACAAAAGCTGCCTTTCAATCAAAGATGTATAAATTTAATTTTTCATGAATACTTTAAAATTTTTCATTTATTGAGAATTGATATTTCTTTTATTTTTTAAATTAACTGCATTATGATGTTGAAGATCCATATTGTTTCCACTAATATATAATAAAAACTTAAAAACACTTTTAAGTGGAAATTGTGACTCATGTTATGGCGTGACGGCCGTTTCACTCTGATGTTAATAGCATCCTCACGCCACAACGTGAGTCACAATTTCCACTTGAGTGTTTTTAAGTTTATATTGACTGCGTTATTTTTAATCTAATATTAAAACGGTCACTGTATTTCACTTTTATATAATGTTTTACTCACATATATTGGAGATGCTTTAGGGATGCATTTCACTTCTGAAAAGAAGCTTCGTCAGCCTATTATCAGCATTTTTTTTCAACCTCTACATACTGTGTTATATAATAAATCTCTCTGAAATTGTAAGAGACCAATAAATTCAATCATTCTAAAGCTTTTTTGCTGTACAATTGTACCGCATTCTTGCACGTTAATGTACAAGCGGCTTGAAACTGATCGTATTTTTTTAGCATTACAGTCAGTTGGGGTAACTTTGTACCACTTTCTTAAGCTTTTCAGATATCAATGATTATAAAAGCATGGCAATATAGATTTCAGAGCAATAACTTGAAATTCTTAGACATAACAGACATTTTCTGCTATTGGCAGAACAAATCAGTCTTTTCAATACTAAAATAAACCACATTTCAGGGTGGTACAAAGTTACCCATACGATTGGGGTAACTTTGTACCATGCTCAGTATCAACAAATAAAATAATTATTTAAAAATATATTAACTCACCTGTGAACCATTCGACCTTATGGTAATGTTGTTCATGAATGAATGTCCCTGAATAGCTCTAATCGTTTTTTTAGAACATCTGACAATTATTAAAAAAAAAAAAAATCAATTTATCAAACCTTGGTGTTTTATTTATTGAAATTTACAAATGATTGTGAAAAATATTAGAATAGAATATATGATCAAAATTAAGTGCTTAAAAATTATTTGAAGTATTCTAAGAATTAAAAAACTACAATTTTGTTTTAAAATAACTCTTATAGCCATCAAAATAGCTTAAATCAATAATGTTCAAATTCCTCATCAGTGTAGAGAAGTCTCTCTTTAATTTCATACATGCCTCTTTTGTTGATGAGCTTCACATTATTTGCATCAATTTTCTTGATTATTTTCTCCCTCTCATAAATGCACTCATCAGATTTGTCAGGCCAAACCCAAAATTTTCCTTTTTTGCACATGCAACTAATTTTATATGTTTTTTCCCCTTCTACTTCAAAATTTATACCAGTTATTTGCCCTGGGAAAAGTTTATTGTCATATGAAACTATAACTAATTCATCTAGAAAGATTTCTGAAACAGAAGCATCAAATGAGAGTTCATTATTTTCTTTGTCTTCTTTGAATGTACATGTGAATGAAGTTGATGGTTGATCACCTTGGCCAAAATTATCATCAGTTCTCATTAGAACTCTTCTTATTCCTTCACCATGTCTTCGCATTCCTCCTCTCATTCTAGGCCCAATTCTTTTTACAATTGCTTGCTCCCTAGCCTTCCTTTTCTCTTCTAATCTCTTCTTATTCTCTTCTCTCTCTTGTCCCTTCATTTCCTTCTCTTTTTCTCTATTTTCATAAAATTTTTTCACTTCTTCAGCAGATATACTTTTACCTGGTTGTACAGGAATTTTCAATCTATCCACTTTTTTCAGTACTAGATCTTTTTGTCTGATACCTTCCACATATTTAACAAATTCTTCCCCAACTTCATTTGACACATCCATATCTGCTTTAGCATAAAGTGGTAGCTTTTCAATTACTGCTTGGCTATTAAGTGGGGAAAGTCCACTTTTCTCAAAACCTTTTCTCAATACCTCTTGCACATTATGGTTCCCCAAGTCAAGTGCTTCCTTGACCAATGCTACAAATGTATTCTTTGGGAGTGCTATTTTCTTTTTACCGTCAGGAGTGGCTCGCCACTCGGATAAAATTGTTCTCCAGTGCGATTTCAATGAGCCAAAGTAACTCAAGTCCAGGGGTTGCAGCAAATGAGTTGCATTTGCTGGAAATGTGATAAGAGAAATACCATTTTCTTCACATATTTTCAATGAGTTCAAACTTATGTGAGCAGAAAGATTGTCACACATGAGAATCTTTTTCCCAGATAATTTCTGACTTCTAATCCATGGCAATAACAAATTTTGCAGCCAGTCTTCCATAACTGTGTGTTCCATCCAACCACTGTCTGTGACATTCATTCTAGATCCTGGAGGAGCATTGATCATCCAGTCACCCCACTTATGTTTTCCACTAAAAATAAAATAGGGTGGAAGGAGTTGGCCATCAGCACTGCCACAGAAGACTCCCGTGTAGCAAGCCTTTGTCTGATTCATAACCTTTTCTGGGTGACGTAGTGTTCGAGGAAACAATAGTTTCTTTGAAGATGGAATGTCATGGAAGCCAGTTTCATCCATGTTGAAGATATTTTTTGATGGCACTCCCTCGACTTCATTTTCATAATGAATGAAAAAATTCCTAATTGTTTCTTCATCAATTGCTGCTCTTTTTTGAGAAATGTTTTTTGCAAAACATTCTTTTAATTTAGATTTGTGTCGTAGAAGAAAACTTCTGCCCCAATCATACCCAGGCATGTTAGATTTGAATATGCTCACTGATCTATTTTTAGCATCCAAATAACTTTTGATAATGAGCCTCAGATCATGCAAACTAATAGGTATCCCCATTTTACCCAAGTAGACACAATGTGAGGCAAAAGAAGCTTCCTCTTCTTCACTGAAGATCACTGGCCTTCCCACATTATTAGAATGTTTATTGGTTAGTCTATTCACTAGAGTTTGCCTTGGTATTTTGTATTTCCTGGAAGCTTCCCTTTGGCCAATCTTACCTTGCCTTATTTCTTCAATAATGGTGTTCAACAGTTCAGCAGAATATCTCGTCTTGGAACCATACTGCCTGGTCCCTGGGGCTGGTTTGTGGTGTCTAGGCATATTTCTAAAAAAAACAAGCAATAAAAAATACAATTAGATTCAGCCCAAGCATGATACAAATGAAATGCAGTGAATACTTTACCATACAGAACTGGAAAAAATAAAAATGCTCAAAAGATAATCACCTGAAGCTGAAATTGTGACTCTCAAATTTATAAATGCCAGGTTTTTTTTTATTTATAATATTAATAAATATTGAATCAAGTAAATAGAAACGCAATTCATTTCCCCAGTAAAAATAATAAATTTAAATATATTATAGAGCTCAATGGAGCTCCAAAAATAATAATAATAATAATGCCAATATCGATATTGGGGTAACTTTGTACCGGTACAAAGTTACCCCAAAATAGAAGAAATTTGAGGTTGTGATTGTTACTTGTTGATTGTTTGAAAACTAGTAAAGTTAGCTTGAAAAGCTTTGTTCTAAAGAGTAGCTGCATAATTTACAAAGTGAGTAGATTATTTGCTTTAGTTTTAAACTATAAATTACACTTACCAGATGCAATTGAAAACACTGAATATTTTTGAGAGCTCTGCATGTGCGTCAGAAATCGTTCATCAGCCAGCTGACTGAAGCGTTCCTATCGGAGCCTAGAGATACTAAAAAAAGAGAAGGTCCAAAGAAAAATATAGAGTAAGGAATGAAATAGAATGACCCACAATAAAGCGAGATTTCATCTAATATTTTGCTTCATAGGCCGTGGTACAAAGTTACCCTGCTGGTACAATCTTACCCCAACTGACTGTAGCGAAATGTGTACCAGACCCTACACTAAATTTTACGAAAACAGCACTGCTAAGACTCGAATAACATTATTATTTCTTCTTGGAAGTCAATGCAACAAAATTGTTAAATCAATCTATTGATCATCATTGTATGCAATTAAAAATGTATGCCCAATTCAAAGAGTAATGAACTCAGTTTCTAATTTGGGACCAATCCATTTGTACAGAGGAGAATCTGGAAAATAGGGATTATAGGTCAAAAATGGATGGTACTTCATAGCCGTACATAAATCAATAACCTGGTCATCATCTATCTGTCAGTTATTCATTGATGACCATAGGTCAGCGGCTCCACTAATGCTCCTTTATCAATATTGATTGCCCGATCAATTATATTGATGTTCACTTCCGCATTATTATGTTTACTTTGATACGTTCCCAAGTGCTTCCTTAGTAAATTATTCCAACAATAAGACTAGCCCAGAGTTCTGTCAAATATTTGGCTCCTTTATTGCCTTATCAATTTTTCATTGCTATTGTCGTTTCACTTCTTTCACATAGAAGCGGCCTTCAGAAATGATCATTTTTTGTGTAACCTTCACCTTGTATTCTTCATCATAGAAATTCAAGAGTTTGATAACGTATTTAACAAATATTTAAAAACTAGCAGGTAGCCCGATTCAATTGAATAGTAATAATCTAATATTAAAACTGACTATTTCTATTTAAATTATAATTTTTACTTGCTTATACTAGACTGGAGGGATGCATTTCACTTCTAAAGTGAAGTTTCATCAGCCTGCTCTTTCTTCATTCCTTGAATTGGAATAACCATCTTCCTTGCCATCTCCTTCGTCTTCTCCTAATTTTTCATTTCTTTTTCTCTTTTTCTCCTTATCATCTTTTATCTTCAGCTACTCTCCTTCGCTTTCTCATTCATCTCTTTTCTTTTTCTAATCTTCTCTCTCATCATCTTCTCCTTCTTCACTTTTTCCTCTCCTTATCCTTCTCCTCTTTTTCTCTTCTTCTTTTCCTCTATTTCTTCTCCTTCTTCTTGATTTTTTTCATCTTCTTAAGTTATTTCTTCTTAATTTTTCTTATCATTCACCTCCCTTTCCCTTTTCAAACCCTTAATCACCAGCGCTAGAGTTTAGAACAGCATCTGGACGTTTATATATAGGCATATAAGAAGAGGAAGTCAATAAAAATTGACATGATTATGTGGTAGAAAAAACCGTTCAAATAAACTATTATGAAAATAATTTTATTTATGGAATAATTTAAAATATGGATAAAATATTACCTTTTTGATATATTTTCAATCATATTTTTCAGAAAATGGCAGAGTGTTTGGCTTTGGAGGAAACGAGTTTGGTCAACTTGGATTGGGAACAACATCTATAGTAACAAAACCCAGTTGCATCAAAAGTAATACATCAAAAAACCTATATAGATTTATGAAAGTAGATATATTGATCTAGGACAGAACATAAAATAGCTTTTTCTATGCTACTGTTACATGCTCTATCACTAAATAATGCTGGCACCATGCTTGAAAGTAGCACTCAAACTTTATTTCCACAAATTACTTACAACACGCACCAATCCGTTATATATCACACAAGAAAAACCAATAAGAAACAAGCAGCTCAATATATCATATATATACAACAGCATCACTGTACATAAACTAATCACTAACTGTTAATAGGCCGATCAATAATTTAATAAATAACTATTCAATAAACGTTTCAATGATGCAAAAAGAAATGTCTATAAGGCAGTTGAACGCTGAATAAATAAATGAAACACTTACGAAGTACAGTTTGTCACTTTAGCACAATATAGCAATAGCATGGTTTTTTGTACTTGTATAAGCTGCAAAGGAAGTCTGAATAGTATACTGCCACAATGGCATTTATCACATTAAACGTTTGAATCACACACTGAACTCCTGTTTGCAAGGACTGCTCTTTGTATACTGTTTGAAAGTATTCCAGGAAGTTCTGGAAACTGATAACATAATCTGGAACATCCTGGCAAATTCTCCAAATCTCCATATGCTTCTAAATGTTTCTATTTGCACAGATAATGTTGTCTGGAACATTCTAGATGACCATTTGAGAGTAAGGAAGATGGACAGAAGAGATGGAGAATCAACAAAAACTGCCTGTTATCAATGTAACCGGAAGTACTGTTGACACAATGGGCAGCGTAGAAATATGTTATTTTTCCTTGCATTTGCTAACACTATCTTAAAATAGCACAACATTGCATAATTGCATAGCATCCAAGTAATATTGATTTGTTGTTGTCGATTCATATATATTCATGAATTGAGTATTGAAAATGTAAATATGTTACAAAATAAATATCCCAATGTAGTTTCTAAATACAGCTGCATTTCTTCCTTGAAGCTGCTAAAATATAATATAAAAGTATTAAACTACAAAAGTTTAAAATCTAAAAAGAAATAAGATAAAATTATGCCATTAATAGTAGGTTTATGGCTCTTTATGTTGGAGAAATTCATGAACTTCATTATTGTTAATAAGTATTCGTCAAACTAAAGGTATTATGTCAATAGATATTATTTGCATGATTTAGCTTCATGAAGAACGGTAACAAAAATTTCAATTTTTTAGGTGAATATAAATTAAATAAATTTTTTGACACAATAATTATTACTGGTGTAAAAAATATTAGAATGAGTTTAGCACTAGTTTGTTAATTTCGAATTCCTTTAATTGCTATTACTTTATACTGAGTATAAAGTATAAAGTAATAGCAATTAAAGGAATTCGAAATTAATAAATTCTGTTTATGTATAGGCCTATTTGTCAGCTTATTCAATTGTCAGTCACTTCAAACTAACACTAGTTTGTAGTGATGTTCCCAATACGTTTTGGAGCAATTGAATTGTTTTAAAACAATTACATTTCTATATTGTGTTTGGGCATTACTTCATAATTCATAATCACATACAGCATATCAACATTCTAAATCAAAAATTATTTTCAGGCCTGAAACCAGAAAAGGTAAAAAGAATAGTATGTGGAAAAACGCACTCCATGGCTCTTACAGGTAACATTTTAATCAATTGAAACTATTAAATTGTTTTTCATTTTTATAATCAATTTGACACTTCCAACAAATTTCCAGTATATCAAAAGTGAGGTTATTTAGACATTCAAATGTTTAGAAGTAACCATATAATAGACATTTTTTTTGGTTTGTTTATTGCAACCTATTATATTAGAAGTATAGATTTTAGAACAATCCAAGCATTGTAGTAGAATATTATAAGTCTAGAATATTATATTATAAAATCATGTTGTAGAATATTATAATTATAATAAATTATATTATAGGTCACGGTAGAATTACGGTAACAATTAAAAATGATTCTTCAAACTTGGTTCAATGATTCTTCAGTATTGGAATATGACTCCCAAGTAATCTAGTAACATATAGGACAAGGTAGAAAATACATTAAAAACTGATTCTTCAATATTTATCGAAACTGACGAATAGATAAATTATGTATATTTTTTACAATGGAAATTAAAGTCATATTATTCATGATTCATAGATAATTTTTTAAATTGGTGGATGACAGAATATTTATTCATTTGTATTGCATCCAAGCAAAAGTAATAGAGATTTAATTCAATAATACGAGTAAAAAATGTTTTTTAAAACATATATGGTACTTGAAAAATGTAGTCTTAGTTTTTGTGAAAGATGAGTGAAAAAATATTTAAAAAAACAGAATAAGCAAAATGAGAGTCAAAAATAAAAATATTGTGAATAGGTTATGCCATTTTCTAGATACTCAAGTTCAAGTACCTGAGAGATTCAATTTTGAAAATAAATTGAATTAACTAGTACAAAATTTAAATAAATTATGAAAAAATACTTTTACAAGAATGATTATTCTTATTGTTGTTTAGTTATGCAGAGACTGAAAAACATACCATTCAAAAATCGTTCTAATAGGTTTTCATTTTTTATTTTTATACAGGTAGTGGAAAGCTTTACGCTTGGGGAAATAATAACGACAGTCAACTAGGGACTGGTAACGAAGAAAACAGTACAACACCAAAGCAGCTGGACTTGGATGATGTAAACGAATCAATCGCTAATATAACGGCGGGAGACCAGCATTCTGCACTTCTAACTGGTTAATATAATTCTACAATAATTACCAATGGTTTTTTACTATTCTATTAGCGATCACTTAGTTTACTTTACCTAGTTTATTAGCTTAATCACTGTTGTACATTTTATGACTAACCAGATTGCGAGTCTACACAGAATAGGGAATAAATAGGCGATTGGCTATAGCATGACCGAACTATAGCTAAAAGGCCGGAATCCATACGGCAGTGCAGCAATCTCACTGACAATTGAATTGGCTCTATCCTATATAATAAACAGCTACTTGCTGTTATCTGTTGACGAAACTCTAATGCTGGAGAGTAAGGGATTTTGGAGAAGGAGAGGGAGAAGATTGAGGAGAACAATTTAGAAGAAGAAAAAGAATATGTGGAAGGAGAAAGAGAATAAGGGAGCAGAAGTAGGAAGAAGAAGAAGATGGAGTAGAAGAGGGATAAGAAAAAAAAAAGATTATTAAATTAAATAATTTGTAGATTATTAGTAGGTTATTACACATTCTAGAAATCCAGGTTCAATTAAATCAAGCAACCTGATAGTAGCTATATATATAGCCAATGTTGACTAGTTTAATACTCCGGCTCTCAGCTACAGTTCGGTCATGGCTATAGATTGGCAAGTAGTTGATTTACCTGCATAATGGTAATGATTAGGATTGATTTACCCAATATTATATATTTCTTCATTTATTTATTCCAGTTGAGACAAGGCGTTTGCCAATATCTACCTCTTTTACAGTACAAAAATGATCTTATTAAAAAATAAAAAATAGTGAGAAAAAGTAAGTAATTAAATATATTATGGAATGTTTTAAAGGATTTCAAGAGATAAGGTAAGATAATTTTTTATTGTGGAGGCTCCTGAGGCCTTCAAGAGCATTACAATCGCCACAAGTACAAGTTAATAGAACATTTAGTTATAATAATATCACAGTCCAATATTTTCTTAACTTAATCTAGAATATAACAAAGATAATATTCGCGTCTCTAAACATAAACTATGAAATAAAATTAGTCATGGTAGGTACAAGAATAAAAGCCATTAAGCATATTTATTTATAATTTTTTTGCCAGCTCATAGAACTCCTCAAACTTATATAGTGGGTTAATAAGAAAACTTTGAGCCTATACTTAAAAATTGGATTACTTAGGTTCCTGAACCTATGAGGAATTGAATTGTATAGCTTTATACTGATGAATATGAACGTTTTTTGTGTGTTGGCATAAACATAACGGTGATTGGTGAGATTGTTTCTGTTTCTAGTATGTTTTTTGTGTGCTGTGAAACAACCCTTAAAGGTAATTTAAAGAATAATGTTGATTTTAGGAAAACTAATTTTGATTGGGTTGAGTACTTAGGAAAAAGCTCAGTTTTTTATGACTGACTCTGTATACACTTAACTAATGGATTGAGGGCAAGACAATAACACGACAGATAAAGCATTATTCGGTGTTATAATGATTCCCTTTGTAATAATAATTCTTCTCGCACTGACTCAATCAACAAACAAAGAAGTCATTCTCACGGCAGTACTAGAAAAAAAATCATGCCGTCGGGCAAGCGACAAGATTATAAAAAAAAGGTAGTTGACCCTAGGCTGACATGAGAAATAAAGGAATATCAACTACTTCATGACTGGAAAAAAGAGAGTTCAGGGTTATTTACAAAGTTCACTTTACTGAACCCACATAAAAACTAATTGTTTAAAATGTTATCCACATGTTTGTTCTTGTTTCTGTTCAATCTCATTTAATCAAAATTGTTTAGTAATTTTATTTTTATTCTTATTTTAATATACGGTTTTAAACATTGAAATATATAGGTCATTTTGTGGGTAAATTCAAGATTTAATGTAGGTATTGCAATTACATTTTAGATGGAGGAAAGGTTTACATATGGGGAAGCAACTCCTGTGGCCAACTTGGACTGAGTGACGGAATCAAGAAATGCAGTAAACCAACACCATTATCTATCAAAGAGAAGGTCTTGCAAATTGCATGTGGATATTTACACACTCTTATGCTTACAGGTAGCCTACATGTTATTATGAAACAATTTATTTTAAAATTGGAAAAATAATGATTTAATTACGATTATCATGATTCATCCCATTGAACACTATAGTCAAGCAGTTGGAAGATTAATGTTTTGGAGACAAGATTAATGTTTTGGTGGTTCGGAACCCACCTAAAACTGTCGGTCCAACTCGTCAATCACTATCATACAATTCATTACCCACGCACAGGTCTCAGACCTATGTGGGCTTCATCCTCCGAAAAAAAATAATGATTGTATTAGTGATGCTGATACACACGTTCAAGACTGCAATTAGATCCGATAAGATATTATCTAAATTACTATCACTTATTCTATCGTTCATAGCTCACAAATATATTGTAGGTGAACAGGTGAACAGGAATATATTGTAGGTTTCCCAAAGCATGGTTTAAACGACCGTATCTTAAGAATAACCTTAAAGGCCACCCACTAATTAAAGCGGCCCCCCACTAATCATGTCTCAAGAGGCTCAAAGTAAATATCATGTGAGAAACTTCAAATTTTGTGAATTTTATAGTTAGTTGATGATACATTTTGAATTAAGAAATACAAAGAGAGGCATTCCATTATAAAGAGAAAGCTTCTCTTTAGAAGTGAAATAAATGTTATAGTATCTCCAGTAAAAGAGTGAAAATCATATATTTAATTGAAATACAGTGTCAGTTTTGATATAAGATTGAATTATAGATAGACAATTTCTTTCAGAATACCAAATGTTTGAGCGCATATGTTGTATTGGATACTTTTTGATATATTTATGACAATTTAAAAAGATGTTAGATATTATATTTACTTGATCTGATTCACATACCAAGTAGCCTATACATTATTATTATTAATGTATGTTAAGGATAAGGATATACTAATCTCGGGTCAAAAGTATGTTTTCTAATACGAATTTCATATATTGTATATTACGAGTACAAATTCAAATACAAGTGTTTCATGTAAAGATTTCATTTGAAATATTCATATTGCAATATAAGTGAGATAATTAATTCATTTTTAATGTTTGAATGAAAACTATATTCATGTTGTAATGTTGATGGATTAAATGCATTTTTATACTAGTACGTGAACTATAAATGTATTGATGCATTATCAATATCTTATCATCAATTAATAAATAAATTAATTCGGTGCTCACTAAAATAGTAGGTCCACCATGTTCCCCATAACATGGCTCAAACTGCGAGGTGGATCCTTAGTAAGGGTCTCCCCACCAATAAAAGCCATACTCTAATTATTATTATTATTATTATTGTTATCATCAATTAATTATTAAATATTTACAGAAGAAAAATATTTATTGGTGTTTGGAGAAGGATCGTCAGGCAAGCTAGGCCTTGGTGGAACAAGCTCAGTGCCCTTTCCAATTCCTTTGAAATTCAACAAAAATGTTCGTTCTATTGCTGCTGGGGGCAATCATAGTTTAGCATTAACAGGTGAGTTCCATACAACGAAATCAGACTGAAAATTCTGGTTTAGAACCAAATTAGGGAAGTGATCTCCGTGAGCTGAAGCAGGTATCTGTTCAGTCAGGTAAAGATAAGCTACAAACTCCTGAGCTCTCTCTGTAAGGGTGACCGATTGGATTGGTCAGCAAAAAAGACTATGGTCTTTGCTGTAAAATCACTTCCCGGTGGTTCGGAACCCGCCTAAAACTGTTCAACTCATCAAACAACATCATCTAACTCATTACCCACGCACAGGTCTTAGACCTATGTGAGCTTCATCCTCAAAAAGAATAAAAATAAAAAATCAATAGTTTATTGGGAAATTATCAAGGAAAACAAAAATGCATTGAAAAACGGCTCTAAAGATAGTCTAAATTGGCGAGTTTTCTAAATAATTTCAACTGAGTTGTTAATATACATGTAAATTTGTAAGAAATGTTAATTTATTTTGCGATTTTTCTGTATGCAAATTTTAATAGAGCTGAAAATTTGTGAAGAAAGCAGTAGTGGACAATTAAAGCTATACGCTTATTATTATTATCACCAATTAATTATTATATATTTAGGCTACAGACGAAAAACATTTATTGGTCACAAGTTAGTTTGAAGTGACTGACAATTGAATAAACTGACAAATATACATAAACAGAATTTATTAATTTCGAATTCCTTTAATTGCTATTACTTTATACTGAAGACTTCCGCAATGGCGGATATTGACAACAGCATTGAACAGCTGATGGGAATCGATGAATGCTACTGTACAAAAATATCAGTCACCACCGGGAATCGAACCACGGACCTCTCAATTGCCGGTTGAGCGCCCTTAACCACTAGACCATGGAGACCTTTCTGTACAGCAGCATTCATTTTCAACTTGGCCATATCGGCTCGTATCTCACAAGTTAGTTTGAAGTGACTGACAATTGAATAAACTGACAAATATACATAAACAGAATTTATTAATTTCGAATTCCTTTAATTGCTATTACTTCGATTCCCAGTGGTGACTGATATTTTTGTACAGTAGCATTCATCGATTCCCATCAGCTGTTCAATGCTGTTGTCAATATCCGCCATTGCGGAAGTCTTCAGTATAAAGTAATAGCAATTAAAGGAATTCGAAATTAATAAATTCTGTTTACATTTATTGGTGTTTGGAGAAGGATCGTCAGGCCATCTATGTTGTATATCTTTACAATGAATGCGTTTTAGTCATGGTTAATAAATAAATGGATAAATGTAAATAAATAAACCGGATTAATATAGAGAAAATAGTACATTAAATATTACCTGAAGAAATAATGATATATATTGGGAAAAGTACAAATTCAGCCCAAGTCTGCATAGATAATCCTCAAATACATAGATACTTACAAACGAAGTCGAAATTAATTGCCACTTTAAGTTCCATTTTGATTTAAAAATTGATACCATATCCCCGTAGTCCGTAGTACGAGAGCAACAAATCTGATTGAAAAGTAACGAGTTGTTTTAAAGGGCTTCTATGATTTTGATATTTATACACATCAAGCTAGACATAATTGTAAATAATTACTACGTCACCTAATTGGTTATTTTGAATGTACGTTCAATTGAATAAATGAATTACGTGGTTTGCCGTGCCTTTTACTTCGCATTCTCATGTCGTAATGCATCACTAACTCTTGAATCACTCGCCATCTTCAACTATCCCTTTATTACCAAAAATTCTGTATCGTTTCTTTAATTTTCATTTGGATATCCTTTTTATACCATTTATTGATACTATGTTTAGTATGTTATCATAAGAGACTTGGTATTTTTTTACTAGGATAAAGCTAATTTTATCTATTTATAACGATTATTCTATGCTCAAATTGACCAGAGTCGGATTTCTATCAACTTTGTTTTAGTTCCAATATTTTAGACTCCCGCATTCTGGTGCATAATTTTCTTCAACTTGTATTGATAACTTCCACCACAGATAAAACATTTTCAGGGTTTATACAAACATTAATGATTGAGAATTAACTTACTAGTGAAATCAACGCTTACTTATTCGTGTGATAGCTATTTCGCATTGATATAATGCTTTCTCATACAAGGTTGGAGGCCTACTACCTACGGCTCTATCCTGCATTTTTGTTTTGTTGGTATTTATTTTTATATGTATGGAATAAAATAAATTGAAAATTGTAATTGTTTTTGGCTAACGGAATTTTTTCATATTTATTGCAGATGAAGGCGATGTCTATGCTTGGGGCAATAACGAGCATGGCCAGCTTGGGTTTTCAGAGGAGAAGACTGAGATTACGAATCCGATTTTGGTCACACCGCTACTAAATGTTAGGGTTGCCCAAATTGCCTGTGGCGATGGGCATTCTGCATTTATTTCTGGTAACCTAACCTAACCTGACTTTTGAATTATTGGTAAATTTGAACAGATTTAAATGATTCAATCTTGACTCATATAGTATTCATTCTAATATAATTTTATCACGTAAAACCAAATACTTAGGGTTCAATACTAGGTCCATTGCTTTTTTTGTTATAAAATGTCAACCATTTACCTAAAGAATTCATTACTGGTAGAGCCCTCTTATGTTCTTTTGTTGTAATTTATTTATTTGAGAATAAACTATCTATCTATCTATTTGCAGACATCACTCATTTTCAGCAATTCCACTCTAATAATTTAGAAATATGTACCCATATAGGTGTGCAGTCCATTGTCCAATTCTTAAATCAGTTGAAATTAACAATAAATAGCAAAAAATGCCAATACCTTCAATTCAAACACAAATATAATTCAAACGAAGATAATGCTCTAAACGTGTTTGTGAACAATAATCAACTAGACCAGGAAGAAAACATTTCATTTCTAGGAGTTCTATTGGAAAGACGATTGACCTGGGCTCCATACATTGTGAAAATATGTTGTAAAATTTCATCTGGAGTATTTGTCCTGCGACAGCTCGCTAGATTGAATGACAAAATGTTACTTTTTACAGCTTACCATGGGTTCTTACTGTTACATATTAGGTATGCTATCTTAGTATGTGGTATTTCATCAAAATGGAACCTTAATAGGGTGTTCAAGATCCTAAAGAAAGCGGTTAGGTGTATGGAAAGAGTTAATAGATTAGATTCATGTAGAGGTGTAGACCGTTGTTCAAGAGACTTGGTCTCCCAACTGTATCCTGCTTATAAGTGTATGAAGCTACTTTATATGTAAAAAAGTGATATTAACCAAAATCTTGATGTACACGATTATAATACAAGAAGCCGAGGAAATTATCACTTGGTTAGTCACAATAGTAGCTTATTCAAACAAAAACCTAGCTATATTGGTAGGAAACTCTACAACAAGCTATCGCAGTTTTTAAGGAGTCTTGAAGGTGTAGAAATATTAAAAAACAATTGAAAAAATGTTTAGTTGATAAAGCTTTTTATAGTGTACAAGAGATCCTTTCATATCAAAATTGAGCCTCACCTCAACTAATTTATATAGTAATTATGGTCTCTAGTGTAAAATTGTTGATCTGACTTGTCTTATACTCCTTAACTGGAGTCTCCAAGAAGTAATCTATATAAAAAAACAACTATAATTCATTATGTGAAATTATTATAATTCCATTAATTCATGAGCACATCACTTCTGTCATTCCTATCTGATAGTATCGTTATTCAAGTTATGTACATCGTTATCTAAAATGTAAATGTAATTAATTTGTGGAAAAATTAGAAATAAATTTATAATTTTTCAGACAATGGTGAACTCTACACATGTGGTGAATCAAAGTATGGCAAGCTTTGCTCAGATTCTGAATTAAAGTCTGACATAATGGGTTCGAGGACATTACCTTTCAAGGTTAATCGTTTTAAAACACTCAAAGTGCAAAAGGTGAGCATTGCTTGATTGCCTTCATTATGGACAAAGTTAGGATTCTTTGGTTATCTCTTCTTCCACCCAATCCCAGAAAAATGCACAATCGAAAAAATTCAAGTTTTTCCAGTATTCATTTGAAATACAAACATCTCCTGTTACGGTATTGTACAATACACTACTGTAGCTGAAAATATATCGAGATATTTGTATGACCACAGTGTTATACTAAATGATTTCATAAACAAGAAAATTTCACCCAGAATACACAGCAATATAGAAAGATGGATTGAACAATATGTTTTTTTCAAGCTGACTGTATAAGGAGTTGTCTGGTTTTCTATTTGGTTTTTGATAAAATAGAATATTATGATAGCCAAAAAAAAAAAAAAAAAAAAAATCATCACCTTAAACGTTTCACTTTACTTTTGTTGGGTTTCTTTCTTTCGTAGTGTTAACAAATGTATATTTTAATTTTCTAATCCATGTGAAAATTCTTAATTATTGTCAATTCTAAATGTTTTGTAATTGAATATGAATGTAAGTGAATATGAATATGTACTACAACTCACTGTCAACACACAAGGTTTCTTATGTTGGCAGTGCCAAAAAAAGAAAAGAAAAAGAGAAAAAAATTTTGTATTTGATAATGATGTTAAGAAACGTGATTTTATTTATTTTTATTGTATTTGTGTATTATTATCTATACTGTTATTTCATTTTGCACATGTATTTTGTTTTTGGCAATAAATTCAATTCAATTCAATTCAATTCAAAAATAATGGGGTAAATATACAAAGATGAGTAGCCTACTGTGGAAACAGATCGTATAAAATAATCTCACAGATAATAAAAGTAATTATTATTTTCTTGGATTTCTTGTTCCATAACGATCTACGTTGTTAATATTAACTTTTTATACTTAATTCAACGACTTGCTGCCAATTTTTAAAAGGGAATAAAAGAATGTGGCATTCTTTAAAAAAGCCGGCCACACCATCGCCTTCAGAACAAAAAACAAAAAAGAAATGCACTGGCACCTATAACCACACTGAACACAAACAAATAACATGTCCCAGGGATCTACAAACTGAACTGCTCTGATTGTAGCAAATTTTACACAGGATAAACAGGCCGCGCATTCAAATAACGTTACAAAGAAATTTTACAATCATTAAATACAAAAACCGAATTTACGTTTGTCAACCATATCAATCAAACTGGACACACTCTTACTGACTTACTACCAAACTACACATTCTACATAATTATAAAATTTAAACGACACGAACTCAATACCTTGGAACAATTTGAAATATACTAACACACCACACACAATAAACAAAACATCCCCAATAAACAATTAAATTTTAAATCATACAAACTTTTCGATCACATTCTACAAAAACCGCAAAAATTCTTCTAACCAAAAACCGATATTGACGATCAAGGATGCCTTTGAAGATGAATTTCCACGATTCGGAAACGTTTGGCCTACGTGAGTGAATATATTATTTATTCTCAATTAATAATTGACTGCAAGTCGTCGAACTTACTACAAAAAGTTGGTGATTATTATATTAACGTTATTGCTTTAGAAACATGATGCCTGTTCTCCCAGACTTTCAAAATGTTTGACCTACATTGGCAGAAGAAGTTAGTTATAAGCTTGAAAAAATTCGGTAAAAGGAAAAATATAGGGGGACCTTTATAAGAATGGTTGGAAGCTTCAAGTTGGAAGATTTCGAATTTAAAACAAGTAATTGTGTTTTTTATTACAAATAAGTTAAATAATATAATAATTGGCATTATTTTTATTTGAATCAGGTGGCATGTGGAGGATGCCATACAATGGTGCTAGCAATACCATCAAACAGACAAAAACAAGGAATTGCTGTTAATGGATGCGTTGATAAAACTAATAAGGAGAACGACCTGGCTAAAAAAGCGATATCGGAAACATCAATTGAAGGACTGGTGAGTCTTAATTTCACAGTTAATATTCGTGTATAGTTTGAAAAAAGGAAATCTTGAATTCATTTTACCGCGTTTGTAGGTAACCTTGAGTTGAAGATGAATTTAACAAGCTAGTTATTAACGAATTTGTTAAAACTAATGTTATATATAAGTATTTAAAACTTAGTATTAGTCGATCCATGAAGAACTGCCAGTAGAATAGTACATATTTCCAGATAGACAACATGCAGAACATTTTACAACATATATAAGAAATTTGAACATTTTTTTCTTACTTGAGGCAGAACGTGTTTTCGGGCATGATACCCAAAATACAGGCACTGAGGATTGAGGATGTGCATCCTGCCGAAAACATGTTCTGCCTCAAGTAAGAAAGAAAAGTTCAAATTTCTTATTTATTTTAAAATTTCTGCGTGTTGTCTATGTGAAAATATGTACTGTTCTACAAAATACATGCACTGAGGACTGAGGATGTGCATCCTGCCCGAAAACATGTTCTGCCTCAAGTGAGAAAGAAAAGTACAAATTTCTTATATGTTGTAAAAATGTTCTGCATGTCGTCTAAGTAATATCTACTACTATTATAAAAGTGATCTACGAAAAATCCTGTGTTTTCTTCATTCAATCTTATTATAATTATTTGGAATATTTATTAACAACTTTAAAGAAGTGATATTCATTTGATGTTTTTTATATGAGTTATATATCTGAACTCGCGATGTACGTATCATGAATAGTAATAGTTTTCTCAATTATAATACTCCTTTTATTGAATGGAAATCCCACTTGAGGGAAGTGATAGCCGAGTGCCGTAGCAGGTATCTGTTCAATCAGAGATAAGCTACAAAACTCCTGCGGCACTTTGTAAGGGTGACCGATTTGATTGGCCAGCAAAAAAGACACTGTTCTCTGCTGTAAAATCACTTCCCGGTGGTTCGGAACCCACCTAAAACTGTGGGTCCAACTCATCAATCACCATCATCCAATTCATTACCCACGCACAGGTCTCAGACCTATGTGGGCTTCATCCTTCTAAAAAAAAAACTAATAACAGCTTTAATCCTCATAATATCATTTTCATCATATACGTTGTAATAGTTTTGACTGGCAATCATAATGGAATAATTGAAACTTTTTTTGAGGATGATGCCCACATAGGTCTGAGACCTGTGCGTGGGTAATGAGTTGGATGATGGTGATTGACGAGCAGGACCTACAGTTTTAGGTGAGTTCCGAACCCGATTTTACAGCAGAGAACAGTGTCTTTTTTGCTGGCCAATCTAATCGGTCACCCTTACAAAGAGTGCCCAGGAGAACGCAGCTTATCTCTATTTGATTGAACAGATACCTGCTACGGCTCACGGCTATCACTTCCCTAACTTGTTTTGCTTGAATAAAAAGAATAAAATTTTATTGACAACGATGAATAAGACTTTCTGTTGTCATAACCACATTTATTATGAAAATACAAGACACTAAGTTTCGGCAGTAACGGCAATCTCAATATCAGTTTTAGTTTGATTGAGAATATTAATTAATTGGAATTTATTCAAATTAATAATTCATAGAACTGAGTTGTAGTTAGTTTGAGAATGACACAACTGCAGAAAATGAATTATCTAGTCTTTTCATAATAAATAATGCGTTTGTGATAACATCAAGTCTCATTGATGATGAATATTTACCAAAATATCACCAGCACAAAGAAGAAAATTGACAGCTATTGGGTGGTGTGAAGTTAAGTGAGTAGACTCTGTTGAATGACTGGAGTTGACTGTTGATCTGCTGAGTCGACGGGAGTCTGATCGGCGAGAAACAGCTGTGATCAGTGGCGGATATACGGGGGGGGGGGGGGGGGGGGGCTTTCGGGCTGAAGCCCCCCCAAAACCTCCAAAAGGTTTTTTGGAAGAGTGTAAATTTTTTACCAATATAATCTGTTTGAAGCTCGTAAAATATCCATTAGTAAGAATTACCTAATTCCACTACTAAGTCATCAATTGTATGAAATCCGTTAACGTTTTAATACTGTATAATGTCCTAGTTACATTATGTCTGTACATTACCTGCAACCAATCAACTCAGTGTTCAGATTTTTGTACTTGCTGAATAGAAACAGTACTTTCTGAATAGAAACAGTATTTGCTGAATAGAAAAATTAGTGCAACATAAAACTGCAGTAATTGAATCACGACAGTACAAACTTTCTTTTTATGAAAAGTAATGAGGAACTACATTAACATATCAATCAATGTTTTTTTTAACATTCTATCACAGTGGTCGGCAAACCAGTGATCACCAGCTACTGATATAGGTTATATAGTGGAAAAATTCCAGATACAACGCTTGCATTGGGTTTACTTATTATGTATAATATGGATCTAGTACCATTTTAACTGATTTCTCAGAGATTATACAAAAATTTTCTGGAGTGGTAGCTTCAGATCCCATATTTCTACAAGAGGAAAACTGATCGCCAGATAAAAACTTTAGAAAAACGAGATGTTTTTACAGTGTGGAATTCACACAAAGTTTATCTATTAAAACTAGATGAAACATTAGTTAATAGAAAAATTTGTAACTAATTAAAGCTACCACATTGATTTTCATTCTTAAAAATTGAATAATATGACCGTAATACCGGAATACTATATTCCTTGATTCCTTGTCAAACTGCTGAACACACCAGATTCACAGCCATAATTCAATAAAAATTTTCCATCTAATTTAAATTTAAATTAATTTTATCGCTGATACGGTTCAAAGCACTAGTAAAGCTGTTTTTTATTTCCCAATAATATGAATAGTTATAGTTCGGGTATGATTAATAATGAAAAATTCAAAAGCTTTCACAATACTACTTGTATTCAGTGCACCTCTACCCCCCGCCATCATCAGTAGCTACTACCCACCCCCAAAAAATTTCTGGATCCGCCACTGGCTGTGATTGAATCAATTTTAATCAAGAATTTAACAGGAATCTTAAGAGCTGAGTCAAAAATGTGAGCTACTCAATATACTCAAATTTATTCACACCACCCATATTGTCTCTATTTTCCAGTTAATTATCTTTTTTATGATGAAAAAGTTCTACAACGTCTCTCATAACACATAATATCTGTATATTTGTCATTATCAACGAGTTAATCAGAAGTTATTATGAAGATATAAATTAAAATATATTGTTGAAATCTTAGAATATAGAAAAACCAATTAATAATATTGATATAATATTTGAATATTATCTCTTTTAGGCTGAGATTTCATCAACGCCCCGAAAAGCCAGCAGAACGTCACTACCGCCTCTTCAGAAGGTTGCTACCCTGAAAAAAGAAACCGAATCATCGGAATCGCTTTCCACGTTTCCTAATCTGAAATCAATCGAAAAGGAGGAGTTGAATTGTGATGATAATCATCAAGAAAATGGAAAAACCGAGGAAAATACTCAAGAAAAGTGTGCAGCCACAACAAATATGCCAGAACCTCTCAAAGAAGAGTACATAATACATGAGGATATTCCAAAGAATGTAGAGACCATTTCGAATGATGGATCAGATGATTTAAATAATAAAGTATCACGTGAGAAAGACAATAGGGAAGAACCAGCAGGAATGGAGTCAACGAACACACCTGACAATGTAAGTACAAGATTTTCAAGCAGCAATCAGTTTGTTCGACGAAAAATACACAAACAAAAGTCCCACAACAAATTAGAAAATGAAAAATCTAGGAACAGATTAACGACAGCATTAGAAGATAAAAACAAATTTCTTAGTCAAGTACTCAGTAATCAAAAATTCAGTACAAGCTTACCATGTTTAGAAGGTGATGCATCACATAAATTTAAAGAAAAACAAGATACATTTTTCATGCTTCATAAGAGAGAAAATAATAGTTTAGATAGAATTCCAAAACGTCTCACATCCAGTGAAAAAGGTTCCACTGGTGATGTAGAAATGAATGATTACACGGTGATAGAGAACAAAATGAATGATAAAATGTTTGACTCCTTGGAAATTGATGTAAAAGAGGATGGTAAATTATTTTCAAAGCCTTCAGATAACATGCAATGTCTGCTAGCCTTTGGGTTGAACAATTCAAAAGTGAATGAACGTATTGAGTTTGATGGGAAGATTGTGGATGAGGTGAATGAAGCTGAAACTTGCGAGGATGATACTAAATTAATGCAGAGAATTTTATATAATTGTTGGATGCGCCATAAACTTAACGAATATCCGCCAAGTTTTGGAGATTTGGATTGGTCAAATTTTTTTGCCAAAAGCATGAAATTGGAAAGATATATCAATGGCGAGAGCAACAAGGACGGAGATATGTTTAATGAAAAGGTGAAGTTACGTGAAATATTTGATGAAGTTTCTAGGAATGTGGATAATTGTAAAGAAATAAATCAGGATGATATTGGA
The DNA here is from genome assembly GCA_948455865.1 of Conomelus anceps. Taxonomy (NCBI): domain Eukaryota; kingdom Metazoa; phylum Arthropoda; class Insecta; order Hemiptera; family Delphacidae; genus Conomelus; species Conomelus anceps. The sequence continues at coordinate 17,571,243 of OX418226.1, read as the reverse complement.
GAGTTGGATAAGTCCGGAGAATTCAGTGTCAAGAGTGTACATTGTGAATTAGGAAGTCTTAGATACAAAGATGAACAAAATTTTGATTTTGTCTATCCACAAGAGAAAAAAATTGACAATAAAAAAGAAAATCGAAACAGTGAGGATGATGATGATGATTACTCAAGAAAAACAAATTCGAGCTCTAATAGTTCTGAGCTTCAAAATGTTGAAAATAGATATCTACGTTCAACGCTGTCTTGCTCTTATTCGCCATTCAAAGTCGAAGAAAATAATTTGAAACAAAATGAACATAAAATGTTGGATAAATCTGCAAGCTCGTCATTGTCATATCTTGGCGAAACAAACAATTTTCGTAGGAAAATGTTTGTGGAAAATGAATTTTCCCGTTACAATTTTTCCATGGATTCTATCAGTAATATTGTTGACGATGGGGAGGACGAATTTGATTTTATTGTAAATTGCAAGAAGTTTGAAAAAATGATCAACCGTCAATGTGTCAAAGAAGAAGTAGAAGACGAAGATCAATTGAGTTTGGGAAGTAGAAAATTATTAAATCATAAAGATGGATCAACTATTAAATTTGTTGTAGAAGAAGAAGAATCAAGTTTATATAGTAGAAAATTAAATCATGGAGATATATCAACTGCGAAATTTGTCAACGAAGAAGATGAATTTAGTTTATGCAGTAGAAAATTAAATCATGAAGATACACCAACTAAAAAGTATGTCAAAGGAGATGATGAATTAAATTTGTGTAGTAGAAAATTAAATCATAAAGATGTGTCGATTACAAAATCTGTCAAAGAGGAAGATGATGATGAATTAAGTTTGAATAGAAAATTGAATCGCACATCTACTGTTAAAAATGCATCATCTTCCGAAGATTTAACAAAATCCGACGATGAATTTTCTGAGGATAGTTTGATTAGTAGTAACACCATGAATTCCTATTCTAAAATTCATCAATGCAAATTGTGCGGCTCTGTGTTTGAAAGGAGCATTGATATTAAAATTAATGAAAACAATTTCAATCCAAGAAGTACAAACAGTATATTGAGTAGCATTCGTACCAATTTGAGAAGTATAGTTCAAAAAACAAAAAGTATCACATCAAATTGTTACAAAAACAATATGATTACTAAAGCTTTATACAAAAATGGATGTTTTGAACAAGTGAAAGACAGAAGTGAAGTATTCGCTAATGAAGCGTATAATGACGAAATTTCAGAATATTGGATGAAAAATCGGGTTGAAGAGGAATCTGAGAATGATTTTGAGAACACAGAGGGAATGGTGGAAGATTTCAAAAACAGCCCAGCTTCCAAATTGGATGACAACTGGGGAGAATGTTGTCTTAAGTTGATATTCAAGGGAGATCAAGTTCCAGCACTGGTAATTTGTATTAGCTCATGTGGAAATTATAGTTCTATCATTTGAAATTAGAACTTGGAACTAGTATCATTGTAGTTCTATCATCTGAAATTAGAATTTGGAACTAGTATCATTGTAGTTCTAACATTTGAAATAATGACTAGATTAGAACTGTAGTTCTATCATTAGATACATAAAACTAGATTATTTTTATTCATAGGAATAAACTTGCTGTGCAGAACTGACCTCTTTTGCTCTGCACAGCAAGTTCATACCTATGAATAGTTCTACTGCAGTTCACAAAAAATGGATATCAACAACAATAGATTATTGTAATTCTATTAGTAGGAAATAGAATTACATTATTTTTCAGCTTTCAAGAAGTAGCACCAAGTCACAAGCAAAATCATATTAATAGTATTATTGTAGAGTAAGGTTAGGTTAGGATAGAACTGACCTCTTTTGAGATTAAACTTGATTTGCACAGCAAGTTTATACCTATGAATCGTTCTACTGCAGTTTACGAAAAATGTATATTTACAACAATAGATTATTGTAATTCTATTACAGTAGTAGGAAATAGAATTAAATTACTTTTTGGATTTTAACAAGTAGCACAAGTCATAAGCAAAATCATATTAACTGTATTATTGTAGAGTAAAAGCCATTGACAAATCCCGTATTTACTGAATCGACCTTGAAGTCTCCTTATCTGAAGGGTAACTTGAAAAGACCTTCCTCGAAGTCTCCCTTCTTGAAGAAGCCTCTCTTGAGATGTATCTGCAAGCTCATTCCGCATTACCTACAACTGAAACGAAATGAATCAAGGGTTTGTGTAGAAAGAGAGCTTAGTTATTCAGTTACTTGAAAACACAGTAGGCTCTCTAGAAATTTGAAAAGATATGGCTGAATATTTGGATAACTTGTATAAAAAATGAGATCCAGTTCAGATTGATTAGGCATTTTTGGAGCATAGTCATGCCTATTCATTACTTCTGCTACATGCAAAATCTTCTCTGTCATATTTTCCAAATCCATTTTCCTGTTCAGGGATAGGGTCTCGCTGGCATATAAAATTGCTGGTTTAATCACTGTATTGCAATGTCTAACTTTAATTTATAATTTATTTTATTTTTAATGAATGTGGTTGTGACAACTTATATTTATTAAGTATATCAATTTAATATAGTTGATAAAAGTATAATAACTTTTTAATTTCCAGGTATCAGAAGATACAGAAAGTGCAGCTGATTTAAGCAGTACTATTTCTGTACTCAGTCCTGTGAGTGAGAGAAAGGCTGAAGCAGCAGATCGTACAAAATGTAAGCTACATATTTATTAGATACTAGCAGCTGGCCCGATTCAATTGACTCTGGATTTCTAGAATGTGTAATAACCTATCTACAAATTTAATTGGCTCTTTTTTCTTCTAATTCTTCTTCTTCATCATCTTCTGCTTCTCCTTCTTCTACATTTTTTTGTTAAAAAATGTTATTATTATTATTCTCCCTCTCCATCTCCTTCTCCCACTTCATCTTTTTCTACTTATTTATCTTATTATTATTATTCTCCTTATCCATCTTCTTCTTCTTTTGCTTTTCCTTCTTCTTTACCTTCTCTTTCTTTTTCTTGTTCTTCTTCGTCTTTTCATTATTTTTTTCGAATCACCTACTTTGGGGTACGTTGAATCAATTATTTTTTCAAGGAAGCTTCATTCCGCTTTTTCCAGTACTCCTTCATTCTCTCCAATGTCTTTTTTCTCTCTTCTGATACTACAGTTCCTCTTCTAGCTTTAGGATGTTCTTCAAATCTTCTATTTTCATCTTTCAACGAATTTCTTAAATGTACAGTGTTCTTGATAGATTCTCTGTAATATTAAATTCATTAAAATCTAGATGAACTTGTTTGAACCAGTTACATTTTGTCTTTTTGTTTTTGACAAAGTCGAATATTTGTTTAGTTGGTTTTCATTCATTCTGAAAATGTGACCGTAAAAAATCATTTTTCTTTCTTTATACTATGAGATCTGTTCAATCTTCTTATAAAGAGTTTTATCTGAAGTCAAATGCACTTCATTGTTTTCAAGTTTTGGTATTTTCATTATTATTATTTTCCTTCTCTTACCTTTTCTTCTCCATTTATCTCCTCATTCTTGTCCCTCTCCTCCTTCAATCCCTTACTCTCCAGTGTTAGAGTTTCGTGGACAGATAACAACAAGTAGGTGTTTATTATAATGGATAGAGTAAGATGAAATAAGAATTAGTCCATCATTATAATAGGTTAACTATTGTTTAATGGAAAAACTTACACAACATTATTCTCTTTGAACAGTCAAAATTCAATAAAATAATATTTGAAAGATTTCTTATTGGACTATTGTTCAAACCTGTTGTTTTTAGGCGTTGAGTCTTATTTGTTTATGATTTGTCATTATCTATTACTTAGTTAAATAATAATATCATGTGACCTGGCTGGCTCAGGTCTGGTGTCACAGTTATCAGGTCGCACCTGAATAAGTTCAGGGCCTCTGACGTGACTTAACGACTGTTTTTAGGCAGCCGGGACCGACAGCTTAACGTGTCCTCCGAAACACGGGAGTGGCCCGAGGTAAAAACTTTTGGTCAGAACTGGGATCGAACCCGGGACCTTTGGGCTAGCAAACCAGCACTTAACCCACTCGGCTACGGCCACTCCTATTACTTAGTTGAATGAGCTGCTATTTATTCATTGTTAAGTAGGAGGATTGTTATAGATGATGTCGCTATTTTTATCAATACTATTATTTGTTCCAATATCGCACTGTTATGTTAGATTGTTTATAATTTTGTCAGCACTATTTTTTTTTTGTTAGAACCATTCACGCAACTCATTTGTATATTTAGTAAAACTTTGTACAAATTAATTGATAAATGAATAATGAAGCATGTTAATATTAATAAAAAATGTCATTCATGTCATGTCATACGTCAGGTTAGGCTAACATAAGTAAAAAAACTCATAATAGTTATGGGGCCGATTTCTGCATTGCTTCTCACATGTCAGGTCAAATTAAGAAAGATTGTTTGACTTATACTTGAAAAGTGCTCTAAGAATGATTGGGAATAACATTATTGATTTTTTTGCAATGCAATGCTATGCTTCTATATACTTGAGAAAAATGAAGTTCTATCTTCCAAAATAAGTTGAGATGATATTAAAGGGGAAATTGTTAGTATAGTTCACAATTTTATATTTTGGATTTCTTATTCCATGACGATCTGCGTTGTTAATATTAACTTTTTTTTTGTAAATTAAACGACTTGCAGTAAATTTTAATTGTGAATAAATAATATTTGTACTCTTGGCCAAACGTGTTCAAGTCATGGAGACTCATCTTAAAGGCCTTGAAGATGAGTCTCCATGACTCAAAAGCGTTTGGCCAAAAGTGAGTACAAATATTTATTCACAATTAAAATTGACTGCAAGTCGTTAAATTTACAATAAAAAGTTAATTGAATATTTACTAATGCGTAGTGAATTTTTGGTTACAGCACAACCTGATGACGAAATTCAAGAAGATTCAAAGCTAGAAGTAGGAGGAGAAGTAGGAAAATCTGAATCACCAGGTAGGCTCAAGTATTTTCAGATTTTCAGTCACCTTAAGCCTCGGTTTCCAACTACGCTGATTCGGACAAAACGGACAGTTGACAAAGCCGGAACACACTACACTAGATTCTTTCGATCTGGGTTCCTATAACGAAAACATCAATTTCTGTGTATTCCTGCCCTGTCCACTGTCCGTTTTTGCCCATATCTGCGAGTTGTAGAATTAGGTTTAGAAAAGTTTCACGCCAGTGAAACTGTAACTACTAAAAATGTTAACTTTTCATGTGAAATTTAACGACTTGCAGTCAAATATTTGTTAAGAATAAGTATAATAACTCACTTAATCTGGCCGAGTACTTTCGAATCTATGAGATCCATCTTCAGAGGCGTGGGTTCCTAGACCATCATGTCAGTTTTTTGGTTAGAAGTGTTGTGGTTTTTGTAAAATGTGATCAAAAAGTTTGTGAGATTTAAAATTTAAAACTAACCTAACCTAACCTAACCAAAAAACTGACATGATGATCTAGGAACCCACGCCTCTGAAGATGGATCTCATAGATTCGAAAGTACTCGGCCAGATTAAGTGAGTTATTATACTTATTCTTAACAAATATTTGACTGCAAGTCGTTAAATTTCACATGAAAAGTTAATATTAACAACGCAGTTCGTCATGGAACAAGAAATCCAGGAACTAAAAATGTCTTTCGGCCAGTTGCACAAAACAAAATTAAATTCAACCACCGTAAGATGACGTCATCTTAAGGAGCTCAATAGGGAAGTCGTTTCCCTGGCTCCGTCAAATGACGTCATCTTACAGTGGTCAAATTGAATTTTCTTTTGTGCAACTGGCCGTTAGAATTATGAACTAATGTAGAACATGCATTAGAACCTGTTTGAAATATCCCGCAAAATGTGGCATTAGGATTCATTCAAAAGTTCTGATATTTTTATTCACTTTTTTGCAGATGGGTTTAAGTTTCATAATTTTGAGTTGCTTTATGATAAGCATTACTGAAAGTTCTGGATGCCTTTCGAGTATATTAGGTTCATTCATGCTACAGTACTAAGAGGATAGATAGATAAATTGCCTTTATTAAGGGCGAAGTTAGGAATCGAGGCTCTCTCTCAGTCAACCCAACTAGAGTGTAAGATATTACGTACCTATTTTCTGGATTATTGGCCATGCCTTACAAAAATATAATTTCGCTTTAGTAAACTGTAGTGTAAACATAACGATGTTGAAGATCCATATTCTTTCCACTAATATGTAACAAAACTTTAACAAACACTTTTAAGTGTAAATTATGACTCACGTTATGGCGTGACGGCCGTTTCAATCTGTTGCCAAGAGCATCGTCACACGACCCACAGTACTCTGTGTTCTGTGGGTCGTCTGACGATGCTCTTGACAACAGATTGAAACGGCCGTCACGCCATAACGTGAGTCACAATTTACACTTGAAATTGTTTGTTAAAGTTTTATTGAACATATGCACTGCTTTGCCAAATTTAATACTCCAATGTCCGGTTACACGAACGTCAATCAAAGTTTGATCACCGATCTCTAATAAAAATTCTCATGAGTGATAGATTTTTGTTCAACCGGCCCTTATAAATCTACTACTAAAAAAACTAGAAGTTTTTATAAAAAGCTACAATAAATTGGAAAATTTATTTTTATGGTTTCAAGTAAACGATAATGAAGAACTTACCCTTTCCAACAGTACTAGAGATGCACTTATTTTCAGAAACAAAGAAATTAATGGACTTCTAAAATAGCTGGACGAATTTGATTCAAGTAACTAAACTCATCGTTCATTGAAGATTTTTTTAAATTTAATACATCTTCAGTTTCAGAAAAGAAAGATGAAGCACAACCTGAAAGCAACAAAGAAACTGAAGCAAATGGTGTAACAAAGAATAAGAGTCCTAAACAAAAAGACAAAAATAAGGGAGCAAAAAAGCAAACAGTAAGTAATCAACAAGTTGGCAATTAAGTGAGAATAAATAATTTAGAAAGTGTTAGATTACAAACATGAATGGAAACACTGTTAATGTGAAACAGCAACAATATGAAATAAGTATTGAGTGAGCAATTGATTAAGAATAAGTAATATTGAAATTCTTCCATTACAAACATGATACAAATCACATAACAGTTGAAATTTGTTTAACTTTTTAAGTAATTGCACATGTATCCACCATGTGAGTATTTATAGTACAAGATTTAGTAGGTACTTATAAAATTTCTGCAATGTAATATCGATAATAAAACGACCTAATAAAAAATCTATGGTCCTAAAGAAATGTGTAATATGTTTTTAAAATAATTCGCTGTAATGACTACGTTATGACTTCTCTATTTTGGCTCTTATATCTAAACTAAATTCAAAATTATGTCTACTTTCTCTGGACTGTGTTAGTGCTACGTTTTTAAATCAAGCTCCTAAATTGATATTTTTGTGTTGGAAAGAATTAGTAGAAAGAAAGAATGGTATTCGAAGTGAAATTCCTAGTTCAACTTGGACATAACCTTAAATTCGGATTTTTATTTAAAAATTTGTAAAGACAGCAGTAGTGGGCTATGCCTGTTGTATCTTTACTTGATTGTGTTTTATGTTATGTTATGTAAATGAATGAATAAATGAGTAGATCGGTATGACCAATCTAAATAAAAAAAACTTACCAAACATCAAACTATCTAACTTGAGGCACAGAAAACTATATAGTCTAGAAAATCTGCAAGACAGTAGAAACCAATCTGTCAAAACAAAACAATTCAAATTCATTCTAGTTTTTCTTGATAGGTGTTATAAACTAATTACTTACTGTAAGTTACAAGATAGTATTGGTGATGTAATTTTTAGTATTGGTCATAGCGATATTGTGGTAGGCATCCATAATGAATAAAACTGATGTTTTCTCAACCATTTTGATTAATAACACATGAGATAATATAGTTTCAACTTTCACGCCATTTTTAATCCCAATCAAAATAAAGCTACTCTGCATTTTAGTTTCAGTTAGATCAAGATTGAAAATGGCGTGACAGTTGAAACTTTAGTACCTCATGTGTTATTAATTAGTGTGGTTGAGACAATGACAGTTTTATCCATTATAGATGCATTAATCATGATAAAAAAGCTCTCATTTCAAAAACCTGAAATTGATCAAATCAGAAAGAAAAATCTGAATCTTTTGATGCTTGACACGCTCCTTAATGCAATAAAGGATAACAATAGTTAATAAAACGTATTATTTGTTGATTCATGACTGCAAGTAGAATACTTTCACTTGACGACAAGTCAAAACTGTTGAAAAAAAAATTATAATTTTTCTTTCTTACATGTTCTACCCAAAGTACTTTAGGATGAAGCACACAAAGGTCTGAGACCTGTGCGAGGGTAATGAGTTGGATAATGGTGAGTGATGAGCAGGACCTACAGTTTTAGGTGGGTTCCGACCCATCGAGAAGTGATTTTACAGCAGATAACAGTGTCTTTTTTGCAAGTCAATGTAATCCGTCACCCTTACAAAGAGTGCCCAGGAGAACGCAGCTTATCTCTACTCTATCTGATTGAACAGATACCAGCTACGGCAATATACCTGTAACAATATATTGTCTACGTAAAAATGTCTTCTAATTATTATTCGCATAATTTTTCATCGTCAAAGTTTATAATAAAATATTTAATTGCAAAAATACATTTTGTTTCAGTCAAGTGTCTGCGTCATATTGTAAGAAGATTGACATTCATTGGAAGATATGAAGCACGCATGGGCCAATAGCAATCAAGCATTTACAAGTAGAAAAACCTGAGTTATCATTCAAATCTAGTCGAGGCACATCCATAGTGGTGGTATACAGCATTTTAAATGCAATCTATACTATATTGCAACTTATATATTTATTGAAATAGATTATTTTAATGTACTTTATAAAAGTTATTTTAAAAAACAGTTTTATACACTTGTATTTTGAACAGATCGAATAAAATCAGACATAAGTATGAAGTAAAGCGTATTTGATTTAATAGAACCTTATTAAGAGCCTACAGCCCTACAAAGCTCTATAAAGTGACCTATAATGGCTATAATACCTTTATGTGGTGTATATAGAGCCTTACCTGCGGGTGCTTGCAAAGTGGAGCATCTGATACTTGATGATAACTACTTTTGCAAAATCAAACTTTTTATGTGAAATATTGTACGACAGGTAGAAGCAGCGTAAAATCAATGTGAATGCCCCCATTCCACAGCATGAGTTTGATTTTGCGATGGCGATTATCATCGAGTATTAGACGCTCCACTGTGCGTCAACCTAATTTGGGATGACGGTCGTCTGTAATAGTTGGGATCACGTTTTAAGCAAATAATATAAAAATGACACTTTTGTACACTTCTTCAGTACAAAAATGAAGGTTTTTGCAATATTTTACAGATTTGACTCTGTCTTGATCAGCTGGCAATGATATTGGTTATTCTATGCTATTATACTGAGCTCCACCATTTTTCTACTTCTCTAAAAAAAACAAAAAAAAAAAAAACAAACAAACGGAACAACCTTGGTTTTTAACCAACTTCCAACAAGGAGGAGGCTCTCAATTCGACCTGTTTTTTATGTTTATACATACATAAATTACTCGAGCACTATTTAGCCGACTTCAATATTTTTTTTTTTCAATGAAAGCATCATTCAGCGGTGGTTCCATCCAAGTTTCGCAAGGATCGGCCTAGTATTTACCCCAATATATTAAGAAAAAAGGAGCATTCATCGATGTCTTAGGCTAGTTTTGACATCGATTACGCAAAGCCGGGCATGTGTAGAACAAGCCGGTAATGTCCCTGTTTTGGTCAATCAGGTGAACTAAACAAATTGAAAGGTATCTTCTGTTAATGCATCTTCTGAGCCATGCCTGATTGGAGAGGAATATTATTAAAAAATGGCAATTTCAATTAAGAATGAGAAAAATATATTTCTATCACATGAATATTGAAAATAATTTAGTTGAAATTATGAAGCCGAAGTTTATATAGTTTCAATCATGATTTAAAGGGATTTAGAGGGAAGTGATAGCCGCGAGCCGTAGCAGGTATCTGTTCAATCAGATAGATAAGCTGCGTTCTCGTAGGTCCTGTTTGCAACGGTGACCGATTAGATTGGCCAGCAAAAAAGACACTGTTCTCTGCTGAAAATCACTTCCCGGTGGTTCGGAACCCACCTAAAACTGTAGGTTCAACTCATCAATCACCATCATCCAACTTATTACCCACGCACAGGTCTCAGACCTATGTGGGCTTCATCCTCAAAAAAAAAGTAAAACATATTTTTAAGATTGTTAATTTAAAAAAAAATTCAACTTTTTAATTTTCCAGGGTAGGTATACTCTGAAATGAACCAAATTAAAAATTGAAGGCCATTTCACTTTTAGCCTTTTGCTATTATAAATTTCCTAAATACAATATTCTATGTTTAATAAAGAGTTGTAGTATTTTACTGAGATTATTAACTTTACTTATAGTTAGATCTTTAGTTACTTTAATTTATATGGATATAGATCATATTGATTTGCTAAATATTTCATAATGCATTAGAAATTTCCTATGTTTTCAAAGTTTGAATATTCAACTAAAAAGCTTTAAAAAATTAAAACAAATAAGAAACAGACTGTAATGAAATTTAAAATAAAGTATTCACTTTAATCTGAGAAAATTTTAAATTTAATTAAAATAACCTTTAAAAGTCGGCGCCAAACACTTTATGAGTTTATAAAAAAATTCTGTTATATTTCAAGAGATTAAGAAAAACTTGGTGTCGACTTTAAAAGGTTACTTGTATTAAATTTAAAATTCTCTGTTTAATGTGAATACTTTTCTTCAACTTATTAGTACGAGTGTATTTAATTCTTGAGTATCATTTCATTTCAAGTTGGTTTCTTAGCTTGTTTTATTTTTTTATAATAACCTTGAGCCATACCGGACAGGACAGTCTACAACAAATTATTAGAAAGATGGTGAAATTTATTTAAATTGCTAAATATTAACAAGATATTAATTTCGATATTTCTTTCCACATTCACACTCAAAACTCACGAAAACTTATTCAGCATCTTTAGTCCTTGCAATTTCTTCTTCAATTTTCTTTCTAGCTAATTCTAATGTGAGCGACCTGGAAGATATGGAGACAGTCTTTTCCCTAGACTTCTGTCCTCTAACAATGGTGAAGTCACTTTTTCTAACACTTAGCACTTCGGCCAAATACTCGACTAACTCACTGTTGGCCTGGCCTTCTACGGCACGAGCAGCTATCTTCACTGACAATCGAGGCTGATCATCAGCTGATGCTTCTGAGCCTGGAAAAAACAAAATAAAAATAATTTTTTCATCTATTGAAGCCTCGGCTTCCTAGAACGTGGATTTGAGCTAAATGGACAGCAGACAGGGCCGCACACACTACAATTATATAACTAGATTTGTTTTCAAAATATTAATTATACTAATACAATATGAACTTTTTATAGTAAATTCAACGACTTGCGGTCAGTTTTAATTGAGAATAAATAATATTTTTACTCACTTTTGCCAAACGTTTTCGAGTCATGGAGACTCAAAGGCCTTTGAAGATAAGTCTCCATGACTCGAAAACGATTAGCTAAAAGTGAGTAAAAATATTATTTATTCTCAATTAAAATTGACTGAAAGTCGTTGAATTTACCATAAAAAGTTAATCTTAACGCAGATCGCTATGGAACAAGAAATCCAGGAATATAATATGATAATACATTCGATTAATTAGACATAATCTGCTATTATATTCGTGTATTCTATTATTGACCGAACGAAGAGAGGTCTCTTTTCTAAGTCGACTGTTTAGCATTAATTTGTCCGTCTGCAATGCATTTACGGCTAAACGCATGGACCAAATTCAATGAAATTTTGCATGGATCTTCTTCCATCAAGAAATTCCCAGCGAAACATGTGAGGATTTTCAAAATTTTTAGGCATCTAAAGGATATTTGAAAAGAAATAGATGAATGGATCAAGATGAATACATTCTTCAAAATAAATAATATTATCAAATAATATTTTAATGGTTTTATCTGGAAGTTGCTGTGAAGTAACAAAGATTCATATCATCTATAGATTCCTTATTATATAATTTATGTAAAATTGTTTATTGTACATGTCTGTCATTTTTTTGCGTTCTTCCTTATTTTGGTTGCAAAAATAACAATAACAAAAATAATAAAAATAAAAAGAATAATAATAAAAAAATATATAAAAAAATTGGGCACTGAAATCTGCTATTGACATAATAAAAATAAAAAGAATAATAATAATAACAATAAAGATAACAATAATAATGATGTTAAAAATTAGGATAATAAAAATGATTGGTCACAAAAATCTGATATTGCAAGTATTCCTGATTAGAGGGAAACAAATGAGTTTCTTATTTTACAATAATTTAGGTCATCATAAGTTCGGTATTGATAGATGAGTATAAGTGTAAAAAAATATTCAACTCACTGCTAGCGCACAAGCTTTATGCTTATGCTAGCTTTTACTAAATTTTTCTTCCAATCATGGATTGCACAATTTGTTCGCGGGGTAGGAAGGACAGTATTTTATGTAGGAAATATAATTAGCAAAACAAAAAACGCAATTTTCGGAATATTTATTTAATGTATTCAAAAACATTCTAATGTATTTCTAGTGAACAAATAAATTTGTTGATTTGTATCTTATATTCTACTGTTTTGTATTTTGGAATATTCTTGTGAGATTGTGTATGTTGGAATGAAAATAAAAATTGAATTGAATTGAAAACCAGGAAAGGCATTTAGGCCTTTCTCTAAAGAAAACATATGATTTTTTAAATGAGCTTCTCCATCCTATGCAATTGGAATCAATTTCAAGATAGCCCTCAGAACCTCTTGATAATAACATGTGATTACTAAATAAATGATAGTTATAAAAATTTAATCAATATTGCTCTATAAATTCATTCATCAGACATGTGGAATATCATCTGATCTAAGCAATCAGCTGTCTGGAAAATAGAAACACAGCCTTGGTGATGTGATTCAGGGGCCTTTCACACCGAAGATGCAAGACGCAAGATGCATTCATCATGAATTCAGGATGCATGTGTGTCTTACATCTTGATGAAGGGAGTTTCATACCAAAGCTGCACGTGCCACTTTTGCACCTTCTGTTTATATCCATTATATCTGTAGATTGGGAGTTTGAAAGATGATTAATCAATCGTATGACTCTTCAGACGACGAAATTATAATTCTGGCCTGTACATGCCCTTTATTGTTGCTTCCCAAAGGTGCACTATCATGTTCAGATGACAATTCCTCAATAAGTTGAAGGATTCTTGTTTTAAATTTTCTTTTTTTGGAAGGGATAAAATCAGAAATGCCCGCCAATATACTTTTGAAAAAATCAAGATCTGGGTTCTTCTCTTCTGTGTTCTTTTTGCTGGCAATATATTCGGAAACCATTTTCTCAAATTCATCAGGAGGAGCTTTGCTACATTTGTAACGACGTTTTGAACTTCCTGCAGAGGAGGTTACGCTCCTCTATCATTGATGATGGAGTTGGTGGGTCAATGTCATCGATTGTTTTTCCTTCACTCTATGCATCTTCATCTTGTCTGCTGTTTTCAGCTGGTGTAGTGTCATCATCATTATTTGGCTGATTCACTTCTTGGAGAGAACCAGACTGTGGTCTTGATTTCTTGAAAGGTACAATGAACTGCCGGGTGGTGGCAAAATGGACGGGGAGAGATGGAAGGGGTGAGTATGCAAGATCAGCACAACAAAGATGCTCGCTGAAATCTCCAGCCGGCTGGTTCTCAAGTGGCAAGTGCATCTTGCATCCAGAGTGAAACTTCTCGTTCAATTATATTGTCCAGTGTTTTAGATGCATGCATCATGCATCTTGCATCTTCGGTGTGAAAGGCCCCTCAGAGTGACATTGTGGAAAACAGACATGAAATAGACTACGCAAATTGTTCAAGGGTTAGGTCTGATGATTGTGTTTAATTTTGCGATGGAAATTATCACTGTGTACATCAAGTATGTTCCTCTGTGCAAGACCCTCATTATTGGGCGTGAGGTCTACTGTTCACAGAATTACTAACACATAATCTGATTTCAATAATTGTAAGTAACTTTTAATTTCCAACAAGATGCCATCTTGATCTTTCCAGCGAGAAGGTGAAACATCGGGATGGTAACCAACAACACTACAACAGTGGACATACGCTCAAGATGAAAATCTTCATCTACAGCGTGTTACAGCGGGGCTATGTGACTAAAAATTGTTGTCTTCTATTAGCTGTTACTTTAATGATAGATTTTCCCTTTTTGTATCCTTCGGCGTGTTTTTACAGGAATGAGAACTAGCGCATTTGTATTTTGCACCAAAAAGCCCCTATATTCATAATTTTATCAAAATCGTTAGAGCCGTTTTAGAGATTTGTCAGACATACATAAATACAGAAAATTCTCGTTTAATGTAATAGGAAAACATGAATACAGAAATTGCTCGTTTAGTGTTATAGGATATGTTCCTCCAGAAGAAGGTCTAAGTGCCTTACTTTTTTCCCTTTTAAATACAGCCTACTTTAAATGCGAGCAAACTTAGAAAATCCTTACACATAAATCACTGGGCATTCCTTAAAGGAAGATCCATGCAAAGTTTATTACATTTGTTCTATACGTTTAGCCTTAAATGCGTTACAGACAGACAAATGAAAAACGGTCGATTTAAAACAGAGACCTCCCTTCGTTCGGTAAACTATCACTCGGTGTTTTGGAGCCCACCATGTTTCTCATAACATGGCTCAAACGGCAAGGTGGTCCCACCAATAGAAGCCATTTCTTCTTATTATTATTGAAATAGTACAATAAAAAATCATAAACAATCTTATAAATTTCGACTCACTATATTTTGACTACTAATGACAAACACAAAAACAATTTTTTTCATGGAATAATATAAAATTATTCCTCAAGAAATAAATAAAATATTTACAGCGGAAATACATATATTGCTCACTCTCACACTAGGCGATTTTTGAAATGCTACTTTTCATCAGTGTTTAATGGGAAGGTTGGTAAAAGTTTTTATGAAAATTTAATATGACAAACTATTTTCAACTGTTTTTAGTGTTTCGTTTCAAGTGAACTTCTAAATTAATAGTGGTTGAGTGAGAAGATTCTTTTTTTTATTTTTAGAGTGAAGGTTTTTAGCAAATCTTAAATTTTTAGTCTGTGCTAACCTCAATGTTTTTGGACAATGTAACATATTCAAAATTTGTGAAGGGAGAAGTTTTGGACTTGAGTCTGTTGCACCTTCACATTCATTGTAAATTTGTCACAATAAATAAATAAAATTATAGGCCTATGCTTCTAGTTTTAAAATGACCGACATTCATACACATAAATATTAATTGAAATAAATGGCTGACCTTGAATCATATTCTGCTTCGATCCAGGTTTAGCATGAACATGTATCAGGATATTTCCATCTTTGTCACTGTCAACGGGTTCTGTCCTTATAGCTTTAGCAACCTATAACAAACCAGCAATGGTTGATACAAATTATCATTTATAGTCATTGAGACCTTTCTTAGAGTACAGGAATGAAAATTTAAAACTGAAGCGACAAGTTGAGAACTTTATTCACTAATCAGATTAGACTTTTTTGCCGGATGATGCCCACATGAGTCTTGAGACTTGTGCGTGGGTAATGAGATGTAACAAGGTGAGAGCATCCAAGCCTGAACTAAATTCGCGCCCGTATTGATAAAAGTTCCTTCAGCACTCTTGAAATGCCTATATAAAAAAACCTAACATTTCAAGAGACTCTCGAGTCAAGAAAACTGAAGGAACGTTCATAAAGACGGCCCTGCAACTCGAGACCTCGAGCTACAACAGTCAGCCAGAGTCTTATCTAATCAGAGACAAACGCCCCAACTTGCTGAGCCAACTTGGCCGACTTATGCATTCGTTCAAATTTCTATTACCAACAAAGACATAATTGAAGTTTGGTTATTTGGTTCCATATTCTTTTTACTGGTATAATTAAACTGAAATAAGACTGTCGTTTTGGTGGAAATACACACTCACTGTTAGGGTCGTTCCACTCTTCTGAACAAGCATCTTCAGACACTTTTGAGCTGAACCAAGGTATAAATTCAACAACAGTGGACAAATTTACAATTGTAAGATGAAAAATTGACAAGTTATTTACCAATTTATCTGAGTCCCCTGTAGCTTTGCTTTTTGAATTCTTTTTCGGCATTTTGTCAACTGACGAGATGAGAAGCAATCTTGATCGAATCATGAGCGATTAATCAACAAAATTGGAATCATTTCTTGGGTAACAACTGAAACTTAAAAAAAAAAACACTTGTCAAAAAGCAACACTAGAGGAAATTCTTAACAATATCACTTCAGGTTACTTATAATATTATCGATTAAAAATTAAAAGAAATAATACTAAACCATTTTCAATGCATAAAAACAAATACTGCAGTTAATGTCCTGTAATTAGGCTACTACATGATAGCACATTAAGGCTTCTGAGCAAAGAAGCAAAATGAATAGCATTAACGAACTTCATGTACGGTATAATGAAAAAAAGAGAAATCTTTTGGAAAAATAAAAAATTGTATCTACGAAAACCAATTGTATTTTGTAGCCAATAATTCAACAGTAAGTCTAGAATAATCATTAAAACTGTCACCGTTTCAGCGATTTTAATTTTGTCAATTCTCATGACTTAGTAAGATGAATAACACAGTTACCAACCAACTGGTGGGCTTAGGTCCTAACTAGAATTTTTAAAAGTTGCTTACAAACAAAATAAACATCTACTTAATTTACATTGGATACCAAGTTCAATACAGAAGCTTGTTCAGTGAATAAAAGCAAGAAGTTTTCATGTTCTTATCTTATCTGCCCAATCATTAGCCTATATTCAAAGAGTTTACTCGCTATAAAATATGAATTATGTAAAAAAATTTGACAGTACTCCAAATATAATATTTCGTTGAATATTCACCTATTGACACAGAAACTACAACATGCTCTAAAAGTTAGTTTATTAGTTACGGTACCGTACCAAAAAAACGCTTGGAATAATTATACAATATTTTATAAAAATACTTACAATGATAAGCATATCAGTAAAGGATTGTACCTCAAGTGAAACATATAGAAATATTCTGAGTTGATTCACATGAAATACATTTCTATAGAAGAGAATACTAAATTATAACCTGTATACAGACAACACTGCTTTGTTTTCTTCTCGAAATGCCGAACAGCTGAAAGCCGACAGTATCAGGTCGACAAGTCAACAACGAGCCTCGACTTATCGATAATGTATCGATATCTCGATGACCGCGCAATTTTTGAAACTTATGTAGCAATTTAGCTTTTTCAAATCATTGCAAGTTTTATTCTACAAAAAATAAACTAGCCTAGATATTTTTTTTTGTTTTTTTAATAAAAAGAAGTTATGTGAGCTAACAAAATAATCCATTAGAATAATGTGACATTGAAAGGCAATTAAAAATTATAAATATGTTGTATATTTACGTTATGTTATTGGACTATTTAATAATATTTTATTGCAAGTTTTTTAAAACATCTAGATCTATAAGAATGATTTATCAATAATAATAATAATAATAATAATAATAATAATCGTATTGAAATCCGTCCCTGAACCTCTTCTGCCAATAATAAATATATGAATAAAAACTTCCCTGTTTTTTATTTATATGGATGACTATTAACTTGTAAATTAAAGCAGTAATAACAGTAAATAACTTGTTCTGTGAAGAAGTGGAGTGATACTTACTTCTTTATCACACATTCATTATTATTACATCCATAATAAATTATTCCAAATTCCCTTCATACAAACACTTTAAATATAAAATCAAAATATTATTTCCAAGCCACTTGTAAACTTCAAGAAGAAGAAGCAATGGTTTGAACGATGAGCTCCAGAATGTTGTCCTGCAGCAAACAGCTCTTTCAAATGAAAACCAACATTAATTTAAACTCTTGATTCTCCTACTAACTTCACATCATCAATTTTTATATTCATCCATTCAACTTTTTATTATATTTTCTTTTATGTATCCTAAAATAATAAGCTATTCATGTACTGAACTTATATACTTTTGTTCTATATTTTATTTTTGTCAATATGAAAAATGAGGACAAATTATCCAAGTAAGTAATAAATTATTTTATAAAATTTCATTCTGACCGTGTATTGTACAGGTTTAATTTAATTGTTATTTTCGAATTCCTGTGTATAACAAATAGATATTCAAGTATAAAATATTATAAAAATAAAAAATGATTTATTATATAAAAATAGAAGATAGTATTATAATCTGTGATGTCTTTCATGACGAAATACTTGATGAACAGTCCAATATCAAAACTGACACT
Source organism: Conomelus anceps (assembly GCA_948455865.1). NCBI lineage: Eukaryota > Metazoa > Arthropoda > Insecta > Hemiptera > Delphacidae > Conomelus > Conomelus anceps. Next base: position 17,552,790 of record OX418226.1, on the reverse strand, counting down.
GTATTTCTATTTATAAATAGATAAATCTATTAATTTTTCTATTATAAATGTATTTCTTTTTATAAATAGAAATACAGTTTCAGTTTTGATTATAATACTATTAAAATATAACAGCATAGGCTAATGCAAATGAAAATAGATTCAATCTAATATTAAAACTGACACTGTATTTCACTTTTGTATTGTTTTACTCACTTATATTGGAGATTCATTTCACTTCTGAAAAGAAGCTTTGTCAGCCTCACGGAGCCTCAGGCTGACGAAGCTTCTTTTTAGAAGTGAAATGCTTCCCTCAAGAATGTTCGGAACCCACCTAAAACTGTAGGTCCAACTCATCAATCACCATCATCCAACTCATTAACCACGCACAGGTCTCAGACCTATGTGGGCTTCATCCTCAAAAAAATCTCCAATATAAGTGAGTAAAATAATATATAAAAGTGAAATACAGTGTCAGTTTTAATATTAGATTGTTTATTAAGTATTTCACAGAATATAGATTCCTGTAGATTGTATGTAAAGGTTATGGTAAACCCATCTAGTTCCAGCCTGTATGTATACTACATCTTATTAATTATTACATATCAATATGATTATATTTTCTATGTTTTTATTCCGTTATTTCTCGATTCAAAAATAGATTCCTATAGATTCTATGTTACATCCATTTAGTTTCAACTATAGAAATAAACTACATATTATAATTATATCCAATATGATTCCATATTCTATGTTTTCAAGCCGTTATTTCTCGATTATATGTCAACGGTTATTCACATTATTATTTATCTTTGTAAATTTTAGAATATGAGTGCTTCCTTCAGTCGAGGATTGATTGATTGATTGAGCGGATAATAAATACAGAAGATAAAAAACCAGGTGTCAGGTAACAACCGTCAGAGATAGTCTTTTATGTTGTATAGTCCGCGGGTTCACAAAAAAAAAAATGATATGCAGATGTTGGAACAAACCCTTGGAGGCTGCACGCTTTAGCTAAAATGTTTACAATAAAAGTTTGCAGAGTGTGCCTGACCTGCTGACTGTCAAAGGGTTGCTGGGTACACCAGGTGATGTGTCCTAGGGGTGAGGCTCATTTACCTACGATGGGGCGCTCAAAAAATGAGGGTCTCGTTTTTTATCACCCCTCATTTCAATATTTCCAAACAGCATCCGTGTGGAGCACTGAAGTAGAGTGTGCAAATGGAACAATTTCTATTCTGCTTTTTATGAGTTTCTGTTTTGTTCTTTTTTCTTTCTTAAAATATCAAATAATTATTCATTTTTTAGCTTAGTCTTCTGTATAATTTTTACTAGATTTCAATACCTTTTATCTTCTTATTTTTTCTTTTCTTTTGACTTCTTACGTTTCTCTCATTAATTATTTTCATATATTACTGATTACTCGTTGCCAGTGCTCAAACATTTGTTTTGCTGGCAACGCCAATACTAAGTTTAATTGTCTAGCTGTGAAAGCTTTTTCATTTTGCTTTGATTAATCGTTCATCAACTTCGTTTATACTTCACACTCTTTTCTTGTCTCCTTAATTTCAGCTTCTTTTCCATCACTAGCTATTCATTTAGCTACTGATTTATGCTTTTTTCATCATAATGATTTTATTTTGATTTTGTAGTTTTGTGATTATGCAACCCTTAATAGTTTGTGGTAGAACATTGAAACAAAACCTTAATAGATTAAAAAAAAATCTGCTAGGTACATAAGAAAAGCATGGGAATAGGTTAGATTCATGTAGGACGATATGTTCAAGAAACTTTGTCTCCTAACTGTACCTTGCTTGTATGTAATGATTCTATTTTGATTTTGTAGTTTTGTGATTATGTAACCATCAATAAATAGTTTGGGGTAGAACATTGAAACAAAACCTTAATAGATTCAAAAGAAAGCTGTTAGGTTTAAGGGAAAAGTAAGTAGGCTAGGTTAGATTCATGTAGGGCGATGTTCAAGAGACTTTGTCTCCTAACTGTAACTTGCTTGTATGTGTATAAAGTTACATTATATGTAAAAAGAGCGATATAAACCAAATTCTTAACATCCATGATTATAAAATTTGAAGCCAAGGAAATTATAACTTGGTGAGTTCCAATAGTATTTCAATCGAACTAAAACCTAGTTATATTGGTAGGAAATTCTATAACAAGCTACCGCAGTTTCTAAAGAGTCTTGGAACTTGGAAATTTCGAAATATAAAAAAATTGAAAGAATATTTAGTTAATAATACTTATAGTGTTCAAGAGTTCCTTTCATATCTCAAAATTGAGCCTCATCTTAACTAATTAATATTGTAATTATTTTAACTAGTGTATAAGATTGTTAATATTGTATGTATATTATAATTGTTCATCTGGCTTATCTCATACTCCTTAACCAAAGTCTTCAAGAAGTAATCTTAAAATATATATATATTATTTGTATGATTTGAATCGTGGTTTTCTAGCTAATTTTAAGGAATTAATCATTACATCGTCTATTAAACTTCTCTAGATAAAATTATTGTAGCACAGTTGCAGTTCTATGCAGCATCATTATCTTTTCTTTTGAAGAATTGACTATAAAATCTACAACTAAGGAACTAAGTACAGCTTTTAATACTAAGGGAATAACCAATTTTTACTGGCACAGACTATGGGTTCTTATTATTAAAGGGACACTAAGACATTGAAGATTTTATTAGAACAGAATGTTTGTATTAAGTTATGCTTTAAATGTTATTGTATATGTATTTTGATTTTATAATTTTGACTTTATATGATTTTAAATGAATTGGATGCCATGAAGATGTTTCAACTTTTCACTATGAATTAATTCATGCATGCAAAACTATTAGTTTTACATACACTATATAGTGTATGTAAAACTAATAGTTTTGCATGCATGAATTAATTAGGTGTAAAAATACACCATATATATACTAGGTATTAAATACAGACAGGTTTATTGCGGAATATAGGAAGAAAGTTTTGTTGAGAATTAAGTTAAGTTGTTTAAAACCTCACTGAAAACCTGTGTTGCGGCTATGAGTTTAGTACCTTATATTTAGCCTATTATTTCAAGATTACCAAGTTTTTAATCTGGTGAAATAAGATGTTCATGTTGACAAATATAGTAAAACAAAAATAGTAAAGTGAAAAAGGAATGGAGGAAAAGGTTATTTGACTTAAAAATCAAGAGTGGTCTTACAATTGACTTTAAAAAAAGATAATTTGATTATTGACTTCCTTATAAGGTTGTGCGCAGGGTTTTGGTCATAATTTTTTTTCTAAGTTTATTGTACTGAATGTTATTAGGGCTTTGAAATGTTATATATTGCTGTGAGAAAAAGTTTCTTTCATTAATTACTCTGTGAAATATGGTCGTTTAAAGTCGTAAAATTTTCTGCTTTTGGGAGCAATTGATCTCATCTACAAGAGTGATTTTAAGCTTTTGCTAAATTTTCTGTAACTAAAATACACATTGAGGAATAAAATGACATTTTTACTCCAATCAAGCAATTCGTTTTTTCAAAATACATATTTAAAAATCGGTAGAAAAATTCAATTTAACAAAAATTGAAACTTGGAACAAAGAAAGACGTATAAATCATAGTATTAGGATGAAAGAGTATTCAAGGAGAAAAAAGGGAGGCAACATGACTTGAATGGTGAATGAGTGCGGTGCTTAGTAGGCCTATACAAAGGGAAAAAGTGAAAAAGTAAAAAGAAAAATTACAACTAAATAGTAGATTGTAATAAAAATAAAAATGACTAAGTTGTACAAAATAAAACACTACCTAACATTTTGAATAGAATATTGAACATGTTGAGCTCTCAAGTTTTCACTTAAGTCAATTCATTAATTCTCTTTTGCAGCAATAAATAATTAGGCTATATTAACTTTTCATGTGAAATTTAACGACTTGCAGTCAAATATTTGTTAAGAATAAGTATAACTCACTTAATCTGTCGGCCGAGCGCTTTCGAATCTATGAGGCCTCTGAAGATGGATCTCATAGATTCGAAAGCGCTCGGCCGACAGATTAAGTGAGTTATACTTATTCTTAACAAATATTTGACTGCAAGTCGTTAAATTTCACATGAAAAGTTAATATTAACAACGCAGTTCGTCATGGAACAAGAAATCCAGGAATTAGGCTATATCTCAGGCAGGAATTATGTAAGACTTACTTTTTTCTATTAAACATCTTCCTCTAATACTTTTTTCGTGACCAAAGCTTCTGCTACTGTAAAAACCTTTTCATTACTGTGTTTGTTTTTTCATCTTATTATTCATTTAAGAGAATTATTATTATTATCATATTTTATTATTCATATTATCATGGGAAGTGATAGCCGTGAGCTGTGAGCCGTAGCAGGTATCTGTTCAATCAGATAGAGATAAGCTGCGTTCTCCTAGGCACTCTTTGTAAAGGTGACCGATTACACTGGCCAGCAAATAAGACACTGTTCTCTGCTGTAAAATCACTTCCCAGTGGTTCGGAACCCACCTAAAACTGTAGGTCTCAGACCTATGTGGGCTTCATACTAAAAAAAATTGTCTTTCCTTCTAAGTTATGTATTTGCCTTATCTCAAAGACTCTTCAATAACTGTTATTATAAAAATTATTAAATGTATATTACTTATTGTTGTGGTTATCCATTTTTCGTGAACTGCAGTAGAACTATTCATATGTATTACAAACTGACATGCAACGAATGTGACAGCTTCTATATTGGACAAACTGGCAGATCTTTCACAACCAGATTCAAAGAACACATAAAAGCCCTCACCCAACCACAGACAAAATCAAATTATGCTGAACATCTACTCACAAAAAATCATTCATTCACCAAAATTGATCAAAACCTCCACATCCTTCACATTGCCCCCAAAAGTCAAAAACTCAATACTCTTGAACAATTCGAAATTTACAAACATTCCATTTCACATCCTCAATTCATACTCAATGATCAACTTAATTTCAAATCTCATACCCTCTTCAACATCATCACAAATCCCTCCTAAAAACTTCCCCCACCACATCCACTCCTCCCACTACCTTCCTACAACCACCAGACCTTACATACCAGAAAACTAGTCAGTCTGCAACCAAGCGCCGAAGAAGAACAACATAGTTCGAAACGCGTCCGCCGCGACTCAAAAAGGTCAGTTCTGCACAGCAAGATAATACATATGAATAGTATATTACTTCTTTAACTACAATGTTTTTTCCTATAGATCAATAGTAGACCAATTAATTATTATACCCAAAGCTTGCAAGGTTCAAGAGAAGTCTGGGATTTCATCCCTTAGCAGTTCTCTGCAGGCAGACTCTATTAGTTTGTCTGTGTCTAGTCTTTTCAGTGATGGACCCCCTCCCGCGAGCCACCGCTGGAGTGGAGCGTCAAAGGGTAACTCTTCACTCTTCTCTCTCTTCCACGCCGTCCCACTTTATCTCTCAGTCCCTCTCTCCTCTGTCATCACTCAATCCCTCTCACTCGCGCTCATTCATTCTGCCTCCTTCTCTTTCGCTCTATATTTAATTTCATTTTTCTAATCGACGAGCGACGTCTGCTGTCGAATATGATAAAGGAACGCTTCGATCGCTTTTGTCAACCGGTGAACATCTGGGCTTTACGTTGCACATTGCTTAGGTTTGTTTGTGGATCAAGGCTGTAGTCACTCCATCCCAGTCATTATAGGCCTCTATATACTCGAGTATGCTATTTATTTAATGTGAAAAAAAAGAACAATGAATGCAAACATAATATAGATTATATATATTATACTAGATTATATCTATTATACTCTACTATACTCGATTCGATTTGGTAAACACAATTGGATGAGTTCCAAGTCCAAGTCCAGTTCCAAGTCGTGAGTTCCAAGTAGAGGGCCATTCAATAAGTAATGAGACAAATTAATTGTAGTAGTGTAAAAACCGTTCATTCAATCAGCACACAATTTTGGCTACTTTTCAACATAATCCCCCCCATGACTTGTACACTTGTCCCATTGTTCCTTCAACTTTCTAATGCCACTGGCATAAAATTGTTCCCATAAAACAATTGTTCCCATACACTTTCAACATCCTTGCATGGATTTCACTACCTTTAACACCCACTAATACTTAAGATCTATAAAGATCTAGTTCTTCCATGGTGTGATTTTCAATCGGACATGACATATTAACTTTCTATTGTAAATTCAACGACTTGCAGTGAATTTTAATTGTGAATAAATCATATTTGTACTCACTTTTGACCAAATTTTTGAGTCATGTTTTTCAAATATTATTTATTCACAAATATATTAAAATTGACTGAAAGTCGTTGAATATTCAATAAAAATTTAATATTAACAACGCAGATCGTTATGGAACAAGAAATCCAAGGACATGACATCTTGAACTAACTGAATTATAGGTTATCTCTACAAAATCTTAACAAACAGCTGGTCAGAAGTAATAGCAAGGATTTATGTTGAAATCCTAAAAGTTTCGTATTGAATTATAAAACTATTTCTAACCTACATCCTACATCCATTTGTCTCGTTACTTAATGAATGACACTCATAGTACACTTCTGTGTTCTGCTAAATAAATAATTTCAACCATTTAGAAGGTCCTACTTTCATTTTTCGATTTTCTAAGATTTTCAAAGCTTATTTTAAAATTAAAATGAAATTTAAAAGTGAAAACACTTTCAAAACTGTTAAAAGTCTTGTATTTACTCATTCACTTTTCCGAGCAATTTTTATTTCAAAATAAAAATTATCCTAGAAATTGAACTTTAGCAAAGTAGTTGAACTAATGGTGCTTTTAATAATTACATATTTCTTAATCTATGCTTTTGGAAGAATCTTTGTTGTAATCTTTGTTTAGCGGGACCTTTGAACGCATGCATTTTTGTAAATAAAATGATGATTGTATCAATAAATTACACATTGTTTTTTATTAACGCAGGAGGTGCACGGGCAATAACTTATTAATAAGCATCGACTTATTTTGTGACCACTACCTGAAGTCATCTATCAGAAAAGAAAAACTTCAAACTGGATTCCCGGGGTAAAATGTCAGTAGATAAAATATTTATTTATTGTGACAAATTTACGAATGTGAAGGCGCAACAGACTCAAGTCCAAAACTGCTCCCTTCACAAATTTTGAATATTTTACATTGTCCAAAACATTGAGGTTAACATTGAGACTAAAAATTTAAGATTTGCTAAAAACCTTCACTCAAAAAATAACTAAATGAATATTCTCACTCAATTTCATTCGATTGTAGTATAATTATCAGAGGAAGTGCAATTGCGCAGGTCTTGGCAATGATCAAAGAACTCAGATAATAATGAAGAAAATGGGGAAGCTCAATGCTAGTTAGGTAAGAACGGTAAGAAATAGTGGATGAAGGCCTATAGGCCTGGTTTGGATGATTCAAAAACAGGCAACTACCTTGAAACACATTCATTTTGTGAGTGAGTTCAAACCCTCCATACATTGCAAAAGGATAATACCAGCTCGTTTTTCATTTCTTTCTTTGCCCTCCATTGATAATGGTGTTTCCTCAGTCCGCACTATTCTATGACAGCTAATGAAAGCTGCTTTCCTTTCCAGCCATTCACATTTCTGTTCTTTGATGTTGTCGGAATGTCTCAATGGGGAAGCGATCCCCGTTCCAATTGCTTTACCTTCGCTGTTGACGGCTCAGGATTATCGTATTTCACAAAAGTACCAGAGACTTGTTTTCAGCCGCTTTCTACTCAAAGCTTCTGTTCTCAGATCTCAGATGCTTTGCAATCAAAGCTTACCTGGAATGGCTGGCTAGCTTGGCGACCTTGTTAGCGCAGTTGGTTGGAGTGCTTGTCTCTGATTAGATACGGTCCTTCAGTGTCTCTTGAGAGACTCTTTAAATGCATTAAGAATAAAGGCAATTCATGAGTACCTCGACAGTCGGTTGGAGCGCTTGTCTCTGATTAGATAAGGTTCTGGGGGGCGTATTTATGATCATTCCTTCAGTGTCTCTTGACTTGACAGACTCTATAAATGCATTAAAAATAGAGGCATTTCAAGAGTCCCTCGACTTAAGTGAGACTGGAGGAAGGTTCATGAATAAGGCCCTGGCTATCTGCTACTACTGCGGTCTTGAGTTCGAGTCTCGTTGGATATTTTCATCTCATCATTCACGCACAAGTCTCAAGATTCATGTGAGTATCGTCCAAAAAATATGTGAGTAGAATCAAGTATCTAAAATCACAATTTCAAAATTATTGTCCCAAAATTAATACTAACAATAATTACTTTTTTTACAGAACAAGTGAAGATGTGGTGTAATAACAAAACAATTTTTCAAATAAACAATTTTTACTTTTATATGCTATATGATAGGGAAGCATTGTTCTAAATAGCAATATGTTCTAATTCGAAAAAATTGAGTTGAACAATAACAAAAATTCAAAAGCAAAACATTACAATTAATAACTGTTAAAATCTCATATTCAGTTTTTCATATACGGTACCTATATTTTTTTCGTGTTTTTACTTGTGTTCCTTTCACAAATTCATTTCAATAGCCTATTTCTAATGTCAAACATATAAAGAAATAAAAGTATCAACTATCAAAATTGAACAAATAAATATCAAGAAAAAGAAAAAAGAGAAGGAGGAGGAGGAGAAGGAGGATGAGGAGGAGTAGGAAGGGGAAGAAGAGGGATAAGAAAAAAGACTATTAAATTGAATTTGTAGATAGGTTATTACGCATTCTAGAAGTTCAGATTCAACAGAGTTGGAAATAATACTCTTACTTCTTACAATTATTTGATAAATAATCTATCTATTAGAAAAATACCTTTCGCTTATTATTACAGCTGTTTCAAACTAGTATTGTGCTAGTTGCAAATAGCATTTATTATACTTAAACACTCAACCTACAAATTACAAAATAATACAAAAAACTAATAAGCATACAAAATGTATTGTCGCTAGCTACAACTTTATGCCAACTCTAGTTACAATGTTATGTCATTTACTCTAACAATCAACCTACAAATAACAAAATAATAACAAATAACGAAAAACACCAATAGAAAAAAGCTTCTGATAACAGACAGTACACGTGTTCACACACAGAATATCAGTGGGGGAAAAGCCCGGATGGTGAGATCATGTTTAGCATGTAAGCAGCGGGTTCTCCTCAATGTTTTCTGTTGTCATGCTTTAGATGGAGGGGGATGATTGGGGGACAGGGGTTTGTTGAGAATGACAAGAAAATGCAGAGGACGCCTTCTGACTAGCTACAACCGTGAAGGCGTCGTTCCTAGGGCGTCGGGACGCTACTCCCCAAACAAGAGTCCGAATGTGCTTTTTGCGTGGACAGAATGCTTGAATAATTTAGACACGTCCGCCGTCCATTGAGAAGGTCCCGCTGTAGTTTTTTTTTTGGGACCAAAACGACGAAAAGGGACTCGTGGAATATTTTTTGCGAGGTCTAACTACACTTACAATGCCTTGAATTGCCACCGGCCTTATCCTTATCTGTGCTCGCTCTTGTTACGTGAAGACTGAATGGGGTTGGCAAACCTGAATGAAGCTAGAAGGCCTAAATTATTGTGTTATCTTGGAGTTATTAAGGCCTAGATACGCCGCTGTATTATTAAGAACCTGGTCGGGCTTTATTGAAGTCGTGCCGTTGTCCGGCTCACTGCTTGCACTTTGATAATAGTTCCGTCAGGTTCAAGGCCATTCACATGACATAACGGTTGTTACAACAATAATAGTAGTTTATGCAACGATTTTATTTTGACCCTTATTAAAGCACGAGTTAGATGTAAGTTATAACACGAGCGAATGCGAGTGCTTAAATATCTCATGAGTGCTTTAATGGCCAAATAAAATCGTTGCATACACTATTTTATCTACGACCACTAGTATACATTTAATTAAAACAATTTCATTTCACCTGTGACTGTCAGAGATACCTAACCTCTCATCTCAAATACGAGAAGTTATAGTAGATTGTTAGGTTAAAGCAGCTGGTGTAGCAGTTTGAACAAATCAGCTGATAGTTTCACAATATTGAATTACGATATTGATTCCATCAAAAATGCTTCTGATTGGTCCAGAACCCGTGTTATAATGTAGAACCTGTACTATAATGAGCTCTTTATGCAACGGGTTTCAAAAAGCATTTCGAAAAGACAGCTGTTTTGGCATCAATTGTGAAACTGTAATGTATACATTATGACATGGTCGTAGATAATAATTATTATAGCATAGACAACTTAATTGTTTCTGTAATCTGTGATTATAGTGATAGCCTAATCGGATGAAAATTTGAAATTGACACGTTTCTTTGCGCTTACATCAAGTGCGATGGTGGTGTAATGGTCAGCATAGTTGCCTTCCAAGCAGTTGATCCGGGTTCGATTCCCGGCCATCGCACAATTTTTTTGCTACTCCAATTTTTTGTTATCATGACAGAAACTTTTATTTATAAAAATTGTTAATGTGTTTCCATTTTCCAATTTATTTCAACTGCCGTTGGATGATTTAATTCAATAATACCTGTTCAATAGTCAACTTTTAATTTAATTTTTTATTTATTTCTCACCAAAGTCATTACAACTGACATTATACATTAAAAAAACACAATAAAATTTTAAACTTTAACACATTAACAAAATAACAGTAACATATGAAGTGAGAAATAACTTTAAATTATGTAATAATTGAATAATTTTTTTGTAGTTTATTCCTACTTATTATCAAAAATGAAACGTTCATTTATGGAAGTAACTATAGTGCAGAATCCATTTTTTCTCTTAATAAAATATTTTGTTTATTTGAACCGATGTTGAAATAAAGATAAAATAATTTTTGGTCCCATAATTTTGATATCAACTTTGCACAAAAATAGGCATGATTTCACTAAATTATATTCATATTATAAAAATTATTATATAATCGAAATATTTATTCTTTTGTTTTTTGAACTCACTGGGTAGTTTTACTAATATTCCAAATGCAGTGCAAATGACTAGCCAGAGATTTTCAAGACCTTTAAAAAATACTATTGTGTTTTTCAGAGACATTGGAAAATATTCTTACCAATGACTATAGTTAACTTTAGTTTTCCTACCTTTCCAGTCTTCCAAATTCTGAAAATTTATTTATTGTTTTGTTAACACTAAAAATAATCAATACATGCAAATCGCAATGATGTACCCACAGACCAAATTTTAGAGGTTTTTTATAGGTAAAGGATGTTACCTTTTTGTGTTCTACCACTGATAATAAACATATTATTGCTAGATTAATTTATTACAAATATATTTCACAGTTAAATATTTGTTACTTATAATTGTTTTGGTTATGGTACAATTTGTTACAGTACTAATAACATGAAATTATTAAAATAGATTGGAAAGAAAACAAAATAATTTATCAATTCCAATACACAAAAAATATTTACATTAATTGAAAAATGCTTTAAGGTTGAGAGGATAAAATTGCCACATTTTCAGTTATGTTGAAGAATATCATCCGTTAAAACTGATCACCGTGTCCCTTAGCCGTGGCTAAACGGCATAGTGGAACTACCTGGATTCCTGGATTTCTTGTTCCACGACGAACTGCGTTGTTAATATTAACTTTTTAAGTGAATTCAACGACTTTCAGTTAATTTGACTGCAATTCGTTGAATTCACTTAAAAAGTTAATACCACTATCATCACTATCAAAAGCCATACGCTAATACTAAGAATAATCACAGCCACATTTATTAAAAACTAGCTATTGTGCCCGTCCTTCGTACGGATTATGTTTAGAAATACGACTAAATATGTTTCGGCTTTTTTGATAGCAACGATCATGAAGTTGTTAGCAGCTTAGTAAACAACTTAGGACGTGAACAATTCAGTGACAGTGTTATCAGAGAGAATATTTGAGAACAGCTGATTGATATATCATCATAAATTACGTGATTAGTTGTTGTTCTTATGTGGTAATAATAGAGCTACCTGGCGAATTCCCAAGAGCCTAGCACAAACCGCACCTTCCTAAAATGTTAATTTTTGTTTTGATAAATTTAAATGAGAAAATTTTGTTTTTTTTTCAACAAAGAAATAATTGATAAAACATAAGATGAGCTTTGATTCACCAGACATATGTTTCCTAAAAGACTGCAATGCTCCGACTACACAAGTCTGCAGACAGCGTAAATAACGCCGCGAAGGGCCCACCATTTATATTTTGAACAGCTGATTGATATATCATGATAAATCGCGTGATTTGTTCTTATTCTTATGTGGTAATAAAACTTGGAAGAAATGTATTCAAAATCGCACAATACTTGGTTTTTAAACGTTTATTATTCTGTTAAAAAAAGTTAATTTAGTTTTTTATAGCTAAAGACATTGTCAAAAAGGTTTTCAATACTGATAAATAACTTAAATCCCGATCGATGCTCTCGTTTTTCAGGAGAAGGCCGCGTAAAATGTATCCAAAATCGCAAAACACTTGGTTTTTAAACGTTTATTACTCTGTTAAAAAAAAAGTTAATTTAGTTTTTTATAGCTAAAGACATTGTCAATAAACTGTTCAATACTGTTCAATAACTAAAATCCCGATCGATGCTCTCGTTTTTGAGGAGAAGGCCGCGTAAAATGCCTTTGGGGCCGTGACAGACAGACAGACAGACAGACAGACAGACAGACAGACAGAAAGTGAGATAAGACTATTTTCGGCTTATTTAATGTATAAAACGTAAAAATAACCAAAAAATATACAATTCTGATAAATGTACAGACAAAACTCTAATTTTATTTATATAGATATAGAGATACAAGTTTCAAACAAACTAAAATTAAAGTACATAGCAGCATTTAGCATATAAAGTATATATATACTAAACACGGAATGATACTGTAGCGAATGTGAAATTGGAGAGAATAGAAAGAAAGAAGAGACAATGGTTCTGTGTTATCTGCTATGTAAATGTTTACTTTTAAGCCATTAATTACTCTGCTTTTGACACTTTTATGGTGTTTACTTGCTAATTAGTAGAATGTTCTAGTTGTTTGATTAGAAATTAATGGAGTCTTATCGAATATTGTAGAAAGTGCTAGTTTCCTTGATTTATTTATTTAGAAGTTGGTAGAGAAATCTAGAGATATCTCAATTAATAAGGGAAGTGATAGCATGGCTACCTTAGAGGTAGCCATGGTGATAGCCGCGAGCCGTAGCAGGTATCTGTTCAATCAGATAGATAAGCTGCATTCTCGTAGGTCCTGTTTGAAACGGTGACCGATTAGATTGGCCAGCAAAAAAGACACTGTTCTCTGCTGAAAATCACTTCCCGGTGGTTCGGAACCCACCTAAAAACTGTAGGTCCAACTCATAAATCACCATCATCCAACTCATTACCCACGCACAGGTCTCAGACCTATGTGGGCTTCATCCTCCAAAAAAAAAGAAAAAAAATTATGATAAAGTATATAAATAGAGGAAGTCTCTTGTAAATGAGTTCAGTCTTGTTTAAGATGTCGTGATAAACAAGTGTGACAGTTAAGTAGTTCAGTTATTGTTCTACGTTGATAAGTGGCAGTAGTGACAGTTCGCGTTAATACAGACAGTGAAATCCCGTTGGCGCTTTTACAAAACCATGCAATGAACTTTCGTTGTCAATAGTGATAATTCTTTTACCTTTGCCTGTATTATGGACTTGTGCTACGTGAGTTAATTGTTCTTCCTCGACGTTTCTTTTTTTTGAATGTTATTGGACAGTTTATTTTACAGTTATTATTTAATATTAGATCGGTCTTTTGACATTTAGTGATTGATTTTTGTACAGTTTATTGAAAACTCATTATCAGTTGAACAATATCGTTTTATCTGTTTCCAATTGCTTATTTTTTCTGTAAGAAATTACTGAACAGTGTGAGTTGAAGATTATTTGTGTTAATAAAGTGAAAGTGATACATTTAAGTGTTGCCAGCGTTATTTTAGACATAGAACCCGTAACAATACTATTAGCTAAGGGAAAGGCTGGCCTTCATTGACGGTTTCTGATTGGCTGAAGGTCATAACAAGTCACGCCCCCTAGTGGGAGGAGCAAAAAGCAAAAATAAGAGTCAAATCAAGAACTAAAAACCGTGAAAATCTAGAAAGTAACAAAGAAGAACAATTCACAAGTAAATTAGGCTAGAATTGAATCATTTTTTAATTAGAAAATTGAAGCTCGCTGAAATCAAAGACAATGTAACATTATAATAATATTGGTACATTATATTGTCTTTGCTGAAATGCAGTCAAGCGAGAAAGACACAGTCAAGGTCAACCGAGAAAGACACGAAAGAGCCATTATTAAAATGCAGGCCAGAATTATGATGAAACCCAGTAAGTTGTATTGAATTGGTTAAAATAAATTTGATCATTTAAACTAGTATTGGAGTCAATCAATTGTCTCCGAAGCTTCTAAAATGTTTAATTGTCTGCCTTTGCCAATCAAATGCAGAAATTCACCATCTTCTTCAGCCTTGAACTTGTGTCCATTAGTAATAAGATGTTTTGTGTCCATTACTGATGAGATGCTCTGCAAAATTTGAGTCTCCTTTTTGGGTTTTCCAATCCCTAATAATAAGTTCGTTAATTCTACATTTGAAACTTCTACCGGTCTGACCCACGTAACAGGCATTACAATCACTGCAGTTCAATTTATAAACTCCACTTTTTTCCCCAGATATCAATTTCATCTTTACTTCACCCAAACAAACTCTAGGTTTGGTTTGAAAAGCTACATCAAAACCGTTTTTTTCAATATTCCTTTCCTAATTTATCAGATACTGAGCCAAGGCAAGGTACCGTTCGTTATCTATGACTTTTGTCCAGAGACAGTAATGCTAGCACTAATTGCAAGTCTCCTACTTATTTTATTTAAAATTTTGTCAACAATGATCTCCTCATATCCATTTGTAATAGCTATCTGTTTAATAGTACTAATCTCTTTTTCAAAGTGCTACTTGTTCATGGGAATAGTTAAAGCTTTATAAACCATACTACTGAAGGCTGCAAGTTTGTGTGATATAGGGTGACGTGAGTGATGAGGTCTGTAAATAGAGAGTAATTGTGGGCTGGGTAATGGGTAATTGTGAGACTTGTGCGTGGGTAATGGTGAATTGGTGAATGATAAGAAACACCCATGATGAATGAGATTCGAACCCAAGGCAGCAGGAAACGAAGCCAGCCGGAGCCTTATCTTATCACAGACGAGCGCTCCAACCAACTGCGCTGCCAGAGGCGCCTAGTTATATAGATATAGGATTAAGTAGCCTACTCTATTTTAGAAATAGAAAAGTGATCTCCTTCAGCAGCTCTAATATATTTAAGGTAGCTCCTACTATACTAGCAAATAGTACCGCATAGCTAGCTGTAGTACAGCAATCTCTCCACCCATCGACACATAGTCAGGATGTCAGTGAAGGGAAATTGTGAGTGTGGGGCAAGACTATCTTGCGACTTGCGACAGGAGTGTTTCCCGCAAGAGGTGATTCGTTTTTTCTTCTTTTAATTTCCCATGGTCGTGTCACAAAGTCGGGACCCCCTTGGGGGGCAATGGGGGGGGGGGAGGGTTTGGACAGGCCAATGCCCAGGGGGACACAGGTCGGTTTTAGGGGTGGATTTTCTTATGGTCGTCGTCGTCGTAGTCGGTCTCAGCAAACTGCTGACAACGCTGAAATGTGTGTGGTGGTTGAAGAGTGTGAGGGGGGGGGGGGTAGTATGACTGTGAATTACGTCTTGCAGGGCCAAGCTCAAAGTCCCTCGGGGGACTTAGTCGGTCGCCGGTGCCATCTACTTGCAACTTCTCTCCTCCTTTTACCAATTTTCCTTTTCCGCACAGCATACATCTTCTCCACACATTCTACTTCTCCTTCTCCTGCTTCACAGCGTCTTCTTCTTTTTATTTTCCTACATCTTCTTCTGCTTCTTCATATTTTTCTTCTCCGTTCTTATTCTTTTACTTTCTTCTTTTCCTTCTCCTCCTCAATTCTCTTCTTCTCCACCATCTTCTTATCTTCATATCTGCTTCTTCATCTTCTTCTCAGTTCTTATTCTTTTACTTTCTTCTTTTCCTTCTCCTCCTCAATTCTCATCTTTTTCTCTTCTTCTCATCCATCTTCTTCTACCACTTTTTCTGCTTCCTTTTTTCCACCACTTATTCTTCTTCCTCTTCTTCTAACATTTATTCTTCTTCTTCTTTTTCTTCTTCTCTTCTTCTTCTTCTTCTCCTCTCCTCCTCCTCCTTCTTTTTCATCATCATCCTCTTATACTCCTTCTTCTCCTCTAATTTTCATCATCATCTTTTTCTTCTTCTTCTTCTTCTTCTTCTTCATTTCACTCTCCACTTACTTCATCTTCCTTTCCTTCATAGCTGTTTGTTATTCTTTCTTACTCTTACTCTTTTTCTTCTCCGTACCTTCTTCCTACTACTTAACTCTTCGCTCTTTCCTTTCTTCTTATAATTCTTCAAGTTTTTCTTGTTATTCTTCCTTACTCAAACTTTTTCTTCTCTGTATCATCTTCCTCCATTCTTCGCTCTTTCCCTTCTTATTATTCTTCTAGTTTTTGTCGTTCCTCTTATTTTTTATTTTGGTTCTTCTCCTCTCTTCTTCTTCACTATTCTACTTCTTTTTCTTGCTCTTCGGTCTTTTTCTTCTTCTTCTTCCAGTACATTCAACCTTCTCCTGCTCCTGCTCCTCCTCCTGTATCCTTTTTTCTGTCTTTTTCATCTTTTTCTCCTCTTCCTCCTCCTCCTTCTTCTTTTTCTTCTTCTTCTTCTTCTTCTTCTTCTTCTTCTTCTTCCTTTTGCCCTGTCTCCTTCATCTTTTTCTCCTCTTCCTCCTCTTCCTCCTCTTCTTCCTCTTCCTCCTCTTCCTCCTCTTCCTCCTCTTCCTCCTCTTCCACCTCTTCCTCCTCTTCCTCCTCTTCCTCCTCTTCCTCCTCTTCCTTCTCTTCCTTCTCTTCCTTATCTTTCTCCTCTTCCTCCTCTTCATCCTCTTCCTCCTCTTCCTCCTCTTCCTCCTCTTCCTCCTCTTCCTTCTCTTCCTCCTCTTCCTCCTCTTCCTCCTCTTCCTGCTCTTCCTCCTCTTCCTCCTCTTCCTCCTCTTCCTCCTCTTCCTCCTCTTCCTCCTCTTCCTCCTCTTCCTCCTCTTCCTCCTCTTCCTGCTCTTCCTCCTCTTCCTGCTCTTCCTCCTCTTCCTCCTCCTCCTCCTCCTCCTTCTCCTTCTTCTTCTTTTTCTTCCTGTTTTCTCCTTCTTCTCCATCTTGTTCTTCTTTTCCACCTTCTTTTTACTTTTCTTCTCAGCCCATTATTTCCCCTTTCCCACTTTGTTTCTCCAGTTTCGCGGTTGACTCTCCATTCTGATAACCATCTGTGGACGTGGGATTACTGCTTGTCCTTATCCCACTTTTCTGCAAAGCATACATCTTTTTGACGACTTCTCTTTCTTTTCAACCTCTTCCTCCCCTTTTCCCTCTCCTCCAGCTCCTTCTTCTCCTTATTTTCTCTTCTCAACACATACTGCATCTCTCCCATCTCACCTAAGCTCCTTCAGTTTAGCTGTCAACCCTTCATTCTCATTTTTAACCTTACTTATTTGAAACCTTCTGCTCATCCACCTCCGTATTTCTTTCTTTTTCGTTTTATCAGAGTCGTGCCCCCCTGGGTCCCCCCCACAACCGTAGGAGCCAAGGGGCCTGACCTGTACCCCGCCCCTCATATAAAGTGTACATTTCCTGGCACCAGTTCATTTTTTATTAATCGTCTCCTTAGATTCGACAATTCTTTTCTTTCTCAGGCATAGGATATGTGATTTATGCATGGAGTATTTTCAATCAGGTTTACACTTTTCAAATTTGTCGTTAATACACTCGCTGACTTGCATGTCACTGAATGCGAAATATTTAGCAATACTTAGAAACTACTTAAGGTTCGGAACCCACTCAAAACTGTAGGTCTAGCTCATCAATCACCATCAATCAACTCTTTACCCACGCACAGGTCTCAGACCTATGTGGAGTATTTTCAAACAGGTTTACATTTTTCAATTTTGCCTATCCTTAATACACTCACCTAAAACTCGCTAGCCTGCATGGGCTTCATCCTCCCAAAAAAACTTTTTATTTACAAGTATTACAATTCATACAATACTTTGCAATACAGTACAATAGAAATAACAATACTTTTTATTTCTCCCCACATTAGAAAAGTTATTATTAAAATTATCAACGTATTATAATCATTGTATCATCACCGTGTAATACGTACATGACACATTGTATGACATCTTTAATCATTAATCTCACTCCACGCACAAGTCTCAGACTCATGTTGGCATAGGCGTATCTAGAATTCTTTAAAGGGGAGGGTTTAACCATACAGAAATTTCTTCCCTCCCTTTATATATATAAATAATGTGAATCGCTAGCCTGCATGGGCTTCATCCTCCCAAAAAAACTTTTTATTTACAAGTATTACAATTCATACAATACTTTGCAATACAGTACAATAGAAATAACAATACTTTTTATTTCTCCCCACATTAGAAAAATTATTATTAAAATTATCAACGTATTATAATCATTGTATCATCACCGTGTAATACGTACATGACACATTGTATGACATCTTTAATCATTAATCTCACTCCACGCACAAGTCTCAGACTCATGTTGGCATAGGCGTATCTAGAAGTCTTTGAAGAGGGGGGGGGGGGGACTATACAGAAATTTCTTCCCTCCCTTTATATAAATACTGTGACAAAGAGCCAAAGGAAATTTTTAGTAGGCGCTAGGTAAAAGGAGAAATAAATCCCAGAACCCACAGTGGAAAACTGTTACAATCCGTAATAATAATAATGTGTGAACTGGCTGACTCAGGTCTGGTGTCAGAGTTCTCAGGTCGCACCTAAATTATTTTTTTTTAGATTACGTCTTGGAGGAGTATAAGACAAGTCAGATCTACAATATTATACACTAGATACCATAATTCCTTCAATTAGTTGAGGTTAGGCTTAATTTTGATGTGAAAGGAACTCTTGTACACTATAAAAAGCTTTATCAACTAAATATTTTTTCAATTGTTTTTTAAATATTTCTATATTTTCAAGACTCTTTAAAAACTGCGGTAGCTTGTTGTAGAATTTCCTACCAATATAACTAGGTTTTTGTTTGAATAGGGTTTTGTTGAAATAAGTTCAGGGCCTCTGACAAGTGACTTAACGACTGTTTTTTAGGCAGACCAAAAGGATCAACGTGATAGGTAATGTAACATCATTAATTTTACTACCGTTCCCTTTTCACCAATAAAAAACCTACGGTACTATAGAAATTTATTCTGAGAAGGTAATAAATCAATGAATAATACATTTTTGTAAATGAATAAATATCTTTATCTACAGCCTATAGTTTTATGATTAGCTTTTCAAGCTCTACCAGTTCCTTAACTTGAACTAATTGAGTGGCAATTGATGATAAGCCTGCCCTTGGTTGTAATGGACAAACTCTACATAATAGCAAAGACTATGAAGGAGACGTCCTCTAGCATCTTCGACGAAATTTCAATTTGTTAACACACACAACCCAAAAAACAAAAAAACAATAAATAAATTTAAATGATTTAAATTAATTTTAAATATATAGCTTTCTTACTAAAGTTGGGTCCGGAGGTCTTCCGCTAAAAAGAGGCTTACGAAGCTTCTTTTGAGAAGTGAAATGCATTCCTACAGTATCTCCAGTTAAAGTGAGTGTAAATAATATATCCAATTGAAATACTGTGTTTTGATATTAAATTGCTAAGAAAGTTTTGGAAAATAATCCCTCCAGAACAGCATTTTCAGTGGTTTTAGACAAGGATCCAAAGATTTGTCGCACATTATGGGTATTATGTGTATTACAGTATATGGGTGTGTGGGTATTTTGGGTCAAAGTGGATTATTTTATCTAATACAGAAAATTGAAAAGTCTACCGAGTTTAAAGTTCATGTAGTGCAGGTGTCGCAACTCGCATACCTCATACCTAAACCTGTTCTTAGCGCTCTAATTATCAATATAATATATTTTAAATATAATTGCAATATTAGTCAATTAGTGTTGCTCAAGTTCTAGCATATTTGGAAGGCCATTGTCATTTTTTAAGGTTCTGTCTTTGTAAAATTTATTTCATGGTCACATTTTCAATTACATTTTCACTGTATTTTTCATCATTTTCAAAAATCCTTCAAATTCCAGTTTCATTTCATTTTTTGATAAAATTGGAGGGTTTTTGTATGCTGAAACCACGGCGTACCCAATTGTTCGTGTTCACATTTCTTGAAAATCGAGACAACCATATAAATATCTACATATATATTGGGTAGGCTACTTCATATTTGCTGGTGAGATCACGTTGTCTTTCGGTGGGGTGGGCGAGGTAGGTGGGGGGGGGGGGGGGGGAGTTAAGGGAGTAGCACTCCATTTTGCCGGTAGCCGGCGGCCTCGAAAATGCGAATTCGGAGACGGGAGAAGTTGTCTCGAGAATTCGGGCCCCGGGAATGCAGTTGGGCATTATCTGGGGGACATGATGAAAAATGAAGGTAGACCGGGATTTATATAAGCTCCCCTCCTAGCGTCAAGATCGGAAGCGACCAACCGGGCGGCCTAAATAAATTGCCCCACTATTTTCTTCGACCCCTAACCCCCCCCCCCCCCTACAAGCCCCCCTCCATCTTGTTCTGTCACAAACCACCATTTCTCCTCACAGCCGAACCTCACCTCAAAATCCTCCTCGATAACCTCACCCGTTTCCTGTTCCTTCCCGGTATATTCCGGTTATCCTGCCTCACAATATATTTACTTCGACCAGGTCTTCATTTCTTCTCCGTAAATGGGAGTCTGTGAATAAGCACAGCGCGGTTAAGTTGGTCAAGTTGGAAAATTTCATGAGATCATCGTTTTTCTTATTTCAAAATAAATTCCAAAAATAATAAAATTATAAAAATATAATGATTTGCCAGCTCTACGTTTTTATGACAGCACTTTACCGGCTTCGTCGCCGCTTGAAACTATATAACCTTATTCCTACGACTCCATAACATCAATTAAATTATTTACAATGTTCATATTATACAGAATGAACATATTACATGAACAGAAATTAATATTATAATCTTCTTATTTTCGATTCAAATTAAGTTCACCTGATCGGTCAAAACGTGACATTAAAGGCTTGTTTCACACTGAACAAGCTTGGGTAACCGATGTCGTTTACTCGGAATAATTGCATTGCATCATATGATTTCGAAAATCGTCCAGATGTGAAGCGCATATGATACAATGATCAGCCTGGTAAGCGACACCGGTTATCCAACTGGCGGTTATGTGTGAAACTATCCTATTCAAACTAGATTGAAATGAAGACATCGATGAATGCTCCTTTTTGTTTAATATTGGGCTAAGTATTGGGCAGATCCTTGCGAAACTTGGATGGGACCACCGCTGAATGATGCTCTTTCATTGAAAAAAAAATCATCGAAATCGGTTCAATAGTGTTCGAATAGTTCATGTACAAACATTACAAAAACAGGTCGAATAAATTGAGAACCCCTTTCTGTTTTGGAAGTCAGTTAAAAAGTGACATCAGTGTTAAAATTCAATTTTTTTTTCAATTCAATTGTTTATTGCCACAACTTTACAACAAAATAATTTAATGGTTACAAATTAAAATATTAACATAAAGGAAATAAAAGAAGCCTTACTAACCAGAAATAAAAACTAAAATTTATGTTCAGGCACCACCAGCAAAAGAAAAGACTTTGACCGCTGGTGGGAGTCGCAAAATAGATAGATTCATTAGCGATTTGATAAGACATGGAATACAGTGAGCTGTATTGACATCGCTTTTTAACCTCTTCTATGTACTTTATAATGTAGCGATCGATAAAATAATGTGATAAAATAAAAATAATCTAATAAAACGCCTGAAGATGGAGAGAATTCATGTGGCACTGCTCTCATAACGGCAAGAAAATGGCAGAATTTCTTCTCAGTCAAGTCGACAGGTCGACGGCCATCTTTTCTTGAGCGACATCCGGAGGAAGCCAGCTGATCGTTATGCTGGATGCGTAGTTGGACAATATATGTTGGGTAACGGATAATGACAGGAAGGATATTCGAGGCAATGCATCATTCAGATGACCATAAAGGCGGGCAACATATGTGCAATACTAAAGGAAGGAGGGGGGTAGTGGTTACAAGGAAACTAGCAATACTGTGGCCTTATGGGGGAAAAGAAAGGCGGATGCTCTTGTGCCAAACTACCCCAAATACAAGGGGTGGCTACGAAGGATCCCCTTTTTCGGTCAGGACATCATATTGTAAGGAAGGCGCCAGGACTCCCCCCCCCCCCCCCCCTATCAGAAATCTCAGCTATTTCTGGCCATAAAATAGCCAGCACTGTCAGGGAGTATCTGGCCCCTTCTGCCCCTCTGATTCATCTTTGATTTCCCTCACACGCTCCTATCAAAACCCTCCACTGCACCCTGCGACATTTTCTCATACAAACGCCTGTCACCCGTGGACAGAATACGAAAAACTTATCTCACCATACTTAGTCTTATCTTTGTCTTCTTCATTTTCATTCCCTTTTTCCAGTTCTTATTCTTCTTTTCACATCATTCTCTTCTTTTTTGTTCCTGCTTCTCCGTCGTCGTCTTCTTCTTCTTTTCCATCCTGCATCTTCTTCGTCACCTCCTCCTTCTATTTCTTCTTCGTTTTCTACTTCTCCTCCTCCTCCTCCTCCTTCTTCTTCTTTTCTTCTTCTTCTTCTTCTTCTTCTTTTTCTCCTCCTCCAGCTTGTACTCCTCCACCTCCACCTCCTCCACTCTTTTCTTATTTCTGTCTTCTTCTCCTTCTCCTCACTCTCCTCCTCCTCCTGATTCTCTTCCTCCTCATTCTCCTCCTCCTTTTCGTCAACATCTTCTTCTTCTTCTTCTTCTACTTTTTCTTCTAATTTTTTCTTCTTATCCATTATCTTAGATTTCATGTTCTTGTTCTTCTTTTTGTCCTCCTGCTGTACCTTCTTCTGCTTTTTTCTTATTCTTCATCTTCTCCTTCTCTTCTTCTTCTTCTTCTACTAATTCTTCTTCTCTATTATATTTTCCATCTTCTTGTTCTTCTTTTTCTCCTCCTGCTGTACCTTCTGTTTTTCCCTTTACTCTTCCTCTACTTATTTTTTCCTCCTCCTCCTCCTTCTCTTCTTCCTACTATTCTTCTTCTTCTTTTTCCTCTTTTTTTCCTCCATAGGCCCACTACATTTTCATTGTTCGGGTTTCGTTCGTTGTTCTTTCCCTCTCCTTCTCCCTTCTCCTTTTTCACTATTTTTCCTCTACTTTTTCATTCTCATCTTTTCTTTTTCCCACTCTCCACCTGTTCCTTCTTCTTTTATGCTCTTTCCTGCGGATCATCATGCTTTTTCTCCTTATTCTTTTACTCCCTCTTCATCACTACCTCTTTTTATTTACATTTTTCTCATTCTCCTTCTCTCATCTTCTCTTCTTCTTTTTCTTATTCTTTTGTCCTGTCTTCTTATCCTTCTTCATCCATCTTCTTCTTCTCTTCCTCCTCCTCCTCCTTTTACTTCTTCTTCTTTTCCTTTTTTTCTTCGTCTACTTTTTCTTCTTCTTTTTGCTCCTCCTTTTCCTTTCCCCTATTTTCTTCTCCTTGTCCTCTTCATCCGTTCTTCTTCTTTTGCTGTTTTTCTTCTCCTCCTCAATTCTTTTCTTTTACTTCTTCTCCTCCTCCTTTTCCTCCTCCTTTTCCTCCTCTTCATTCTCCTCCATCTCCTTTTCCTTCACCTCCTCCATATTTCTTTCCTTCTCCTTATCCTCTCCTCCTCCTCTTTCCATCTTCTATTCCTTCCTCCTCTTGTCTCCAGTTTGTAGCGACGGTTCAGTCCCCGGACTGTGATTCCAATGGGAATTAATGGAGCAGGGGATGATGTGTCATACGTGACAGATCATGCTAGCTGGACAGAATAAAGATTTCACATTTCAGATTCATGGTTGTGAAGGCTGAATGTGAATTCTAAAAAATGGTTGTATTGTGTGCTGGGAACAGAATAAATAATGTTTGAATAGTCCGGGGCCATCTTTGTAACGGTGACCGATTGGATTGGCCAGTAAAAAAGACACTGTTCTCGGGTGTAAAGTCACTTCCCGGTGGTTCGGAACCCACCTAAAACTGTAGGTCCAACTCTTTAATCACTATCATTACCCACGCACAGGTCTCAGACCTATGTGGGCTTCATCCTCCGAAAAAAAAGTTTTGAGCTAGGTTGGAGCATATAAAAAAAGACTCTGTTCTCTGCTGTAAAATCACTTCCTGGAGTGTTGGAACTCACCTAAAAATGTAGGTCCAACTCATTAGTCACCATCATCTTATTCATTACCCACGCACAGTTTTCATACCTATGTGGGCTTCATCAAAAAGAAGAAAAATCGTAGAAAGACGACTAGAAACACGTCCGACGTTACTTCTATTATAAAATAGATAAACTTATTCGAGGAATACTGATCCATGCCATCTTACACCTGCACGACCTCTCACTATTTTAGTTTTCTCCGGCAGCATAAAAGGATCTAGGAAGTCGGGGAATAGTGCCCTTTCATTTCCATTATATTCTTATCTTCCTGGTGGAATTTAACTTTTTCGTGGTCTGACTATGTGATGAGAATGGAAGAAAAGAAAGCTGAAGCAAGGGCAGATCTTCCTGCCAGAAGTCGTATCGGTCTATGGCTTTCAAATGTTTAAAGGAGTTCTCAACGGGGGAAAACGATACAGACATAACCATTCACAGTTAGGTTAGATTTTGCACAGTACTATCTTTCGACGTTGGGAATGAATAGAATATAGCTTATCAAAAGGAATATCGAAGCTGGTTACTGCTCTTTCCTCAACGTATTACTTTTACGATTGCTTGTGCACGTACATTTTTTATAGCAGTTGGGGTGGAATCGTTCTCGAACTGTAAATACTTTTGTTTTGAGGTTAGACCGCGCAAAACAAATCTCCCGCCAAATTTGCTTACGAACTCGGCGACATCTTGGATTGTCTCAAAGATTACGTAGGTTAAGTGATTTACGATTACTGACACGATGAACATAACAATATCCTTTTCTTTTGTGACCTTTATTCTTACGTTTATTTTGTGCCCTTTATTATTCTCTTTTTTGTGTCCCTCCGGTTTAGAAAGATAATAAATTTTAATGGAGTATTGAAGGTTGACAAGACTGTAGGACAAAAAAAAAATTAAGAAGTAAATTTTTAACATTGTACCTTTGCTACCCTTTGGTACCTTAGCTCCCAATGCTTGAGGAATATTTATACATGCTATTGGACGTGGATTTATGATTGGTTTAATTCATGGAAACCGGTAAGTGTTACTGCACTTCTTTAAAGTCGTTCATAGGGACCTTCACCTAACAATAAATCACAGATTCTCTCAAAGAATAGTGTGTTACAAGTCTGATCTTTCATGATTTGTAACTGACAGGTTACGTTGCATGTCTGTTGATGTGAATACAATCATGAAAATCCATAGAGAATTATGTCTTCATCTGATACGTTACGTTGAGTGTCTGTGGATATAAATACAATCATGAAAACCCATAGAGAATTATGCATTTGTCTGATACGTTACGTTGAGTGTAGGTAGATGTGAATACAATCATGAAAATCCATAGAGAATTATGTCTTCATCTGATACGTTACGTTGAGTGTCTGTGGATATAAATAAAATCATGAAAACCCATAGAGAATTATGCATTTGTCTGATACGTTACGTTGAGTGTAGGTAGATGTGAATACAATCATGAAAATCCATAGAGAATTATGTCTTCATCTGATACGTTACGTTGAGTGTCTGTGGATATAAATACAATCATGAAAACCCATAGAGAATTATGCATTTGTCTGATACGTTACGTTGAGTGTAGGTAGATGTGAATACAATCATGAAAATCCATAGAGAATTATGTCTTCATCTGATACGTTACGTTGAGTGTCTGTGGATATAAATACAATCATGAAAACCCATAGAGAATTATGCATTTGTCTGATACGTTACGTTGAGTGTAGGTAGATGTGAATACAATCATGAAAATCCATAGAGAATTATGTCTTCATCTGATACGTTACGTTGAGTGTCTGTGGATATAGATACAATCATGAAAACCCATAGAGAATTATGCATTTGTCTGATACGTTACGTTGAGTGTAGGTAGATGTGAATACAATCATGAAAATCCATAGAGAATTATGTCTTCATCTGATACGTTACGTTGAGTGTCTGTGGATATAAATAAAATCATGAAAACCCATAGAGAATTATGCATTTGTCTGATACGTTACGTTGAGTGTAGGTAGATGTGAATACAATCATGAAAATCCATAGAGAATTATGTCTTCATCTGATACGTTACGTTGAGTGTCTGTGGATATAAATAAAATCATGAAAACCCATAGAGAATTATGCATTTGTCTGATACGTTACGTTGAGTGTAGGTAGATGTGAATACAATCATGAAAATCCATAGAGAATTATGTCTTCATCTGATACGTTACGTTGAGTGTCTGTGGATATAAATACAATCATGAAAACCCATAGAGAATTATGCATTTGTCTGATACGTTACGTTGAGTGTAGGTAGATGTGAATACAATCATGAAAATCCATAGAGAATTACGTCTTCATCTGATACGTTACGTTGAGTGTCTGTGGATATAAATACAATCATGAAAACCCATAGAGAATTATGCATTTGTCTGATACGTTACGTTGAGTGTAGGTAGAATACAATCATGAAAATCTATAGAGAATTATGTCTTTGTCTGATACATTACGTTGAGTGTATGTAGATGTGAATACAGCTTTCTGCTGTCCACATTCATCAAAGTAGGCCTGAAGCATCCCAGCCCGTATTTATGAGCCGACCTTGACGTTTCCTTAAGTCAAGGAACACTTGAAAATTCTTTTCAAGTCTTCCTTGAGTTGATGAATTCTCAAGTTTATAAATTCAAGCCTAAAGCCCCTATATGGATTGATGGAGTTTAGTTGAGATATTCCTGCAACCAAGGCGGACTGTAAGTAGCGGAAGATTGTCAAATGAACGGACAAGAAGAGGAGACAAGGAAGAAAAAGGAGAGGCTGAAATTCGTGATTTTCTTGTCCTCGTCCTCAGCTCTTTGCTGTATCTCTTGCGTGTACACGCTGTCTCCAAGTCGCCGCCATATTATTATAACATACCTTGCCATTCTGACCCAGGGGATTCCTCGTTTTACCGTCTTGCAATTCCCACTGTCTTTCTCTTCTCCCTCTCACTCACTCTTTCTCTATCAATCATCCTCTCTCATTCTCTCCCTGTTTCTCTCTTCACTTTCAAATCTCACACAGTCGCTTCCACTACGTTTCATCTCAAGATCTCCTTTTTCTTAACATTAGTCAATTATTATGGCATCTCATCGTTCAAAATTTCTTTTTGAGGATGAAGCCCACATAGGTCTTAGACCTGTGCGTGGGTAATGAGTTGGATGATGGTGATTGATGAGTTGGACCTAAAGTTTTAGGTGGGTTCCGAACCACCGGGAAGTGATTTTACAGCAGAGAACAGTGTCTTTTTTTCTGGCCAATCTAATCGGTCACCGTTACAAACAGGTCCTACGAGAACGCAGCTTATCTCTATCTGATTGAACAGATACCTGCTACGGCTCGCGGCTTTTACTTCCCTAAGTGAAAAAAATTCTTGGATTTCTTGTTCCACAACGATCTGCGTTGTTAATATTAAATTTTTATTGTAAATTTAACGAATTTTAGTCAATTTTTAATTGTGAAGAAATAATTATTATTTATTCACAATTATAAATTGACTGCAAGTCGTTAAATTTACAATAAAAAGTTAAGAAAAAAATCTCTGTTAGGCGGAGTTTGGACTGTACAGTATTTTCACCATGTATTTACGTATTTACAAAAAAAAAACTTTTTCATTTTAATTTTTCTAAGCAAGAAGCAAAAATGAGTGATCAATTTTTTTAGAAAGGTGTAACTGAACACTTTTTGTTAACAGTACAGTATATTTTTTTCTGTCTACTGTTCTTTATTTTAGTGATTTAGATATAGAGTAAATGTTTCTGCTGTACCATACATCTTTTAAAAGTTTTACATGTTTTCTTTGTACAGTAAAACATAGTTTTTATACTGAAATATTTTTTTCACCTCATTTTTGCCCTTTCTCGGGTTATCCGAGTTTTTTGCTATCCGCGGTGCTCTTGCCACCCAATTCTGCGGATAATCGGGGCTTTAGTGTACAGGTAAAAATTCGTTGTAGAGAGGTATTCGTTAATGAGAGGATATCTAGTCAAGATTGCAATGGTCACCATAAAAATTATCTTGAGAGGATTTCTTCATGTAAGAAACACTCAACACTCAACATCTATGTTTTCGTCTATGACTTCGCTATTTGGAAGTTCTTTATAATATATAGACTGTACTTGTTTGGTAACATCGCATCTAAATTAGGTTAGTTTTCAAAACGGACTTGACAGTAGCACGATCTAGTGGTGAGATGTAGTTGTTGTAATCGGTAATTCCATTCGAATTCAATTTCCATTGTCCTACAGTACCGAGAATGAGCCCTTAGAAGAGCCCTATACTGTGCGGTGACACTTAAATTTTAAGACCAGAAGGGACATAACAGCTAAGAAGTTGCAGATATTGGAATGGGAATCTTATAGGGGGGGGGGGGGGTAGTTGAGTGGGGGGGGAAAGAGATGGTGAACAAGATGGGATGAATAGGTCGGTGTGGAAGGGGGGGGGGAGTTAGCAAGCGCTGCAGATTTAATAGGCTCACTGTAATTGAAATAGAAGTCGGGTTATGGTCTTCTGTGTATGTAAGCAAGGGTTGTGTCCGTAATGAGGTTATAACATGACCCCTGGGAATATGTAAAATGGCAATCGTGGTCATTTCTACGGCCAAATATTAACCGGCTACACACAAACACAAACGCACACTACACCACTACTTGTGAGAGGTTCTAGTTAGTTATTTACATTGATATTCATCTATAAATTTTTTTCTAACTTCTATTTATTTATTTGAACATTACATGATGCAATAGTATCCCTCTAGCTGTAAGCTATTTGAGGGATATTTTATTAAGACATCATATTAAAATCAAATTCAACAATGAATAACAATAGATTCCTTTTCGTAATCTATATAACTGTATATAGCCCATTAATATTTTCTTTGTAATCCATTGTTCTGTCTATTGTCCATTGATAAAAAATCAAGTCACTTAAACAACCAATCAATATGAGTATAGTGAGTATTAAAGTGTATCCCAGAGTGATAAGTGTCAATGAGTATTCATTGACACTTATCATTCTGGGATACACTTTAATACTCACTTGACACTCCTATTTTCTATATCATAATGTGTTTCTTATTTTTTATTAAACAACTCTAACCTTCAAAATATTAATAGATAATTTTTTTTAACTTAAACTAAATCATTTATTCTCATAAAATAGACTTTTAATTTTTTTCGAATCTCACTTTTCCTCTGTAACATTTTCAACTCCAATGGTAATGAGTTTAAAAGAAATGGAATTCTACATTCTGGGGCTCTTTTACCATAGGCATTGTTATATCTCTGAGTTCTATAGATTCTATGTCTTAGTCTGTAATCTATTTCATTCATTTCTCTATATTCATTCTTGAAATAGTTACGTGACAAGTCTGTATATTTGGCTAGAGCTTCTACTGTCATAATGCCAAATAACTGATGTTCAATACCATTAAAAAGAGTTCTAATTTTTCTTTTATGGTCCTATGCAGTGGCTGTTTTATATATTTTGGTGCCAAGTAATATATAGTAATTCAATAGAAAAGAGTGCTTTGAATCATTGAGCAGTATATCATTCTTTTAGTATTAACAGGAAAATAACCGCTTATTCTAGAACATTTGTAAAGTGCAGCTCTCATTTGGATATAGATGGAAAAAAAGAAAAAATGGATGCAAAATTGCTTTAAAAATAGAACTCAGATTACTGAGTGGCAACGGACGCGTTTCAGGATCTGGTTTCCATCCTCAGCGAACATTACACTGTATTGTGTACTTTCAGAGAAAGAAAATACACACACACACACTTTGTATTGTGTATTCTCAGAAAGCATAGGATGGGGCCCAGGTCCTGAAACACGTTTAACCATTTAACACTCAGAAATGTAAGTTCTGTTGTTAAACAACTAATTTAATCGATATTAACCGGCAGATTAAGTGAGGATAGGAAATAAATAAGAAATTCTGTCTGGGTATTATTGAAAGATTATAGGTCATACACGAAATGGGTGGTGATTGGTCTTGCGGTGAGCGTGGTGTTCAAGTGATCGTGATGTTCAGTCAAGACCGCTCAAGACTGTGCTTGGATGGGTGACCGTGCTTCAATGACTTGATTTTACAAGCTTTATTATCACTTACCCGGTGGTTCGGAACCCACCTAAAATAGTAGGTCCATCGTGTTCCCCGTAACATGGCTCAAA
Organism: Conomelus anceps; assembly: GCA_948455865.1. NCBI lineage: Eukaryota > Metazoa > Arthropoda > Insecta > Hemiptera > Delphacidae > Conomelus > Conomelus anceps. Next base: position 17,522,169 of record OX418226.1, on the reverse strand, counting down.
CGGCGAGGTGGAACTACCCGTAAGGGTCTCCCCATCATTAAAAGCCATACGCTTATTATTATTATTATTATTATTTTTATATACAAAATGTTATATTGAAGGAAATCAATGGTTGAATTAGATGACACTTAATCAAGTGGGTGAGTTGAATAATTGTGGTTCTGCTCAGTGGAAAATGCAGAGGATTGTATAAAGGGGGATGTATCCCCCCTGAAACACTCAACCAACATTAAAAAATTTTTTAAATATATTTTATAGAAATAATGACCGTTTTTTCTCTTTTTCCAAGTGATTTTACCCATCCAAAATTTTTTTCTCAGTTGATATCCCCCCAAGAAATTCTGGTTCACTCCTGGTGCTGCTTGCTAATTTGACGAAGAAGAGCAATGCAAGAAATCAAGAGTGCAAAATGAAATAAACTTAATTAATTTCATAATTAACTTTAGCCAATGCAATTTTAAGTAACAAGGCCATACAGCTTCAAGGGCCAAGTAACTTACTTATACAGATATACTTTTACTTGAATATAACTACTTATATCTTTTTTTCATATTATATGTCTTTCAAGTGGAGGTTGAAGAGGTAACTAAATTTGTCTCAGTTTTGAAATAGAGTTCCTTATTTAAATTTCTGTCTCTATTTTGGTTGTGTAGCCTACACTATCACAAACAAACTTTGAAAAAGTTAAAGATGTCCCACACTGGGAAAGCAGCAATATACTAGAATCAGATAAGTGTCGAAAAACGTTTTGAAAACTAGAAGCTGCCCGAGTTGTGATAAGGGAAGGAGAAGGAGCAAAATATGGAAGAAGAAGAAGAAGAAGAAGAGAGAAGAAGAAGAAGAAGAAGAAGAAGAAGAAGAAGAAGAAGAAGAAGAAGAAGAAGAAGAAGAAGAAGAAGAAGAAGAAGAAGAAGAAGAAGAAGAAGAAGAAGAAGAAGAAGAAGAAGAAGTAGGAGGAAGGGGTGAAGGGTAGGAGGACGATGAGAAGGAAAAGGAGAATGGCAGGAAGATGAGGAGGAGGAGGAGAAAGAGAAGGAGAAATAGGAGGAGGAGGAGGAGAAGAAAGAGAAGTAGGAGGAGGAGGAGAAAGAGAAGGAGAAGTTGGAGGAGGAGGAGAAAGAGAAGGAGATGTAGGGGGAGGAGGATTAGATTTCTTTATTCATGTAAGTTTACAAATTTCGCATAATATGATTAGTTAAGACAAAATTGTCAACATCACCTAGATAATATATAGACTTAGATTATAATTTTTATAGTGCTAGAAATTATTTACAATGATGTTTGTATGTTATTAATGATATAAGCTCTAGTAATGACAATCTAAGTGATGCAATTACATGAAATGGCGAAGTTTGGACAAAGATTCGTCCATTCTTGACACTTAACCAGTATAAATAAAAAGAATTATTCTATTTGCATTTAGTTGTTCTTATTTTTCAATATGATATATAGATGGCAGGTATTAGTTAAATTGAGAACAGAGAATATAAATTTTAAATTGTTCAATGTTAATTGTGATAATGATAATGGTGGTGGATGATGAAAAGAGGAGATGGGGTGATTATTCAAAATAGTTGATTTTGTACAAGTTTTCTTAGAAGGATTGTGGTGAGTGATAAAACATATTTTCAATAAGCTGTACAATACTGACGAAAATTATTTACAAAGTAGGTTAATGTTGTGATTTCATGCAGTTGCTCTAGGGTTGGACAGATGCAGCCATTTTCTCCATGAGATATTTCCTTAATGATGAAATAAAGCCCGCTCGACTCTCAATGCACCTGATGGAACTTGGAAGTGCATTCCAAGCACGACAAGCACTTACAATAAATGATTTTGTATAAATGGTAGTACGATGGTTGGGTATTCTTAGAGTATTATCCCCAGTTCTGGTATGTGAGACATCATTCCACCTGCCTTCAGACACAAATTTTAAATCATTTTTGAAGTAATTTGGTTTACCATATTTGAGAATATCTTTGACAAGTTTGACAATCCTGAATAACCTTTGATCAGTAAGTTTGAGAGTTAAGCTAGCAATGTGGGATTGAGTTATACGTTCATGCCGTTGAAGAGAGTAGACAAACCGTAAGCAATAGTTCTGACTGCGCTGCAGTCTATCATTAAGTGTGACTGTCATATCATTCATAACAGAATTACAATACATGAAATGTGGGAAGATAAGAGATTTAACCAGTAACAGTCTGACCCTCCTAGGTAGAATATCTTGCATTTTCTTCAAAGGATGCATAGCTGAAAAAACCTTTTTACATGTACTTATAACTTGCTCTGACCAGTCAAGTGTTGAATTCATGATTATTCCTAAGTTCCTAACTGAGCTACAATATGGTATTGCATTTCCATCAACAGTGATTTTATGAGTAAAGTTCAAGTCAATACTATTTATCAGGCGTGAATAGCCTATGATTATAGGTTGCGTTTTTACAGGATTGAGTTTAAGACCATTTTTTCTAGTCCATTCAACAATTTGATTGATATCCTCATTCATCCTGTCAACAGTGTCATTGATTCTTGAGATACAGCAACTGGAATAGATTTGAAGATCATCCGCATAAGTGTGGAAACTAGAAAACTTGATTACTGAGGAGAGGTCATTTGCATAGAGAGTGAAAAGGAGGGGGCCAAGAATAGAACCTTGAGGTACGCCATGTAATACACTTTTCCATTGTGATCTGTTATCACCATCTGTGACACATTGCTTCCTACCTGTGAGATAAGATTTAAACCATGTTTGAGCTTTGTGACTAAAACCAAGAAGAGCTAATTTACTGAGGAGAACCTCATGGTCGACAGTATCAAATGCTTTAGAGAAATCAAACAGACTCAAGATTGTACATTTCCTATGATCCATAGCTAACCTGATATCTTCAGTGACACGTAATAGAGCAGTTTCAGTTGAATGAGATTTTCGAAAACCAGATTGGAAGTTATGAAGCTTACTGTTTCTTTCAAGGAATTCGACCACCTGCCAATGAACCAGTCTTTCTAATACTTTGGATAATGCTGGAAGAATGCTAATAGGTCTGAAGTCTTCAGCTTTATTGGGGGAGGCAACTTTGTTCAAAGGACGAACTAGAGCATGCTTCCAATTTTTAGGGAAATTACCATTTTGAAGAGATGTATTGAAAATAAGAGTGATGACAGGTAAAATAGCAAATAATATTTTCTTGATGAATTTAATAGGAATTTCGTCTGCCCCAGTAGCATTGGTGTGAATAAGTTGAATTGCTTTAAGAGCATCTTGTTCTGTAATTGGATGAAAATGGAATTGAGAAGCCAGGGGAATATTTGAGTCAGTGATCTGATCATTAAGGTCATTAATGTGGTTCTGAATGGCTGTCTCATTACGTTGACTGGAGTGTGAAACAAAATGTTCATTAATATCATCCAAAGGGAGATCTACAGGCGTATGTGATTTCTGCTTACTAAGACCAAATTCTTTAATACCCCGCCATAATAATGAAGAGTTTTGTCTGTTGTCTGTGATGAAAGAATTGAAATACCTAACTTTAGAGTTGCGTAGCTCTTGTTTAACTTTATTTCTTAGATGTCTATAATCGTTCAAGTAGTTTGAGTTACTTGTTCTCTTAGCCTTTCTATGAGCTGAGTCCCTGTTTGCCATTAACTGTAATATTTCGTCAGTCATCCATGGTACTCGTCTTTTACTATTAATTCTTTTAGTCACAGTAGGAGCATGTCTATCATATATGTTAAGGATC